>CM031233.1:319572451-320772451 GCA_018340775.1 Taxus wallichiana var. yunnanensis | reverse complement strand
GAAACAATTCATTCAATGGATAAAAGTAAAAAGTTGGATGGCTACCAAGTTAGACATGCATAAGGCTTTTGATAGAGTCTCTGGAAATTCATGGATGAGGTTTTATCCAAGTTTGAATTTCAAAATAAATTCAGAAAATTATACATTCTTGCATATCTTCATCTAGATTCTCGGTGGTTTTCAATGGTGAACCAATTGGTTTTTTTCCAAAAATAGAGGAATTCGATAAGGGGACCCCATCTCCCTTTTTGCTATTCATTATAATGGTGACAATTTAAGCCGATCTATTTCAAAAGCTATCCATATTGGTATGATAAAGGGATTTCAACCTACTTGGTAATCAGGTTTCCTCTCACCAGTAGTTTGCTGATGAAACTCTCCTTCTTCTGATGGCCTCAATAATTAAAGCGAAGGCTATCAAAACTATCCTTAGATTTTATGAGAAATCCTCGGAATAGAAATTTAATTTTGACAAAATCTCAATCTATTTTTTCAATACTCCTATTGAAAGGTAAACAAATATTTCTCTCATTCTTGGATGTACTATTAATTCCCTCCTTGCTACTTATTTAGGGCTCCCTATGAGTACTAGTAAGGTTTCTAATGAGGTTTGGAATTATCTTCTTAAGAGATTTCAAAAAAAAAAATGCTAGTTGGAAAGGAGCTTTACTTTCAAGTGCAGGCAAGTGTTTATGGATAAAAATCACTCTTCGTAACTTACCTATTTATATCATGTCGATGTTTAGCATTCCACTAGTAGTGATGAATAGCATTGAAAAAATTCAAAAGCCCTTTTTATGGCATGGTACTGAAGACAGGTTTAGGTACCATTTAGTTGCTTGGGAGTAGGTCTGTAAACCAAAGAGGATTGGGGGTTTAGGAATCAAAGATATCAAACATATGAATGCTTCTATTATTGCAAAGTTGGGTTGGAGACTTATAAAAGAGTAGAAGATTTGGACCGAGTTGATACAAATCAAATACCTTTCCAATCAAAGCATGAATTCCTTTATTTTTGATCAGTTACTTCGAATGGTTCTATTTTCTGGAACAATCTTCTCCACATCAGACATATTCTCTCTCAAGGATGTAGCTGGAAGTTTGGGGATGGACAAGAAATTGATTTATGGACTGAAAAATGGTCGGATATTAATTGTATTTCCTCTTATGGTCACATTAAAGACAACTTAATTAGAAATTATGGGCACAAAGTCCAATACTATATTGAGGTGGTTGAAAATAAAAGGAAATGGAAACAGATCAAAGTAGATGAGGATAATGTGCAGTCTAATGTTTCATCCATGTAGATTCAACTCTCCCTAATTCATATCAGTTCTCAAAATCATAAGGATGAAATCATTTGGAAAGTTTCCTTTGATGGAGAGTACTCGGTTAAATCTGGCTATAACTCTTTCTTTGCCTCTATTAAAAGTGATTCTAAGTGGCATAAGTTGTGGATGCCCGAGCTAACCCCTAGAGTAAACTTTTTCTGGTGGCTTATCATTAAATGAAAGATCCTAACTAATGACAATCTCATTAGGAAAGGATTCATCATGCCTAACAGATGTTGCATGTGTCAGGAATAAGTAGAAGACATCAAACACCTCTTTCTTCATTGTAAGTACACTTCCAAAATTTGGCATCTCGTTTTTGAAAACTTCAATTAGGAATGGATCTTTCCCCATACTTATCTTCAGTCCTGAGAACAATGGAACTCTCCTTACAAACATTGTGTGGTGAGGAGATTATGGCAACTGGTTCTCCCTCACACCATGTGGTGAGTTTGGAAAGCTCGTAATGATGTCATATTTAGGAATACCAGAAAGTTATACAAAAAAGTCTACAAAGAAATTATCATTATTGTCAAAGACAAAATTGAAAGATTTAAACCCCCCAAAAATAGACTTTACCTTGAGGAAGAAGAGCACATTCTGGATGCTTGGAATATTGGCATTGTTTTGAACAAGAATAACAATAGTATTGATAGATCCACTGTCTGATGGATTCAGCCTCCCAGTGCTTGGCATAAGTTGAATTTTTATGGGGCCTCAAAAGGAAATCCTAGAGATTCTGGAGGTGGGGGAGTCATTAGAGATCACAGAGGCTGTTTTGTTGCTGCTTTTTCTGGTAAAATGGGTAGGAAAACTAATCACTACTCTGAAGCTCTTGCTGCTCTTTGGGGAATAAGGCTAGCCAGAGATTGTAATATTTCCAATATTATAATTGAGGGTGATTCACTGAACATTATCAATATTTTAAACCAAAAAAAACCCCCCAGTTGGTCAATCAGGGACTTTATAGCTAAAGCTACTGATATTTGCAAGAGTTTTGAAAATTTTGAAATCAAACATACCTACCATGAAGGTAATAGTGTGGCAGATGGTTTGGAAAATATTGGGGTAAATAATACTTTTCAAACTTGGTTAAGTGGTGACATTCTTCCTACAAAACTAAATGATGACATCATCAAAGATTTGCATGACTTGGAACGCAATCACTAATAGTTGTAGTGTTGATGCTAAGGAGTGGCTTTTTAAGTGCAAAGTGATGACATCATCAAAGATTTGCATGACTTGGAGTGTCATCATTAATAGATATAGGACAGATGCTAAGGAGTAGTTAACTAATTATAAAGTGAGGATTAATAATTACATCTCTCTGCATGATTGGGAGGGCTTTAAAAGTAGAGCTGAGGATGATTCATATAGTTTTCAAATTTTTACCATTGCGGGAAGAGGTAATATCATAGGAAAAATGGGGGACCACCTTGCAAGACTGAGCCCACCCATAATCTAGCATGGAAAGATGATACAGTTCTCTAGAACTATTTACAAAAAGGGGGTCTCACAAACTTTATTGAAAAAGTCCAAGGTTTTGATCAGGATCTCTCAATTAAATTTGCTCATGGATGGAGGAATCACGTGGTTGAGTACAGTAATATCAAGGTTGAGATTTTCAAGGAGCTTATTTCCCAGGTCACCGGGCTCAGTCTAAATAGAACCAAATTCTTCAACAAGCGTGTGGATAGAGAGGTGGAGGCTAAGAAGTTTCTAGATGAGGGAGAGAATCTGGAGGTTGTGACAGATGGCATCAAAATTGCTTCTATTCCAAATCCTTTCACCGATATCATAAGGATGGTGGTAAGGTATGTTACTCTAGAGGGGAGATTTGTCCATATTCCCTAAAAGCACTTAATCTTCCTTTATCACTTTCGTAGAAACCTCACCATAAAATTTCCTCATTACTTGTTGAATTCTTTGGAGAAATCTATACTGGAAGTGCAAAACCACACTAGGGTTTTTCCCCTTCATGAAGGGTTAATACTTCTCATTCACCACCACTACTCAGCCTGCCCTTGCTCATATTTTTCTCCTCCCCCTTCCTCTATCCCTCCCCTTCCTGATAGGAAACTTGACATTGTTACCACTAGCGGGGAAAAGGAAAGAGATGAAAACTAAGGTCCCTACTTCTCGGAGGGTTCTTAGAAGTCATAGATACTGGAGCTTCTGCGAATTTACTACACATTAGTAATTTAGTGGAGGAGCCTAAAAATGAGGACTTGTTGGTCGAGAGTAGAAAATATGGAAAAGGAGATTCGGGACCTAACGAGTGCTATTAGGTATATCGATAAAATAAAGGGCAAAAGGAAACTGTAAAATGATGAAGATGATGATATCACTGCTGAAGTTTTCAAGAAGCTTCTATCTCTTGATGCCAGGCTTGGAAATGCAAAAGTGCATAATGACTGTATCCTCTCAGCTCTTAATAAGCATCTACAATTTTATCGAGTAACATGTGCATAGTATTTGCAATCTCATCCATATTACCGAGGATATTTAGGGTTCCAAGGAGAACAAAGATCTTGCAATTGCCCAGGTGGATTTGAAAGATCCATCCCAAGCCACCACCATTGCATTCTTCATCTCGCTCCAAATGATTAAAGCCAAGATTAACCGGGCTGTCAAAGTGATGTGGAGCTCTGTTTCTATTTACTTGGTGGTGAATTTGCTTTGTTGTCGGCATTTTTGGTGTTATTTTTTGGCTTGGAAGACCAGTGGTGGTTATCTCTTGTTTGTATTTTGTCTCTTCTAATTTTATTCAAATCACTATCTGTCTTGATCTTGTTTTGTTTCTATATTGTATTATCTGGCTGTTGAGCCCCCGATGTTGGATGTTTTGCATTTTTAGGGTCAGCTTTTTTCCGCTTTCAATATCTAGATTTTGAGCCTTTTTGTACATAGGTATAGTCCCTTCAAAACTATTTACCCATAATAAACAAAACCGTATTAAATCCATTCAAATGAACAAAATAGAACCATTCTTAGACATATTCATGTTAAATAAATTTTTCATCAAAAATATTTTATTAGAGTCAAAGGGTTTTTCATATAACTTCCCCAACGCACTCATGATACCTTTCATGGTCTTCTCCTGTGATATGTTGAAAGCAAATAAAGATGCAAGGCATAAACGAATTGCCCCAAGTGCCTTTCTATCTAGAAACTCTCAATCCTCATCTGACATGGTTGTAGGTTTATTTACTTTTCCAGCTAAAGGAACATGGAGGTCCTTTTGATATAAGTAATCCTCCATTTGCATCTTCCATAAACCAAAGTTCTTCCCATTGAACTTCTCAACCCTTGATCTTCCCTCATCCACCATAGCTCCCACTCAAGATAAACTTTCCCTGTGATTTACCACTTCAGAAAAAAACCACCAAATCTCTAATACCAGTTGTTAGGAATTAGAGAACAAATATGCGGAAACAATTCCTCAAATCACAGCAGTAGGAAACTATATAGTAGAAGTATACATGTAGAAATATAACATAAATAAATAATGCACAAAATAAGACAAGACAAGATTTAATGTGGTTCACCCAATGTGGGCTACATCCACCAAGAACTTACTTATATTTTACTATCAACAAGAGTAAAACAACTCTCACATTCTTCTCTTAGTTATGAACTCACAACAGAATTCCAAAGATGTTAAACCACATCTAAACCACAATTGACACCTAATTGCTTAACCTTGATCACTCTTGATCACATATTGATCACTAAGACTCAAGACCTCTTGAACACACAAGATATATTCAAGATACCCTAACACCTCTATTTATAGGATTACAATCCTTTAAAAAGTCCAAAATCTGACCCTAGAAGTTTGAAATTCATGACCTTTCATCTTCCCATAGATGGAAAAGAAACTCGCCATGAAATTTCATGTTCCCATGGCTAGAAAATAAATGGTCATGACCTTTCATCTTCCCAATTCTAACTCCACACTTCAATACTAATTTGAGAAGACCAAAAATAGGCTCCACACCTCAATATAATCAAGGAGGGAGAAAAAAATCCTACTCTACCCATCATCGAACAAATAGCCCTGCCTCATGTGGATATTCCGCATACATATCCCCATAACTCAAACTCACACTATGATAACTCATTAGTCCCATTGCCTCACCATATATCACTACTATCAACTCCATCGATGCCTCAGATGAAATATAATACACTAGCTTCTCAATAATAGGAAGCCATAAGATCATGTACACGTCCTCCAAGGTGATGCTCATGTCACCAGTTAGTAGATGAAAGGTATTAGTCATGGAGTCCCATCTATTGATGAGAGCGACCATCAAGCTAGGATCTTGACCTATATGCCTATAGCGCCTGATCAAACTAAGTCCCACATCTGTTATGTGCTCCCACTCCTTAGTTGTAACACTAGGCCACATCTATACCAATATAGGTGGTACTTGGTCTCTCATTGTCAACTAATTTCTCACCTTCATCATCCAAAACAACAATTTCAAGTCATGACCCTCTTATATTACCTATTCTCTCAAAACTCAACTAACATCCTATTTAGCCATTTTTTACCAACTCATATCTACTCCTCACCTAGTTTCCAATACCTACCCCTTTACCTAATTCACCTAAAAAACTACTATCTCCATTTTAATACTTACCCAATTCCCTAGACCATTTCACCTACATACCTATCACACACCTGCAACATGGTGCCTTACCCTCTTCCACCTACACTAACCTTCACCATACCCCTGCCTTGCATGTTTAACTTTCCCAACTACCTTTGCGTTACCCTAGTCACTTTTTACAAAGGACCGACATTGATTGCTTTAATCGATGCAAGTCACTTTGACCAGTGTCAGTCACCCTTTATCTGACTGATGCCACCAAAATTGACGCCGGCTAACCCTTGATCGGTGTCACTCACTATTTTGGTTATAAAATTGAAACGCCATTCCCCATTATAAATTTTTTCCCAAAAGCAACCTACACACCTACCATGACTCACCCAAACCTATCCTACCTTCATTACCAACCCTATTTAAGCTACATTTGACCTTCCCACCCCCTGTTTCATTCATTTTAACCACATTTTCAAAATTAAATTTCTACCCAAACTTAACCTACAATAAACAAAACGATTTCAATATTTTCAACTAAATTGAAGGATTCAGAGAGTATCCTACCTCTACTCCATGGTGGCATGTCTGGTTGTTGTGTCGGTGGTCCACCCACTCCCTCTCCTACCTCTTCCATGCCACAAATAAAATCCTCACCTCACAACTAATTGAATCAATCAAATCGATCTTGGGTACCCACCTATATAATGTAACTCACCTACTATGTGGCTCACCAGCTCACCTCAAACACCTTGTACCATCAATTTCCACTCTTACTCTTTTCCTCTATCCTTTTTTAAAAATATAAAGGTTAAAATGAATCAGTAGAAAATAGATTTTTCCTTTTTTACCCCTTAATCGACATGATTGACGTCGGTCATGTTGTGCCCTAGAAAACTAATGTCAGTTAATATGTAACCGGCATCAGTCACCCACCATAGTTATTTGACTCATATTATGGCCATTTTTCCTACTAATATTATTGATCCAAAAACTTTTACCCTTACCAACACCTATTACACCTTACCCACAAGCCTAAATTACTGGTACATTTCCTTAATTGCATTTAGGGACATATTACTTACCTAATACATTAACCCTACCTATTCTCTTACCTATATACACCGACCTAAACCACCTTTTATGCCATTATAATTTTTGTACTCACTATACCTTGAGATACTACTACCCATGTTCTTCAGCCTAAAGACCTTACCTTGCCTAATGTCGTGATGTTTATCTTGACCAAACCTTTGGTGCTCTAGAAAAAAACCTATTACCCATTCCTACACCTAACCTCATTTTGCTTCAAGACCATATCCTATACCTTGGATACCTGAACCACTTCAACCTTGTTTAGATAAACCTATCAACCTTTAACGAAGTAGATTTTATAAGCTCTTCAACTTGGTACCTTATCGCAATCTATACATGTGTGTGCATTTTATTTCCATTACCTATTACCCAACTTGACCATTACCCTTACCTACAACCCATCCACCCTTGTTTTTATTAACAACATGTTTATCAAACCACTCACCGCCTCAACCTCTAACTTTAACAGTTCCTGGTTTGAGGGGGGATCACCTTAACTCCAACTGGGCCAACCCCACTCTCACCTATATTTGGGGCAACCACTTCCTATTTTTGTCAGCATCACTTATCAATACAAGGTATGTGACAAAAATGGGAAAATGTAGACACCAAATTTGGGTCACACCCCCTTGGTCCCCTTCAATTAATTAATGTAACACATCATGACCCCTTCATCCCATATTAATTTCCAAACTCACATTATTAATTATTTTAATTATTTTAATTAAATTATTTTCATCCTCACACCTCCACCTCATCATTACATGTCACCCTAAAATCATTCTAGGGGTATTTAACTCACAATGACCAAGTCATCACTATTAGCACTAAGTCATCATTTGTAGTGCTGAGTCACCACTTGACCTAACTAACTAAGACTTCTTCTTACCTTATCTCACATGAAATCCACTTTCCTAAGTAGAATCAATGAGAAATAACACCAAATATGGGAATATCTACCTATTTTTTGTAAAACTAGACTTTCTTGCCTTAACCGATGCTGATTATCCATTGATTGATGTTGGTCACCTAACCACCATTGGTTACCTTATATACAATGTCAAATATCTTTACACGGGTTGTTAATTTAGTTATTGATCTTGAATGCATTCAAGCAAAAATTTTCAATCCCTCCTACATCCAAATGACGAACACACATAACCATAGTGCAAGACAAACATCCAGTTATTCTTCCAGAGTGTCGGAATACTCACGGGAACACACAGGTTATACTGTTGTGTTACTAGACTCAAGAATTGCCTCTCTAATCAACCATCAATCATTTGAACTTCCAAGATCTATAAGAAACCAAGTAAGTACTGTGATTTTAATCATTTGTGCTTATCCCATTGTAGATCTCTTGCTTCCTTCAATATTTTATTTCTTCTATTGCATGTACATCACTTTCTTCCCACCAAACCACTATTCAACCATCCCCATCCTTTTCACCATTATAAACCTCCTTCTTAGTATCCCTGAGTCTTCCTAGCCATATTATGACCCATACCACACTACCCTCACTCTCTGTGCAATCACAGAGAGCCTAAAAAACCCTTTTTTAATTATTTATGACCTATTTCTCCTACCGACATTGGTTCCCGACCGATTCGGGTTTAGTTCCCCTACTGAAATTGGTCACTGGACCGTTATCAGTCTCTATGTAATTTCACATTCTTAGACCAACAAGCTTCCCAATCACCCAAAATAAACCCAAACTTCAACCAACTAGTGTCGACCCTTACAAGACCTTTGATAGACTGTCGACATGAAAAACCCTTGTTCTAACCAAATTTATGTTATTTTAATATATAGCATAAAATCTAGTGTATTATGTGTATGAGAAACCTAAATCATTACATTACAATAGGACCTATTTATTTCAATTTCTTATTTACATTTATTTGTTTTAAATAGAGGATTTACAGCCATTCAAGGAAGCATCACACTTCTCAAATCTAACTTTGCTAGGAATTCATCTTAATGTTATTATTTAATACTCTCTTGTGGTCTTGCTTTTCATATAAAGGTAGTCCTTCCCAGAAAAACATGAGTTTTCTATGATCCGCTTAGATAAATTCAATAACACACACATTCAACCTTTGACCTATATATCATGGGTATTCCTCCTTGACCGTTACCTTATCTTTTTTATCGCATAACTATTTGGTGAAACACCTAGACTATGCCATAGCTCTAAGAAATATGTTGCAAACTAATCAATGCCAAAAGTTTTCTATGGATGATAAATTTGATCGATGTGGGAATATTTCTTAGGATGTTTGATTTTGAATTTTGAATGGTATCCTTTTTCTTTTGAAATAGATAGAAATTTAATCGATGTCATAAGCCTTCACTGTCATGATAATAGATGGTGGCCATCCTTTGAGGGAGTGGTCTACATTTTTCTTTTATGTTTTATGTTTTTGGATTATTAATTTTATAAATGACAAGGTATATGTTATTTTTCCTTCAAGGGAGTAGTCGACACTTTTGAAAAGTTTATGATTTTATGAATATTTTTTCTTTAAAGAAGAAGTATAGTTTATTTTTGATAAAATATCTTGATATGAGCATCCGAGAAATTTTTAATTTTATGGAAAATTTGGGGATAGTTAGGTAGACCACTTAGGAGGGGATGAAGAATGTAAAAGTGACACCCATGGACCCTTAACATGGTTCTAGTAGGTAGATAAGAAGGTGATGAATGTAATGATTGTGAAGTTCTCACCAAGAAGTAAGAACCTATCCATTAGGAATATGCTATAGGCAGAGCCGTGGTGCCCATATTCAAGGTCATAGATGGGAAAGCAATGGTAGACCACATAATTTTAAATCATTACGATGAAATATGGAAGAGGATAATGATGGATGTATGACAATTGAGATGAATAAGTTCTCATTGGTAGGTATGTTAACTATAGAAGGGCCACAAGTGCAATGTTATAAGATGCTCTGTTTCTAGTTTACTATCAAGAGACTCTAAACAATAGGTTCCAGAGCCATACTTATCTTTGATAATGTATGGTTCAATTCAGTTAAGAGAAAACTTTCCATGTTGGCTCCTTTATAGAGTAATGATGTTCTAATTTTATTTAAGGATAAGGTCACCAATATTAATATTACACTATTTTATATGGTGTTTAGATGGGGGAGTAGATGGGATAAGACAATAGCTTGCAAAATATTGGATGAGGTGAGATAAAATTTTGTGTGCTATCCTTTGAATATGATGATGTGGGTAATGCATCATGGTGAGACAAAGATAGACAAAAAGTTAGATTAGGATGAGATATGGTTCTCTAAGAGAGGCAAAAATATGGCCACAAAGGTGGACTTAGGATGATATATGGTTCCCCCGAGATTAAGGATAAGGATATTTATATGGGAGAGGATTAAGAGTGAGGGGTGGATACTCCCCAATGAGAGAATTTGATTTAAATTAGGAAACTTGGATGCAGATATGGATGATATCGTAGAAGTCAAGGGATATGAGGTAAGCTCATTACGAGTAGTGATGATGACTCGGGTTTTGATTAGATAGATGATTTAATATCATGAGGGTGAGGAGGAGTGGTAATATGAGTATCATTGACAAGAAAATGAGGATCATCATTGGAAGAAGTAACACTTGGGTAAGGAATAGAAATTAAGGTACTAGGTGAATGATGGGACTTAGAGATCTTATTGGATGAATATTGGGATGAAGTAGTGGTATTAGTTATGGATGAACTGATAGATGAAAGAGGGTAGCCCCCATTAATTAGAATATCATCTTCTTGAATGATATTATGGATGATATCTTGGAGGGTCATGTAGTGTTGGTGTCATATCTTGGGGAATGATGATATACATGACTGAGATTAGATTTGAACCATGACGGTTTTTGTCCACATGGATCAAAATACTTAATATGGGGAAGTTTGATTTCTAAGGCTTGGAGTAGGCATTAGAATATTTCTATGTAGGAACCAATAAGGGTTTTTGAAGAAGAGGTTGATTTCATAAAGGTGGGTGAAGGTAAGAGGGATGGTGATTTTGTGCCTCACCCAATGTGAGTCCAAAAACATGTTAAAATATAACCAAATATCTCAATCGAAGATGGGAAGTGTAGTAAAGTGGTGATAATTTTTTCCAATTTTAATAAAACTATGTTGATTTAACAATTACTCATTACAAAGGAAATGAAATTAAGTCGTAAAATGCAACAAAGTGGAACCAATCCACAATCGCATATGACTTAGAGGATTTTAAAAAAAAAATCACCATTAAAATAACGTCGTAATAACAAAGTGTGAAGGAAAAAAGTTGGCTTAACCCTATGTGTTCGAGTTATACAAATTATGATAAATTTTAAATGTGTCAATGATTACAATCATAATGATGGTACAATAACACTCCACTTGTGATATAACATATCACTCATGAAGGATGGTAAGGTGATATTAAATGTTTACAGGAAGCCAAATTATCACCAAGATGGTCATGGGTCCTATTTTTCCTTCAAAATGGACCCATGCTCTCGAGGACGAAAGTGTGGGTTAAAATATATATTTTTTAAATTTAATTAATTATTATAATTGTCCTACTAAGGAAAATCCACAACATGGGTTAGGTTAGTTATATAATTTTAAGACATTTAAAATTAATTAAATTTTTATGTTAACTTACCCAAAATAACTATATTTAATTTAATTATTTTAACTATCCTGCTAAGGGAAATCTCACCACCAAACGAATTTAAATAAATAAATTTAACCATTTAAATTTATTTTACCCAAATTTTAATCTCACCCAGTGTTATTCTAAGGTCACTTAATTAAAATAGCCTTAAAAAAACCTCAAATAAAATGAAACACCCAAATACCTCAAGTTGTGCACACCAAATCATAGCCATTGGATCAACTACATCTCTACCGTAGGATTAAGTTTTCAATAAAATCAAAAGTCAGGATATATCTTTCAAAACCTAAGCCTTATTTTTTTATTCCTTCTCCTTCATCCTATGGTTATCTCTTTTTTAGTTTGCAGGTATGAAACTTAAAGGATTTAAGATCTAGGTAAATTATCTGGTTTATTCTTTTTTTTGTATATTCATAAGCTAAAATATTTTCATATATATATATATATATATATATATGAATATGAGAACCACTTAAAGTATTATATATGTTTCATTTATTTCAGACACAAAGGTTCATTACTAGATTTATAAACTCATAAACAACCAGTTTGGGAGAAGTAGTAGAAATATAACCAAAAGAATTTCTTTCTATAGAGTACAATCACTACCCCTGAACTTATACAAGGATAAATTATTTTAAGTTCCTAAGAAATATTATCATACAAATTTTAACCTAGTTTTATAGTAAATTTTCTAGAAATAAACTTTTGACAAGAAGGAAAAATTTCAAAACGGATTGAATTTTTTTCCATATATAGTAATCTTTTCATTTCTTCACATAAACTTGTCATGAATAACAATAGTTAATATACACATCATTTCCTTAATTGAAATTTATCTTATTTTATAAAGAAGATAAGAATAGTTATTTAAGGACAAAATTTTACAACTTAAATTTCAAGTGACCACACAATTACAACAATAATGTTTTAAATAATTTTTCCAACCATCCACATAACATAACTTATTCTCTCATAACAGATTAATACAATAATTTCATAATAAAGGAATAAATTAAAATTCAAGTATACAAGCCCTCCTCTCAAAAGGAGACAACATGTAGAGAATTTAGCTCAAACATAGTAGAAAAGTACTTCAAATTTACAACTTCAAATAGGCTCCATTTAGCTCTAAGATAACAAGGTAAAACCTCCAAAATCACAAGAGAATGAGCTTGGTTGACCACCCAACCATTTGGCATCATTACATGCCACCAAGAAGATCAAGATGACATGTTAGCCTTCCCCAAGCCCATGGGGAAGAGGAAACACATCCAACTAGCACATAGGGAGAATTTAGATACAACAATCAACATTCAATACTTGGTTTATCACAACAAACACATATTCACCCAAGAAATTAACCAAGAAGCACCATGCTTCAAATATAGGGAAGAGGGGGATAAAAATCCCATTTTTTGTAGTCAAAATCTCCATGCAAACAACAATATATTCCACCTTATCTCTATATGGATTCAACGCCCCTTATCACTCCCCTTATCTCTCCATTATCTCCCCCAAGAATGATTTTCAAACCTAGTTTTCCCTTATTTGAGTGTAGGGATGTATTTCAATAGAGAAGTAATGGTTTTGCCTCATGTGCAATTTTTTGTTAATTTGGATGCATTTCCTAAAAGTCTCGTTATCCCATGATTGAATACCTATCTTTTGCACACTCAAGAAAAACCTCATATCTTCCAAATATGATAAAAAAATACAATACAATAATATGCATCAAAATCAACATCTATATAAGCCACACTAAGCTTGAATTATATCAAAAACATGAATCATGTACCAAATGAAACAATATAATCATTTTCATACATCAAATATGGATCAAATATCAATACTAAAACATGTCAATAATAACACATGATATCATCATCACAACATAATATCTGTAAAATGCATAATGACATCATGTGCCCCATAATCAACCTATGATCAAGTGTTAGCATCCCAATGCTAGCAATACGATATCCTGAATAGTGTCATATCATAACCGTGTATCAAAGTAGTAAAAACCTATCAAGAAACAATGTCATGAGATATTGTCCCATAAAAATTAAAAAACAAGTAATAATATCCCTATTATCACAATAATATAGATACAATGATTCACACGGGACCAAAATGAGGGCACTGAAAAAGGTGGGAACTACATCCCACTCTCAGGAGAACTGAATTCTTCTAGGAATCCACTGGAATAGGTAAGGATATAAGGCCCGTAATGGTGTCACATTCACTCAAGTAGCTATAGCCTCATTGTATTTATCCCAATAAACTCTAACTTGGTCCAAGTTATGCCCGAAGGGCCAACCTCCTATGCTCCAAAATATGCATGAGCTCTAAAATCCACTGACCTTTGGCCTCCACCTATAAGTATGACAAATCCAAAACATGAGTTATATCGAGTACATACTTTTGTAACACTAAGATGTGAAACATGTTGTGTTTAATGGATAGTCGTGTTGGAAAAATTAGGTGATAGACAACTAGACCAATATTCTCCAAGATCTCGAAAGGTACAACAAAATAATGGAATAACTTAGATCCCTTCCCATAATAGATTAGAATCTTGTGAAAAAACACCTTAAGAAACACCTTGTCACCCATAAGAAAGTGATGTTATACCCTCTTCATGTCAGCAAACACCCTTTGGCATGTACGGACATGCTCTAAACACTTCCAAATGAGAAAAACCCGTACTGCTCCATATCCTAAAGGTATGTGGGACCAAGTACAATCCTGTCATCTAACCTGTCTCAACTCAATGGTGTCCCATAAGTTCTCCCATATAGGGATTGATAAGGTGTCGTGCCAATGGATATTTGAAAATTGTTGTTATAGGAAAACTCTACCAGATAAAGGTAATTCACCCACTTTGTCTGCTGATCCATCACATACATCTAAAGCATGTCCTTAATTTCTTGGTTTACCCTCTATGTATGCATATCTATATGATGGTTATACACTAAATTGAATTTAATTTTAGTCCCCAAAGAATCCTAAAAAGAGGTCCAAAAATCAAAAGTGTAGACTGATCCAAAATCACAAATGATCATCCTAGGTTTACCATGCAATCTCGACTACGTCATCTATTACTACTTGTGTAATGGCAACCAAATTATATGATAAATTCATCAGATAGAAGAGGGAAACATTCTTCAACTTATCCACCATCACCATGATGAAATGATGAATTGGGAAGTCAAAAATAAATTCCATGAATACCACATCGCACTTCCACTCTATAATATCATGAGGGTATAGAAGATCAACATGATGATAATGTTTATCCATCACCCTCTGACACTCAAGATAACGGCTAAGAAATCTATAATATCACAATGTAACCCTCACTAAAAGTAAATTTTCCTCAAGTTTGCATGTATATTCTTCACTACAAGATGGATAGAGTAAGGTGTTTGATGTACCTCAAAAAGAAATAATCTATGTAAATATCCTAATTTAGGCACATAGATGTGTCTTTGAAACTAAAGGAGACCATTAAAACCCATATTGCACCCTATATAATTTCTTGCTAAGGGCATCGAGACTTAACCATATCCTTAACTCCCTCATAAAATCTATCACTTGGAAGTTGCTGAAAAATCCTTCCCATGTGATGTGATCATAATGTTAATGTAGAAATACCATGTATCCACCTACTAAAATCATGAGAAATGACATTTCCTTTCCCGTGATATACTAGATTCCCATGTTATCCTCAGAGAGGAAATCCATCCAACGCCACTATCATACATTGAGGTTGTTCTATGAAAAGATATGCTAAAGGCTCCAATGCATTTTACTCAATACAAAGGGCCTACCTACAAGAAAATGACTCCAATGAACCAATGGGTGAACCACTGGTGTAAGATCAAGATCTTGGGAGAGGTAATTTATCTCGTATTCCTTGAGCTTGGGAGACTCAAAATAAATATCATGATGTTCCTGCATGAGTACTACTCTAAGACCCTCAGTAGATGCATATGTGAAAACCATAAATTTGGCCAAAGGATTAGGAAGTATGAGGATGGGTTTTGTAGTCAATCACTACTTGAGAAGCTAAAAATCCTACTCACACTTCTCTGAGAAACAAAACTTCTTCCCTTTGCATTGAAGGGAAGTAATAGGATTATCAATCCTATAAAATTCATGAAAAAAACTATGGTAGTAACTAGCTAACCCCATAAAGCTCCTAACCTTTTTCACTATGGTGGGGTTTGGACAATTAATGATAGCACAGATATTTGAGGTATCTATAGATATACCCTCACCTATGATAATGTTCCCCAAGTATTGAACCTTAGCACTGGAAGAAAGAACACTTATTCAAATTATCATACAATTGATTCTCTCTCAAAACCTATAATACCTACCTCAAGTGATCCTGGTGCTCCTAAATCAAGTGAGAATATATTTATATGTCATCCAGAAACACAATGAAAAATCTATCCAAAAATGTCCTCAAAACCTCATTCATGAGGCTCATAAAAATTACAAGTGCATTGGTCATCCCAAAAGGAACTAGTGTGAACTCATAATTCCCATACCAAGTCTAGAAAGTTATCTTATGGATGCCTTCTTCTATGATGCAAAGATGACAATACCCTTATGTCAGATCTATATTATAGAACACTCTATCTCCCCTCATCTAATCAAAAAAATCATCTATATGGGTAAAAGGATAACATTTATTCATCATTAGCTTTTTCATTTGTCGAAAGTCAAAACAAAAATGAAGGGACTCACAAAATAACTGGTGTGCCCTAAAGAGACATACTAGTCAAATTAGGCCCTTCTCTAAAATATCCTCTAAATGAATCTTAAGCTCATGGAGCTTAGGTGTGGTCATCTTATATATATCACATGACATGGGTACGAAACCCAAAATAAGATCAATTAAAAGTTCACGTCTCACCGTGGGGCATATCTAGGAGCTCACTAGTGAAAAAATCTACAAAATCTCTAAAAATATGGTGATCATATAAAGGAGAAATCATTGGAATCTCCTCTCATCTATCATTGGTCATGATAGAAAACATCTGACGCCCCTTATGCATGGTCTACTTGATCTACATAACAGAAATCATACGTAGGGACACATGTCATTGAACCCCATATATAACAACATAATTTCCTATGGCGTCCCCACACTTAATAAAATTGTGTTTGGAGTCTACTTTGGCATAATGAAAATAAATCCAATCCATACCAAGAATGAACTCACAAGATCCCAATTGTAAAATTTGGAGGTCTAAGGTAGTGTAAAATACATCTAAGTCCATAATACAACTCTCTACATATGAGTCCATGACAAGCTTGGCCCTAGTGGTCAACTCTACTTGTCACCTATCTACCTTCCTAGAAGCCACCAATCTACACCTCTCCACTAAAGAGGGCAATATAAAGGATTAAAAATATCTTGAATCAAATAATACAATAACATGTATGCCCTTAATCATACATGTCATCTCAATGACCATGGCATGATGCTCAGCCTAATGATTCTCCATCATGGAATAGACATAATGAGTGCATCATGAATCGCTAATTATCTATTATGAAGCTTATGCCTTTTTCCTCTCCAAATTTTTCTTCAAGGAAAAAATTGAGCCTAATGTTTTAGGGCCCCACACATTAAATAAACCGATGTATCCATATATGATGGATACCCTCATGTGCACTGATGTACTGACCGTATAGGTCCCATTCAGTCAACTACTATGAACAAGCTTGATTAGGCTACTAGATCCCTGACCTCTTGTCTCTACCCAAAATGTTGCCATTACAACCCCTACCTCTCTAATTATCATGTCTTGGTTTAGTCCTCTACGACTAAGGAACATGCTACTTAAAGGGATAATGTGAGTATGGAGGTAGTTGAGAAGCTTACTAAAATAGTTTAAACCATCCTCTCTTAGATGGGGTAGAACCACGTGATCTCTAATCCTGAACTAAGTAAACTCGCTCCTATAATTTACCCTAGCTCCTATCCTGAAACTTTTACATCCTAGTCCTATTATCCTCTGTGAGATAGTCTTTTCCACTACCTCCTCCAAGGTTGGGGGAGATAAAATCCTCACTACTCTTGCTAATTCTACATTCAATCCCTTGATGAACCATTTCACCTACAAATTCTCATCCTGGAGATAATCCACATACTAAAGAAGGTCTAAAACTCGACACTCGTATTGAGCCTTTGAACAGATTCTTGTCAAAGATCACAAAAATAGTCTATCCTATTTTAGATAAAGTTATCTGACATATATCAATCCTTAAAAATTTCCTCAAATAGCTAATAATTTATGGTCTCTCGAGTCAAATGGAGCTTCCGCTCCTTATTCCTCCACTAGATGCCTATTATGTCATGAAGGAGGCTTATGGCTAGGAGGGATTTAACATTTCTCTCATAAGAAAAATCCAGAGTAACTATCTAAACTTAGGTGCCATGACTCAACTATAAATCCATCTATCATGCTTCCATACATAGGTGGTTTAGTCAAAGGATATCGTAAACGACACTACATGTTGCTTTCCTACAAGGGTGTGACTCAACCACTCTCTAAATATGCACTGAATGGCTACAATACCCCCTCATTAGTCTGTAAGCTCTATGAAAATGATGTGTGATCTCTTTCATTGTGAATAAACCTAAATATGAGTAGCAACGTGTAAGTCCTCATCGAGGTGTATGTCCCTGTCAGAGTGAATATCACCCCACCTTATCTCTCCATAGATTCAACACCCCTTATCACTCCACAATCACTCCCCTTATCTCTCCATTATCTCCCCAAGAAGGATTTTCAAACCTATGGTTTCCTTCATTGAGGGTAGGGATGGATTTCCAAACCAAATGGAAATACATCCCTACCTACAAGCCAAATGTAGGAGTAAAAATTAAAAGAAATAACTCTTTCAAGCTTGTTAAACAAGCATATAAAAATGTAAAGGAGGAAATCCATCCTAATAAATACCCATTTTTATGTTTAAACCCATGTGAACCCCATATTATTTTGATCTCATATTGCACGATGTATAATATTGACTATTTATAATTAATACTTTACTATGTTTTCAAAGGAATTATTGTGCTTATTCTTGTTATTTTTATCTAGTTATTGTTTCCTCAAAAATGGATTAAATTGATATTTTTATGAGCATTAACAATACATTTTGAAAATCATATGTTAAGTTATCACAAGAGTAAAAATGTTCAAGCAAAGGACTCAATTGGCACACTTGTACATGACTCACCTTATGGTGCAAGACTTGCCTTTGCATTTAGTGTAGAAATCACAATAAAACACTAATCTCATATAGGTCATCAACTTTGAATTCATTTAAATAAGATATTTGCATAGATGATAGAAAACTCGGGTACTATTGATATAATTGGCAATACAATAACATGAGTATGAGAATCTATCACTACCTACACCTAAATTTAAGCATATTTTGAGGTTTAGTCACTTCATTTGCTACGAGATGTTATGTGGCTAACATCTAAGGAATTATTATCACCATGATTCTCTACAATCAATCTAAGAATTGGAGAATATTCTACCAATCGACTCTCTCAAAGGAGTCAATCATAGGCCTCCTCTGTAGTTAGCAAGATTAATTCCATTTCAAACACCTCAAAGACTACATCTTCCACAACTGTACTCCTTAAAATAGATAGTCATTGTTTTAGTCAATAATCCAGTTAAGTAGATGTTAGTTATTGTGAATAAACTAGTTCTTTCCTAGAGGGACTAGGATTGCTCTAGTATAAAAGAGCTAATGTATTTAGATTTATCGGTTTCATTCAATTATTTTATTCATTGTAAAAGCGTAGTCTTTTAATAATTATTGCAGATTCGGGAGAAAAATGTGTGTGACTTTCATCCTTAAACTTGATTGAAGGGAAGGGGTGAGGGCCACTCCTCCTCAACTAGAAGGGAGATTTATTGTTATTTCCTTTATGTCATCTTTGATGCATTTAACATTTCAGCATTAAAATGTATTTAAAATATTTAGATTATGTCTTTAATATCCTTTACTTTCCATGCATTACATTTTATAATTGCAATCAATTATTATTTAGTTAATTATGTGATTAAGGACTTGATGAGAACACTTCCTACTATTCTATTTGTTGCAAAAAATATGGACACTACCCTGGATTGATAGATATAATATCATTAAAGTATGAGTATCAAAAATTCTACTACTTTTGGCACCATTGTTGGGGAATCTAAGGTGTTATCAAAGGTTAAAAGTGCTAGTTAGAAGTGGTCTTATTGTTTGGTAAGTTTGCATTCAAAAATTTTACCTCCATAACTCTTTCTTATGAAGTAAGAAGACCTTCTAGTGACAACAAGAATCCTCTATGATTTTGAGCATGTGGAACACAAACAATTGAGTTAACCACTTATGTTTAGGAACTATCCTTGGTATGATAGTATTTTATGTTTATACCTAGAGAATTTTGAGGTAGATTCATTAAAATAAATCTTTAAAAATCCCCTTAAAACCACATTATGGAACAAATTGTTAACAAAGAAGGATGGTTGATGAAGTAGAGAACCCCAATGATGCAAATAATGGAAACCCTCCAGTTGGAAGGATATTTACCTATCCCATACAATTGAATCCTAACAATTAGGATCATATGAAAAACATATCCAAATCCATCCTTCCAACCTTTTGGGGATTATATTCACAAGACCCTGACCAATTCATTTTTGAATTCAAGGTTGTATGCCAAATTGATGACTACACTTTTGATTCCTATAAGCTCAAGTTATTTCCCTCCAATTTAAAAGATACATTTATGAGATGGTTCATGGCCTTAACACATGACTCTATCCATAACTGGGAGGAGATAGAAACTATTTTCTTAGACAATTATCAGGATTACAAAAGATTTATGGATAGGAAGGAAGAAATTTTTATAATTCAAAAAAGGGAATATGAAAGCATAGAGTATTATCCAGATCGGTTCTTATTCCTTCACGGGAGGTTTAGTACTCATTTGGATATTAATCTTCTTAATAATATATTCCTTAATGGTTTGGATGAGGACACAAAGGAAGCCTTTAATATTATAGGAAAGGGATACATGAACAAACTAGAATTTATGGAAATCATTGATCTTTGTAGGAATTAATCCCAAAATCACCTTAAATTTTGTAGATAGAAAGGAAAAATGGCCGGTGGTGATATATCAAAATTGAGAGAAGAGATTGTAAATTTGAGAACATACCTTTTGGTTCAACTCAAAACAACTATGGATAGGATAAATTTGAGTATATAGAGCCTTTTTTCATCTACTTCCTAAGACGAGAGAAACACATGGTGAAGGATTTTTGTTATACAAGTCAAAAATTATCTTCTTTGTGAACTCAAGCATGCCATAGATCAATGTGGATTTATCCCTTCATTGAAAAATTACCTAAAATAGAACACTCAAGATGAATCTGAGTTGAACTATATGGCAAATAGGTAAGGGGGAAATTTCCAGTCTAACCGAAATCAGTCGTACACACGAAAATAACAATGGGTCCTAAATCAATGGAATGCATAATGGCCATATCCCCAACCTTGGGTTTAAAAATCCCCACGAGAGTGGATCCCATAGTGGAATTCCCCACCTAATTATTATTAATATCCTTGGGCTCCACATCCAAACATTCCATCGATTCAATAGTTTAATCCTTAGTACCAACAACAATGGAATGTGACTCAAGGATCTGGGAAGCAGTATTATAATCAAAGAAGATCCTAAGGTCAACAAGACTTGTAGAATTGACCTAAAATATGTTTCCTAGCCTGATCAACTTACCCAACCACAGATGTCTTCTCAAACTATAGAAAACTATAAAAATGTGAGGTAGGGTAACCCAACTTACACTATGGAATCAGATAAGAACCCCACAATAAATTTGTTGGATTGTAATAATATCTTGTTGTGATCAAGGAAGCTTGCCTCAAAACCTTCATCCCCTATGATAGAGGAAATCCTAAAGAAACAAAAAAACTACAAGAAATGTAGCTTAAGCCTATTAAAGAAAATCCTCAACAAAACATTTACATTCCCTTTCCATATAGACTCTTACAAAAACATAGTACTATGGTTATTAAATAACTAGATTCTGAGTTAATTTATGGGCTAAGGAAATTGAGTATCTAGCATTCCCCTATTGAAAGTTCTTAAGGAAATTCCTAAATTAAACAGAACTATCGAAGATCTATGTTATAAGATTTGTGGAAGAAGATAGAACCAACCTAAAACCATCTATGTAGATCAAAAACTTGGAAGTATTTCAAAATGGAATATGATCCCTCCTAAATATGGAGACCCTGGAATTCCTATTGTTACATTTTACATGGGATATGTCCAAATTCCAAATGTGTTAGTTAATCTAGAAGCCACTATCAACGTTATGACCATAGATACTCTTTCCACCCTAGAACTTCTTGAACCACAATCGAACTCCATAGTCTTAAAAATGGTAGATCAATTCGTAAACAAGCTAGAGGTAATTATAGAAGATGTCATTGTTACTATTGAATCTTGGGACTATTTGATAGACTTCAAGATTATAATAATAAAGAATAGGAAGATTGGATACCCAAAAATCCTAGGACATCCTTGGTTAGCCACACTTGCTACCATCATTGATTGTAGAACAAGGAATATGGTGACTAAAAATGCCCAAGATTCAAAGAAATTATCGATCTACCTCGCTACAAAACCTTTTACTACAAACAAAAAAAATGGTTTAAGGAAAATTTAGATGATATCGTCTGTTCTTTAGCCATGTCCATAATTCAAGGACACTCAAATCAAATCCAATATGGTGACCATGAACCTTGTGCTAGAAATAATATAAGTCATGTTCCCAAGTCTTACAATAGATTCAACTCAAGTAATGCACCCAAGTCTTGTGTTGGATCTAATTTAAGTCTTGTGCTACAACTAACTGAAACAAGAGATGATTTTATGGATGAAAAAAACCAACCCATCATCTGTCCCTTTGTACGAAATATAGATATAACCAATTCCATATTTCAAAACATTGATAATGTTCACAGGTTACTACCACATAGGTGACCATTAAATACATTATTAAGAGAATACCCTATTATAGATTCTATTCATCCAACTACCAAATAATTACCTATTCTCCTAGAAAATAAATTGACAATTAATAGTTGGCTGACTGATCAGGAGGAAAAGACCCTATTTAAACTCTTATGCTCTCATCCTCAAAATATTTCTTGGGAATATAGTGACATGAAGGGTATTCATCCTAGTATTTCTACATGTCACATCTATACTACTGATTCTAAACTAGTCAAGAAACATCAAAGAAGGATAAAACCCACTCTAAGAGATATTGTGAAAGCTGAGATTGAAAAACTTTTGAATGTAGGATTCATTTATTCAATATAAGATAGAAAATGGGTTTCCTATTAGTAATAGTTCTAAAAAATGGGAAATGGAAAATTTGGGTGGACTATAAGGAAATAAATAAAGCAACTCACAGAGACTATTTTCCATTATTTTTAATTGATTAGGTCTTAGATAGTTTATCTAGAAAAATGCACTTTTCATTTCTTGATGGGTTCAATGGGTACAACCAAATAACAAATTACAATTTTGGGTACATACAGGACCCCATCTCAGAGGGGTATAAGAGGATGTTTTATTTGTGGATCTCCTGATCACTATGTGTGTATGTGCCCGCACAAACCCAATACCATGGATGCACAGAGAGCTACTAGATCTGAGCAGACAGTGGGTGATGTAGGACATGCTCATCATGTATATGTAGCGGTTGACAACCATCAGGCCAAGCATCAGGCCACAATCATTGAGATGATAGGTATTATTAGGGGTATTTCTGTCTCAAAGTACTTTTTGATTCAGGTGCTTCAGATTCTTTTATATCACCTTCTATAGTGGACCAGTGTGGGCTAGTGGTGGCTAGGCAACCAGATAGTTGGCAGGTTGAGTTGGCCTCTAGGGCCAAACTCGCCATGGAATCGTATGTGGAGAGTTGCGTGATTGATTTAGGAGCCTTCTCCACTACTCTTGACCTCCGAGTTATCCCTCTAGGTTCCTATCAAGTAGTTTTAGGTATGGATTGGTTCGAGGCTCATCGAGCTAAGGTGGATTGTAGAAATAAGGTCATCGAGTGTCAGGATGATCTTGGGAGTACAGTTGTGATATCAGGGATGTAGAGGCCTATCTCCTTGCGCATGATATCGGCTAAGCAACTCAAGCGGAGCATGCATAAGGGTTGTCAGTTATTTGCTATCACCATCAATGATTGATCAGAGAGTACTTCAGAGCACTCACCCTTAGATGATCATGTAGTTTTGAGGGAGTATGTAGATGTGTTTTCCAAGCGAGATTCAAGGGTTACCACCCTGTAGAGAGGTGGATTTCACCATTGATTTAGTACCTGGATCTGCACCAATTTCTAGAGCACCTTATCAGATGATGACTCCAAAGCTTCATGAGCTCAAGATCCAGTTAGAGGAGTTATTAGATAAGGGTCTCATTTGCCCTAGTGTATCTCCTTGGGGAGCGCTAGTCATATTTTTGAAGAAGGATGGTTCTCTCAGACTTTGTGTAGACTTCAGATAGCTCAATAAGGTCACAATAAAGAACCGTTATCCACTCCCTAGGATTGATGACTTGTTTGATTAGATGTAAGGAGAAAGAGTGTTCTCCAAAATTGATCTCAAGTTAGGATATCATCAGTTGCACATTTCAGATGCAGACATTCATAAGACAGTGTTTCACACACATTATGGGCATTATGAGTTCACAGTTGTTCCATTTGGTTTGACCAATGCCCTAGTTGTCTTCATGAGCCTCATGAATGGAGTATTTAGGACATTTCTGGATCACTTTTTCTTAGTGTTCCTTGATGACATATTGATTTATTCTCATTTCGAGGAGGAACATGAGGAGCATTTGAGACAGGTACTTCAGGTTTTGAGAGAGAAGAAGTTGTATGGGAACTTGGAAAAATGTAGCTTCTTTCAGACAGAGATTCAGTACTTGGGTCATATCATTTTAGGAAAGGGTATCTCTATAGATCCCTCTAAGATACATGTTATCTTGGACTAGCTAGCACCCACATCAGTTACTGAGGTGAGGAGTTTTATGGGTTTAGCAGGGTATTACCGCAGGTTTGTACAGGACTTTTCTAGGATTTCTCACCCTATCACTTCTCTTCAGAGGAAAGGGAAGAAGTTTGATTGGTCAGAAAAGTGTGAGTAGGCCTTTCAATTGCTTAAGGAAAGGTTAACCATGACACCCATCTTAGCAGTTCTAGACCCGACAGAGGATTTTGTTATTTGTATTGATGCATCACTAGAGGGTTTGGGAGCAGTTCTTATGTAGGAGCATCAAGTTATTGCCTTTGAGTCTCATAAGCTCAAGGACTACGAGCTTAATTATCCTACTCATGACTTGGAGCTTGTAGTAGTTGTTCATGCTCTGGTGCATTGGTGACATTTCCTTTTGGGTAGACCTTTCATTTTGAGGACAGATCATCAGAGTTTGTAGCATATCTTCTCACAGCCGAACCTCAACGCTCGTCAATGGTGTTGGATGGAGTTCCTATGTGAGTATGACATGGAGGTTCAGTATATCAAAGGGAAGGAAAATGTTATTGCAGATGCACTTAGTAGATGACGACATGTGCTTGCTTCTTTGACACTTCAGTCAGATTTGAGAGGCAGGATTCTTGAGCACCTTCCAGAGGATAGATTTTATGAGGGAGCTAGACAGATGTTGGAGTCACAGGGTTCATTAGAGGGAATATATTCTAGGTGTGTTTTAGAGGTAGATGGTTTGCTTTGGTTCCACCAAGACATCTATGTGCCTAAGTCAGGTGATCTGCGTAGCTTCATCCTCACAGAGGCTCATCGAGCCCCATATGCGGCACATCCAGGAGTGAAGAAAATGCATGCCGATCTAAGAGAGTTATATTATTGGTCAGGTCTTCAACAGGACATAGCATATTTTGTTACATGATGCCTTGAGTTTCAGAGGGTCAAGGTAAAGAATTCTCATCCTGCAGGACTTTTCATCCTCATGATGTTCCGAGTGGAAATGGGATGTGATTTCCATGGATTTCATAGTCGGACTTCCTATGTCTTCTTATCATCATGATGCCATTATGGTTACCGTGGATAAGTTGACCAAGGTTACACACTTCTCACCAACCAAGGTCACCTATAATGCATAGGCCATTGCCAAAGTATTTATGGAGGACATTGTTAGGTTGCATGGGATTCGAAGACCATCATAAATGACAAGGATACCATCTACACTTTAGTTTTCTAGACTTCCTTTCAAACCGCTCTGGGTACTCAGATTAATTTTAGTTTAGCTTATCATCCAGAGACAGATGGATAGATAGAGAGGGTTAATCAGGTGCTAGAGGACATGTTGAGGATGTATGTGATGGACCAGCAGAAGAAATGGGAATATTATTTGCATTTAGTTGAGTTTGCTTACAAAAACAACTATCATAGTTCCATTGGTATGGCTCCTTACCAGGCTTTGTATGGATGACCTTGCAGGACACCTTTGAGTTGGGACAGACTAGATGATAGGATTATTCTGGGACCAGCTTATCTTCAGGATTTAGAGCAGCAGGTTGTTCTGATTAGACAACATCTTGAGTAGGCCAGAGCACGCCAGAAGGTGTATGCAGACACCAAGAGGATTGATCGTCACTTCTCAGTGGGTGACAAGGTCTTCTTGAGGGATCATCTGCATAAGAGTTTGATCCATTATGGAAAGGGTTCTAAGCTATCACCTTGTTTTGTGGGGCCTTTTGGTATTTTAGAGGTCATCAGTCCAGTTGCCTATCACCTAGCTTTGCCACCAAGCCTTGCACGGGCCCACGATTTTTTCATGTTTTTGTACTACATAGATATGTACCTGATGCTTCTTATGTTTTGGATTGGTTGGCATTATAGGTAGAGGATGGAGGGTAGTGGAGACTGGAGCCCGTATGCATACTGGAGCACCAGAGGTTGGCCCTTCGGGGTCGAGACTTGGACAAGGTTAGAGTACAGTGGGACCGATATGATGAGACAACAACTACCTGGGAGGATGTGATACCTTTGAGGGCTAGATATCCCTATCTCTTTTAGTGACTTCTAGGAGGAAGTCTAATTTTAGTAGAGGGGGATGTAGTGCCCACACTTTTTATAGCTCAGTTACTGGTTGTTTCTTTTCTCATAGACATGTTTGGACAAGTGATTTGTTATATCTTGGACATTATATTAGAGATTTGATCCTATGAGACATGCGTGGACATTTAGGTATATAGAGCCAATTTAGCTTAATTTCTATGTTGTCACATTTTCTTATGATGTCATGGATACTAATGGATATGATGTTATTTTTGGAACATAATTATATTGATGGATACTTAGTTGTTGCATGTTGGGATTCTATGGTTATATGTCACTTTATCATCTTGTCTAACTTTGGAGAATTGAGTATAATTGTGCATGTTGTCACATTTTGATTTCAGTAGGATGTTAGGCTAGTTTAGAACTCATTGATATCTTAGCTGAGTCGTTGATTTATATTTTATCGGATAGGTGCGGTTAATGTGTGCAATGAGTGTGTAGGTGACAGGTTTACAGGAGAACATGGGATTTAGGCTAGCTACACAATTTTGCACAAGTAGCCCACGGGCTGAGTCCTAGCCATGTTCATTGTGTGAAACCTTAGTGTTGGAGATTATTATTTTGGGCACCATGAGTGACCCCAATTTTTGTAATGTATTGTGCCTTGAATTATTAATTTTGTTTAGGGTAATTAATTATGTTGTAAACTTGTTTTTGGGAGTTAATGATCCCACTTTCATTAAGCTTTATTTTTGTTTAATGATGTACTTAATTTTGGGGGTTTAGGGTCACATGTGAACCCTTGGGTGGTCCCCACACCCTCTAACCATGTGCCTAATCTTGCCAAACCCGAAATTGGGTTATTTTGGGCATTTTTAGGGACCCCTTTTTTGTTTGGGAGTTCCCTTAACATAAAAATGAGCCCTTGGACCCTACCTAATGGGTAGGGGGCTTATTTCCAAGGCTAGAGGGAGTTTTCCCTCCCTTTTTGCCTCTTGTTTGGTCACATCCATGTAAGGGGTGTGGATTGGAGTGCTTGTTAAAAGTTGCACTAATTTTGTCTTGTTAACATTTAGGGGAATTTGGGAGAAGAGGGAAAAAAGACATTTTACCCTTTCTCTCTTTTGTTTTGGCATCTTTGACCTTGAAGGAGGAGAGGGGTGACACATGTCACCCCCTCATTTGTGAGGATTCTTGCTTGCTCCTCTTCAAATTCCCCTTCATGGGAAAAGAGAGGGACTTTTTTTTTTTTGGAACTTCTTGCTTGGGATGCTTGTGGGATTTGGAGCTTGAGATTTGCTTGAGTCAAGGAGTGGAGAAATTTGAAGTTGGAAAGCTTTTTGGAGAGCTTTCCTTGAGGTAGGCTCTTATGTCTTTTTGCATGTGTTGTATTCATCTTAGTTGTTAGTTTGGCTACTTGAATTTGTTATTTTTGCATGTGGATTTTGGTTGTTGTTTGTTTGTTTTACTCCCTCCATCATATGGCATGATGGAGCTTTGCAGTTGTGGGAGAAGAGAGAGATTTTTCCTCTCAATCCTCAAGGCTGGATGGACAAGTCTTGTATGGTGTTATTGTTTTCCCCTCAATGGTTGATGTGGGGAAGTTGTTTTATTTGGATTGAATCTCCTTCCCCATTCTTGGTAAGGAAACCCCTTTGGGGTTTGAAAATCCTTCCAAGAAGGACTTGGAGAAAGGGTGGAGGAATAAGGAGGGGTTAAATGATATAGGAGTAATAAGGAGGGCATGGAGGTCTAGTTATTGTGCTTATAATCTTGGTAACAAATTTTGGAGAACTCCTCTCCTCTCTTCCCCATTGTTTTTAGAGGAAGAACTTGGGTTCTTCTCTTTGCCACCTTGGAAAATTTTGAGTCTTGTCTTGGATTTTGACCTATTTTTGTGTGGTTGTATCTTTGTTGTTCACCCTTATTCTTGTGCAAGTTGTGGTTAGTTTTCCTCTTTCCCATGGGCTTGGGGGAGGCTAGCATGCATCCCAACCTTGGGAGAGGCATGTAATGATGCCTATGGTTGGGTGGAAAACAAGCTCTTTCTCCTTGTTGGTTTCCTTGAAAGTCACTCAAAGTTGGAGCTCAAGTATGGAGGTGGTTGGAGTTTGTGACATCTTGGTCTCTCCTTGTTTTCTCAAATTATTGTGAAGCATTACTTTCATTGTAACATCTTGGGTATGGCTATTTTGGAAGACTCTTTGGCATGCAAAAGTTCTCATTTTGTGAATTGGAATCACTTGTAAGATTAGTATTCCATTAGTATGTGGAAGATTTCTTTCAATCTTAGAAGGGAGATTTGTTATGTCATTTTTCTTATGTATTTTAGCATTTTGAATTATGATGTAATTATGAACTTAAGATCCTTGTAAAATGAGTCTTGTAAAATGGTTATATTCCTTTAATATGCATTGATTTGAATATCATTTTGAAAAGGAAGATTGCTTGATGGAAGTATGTTTCTCCATAAGAAATGATGTTATTATTGTTGGGTATCCATGTTGGAAAAATCTAAAACATTCATTTAGCAATATATTTAAAAAAACATCAACAAAAAAAAGAAAAAGAAAAGTTAGTTCTACATGGAGCTTTAGGTTTAATATCGTATGGAAATATCTCTTTCTTGCCATGTATCTCTTCTTGTAAACTTTGTTATAATATTGAATGGGATGAGATTAGTCTTGACTCCTTCCAATGAGAGATTTAATGATATGTTCTTATTGGGAAATCAGATTTGTACATGTGTGTAGTCCTTGTAAATTATAAACTTACTTCAAGCCTCTTCTCCCTTTTGAATTACTTCACCACACTCTCTTATTTTATCACATAGAAAAGTAGATTATTAGTATATAAAAAAATATGGCAAGCATTGAGAAAAATCCATCTCTCTACAACTTGAAAATATATATATATATAATCGGTCTAATATAGCTATATTACATAACTATAACATAGTTCAACAAAATTGGTCTACAAACTAGCGATGGAGAAAACTAGCGATGGAGAAAACTATGGTGACGCGGTTTCTGCAGTTTTGGCTGCAGAATGTCTACGAACTAAGGTTAAAAATGCTGAGGAAAGGCTGTTCTATAGCCAGAATCAGATGCTTGTGGGCACGAGTACGAACGCAGAAAAGCTGGAGGCACTGTCAGTGCGGTTTCTGCAGTTCTGGCCGTGGAAAGTCTGCGCAATATGACAAAGTTTACTGAGGAAAAGTAGATCTCAGGCCACAATCAGACGGCTATAAATGAAAATGGGGAAATGCTGGGATCCACACCTATGGCCTGGAATAAGCTATTTCAAAGCCCTAACCTCAAGGTGGGTCCGAAAATCACTGATCAGTTCACATGGGAAATGGACAAAGAGGGTGCCACCTGTCTAAGGGTCCCAGATGGATTTGTTGATAGAGCCTTAAGCAAAGCGAATCTCTCCCTTGTTGGTAAGTTTCTTGGCTCTAGACCTAATATTGATTTCATTAGAAAATGGGCTTTGAGAAAATGGAAACCTAAGGGAGCCCTAAATATTACCATTATGCCAAAAGGTTTCTTCCTGGCTAAATTTAATCAGCAAGAGGATTTGGATTCAGTGCTACTGGGAGGCCCCTGGTGGTTGGGTAATATGGGTCTTTTTTTGAAAAAATGGTATCCGGGTTTTGATCCGAATACTGAAAATATAAACACCATCCCAATCTGGTGTAGGTTACCAGGACTGCCATTGCATTTATGGGATGATGAAATACTGCTAAATATTGCAAAATCCCTAGGTGCACCTATTGGGCTGGATGGACCCACAAGAAACAGATCCAGGCTTGCTTTTGCTCGGTTCTGCATTTTCTCAGCTATGGATCAGGAGTTTCCGGAGCACATAATCTTGAAAACTAGATTTGGGTCTTGGACCCAAAAAATTGAGGTCGAAACTTTAAGATGTAAACTATGTCATAGCATTGGTCACTCTGACAAAAACTGTTCCAAGAAGAAGACCCCTCCTTTGGATGCTGAACAGCCTGGGATAGGCACAGATCTAAACAAAGTTAGCAGGGATCCAAGCACGGATAGGAAGATTGATGACAAAGCTCCTAGCCAGAAGGATTTGGAGCTAAATAGAAAAGGAAAAAAAAAAGGGGGTTTTAGAACTCAAATAAAGAAGCATCTAGTCTGGCGCCCCAAAGCCACAACTTTTGCTTTGCCTGAAGCTCCTAACAAAGAAGTCTTGGACAAATCTGTGAAGACATCCTTGGATAAACCTTTTGAAGCATCTAATAAAGAAGACTATGTTAAGGTATCCATGGAAGTGAACGAGCAAGATGGCTCTGTGAAGGTCAACTTAGTCCCTCTTGGGCATTCTCATATTGACATGTCAGAGGAGAAAGAAATTCAGTCAATCATTAGGGAGGAAGCTTGGAACAAAGAAGATATGACTACAAAAGAGCCTTTGGAGATTTTCTCTTCTGGGGAGAATGGTAATGCGGATCTTCTGCCGTGTCCCAGCATTACAACAGTGGCTTCGCCGGTCTGCTGCAGCACCAGATCAGCTTCTGTTCACACGCCTGGCAGGATTCATAAAGAACAAGAAGAGGGGGAAGTTACGCCTGCCATGGAAACGGAAGATCCAGACTCTGGATTCACAATGGTCATTTCAAAAAAGAAAAAAAGATTGAAAGGTTTTGAAAGGATTCCCAGAATCATTATATAGTGATAAAAAAAAGAAAATAGACAATTGGGACACCTCTACTTCCAGAACAACTAGGTCTTCTGCTAGACGAATAGCTGATTTTGGAGGAAGTTCAAAAAGAGGAAGACCTTCTAAAAAGACTCTTAGATCTAAAAAGACGGAGAGGGATATTGCAGATGGTGTTCAGCGTCAGCTGAACCAGCAAGCAATTCCAACCACCAATCATTCCAAATGAAGATTATTTCTTGAATATCAGAGGCCTAAATGGAAACTCCAAGAAAAGAACCATCAAGGAGTTATGGGATTCCAGAAACCCCAGCATTTTGATTCTACAAGAAACTAAGATGAAAGCAAAGACCATTGAAAATATTAAATTTTTTTTTGGGATAACTCTGAAATGGCGGCTGTTGACTCTCACGGAGCTTCCGGAGGGCTGGCTACTCTTTGGGATAGAAGGCACTATACTGGTATGATTCTTAATGATAATATTAATCATCTTGCAATCAAATTTGTCACTATTGAGAATAAGAGTGAATGGATCTTGTCTAACATTTATGCCCCTAACTCGCTAGTGGTAGAAAAAAATTTCGGGCTGATCTTAAAAACTTTAGAAACCAACATTGCTCGCTAATCGGCTTATCATGGGGATTTCAACTCCCCACTAAACCCAAGTGAGAAGTTTGGAGGTACCTCCACCTTCTCTAATGGAATGGAGGATTTTGCTTGACTTTATTCTTTGAACAAAACCTCTTAGATGTGGATCTGCATGGTAATAAGTATACTTGGAATAATAGAAGGTTGGGAAAGGAGTTCATTCAGGTGAGATTGGATAGGGCTCTAATCTCAGCAAGCTGGATTCTTAGTCAAGACTTCCATCTCTCTTCCCTACCAGAATTGGATCGGATCATAATCCGATTGCTCTAAACTTTCTCAATTGGACTAAACCCGCAAGAAGCTCATTCAAATTTGAAAAGATGTGGATGGAGCATGACGATATCTATGATAAGATAAAAGAATGGTGGGAATGGAATGGTGAAGGCACTGCTCAATTTAGATTGATTCAAAAACTCAAAATGTCAAAAAGCAAGTCAAAATCTGGAATAAAAGCATTTTTGGAAATGTATTTGAAAAAAGAAAGAGTTAAAACGAAGCTTCAGGATCTAGAGTTAAAAATGGATACTTTGGGGAGATCGGTGAAGATGGAGTAAATGAGAAGAATATTCTTTCGAGTTACATACGATCTGCAGTAGAGAAGAATCTTTTTGGCACCTCAAATCTAGGGCTATCTGGCTTAAAGAGGGAGACAGGAACACGAAGTTCTTTCACATGACTACTTTGAAACACAGAGCATGTAACAGGATCTTAGAGGTTTCTAAAAACAACGGGAGTATCATAAAAGATCCCAACAACATTAGGAAAGAAGCGCTCGACTTCTACAAAAATATTCTTGAAGAGAGAAATGTCAGCAACTCTGAAGCTATTTCCTTTATGTTGGAGGCCATCCCTCAGAATAATATCGAGGACCAGAAATTTAGAGACATCACCAAAGCTGTCACGCTTGAAGAACTGCAAAAGGCTGTTTTTTCTCTTGAGGGGGATAAGGCTCCTGGACCGGATGGGTTCTCTATTAATTTTTTTCAGAAGTTCTAGGAAATCTGCTCGGAGGATCTTCTCAAAGCGGTGAATGAATTCTATAGAACGGGAAATCTTCTTAAAGAGCTCAATAACACTCACATTGTGCTGGCACCTAAAAAAATGGATGCAAAAGATTTCAAGGACTTCAGACCTATCAGTCTTGTTAATGCCATTTTTAGAATCTTTACCAAAATCATTACTACTAGACTATAGCTCATAATGAATGATCTCATCTCAAGGCAGCAGAGTGGCTTTATTAAAGGCAGGATAATACAAGACGGAGTGATTATGGTTCACGAGACTATACATTCCATGGAAAATAATAAAAAGGAAAATATGGTCCTTAAGCTTGATATGAATAAAGCTTTTGACAAGGTATCTTGGGTCTTCCTTGACAAAGTTTTAACTAAATTTGGGTTCACGGAAAAATTTAGAAGAATTATTAAGTCTTGTATATCTACAGCCAGGTTCTCGGTGGTTATTAATGGGGAGCCTGTGGGTTTTTTCACCAACAGCAGAGGTCTAAGACAAGGAGACCCCATCTCCCCCTTACTCTTCATTCTTTTAGCTGACAGCCTTAGTAGAACAATTGGCAAAGCGGTTGAAGACGGCCTTTTAAATGGATCTAAACCCACTTCCATCAGCCAAGTGTTTCCCATCAACAGTTTGCGGATGACACTATCCTTCTTCTTCTGGCTTCAGTTGTGGAAGCAAAGGCTATTAAGGCTCTATTACAACTCTGAATCTGCTTCTGGACAAGAGATTAATTATGATAAAAGCACCATTTTCTTTTTCAACACCCCTGTGGAAAGACAGCTCAAAATTGCTAAAATTCTGGGCTGTCAAATAAGTGCACTTCCAGCCACGTACTTAGGCCTCCCTCTCGGCACTAAGAAAGTCTCTCACAAGGTGTGGGATGAATTATTGGTGAGATTTCAGAAAAAAATGGCTGGTTGGAAAGGTGCCACTCTTTCTAGTGCTGGTAAGTGCCTACTCATTAAAAGTACTCTCCAAAGTCTGCCCATCTATATCATGTCGCTTTTCAAAATTCCTTCTTCCTTCAGAGAGAAAATTGAGAGGACTCAGAAAAAAATTTTATGGCAAGGCATGGAAGAGAAGTTCAAATTTCACTTAGTGGCCTGGGATAAGGTCTGCACCCCGAAGTCTATGGGAGGGCTAGGCATAAAAAATATTGAGAAAATGAATGAGGCACTCATGCTAAGATAAATTTGGAGAATCTTTGTCTAAGAAACAACCCTGGATTGATTTAATTAAAGAAAAATACTTAAATCATCAAGTTGTTTTCTCCTATCTGCATGATGAACACCTCCCCTATGGCTCCATATTTTGGAATAATCTGGTCAAGAGCAGAAACTTCATCAAGCAGGGTAGCAAATGGAAAGTGGGGGATGGCAGGGAGATAAACTTCTGGGAGGATAACTGGTTTAGTGGTAATCTAATGGACAGATTTGGGATGGCTAAGGACAGCCTTATAAGCAAGTATGGTACTAAAATCAAGGACTACATTGAAGGAAATGGCACCAACAAGAATTGGAAAAAACTTACTGTGGAGCAAATTGATCTGAAACAAATTACTTCCTCCCTTCAGGATCTTTTAGATCTCTTTCCTTTAAGTCAGCTGGATTCCAAGGATGAGCTGGTTTGGAATAATTCCCATGATGGGAAGTACTCAGTCAAATCTGGTTATATCAATCTTTTTCATAGCAATCAATCTGATTTTAATTGGAACAAGATTTGGATGCCCGAATTAACTCCCAAAATAAATTTCTTTCTTTGGCTGGCCATCAGAGGTAGAATTCTCACCACTGACAATTTGATGAGAAGAGGATTTATAATTCCTAATTGGTGCCATCTTTGTAGGAATGACTATGAAGATATCAGTCACCTGTTCATACATTGTGATTATGCCAATAGAATTTGGAACTTTTTCCTTTCTAAATTCGAAGCTCTCTGGGTGTTGCCGAAGGATCTTAATCAGCTATGGAATCAATGGAACCCACCCTTCAGGCATTGTGTTATCAAAAGGATCTGGAAATTGGCTATCCCACATTTAATCTGGAGGATTTGGAAGGACAGAAATGATATCATTTTCAGAAATAAGAAACAAAATTATAAGCTCAGTATTGGCAAAATTTCTAAAGGTATCAAAGAGGATATTGCCAGATTCAAACCTCCCAAGAACAAGAGTTATCCTGAGAATGAAGAGTACATCTTATCCAATTGGCAGATTGGAAATTGGAGCAATCCTGGGAATAGTATAGATAGATCTTCGATCAAATGGCATCCTCCTGATCCTAATTGGTACAAGCTGAACTTTGATGGGGCCTCTAAGGGAAACCCTGGGACAGCAGCAGGAGGAGGAGCAATACGGGACCACAAAGGTAATTTGATTGCTGCATATGCTGGAAAAATGGGAATTCAAACCAATCATTTTGCTGAAGCATTATCTGCTCTCTGGGGCTTGAGAGTTGCACGGGCTCAAAATATTCAGAACCTTGTTGTTGAAGGGGACTCCCTAAATATCATTAAACTTCTAAATCAGTCCTCATCTCCTAGCTGGAGTATTAAGGATTTTATCTCTGAATCCATAAGCATCAGTCATACCTTCAATAGCATCAGAATTATGCATACTTACAGGGAGGGCAACAAATTGGCGGATGCACTGGCCAATTATGGCATTAATATAAATTTCACCGTCTGGGATATTAACAGTATCCCTAATCAGCTACACAACAACATTCATGCGGACCTTCATATGCAAGCAATCCCTAGAGATGAGTCCTAATCTTTGGAGGAAGATCAGCATCAATAACACTCTCACACGTGTTGCTTTAATGAAGATGATGAGGCAAATAATATCAAATATACATGATAGTAAGAATTATTTGGGGAACTTCAAGTGGAGTTATCTAAATTTGAAAATCGTGCATGCGGGATGTACTACAGCTGCTGATATCCGGATTCATAGCTCCTCGGAAACCGATGATAGATGTAATGTGATTGTTGACAGGGAAAGGGTTACTCTCACACGCGACTTCCCGCAGGCTCAGTTCAGCAGTTACGCAGCCGTTCGTGAGAAGACCAACGGCTATAGTTCCCAGTTTTGTGCGGCCTTCAACAGCAAGAAGCGGACAGTTCTCTACGCTCACAGACATTTGAGAAATTGCTGTAACCAGTATATCACAGAGAAGATGGGAGGGCCTCCCTGCCAAATTGAACCATGCGCAGACCCCGACTGGAAGGAAAATACAGAGCTTTGGAACACTCTCAGCAAAGGAGGCTTCACCAACTTCATTGATAAGGTGCAGGGACATGACCAAAGCATTTCTGTACGCTTTGCTAAGGAGTGGAAAGAGCGGACTGTCGACTATGGGGGTCAGAAGATTTTAGTCAATGAAGATCTCATTGCTGAAGCGACCGGCCTTAGTTTGGAGGGGTACCGCTTCTTCAATAAAAGGGTTGACAAAGATGCTGAAGAAAGAAGATTTGTGGAAGGAACTGAGAAGCTCACATTTAGCACAGCGGGCCTGCTTGTCAGCTCAATTCCATCACCCTATGATGAGGTCACTCGTATGATGATTCGATTCATCTCCTTGGAAGGTAGGTTTGTCCATTGTCTCTGCTAAACATCTTATCTTTTTAAACCACTTCCATAGGAATCGATTGGTTTGCTTCCCCCATTATCTGCTGAACTCCCTTGAACGCTCCATTTTGGAGTTTCAGAAGCACACCCGGGTGATTCCCTTGCATCAAGGACTTATTTTGTTGATCCATAAATGCTGCCTTCTGAAGTACCCTGGTCTTCCTTCCTCTCCTAGCCCGGCTCCCCCTTTGATGGGCTCTGCTGCTGCCAGCCCTGTTTCTCCTGCTGCCCCTGCTGCTGCCCCCTCCACCGTTACTGCCACCCCCATGCCGGCTGCACTAACTTCTCCTTCCATTCCCCCTGCTGCTGCTCCCATCACCCACCTCGCCTCTACCTCTAAGAGACCAGTCACCAGGGCTTCCAGGAGGCTCAACCTTGAGACTCTTGCTGTTGAGAAGGAGCCTTTTGAACTTGAGATTGCACATGACCTGCTGAACATTAGTAGTGCCAGTCCGGGAGGTGTGGATGGATAGATCTTCTAAGAGGTTGGAGGCCTTAGAGGTTGAGATGAAATTGCTGAAGGATGAGGTCAAGAACCTTGCTAAATAGAAAGGTAAGAAAAGCATGGAAGAGGAGGGGAACATTGATAGCAGTTATATTGATGACATATACAAGAAGCTGACCTCCTTAGACTCCCGCTTAGGGAAGGCCAAGAATAGACATGATTACAACATTACAGCCTTTAGGGCGATTGAGGAGTTCATCGAGGGTCATGCCAAAAGTGTTTCCAACCTCAGCGGTGTCCCGGCTGCACTTTGGGGCAACGAAAAAGAAAGCAAAAGAACCATTGAGGAGCTTGATAAGACTGATGCTGCCCATATGACTGCTTTGGGTATGTTTCATGCCTGGAAGAGAATCAAGATCAGTATCGATAAAGCTACCAAGAAGTAGTTCTGGATGCTTCTGCTGCTTTTAGTTGTTTTTCTGTTGTTTCTCTGCGGTCGGTTTGCTGTTTTTTTGCTGTTGTTTTGCTGTTTTGTCTCGATTGAGTAGCTGTTTCTGAGCTACTTTGAGCTTCATTGTAACATTTGGATCTTGATCCATTCTCTCTGTTTCTCACTCTTATTCCGGCTCTCAGGCCTTCTTTTGTATTCAAGGGTATAGTCCCTTTCAAAAAACTATTTGCCAATAATAAAAAAACTTAGTTCAACAAAATTACATATTAATTTCTAGAGTTACTATGCTATGATCTAGTAGTATTTATATTATAATATATATTATACCTCATATATTGTTATATAACTGAATTATATTTTATATAATATAATATAAATATATTATGTTATATAAATACATTATATTTTAATTACATTATAATATAAAGTTTATTAATATATATATATATATATATATATATTAATAAACTTTATACAACTAAAACAAATTTTTTTAATAACAAAAAAAAGAAATTTGTGGGGAGCCAAAACCCCACGCCGCAAAGAAAAACAAAACAAATCGGTGGGGGGCGGGGCGGTGAACCCCCTCACACTGCATTGTGTCCCCGGGGCCGCTCCCCCTCACGTCCCCCGACCTCCGCGCCGAGACTCGCCCCGCCATCCCCACCACTGCCACCCCTCCTTCACGTGCCCGGCTCGCCCTATTTCCCTCCCCCTGTGTCATCCATGGCGGCCGCTCCCTTTCCCCCTTCCTGAAACACACATAAAATAAAACAAAAATAAATAAATCAGTCGTATTATTTTTATTCTATATATATATGCATGGATATATTGGATCTATTTGTAGGAATACAAAGAAAACATTCTGGTTTGTATGCGGTTCTAAAACAAAGAACAATATAGCAAGGATATTACAAAAAAAAAAATTTAAAAAAAATTCTCCATAGCTCTCCAAAACAACCTGCATGAAGAAACAAAGACCAAACAAAACAAATGAGAAGAGAAAAGAAAGGAAAGAGAAGAAAATAACAAAGATAAAGATGAGTTAGGGCAACATTAGGGCAAAAAAAAAAAAAAGATCAAGGGCCAAGATTGATCTAATCCTAGGGCCCATAAGTGACCCTACACTCCTCCTTTTAGTCATAGGATTTTAAGTGGGAAAAAGGGGAAATAAATATAACAAGGGGTGTGTAGACTTAAAATTATGTGACCCTAGTGAATTTAATAGAATAAAAATAATTAAGATGTTGTTGGACTAGAGTTTATTTAATTTTTGGGTAAATTAAATTTATATCAATTAATTATTAACGGGATATGGTTAAGCAAGGTGTTAGTAAATATTGTCTTATTTTAATATATATATATATATATATATATATATATATATATATATAAAACTCAAATTTGTAGTCACTTTTGGTGTAGTTTTCGGTGTCCGAGGATGGGCATGACAGTTAGTTTGGGATAACACTACTATGTCGTTATTGATTTGTGCTATGTTACAATGATGAAGCTTAGATATGATACAAATTAGTATTCCATTCATATTAACTGTCCTAGATGGGGTTAAGTGTTGATTGTATAGTTTGTCTATAATTTTTGACCTTCGATTGATTTTCATATCATGATGTTTGATCTTCTCTTTCTCTTCTATGATATAACATTAGAAACTCCTACTATAATAGTAAGTACTCATGAAATTGCTATTTAGTCTTAACTAAAAATAGTAAAGGTTCGAATTTTGTTGACTATTTTAATGTGAATTCTCTAGACGGTGAAAAGGAACTTTGAATGGTTTTTATGTTTTGTTAGTGATCAACTAGTCTTGTAGTTCATGGTGAGCATTTTAAATTAGATTACGTTAAATGAGATCCGGTCATATAATTATGGGCTTATATGACTACATCTTATTTAATCTAATCTCCTTTAGTTATCAATAATATTAAATATTTTCTATTGTTGACTATGATATTTAGTAATCATAATTATTGAATGTTGGGTAAATTATTACAGGCTTGCAAGTATGGGATTGTAATACTGAAATCATGTTACTCTTATTTTTCTATTTTTTGTTAAATATTGATCAATTTACCTTAAAGTACTTGAGTGAAAGAATTATAGAGATTGAGGAACCGTAACAATTATATGACTTAGAATTATTCCTTTTATGTTTACTTATCTTGATTATATTTGTTATGCTTAGTAAAGAATAGTTTACTTCTTTTGAACCTTCATATAATTTCATTAAAAAGTAGGGTTCTTTTTATGGAAAAGTTAGAGCATGCTATTATGAGGATTTAGTACTTATCATGCTCGAGTTACCATGTGAACCGACACATGCTAACAAATCTTGCAAATGGATTTCATGAAATATGAAATAAGAAATAGTTATAATAAGTTGCATTTATTTTAGTTATTAAAGTCAAATGTTCTAATTAAATGATTATTGTTAAATTTTCATGAAGTGAATCTGTTTTGGGAACATGGAAGGCTTAGAGCCTTATTATTGTAATCATTTGAAAAGTTGTTTATTTAAGACTGAATTATGTTATGGCATTTCAGTAGAATGGAATAACAATGAAACCTTGTTTGTAATTACCTCTATAAAAGGAGGATTGTTTGAATTATAGAGTTGAGAAATTTCTTTCAAGTTGAAAGATTAAATTACTTTATAGTGTTCCTAAGATATATAATGAGGACTCAATGAATGTTAAATAGTTGTATTTCTTATTAAGGGAGGAACCTTACATAAATATCCTTAGCATTAATGAACTATGTATGAACTGTTATGATTTTAAGGTGATAATATAATAACCATAACTCAAAGTTTTGAAATGTAAATTTATGTCTTTATGAAAATGATATTATGACAATTACAATGGTTACTATATAATTCAATGTGAACATTGGATAATCTAAATGAGTAACTAAATAAGGAAAAACAAATTTACTTATCATATTGTACTAGTTTATTAAATGAATCTTAAATATATGGTTTTTGTCCTAAAACTATAAGGTTGATAAGAAATGCAACATTAAAACAGTAAGTTCTAATGAAGGTTCATAAGCATGTCGATGTGATAAATTGACATGTTAAGACTTAAGTGATTAGCAGGATGCCACTTGACTAAATACTTAAGTTAGGAAATCTTGAATTCATCCTAATGGCATTAAATAAAATATGACATATAAATTTTATCCTAAAAATGTTACAAACAGTCTTAAAAGTGACACTTAATGTATTAATGAATAATGATATATAACTCATTAAGTCTAAATGCATATTTTAATTGCATAATTTCACGTAATGAAGTACGTTATGATCCTTTATTGAAGGAATTAATTATATCTATCCTAGTTGATCCTTAGGCACGAAACCTAATACTTAAATTTAAGTGAAATTAACAAGCGAGAAATCAATGAATTAATGAAATTATTAAGTTATGAAGTTTCATTTATCAGAACTCAGTGGGCTATCGCAACATATTCGTTGTTACATAATACCCACTTAAAGATTAAAATAATTAGGTGGATAATGTTGAGCAACCACTATGGTGTGGTATTCCACTTATCTCTTCTAAACATAGCTATCATAAAATGGGATTTCAGGTCACTATTCTACACTAAACAAAGTGATAGGTATATGAGCTAAGGCCGACGTCAACTTATCTTTGACTAATGATGATTAAGATAATTCAAATCAATGTAAGTTGATTTGAGTACGAATGATTACCCTTAGTCACCATAGGTTGATCTTCAACACTAGTTCATGTGATATGTTCTTATTTATCATCTAACATGGACTTAGAAGTGGTTGAAAGAGATTAAGGAAGTCTAATCTAGATGACAGTTTTGAGTGGGGTGAAAGACATATTCCTTTCGACGAGTATGTCATCTAGGAATAAAATCATGGCATATATGTCTTTAAAATTTGGCCAAAGTATCACAAATAGTTGGTTACATTGTCTTGTGTCACCTGGACTAAAGAAGTGTGATATCAGATGAGTGCTAGTAATGAGATACTCAGATAGGATCTTTAGGCATTAACACTTTAATGACCCTTGTTGGGTAAGCAAACCAAAAGTATACTTAGTATACACATCGGTATGATGAAACATGAGATATCGGTTTAACACCAAGTCATGAAATGAGAGATCGGTTTTATACCGATTCATTACAGCTACATATGGTTTACTATTATGTGACGGATTAACAATGTGATGTTTGTTCTAAATTATGTGAATTTATAACAACAAACATTATGTTTAAAAAAATAATAATTTCCCCCCTTTTTACTGAATTCTTAAATGAGGATGGTACACAATTTACACCACAAAGGCTCTTTATACGATCAACCCCATGTTATTGCTTATCAATTTTGAGACCCAAATCCAATTGGATTTGATACGATGATGATGATCTTCTAGATTATTTTACTTGATTCTTATACACATAATACACTTGGGGGGAATCAAGCTTATTCTCCCCCTCCTATAATCATCAAAGTGTCTACCATTTCTACTCTTACACTTCGTGTTTCATACTTTCTATTTCTAAGAGATCTTATATAACTTGATACAATTTGTATCATCATTACCTATAACACACTCTAGTTTCATGGTTCATACTCGACTATTGAGGTTATAAATCTAAAATTAACCTCACACCATTCGTGATATATGATTCACCATACATTTTTCTAGTGCATACATTTTAAAAACCATTTCCGATTATACACTCTTGCTTAATCATTCATTCTTGATTGTTGAGGGTCTTCTCTAAATGAATCTCATCTCATTTACATCCATTTGGGAGGATTTTGGTCCTATCACATTCACATTTCATACCATTCCATCTCACTCATACATAGAACATATTACATATCTTGGTTTCACTTATTCTTGCTTGCTTATACCTACATGTACACTTTTTCCCCATGCTCGATGGATACCTCGTATGTCAATATATTTTCTATATGCACATGCACATCCATTTATTCTCAAGTTTTGAACATCGGATTCTTACAGAGATTTACATGTTGTAATGATGTTTGGCACTCTACCTTTACTAATCACATCAAGGATCTTAGGGGCATCTACGTTTCATACTCTCACACACTAGAGGTGATATTATTTCATTATCTCTGCTACTACTTCTTAGCACATTAATTTCCATTGATCTATACACACTTCAAAAAATTCTATCTTTCTAACATAATAACAGTGCTTCATGTTCAACATTTGCATTATAGGATTGTATGCCACCATGGTTTTCTATAACACTTTTTATTTTCATTGCTTTCCATTGTATGCTATTGTTTTTGGGCTTGCTCTTTTTCTTGTATGCACATTCTATGCTTTTGGCCACTTCGGCCCTTATTATCTTGTGACATTGTAAGTGATGTCCCTTGTTTGAAACCCACTTTTTATGGTCTATTTTGTCTTCTTTCTTGATTGCACATTTTCTTCTACTTTCACACTATCTTTGATTACACTAACACATGTTTCTATCCATATTTTTTACATGTGCCTTGCTTTCTACCATGCACATTCCCTACCCCTTACAGGTTATCCACTTGAGATCATTTTCAAGTCATCTCTTTTAGACCACATGCTCCTATCAACGTCACATTTACCCCTACAAGGGGGGTATAAATTGGGTGAATTAGTCACCCCATACAACATATTAGAGCTACGTTACATGCCTACACGATACATGAATAGAGAAGCTAGATAGTCATAGAACAACCTCAAATCTAACTTGGGTCCTCAGATAACACAAAGACTAGCACTTGGGCTTAGAAAGGAGCTCCTGGGTTCCTTTGTCCTTTCCCAGGTGCTAATTTCCTAGGGGCACACACATTCAATTTATCAAATCAACACAATCTACAATAGTTCATAGAGCATTTTTACAAAGTATCGGGAACAATCCTTGGTCAAATCATACATGCAATCTCCTACAATCTTATTCAATTGAAAAAAATTCAAAACAATTAGTATAAAAGGAACAAAATAGGGATGTATCATTTGCAATGGTGCTTATTTGAGAAGTAGTCATGGATGGAGAGTAACAACAAACCTCTCTCCCCAACACTCTTCTATCGTGGCATGAGATCTCCTTAAAAACTTGCTCTTGGCATGAGTTTTCCCAAAATATCACTCTACACAAAAATTTAAGACATATTTCTATCCTTTAAAATCTTTCACATCAAGTGCACACTTTCCTTTTACTAATTTTTACACACTTTTACATACTTTTGCAGAGTTTTCATAATACATGACTTTGACTACTCTTTTGCTCTTATTTTTCTAGTTTTTCCTTAATAAACAACAAGAAGCAACCTTACATCAACAATTCAAACACAAAAACTAGTACAAATTAGCAAAACATATGCTTCACCAATAGGGTCACTTCCTCTTTCTTATTTTCCAAACTTCATTTTTATCACTTCACACTTTCACTTATCTCTTTTGCATGCTATCACCATCACACTCTATAGGAATAAAAGGTACACATATTCTAACTACTTTACGTTGTCAAATATTCACTCAACAAAAAAATGGGGGTAAATGTAGACATAAAATCACACACTTGGGTACATTTCCAAGTCCTAAGAAAATACTAGCATTTACATAATTCCTAAGAGAGAAAACAATTAAGTGATAACTATATTTGGCCTCATTTCTATTTCTTTTATGTTCTCTTTGGTCTTACACACCATACAACCCAGTCATAACTTTACTTTCTTATATTTTATGACTTCGAAACCAATGCCCATGAACCCTCATCCCTTATGGGCACCCCGACATCTTTGCATATTTTATCTTTTGGGCATATTATATCGTATGGTTCGACCTTATTGTTATCAATTACAAAATTCAAACAAGGGAATCATATAAATATATAGCTATGTGATCAAAATAAGGTACCAAGCTCTAAGCATTACTACTATCAACTAAGCTTGCACTCAAAAGGCATTAAAATCACTCAAAGGCATCCATCTAGCATCCATTCAAGGGAAACGGGACTGAATTTTTTGTATACACACTACATAGGAAAGGGGAAGTTCATTATTCCATCCACACATGTTATACATTGTTACATTCTAGATCTAGCCCACTATCAAGTGCAACTTGCACTAGGGCATCCTAGGGCACAATTCTTACACACACTCACAAGAACTACATGGAGTATGAGATGTAGTCTAATTCTTAGTCATAATTTCACTTATTCGAGTGACCATTAGGGTCGGTCGAATCCTTGTATTGCATCTTTCATATTTGGATTTGATGCAGTTTTTTGGGTTTTACGGTGAATGTATATTTTGTAGGTTACTGGTATATCTAGCAATCAATGTGTGACACATACACTACTAGAAATGACTATCATCGACACTTATGTGACACTAGAAAAATCATATTCTAACCATCTACGTAGTCACAATAAATCATTATATGTCTTTGGTTCCTAGGTTCCCTCGCCCCATTCTAGACACCCTATTCTAGCTGCCTTTGACAATTCAGAATTTATCTTGAGTGATTGTGACACTATTATCTTCCTTTTCATCATTTTTCCTAGTCTGCACTAGTCTTAGATCAAGCAAAAATCATCTAAGTTTTCTTTTCTCTCTCTCTCTCTATTACACTTAGGTTTTGATATTTTATTGGCTTATTTCTTGTGTCAAATTCTATACTTAATTGTATATCATATTTTCAACTAAGTTACTCTACAATATTAGGGTTTAGCATTAAATCTATTTTTGTTAAATCACTTGACCTTATGAAGAATTCCCTATCCCATCAACTTGAATTTTTAGATGTTATGGGATTTTTGTATGTATCTTACATCACACCCCCACTAGAAGTACAAATTAATAACATTGACATAGATATATTTCCCATAGATACCACAATGAAAAAAATGAGTTACTTATTTGACTTGTGTCATTGCCTACTGTAGAAATGAAAAAACGTTAGAAGAGGGGACCCTACACACCATTCACAAATTTATATATACAAAGAATTAGTAAAATGGGATAAGGTGGATGATGGGGGTGTTTTTCAACATCTTCCCTTTTTCCTTTTTTAGAATCTTGTATATGATGAAACTAACTACTAATTAACTTGATATAGTCTTCATGTGTATGATACTCTTAGATCCACATCAAACGACACTATCATTCTTCCCATAACTATGGCCCAAAGATAATCCTTATTGAATTTTACGTAATAAACCAATAAAATAATTATAACATGATCTTAGGGTGACCATAAATCCATTGAATGAAGTAAATTACTTCAAAAATATTTCAATAAATCCACTTTTTGCATTTGGGAAAGGTTTTCATTGCCAAAGGAGACCAAAACCACTGTTATGTAATTCAAGCTAGCACTAAAATATTTCTAAACACCCACATTCATCATGGATTACCTACAAATGAATTATGAGCACCCACTTCCCTAGAAAATGGTAATAACTATATTACTAAGGATGAAATTGAATCTAAACCCGCTCTCTTAGATCTTTATCCTCCTCCTTGCAATAAAAACACAAAAGAGGATCCTGAATCGGGAAAAGAAACCTATCCATCAAATGAGACCCCCAAATTGGAAATAAAAATCATGTCATTGAAAACCACAATACATATTATTGATATCATATAAATTATTCACCTCTTGTGCTTTTGTTTGACTGAAATGGCCTTCCATACACCATTTATGCTTTCATGAATACAAAAAGGACCAATATTCTTTGGATATGGTAATAAATGTGAATATGGTAAAAAATAGTGATAATCAAGTACCTCCATCCATATAATCTTATGATCCTCTCCTCAAGAGAAACTTATGTACTATGTATTATAATGGATCTAAATGAGCTACAAGGGTAGGAGATGATGCTATCATGATTTATCCTAGGAGGAGGATTTTTATTTTGGTTTTGTTATGTAATTTTTATGCACCAATAACATGATTGAATATGAATCCTTATTAACGGGGCTTATATTATCTCACAAGCTCAATATTTAGAGAATTGATATCCTTGGTGATTCATAAATTATCATTAACTAGCTAGAAAATATATACTAGATAAAGGAGGAATAATTTATGATATATAAGAACACATTTCAAAGGTTGGATCAATATTTCAATATCATATCTATTGATTCTATCCCTAAGATTCAAAACTATCTAGATAATGTAACTACTTCTACATATTGTTTTTCTTTCCATAGGATTCTTGAAGTTGACTTTATTGTCTTGTTGAGAGGTGGGCCTCTCATCTAGAAAGGATCCCAACTCAAGGAAGGAGATTTCAAGATAGAATAACTTTGGTTGTTAAATATCAACATAGTAGAAAACAAAAAATCCATTCTATAGTATCTACATGCTTACAAACACTTTCCTCCCTTGCATCATAAGAAGGGGTTTTCCATGACTTTGTATCTTTCCCCTAAGAAATACTATGATTCATATTGTAATATCGAAGAATTTTTTTACCACTAAATATCTTGATGTTTATAAAATCAAAAATGATGTTTTGAACCTCCCTTTAGCGCCACATGAGTTTAAAGAAGGAAATGATTCTCTCATTGAGGATACCATCAACATAAATACATGAAAATTAAAATAACGAAGGATCTTAAAAATCAAATATTCATTATCACCATAAGAAATTGAATACCATAAGGCTTTTCTCATTGAATTATCCAAGGATTTCACTTTTTCCTACTACGATATGACTAACATCCATACATATATTATTGTACATAACCTATTCATGAAACATGAAGCCAAGATGGTTAAAAAAATCTACAACTGATGATCCCAAAATAATACTAATAGAAAAAGATGAGCTAGTTAAAATTGTCAAATTTTTTATTATTAGGCATTATATTACATGAATTGGCTATCCTACATCATTCCCATCTTGGAAAATAATGACAAAATTTAAATTTACATTGATTTCCATGATATCAATAAAGCCTATTTGAAAGATGAATTTACATCATCTTCTATTGATACAATTTTTGATTAAATGAACAGATATGAGCTCCTTCCACTTATAGATGGGTTATTTAGTTATAATCTGATCTATATTTTAGAATAATATCAAAATAATATGACATTCATCACCACCTAGGGAGCCTGCATTTACACTTTCATGCCTTTTGGCCTTAAGAACACAACCTACTAATGAAAAATGACCAACATATTTCATGAGTTTATTCACAAGATCATTGATTCCTACATTAATGACCTTCTAAAAAATATTTAAAGATAGAATACCATGTTGAGGTTTTAAGAATCATTCTCATGTGGCTCATTGAATACGGTGTTACCTTGAACCCAAAAAGTACATGTTTAGAGTGATGGGAGGAAAGATCCTAGAATTTATCATATCCAAATAAGGTATTGATGTTGATCCTACCGAGATTCATCTTATACTAGATATGGTACCAAAAACTACTGAATCATAGATCCAATAATTCCTTAAGAAACAAGGAGCTATAAAAATATGCATTCTAGATGTCACCTATGTAATTAACCAAATAAAAATCTATTAAAGAAAGATAATTCCATGAAGACTTCAAATCCATCAAGAACTTATTATTATCTTCTCCAAATCTCATGGCTTCATAGTTTGATAGACCACTTATTCTTTATGTGCGTGTAGATGGAATTTTATTGGATGATATGCTTGATCAAGAAGATGATGATGGAGAAGAACGAGATGCATATTTTATTAGTCATTTGCTTTTGGATTATGAAACACAATATTCTCGAGATGAAAATTAATTCCTCACCAAGTGTTCACTACTAAGCTCCTAAGAAATTTTATACTAAATGAAGAGACTATGATAATCATCAAATCCTAAGGAATTCACACATTTTTAACACAACCAGCCCTTTCTAAAAAGGTCAAACACCTCATTACACTCCTTGGATAATTTGAACCTGACTTACGGTAATCAAAAAATTGGTCAAGGGTTATATAGTTGTTGATTGGCTAGCCAATAATAATTTGGATTCAAAATAACTATTGGATGTTGAGTTACTCGACGAGTTAATTTTCTACAAAACAAATCCTAAAGTAACTTTGTTTCCTTAGAATATGGATATAGTTAACTACCTCATTGAATTCACCTACCCAAATATGTCAATTCTCAACCAAGATGGTGCATTTTTTTACTTGCTATGAAATATGTGATTTTAGATATAGTCTCGTATAAGAGAGCCTTTGATAGCATGTTACTTCATTTCATCAATGAAGAAGAGTCTAATTATGTCTTATTCTATTGTCATGATGGGGTTTGTAGTGGTCACTTTGGTGGCCATATAATGACTCACAAAAATTTGTAGAATGGGTTAATTTGAGCCCATTCTCAAAAATAATGGAATTGAACATGTTTGAAGATGTCCCAAATGTCAATAATTCATAACATATTATACATGTTCGACATAAGAACCTCATCCTATTGTTACACTCTAAGTGGGTCCTCGACCTAATATTAAATATGACCCCTACCTCTATAGACAAAACAACTTTGATCATTAATACAACTAAGTATTTCAAAAGGGGTAGATTACATGACTCTTACCACTATCACCAGTTCAAGCATAGGAAAAATAATTCTACAAAAATTATCAGTAGATTTTGAGTCCGACATGTCATTATATTTGATAATGGAATTTCCTTTAAGAGTTTGGAGATATGGGATCTATTAAAAGAATTATAACTCACAAAAAAATAAATCTCTTTAATACCCTTAAGCCAATGGATAGGAAAAAGTCAAAAATAAAACATAAAGTTCATTTTTCTTAAAAAATCAAAAACAAAAAAATGGATTGGCATTCATAGTTATATCCCATGTTATGGTATTATCGAAGTAGCATGAAAAAATTTATAGGTGCTTCCTCCTTTTCAATTTTCTTTAGAGATGAGGATATTATTCCAATGGAAGTTCAATTTCCTAGCCTACAAGTCTTTCTCCAAGGTATCCTAGATGAATATGAATAAAAGGAAGCATGCCTATATAATTTAGAAATTTTAGAAAATAATCATCTCAAATATGTGAAACATCATAAAGTGTACACTTCCCACATGGCTCAAAGATACAACAAGAACATCCATGAGAATACTATTCAAGTTGGTGATCTTATGCATCATTAAGATATTCATATAGAAAATAATACCGATAAGGGAAGAAAGTTTTGACCAAACTAGTTAGGACATTACTTAGTCACTAAAAAGTTTAATAATGGGGATTTTCACTCTATATGATTGAAGGTGAGGAATTTGATGAGTTTTAAATTCCCTTAACCTTAAATGATAAAATATTTAGTGCCATTTTTGCATTTTTCATTTGTATTTTGTATTATCTCACCTCACCATGTTTATACTTGATAAAAATATTTAGAGTTGAGGTTTAATCTACCTTTTCTACATGATTATTCTTCATCTTCTATCAAATATATCACTTACCATTTTCTTGATTCATTACTATATTTATGATCATCTCCACACTATTGCTTTAATAATTGCTTTCGTAGTTTTTTTATTCCCGTATTCCCTATAACACATTAGTTAGATGTATGGATCTTGGTTTGTGTAGGTCTCTAGAGACTTACTTATGAAAATTTTCCCTACATCTCTCTCTTTGAGTAAAAACATTGGCTTATCTCATCCCTTGAAATTTTTTCTCACCTATCTTGTCCTTTAGTGATGAGCCCTTGTATATTACTAGTTACATGGGGATGGGGTATGGGAGAAATATTTATTTTCACTTGTAAGGAAAAAGAAAGAAAAGAGAAAAATTAAAATAAAATCAATTCACAAATATATAAAGAGTTGTTATCAGTAGATATACCATGTTACTTTCCCTTGTTGGTCTTTGGTGATGAGCCCACATGTCTTCCTAGTCACGTGAGGATGACATTCATGGGTAACACCCTTACTCATATACATATAGCCTTTGGTGATGAGCCTGAAGATATTATAGGTTACATGATTTTATACATGTGATGTCTTATTCAATAGAAAAAAGCTATACAATAGAAGAGAAATAAATGGTGAAGCAATGAGAGTTCCTAAATTATAGAGAAAAGCTAGTTTTTGCAATCAAGAAGAGAGTGATAGTCCCCAATTCATGTTGTGTCACGATTGGATACTAAAATGTTTAAAGATATATATCTATAGACAATAACCACTTTTCCATCCTCTATGATTTACCTAATCCTATCATGATTACTATTCTCGTTAGCTAGTTAAGTTTAATGGTTTACCAATATTATTTTTCTATCCTTTCACCATGATTGCCATATATGCCTCTAATTTTTATTATCAAAAATTTGTTTCCCCATTTCAAAAAAATCATTTTTGGAATAATATGTCTTGATCTCAGATGTAAAATAACTAGTAATTGTATGTGTGTATCTATTTCATTGCATCGCATATACAATAGTCTACTAAAAGAAAAAACAATACAATATTATTAATCCATTTTACTACCCACTACGTTGCATACATCCACGAGAAAGAAAGAAATTAAACATGCATAATTAAAGGAGTCCCATAGCACCATGTAGTCAAAAATATAATATGTGTGTCAGTGTGTTTTGATTAGTATTTATATAATGTGTCTTTGCATCCACAAGGAATGGGAAAGTGTGGGATCAAAATCAAAATATAAAAAATGGCATATAGGATACTCCATGTAAAATATATATTAAAATATCAAGTACAACTAGGATCACTAATGTGACCCTCCATTTGAATTATGTGTAGGACTTGTATTCCTCCTCCTATGGATCTTTTTGTGGAATATTGAGGGATCCCCCTTTCACCTATGGTGAGAACTACTAGCATGAGGTGTCGATGTCATCTATTTTTGTATCCTCTTACTCAAATAGGCTCCATTTATTCCCAAACATGTATGCATCTCCTATATTAGAGTATGTACCACAACCTATAGTGTTTAGGTATTATCCATTTCAATGGCTAATAGTCGTGCCCCATGGTACCCCCGATCCCAGTGGAAAAGTCATTTGTATGTTTCCGTAACCCGAGGAAGCATAAGATATACATGTAGATCGTCGGGGGTCATCCATAAAATTGGAGAAAACATGTTGAGTAGAGTTTATTATATCATTTTCCACCACTCACTAGTATTATTTACACACAATAAAAACATAGAGTAAGAAAACATCTCCAAAAGATCATCTAACCACTATATGTAATAAATTCACTAATTTTAGCACTAACAAGTAGTAGTCTTAATAAATGTAGTAGTTTCAATACAATACAAATAAAAAAGGGCATACATAGATCTCCCACCTACTACTCTAAGTTTAACCTAGATTTTGAAGGCTCATAGTAATCATTATTCTTCTCCTCCTCCTCCTCCTCTCGAAGTGACATTTGGTCCTTTCTGACCTCTCCCTTCCCATCCATCACCTCACCCTAACCAACTAGTTACACAATATGTATAGGAATTTTTCCTTGACCATGTCCTGCTACTATTAGGGTTGTTATTGTGGCTATAGTTTCCATGGTTATGGCAGTGTTATGCCTTTCCCTCCTCCTTTCTTCATATGATCTGAATCTTCTCCTCATGTATTAAAAATAATAGGGACTCGGTGTCAAGGGGATCCACTCTAATTAGCCCAAAAGAGCACTCCCCGGATCCACTCATGTGCACCATGACACATGAATGGTATATCTAAGAGTGTAGTGGTGAATAGATTCCTAAACTATTATGGAACCCTACTAATGGGATGGAATTCAACATAGCCTAATATGTCCTTGACCTACCCCGTGGGGGAACATGACATTAATGAAGCACTCTCTCTAGGCCAAGAAAGTTGCATCACAAAACATGGATCTATGATCATGTCAGCATTCATCAAATTCATAGCCACATTAGGAGTATCTCTTAATGGGGCCATGCTCTACCAATGACATGATCAAATATATCCATGTAGATCCACTATAATTGTCTTATTATATGGCTCGAACATCTCATATGATGAGGTTTTTAATTCCATTTCTAAACAAATCATCTTTTGTATTCTGTTGATCCATTTGTATCCCTACACTTGTATTTTCCTATGATACTACTCATACATTTCATTATAACCTAAAATTATGGCATGGATATTAATTAATATAGTTATTACTAGTTTACTTTATTTAGTGGTATTTTGAGTACAAATTTATTCTCTTGACTACAATAAGGTGTTTAAATGATGCCTTATATCATGCCAACCTTATTTTCAAGAAGATTTTTATATGCAGTAATTGACATACAACCAAAGGATACATATGTAATAACCCATCCATGGCCAAAGGAATCATTCACAACTAAGGGGTCATTTACAAACAACTAACGTGAAACCAAATGACTTGTATCGTAGCAAAACATATACAACCAAAGGAGGTCACACATGTGAATGAAGTCGTGATCTTGAGAAGCTCGAAGAAAATGGACATCACACTAGAGTTTACACATGCCGATGGTAGAAGAATTTATAACTAAAACATGATAACTAGGAGAGGACTTAACTTCAACATTTGATTATGCATTACAACTTAACAAGGGATTAAATGATTTAAATCATGATTTAGGAATTGTTTGATCAAACTAATCGGGTACTTAAGTTATGTGATTGATATGTAAACACCTAATAATTAATTTTATTACATGAATCTAGTCTCTGGATTGTTTGGTTAAGATATTTTACTTGATATCATTCAAACTCTAGTAGAACTATGTTTCTTCACACTTTTTCTGCAATAAGATATATAAAAATAAAGGATTAATGTTGTAGGAGGGCATCGATCAATAAATAGAGTAATTTTTTATTTCCAATTGTAATATTCATGTTAATGCAATAAAAAGTATGAGTTCTATTCATTAGTTGTAGTCACAGGCCTTAGGAGGGATTAACACCCAAGGCAAGGGCCCACTTGTGGTTTTCTAAACTTCTCCTTTGTTTTTTGATTTGATTTATTGCATGATTATATTAGCATCAATTCATTCCATAATTTGTATTCTATTTTCACATGTTTCATTTTAGCTACAATATTTTCTTCTAGTCAAAATCTAGTATGTTTTCGACCATTGTTATTTCACAAATTTTAGGGACACCAATTTATCTTTATACCTCCCAAATATTTATAAATGTGCATACAACATTGACACTATTGAAATTATGCATCCCTTGGTTTTATAATTAAATGAATTTAGATTAATGAACAACATACTAATTTTTGCAAGTTAATTTGCACCACCATGTTTGACACCATTGTCGGGGATATTGCCAAGTTATAAGGTTTTTCATTTCTTAGAAGAAGTGTAGGCTTTAGGAAATTCACCTCCAACACCCCACACTAATTTTCATTGATTGAGTTGAAATAATTTGATTCATGCACCATCCATGGAATGCCCATGGTATATTTTTACCAAATCCACAAGTAACACAAATATCTTCATACAATTCTGAGGATTCTGAAGAAGATATACTTTCCTTTGTACAAGGTTTGTTGTTTGAAGATCCCTTTCCAAGTGAAAGTTCAGAAGCTTCTCCTGAGCAACCAGAAATGGCAGAAGAAGTAGACCAAAATGTTTAAAATGGGGAAACTACCTTTTATTTTCCCATTACCAAAAATGATGAAGCTACTACGATGAATAATATTTATCCCTCAACCTTTTCTAAATTTCTTGGATCCATGATTGAAGACCTAGAAACCTTCTGTTTGAGTTTGAATTTTTATGCAAGAGTTATGATTATACTATAAATGCACATAAATTAAATTTATTTCCTTCTACACTCAAGGATGTAGCCTTGAGATGGTTCATGGGTTTGGGAAGAAATTTCATCACTACTTGGGCACAGATGAAGGATATGTTTCTCACAAAGTACCAAAATTATCATAGACCAAGTAGCAGAGGAGGTGATGAAATCTACAAAATGACATAGAAGGAGGATGAACCATTAGAAGACTATCTAGAAATATTCTTGTTCTACATTCATAAGATAAGGCACACAAGACTACCTCCTAAATCTCTCAAATTACTCTTTTGAAATGACTCGGTGAGGAGTACATGGATGCTCTAGATCTTATAGGAGCTAGAGACATTTCAAAATATTCCTTTGAGGAAATTTGTGAATCCTATAGGAATTAATCTAGAGCCACTATGAATAGAATAATAAATGTAAGATCAAGAGGTGGATCAACTACCAAGACCTTTTGGTACATATCTAAGTCAAAGATTGTTAACATGTTCAAAAAGATGACGCAGGAGATTGTCAATGACATGGTCAATCAATTAGATACACTGCATGCTAAAAATAAAAGGGAAGATGTAGAAAAAAAAATCATAGAGTTATTCCATGCATGTAAAAGAAATAAATCTAAGCTGTAGATGCAAATGATTGGCTAGCATTGCATAATAAAAGGAGGCTTCACCTAAATTCAAGCTATTGGAGACAAAGGATGGAAAAATATTCTATGTTTCTTAAAGAAAATTGTGGCCACCAAGACAAGGAGGTATGTCACAAGACCCTATGCAATCATTTCAAAATTGGTCTAATAATCCATATATGCCATCCCCACCTTAGGATAATCAACAGTAAGGTTGGGCTCCATACCCTAGCCAATATTAGCAACAATGACAACCTCAATTTGTAGGCCAACAATAATGGAAACAACCCCTAAATCATGGTAGAATCCTTGGAGAGGAGGTCAGACGTGGACCAACCCACCTCCTAATTACCAAAAATATTACCATTAAACTCCGTATCCACATCATCATGCCCTAATGCTAAATCTGCAATAGGGATCTTAGCCAAAAGCAACTTAGCTACCAAAGATAACCAATGACTAACCCCAACAATAAAGTTTATCAGCCAACCTATTCCACTGAACCATCTCAATACCCCACCTGTTCTATTGATGTTAATAACATCCATCCCCACTTAGGAAGATCACTTCCTCCACCAAATGGACCCACCATTACAGAGATTACAAAAGAACCACAGTTGTTGTAGAATGATCCACAACAAAGTGATAATATGTTACAAGTTGATCTGTAGAAATCTAGGAAGAATCCTAATAAGGATAAAACATAGCCTAATGAGCCACCATTTCCTGAAAGATTACAAGAAAATAAGACTGACCTCAAATCATAATCTAATTCTAATTTTTCAACCAACTAAAAGATATTTGTGTCAAAATTCCATTGATTCAAGCCATCAAGGATGTGCCCATCTACAATAAGTTGATTAAGGACCTATGCATAAAGAAACCAGGTAGAAAGAGAAAAGATCCATTTATTGTGCAAGTTATAGGACAAATAGCTTATATTATGCTTAGAAATTTAATTCTACCCAAGTACATAGACCCAGAAAGTCCACTAGTAAACACTTCAATAAATGGCACAAAAATAAAGAACACTATGATTGACTTGGGGGCAGTCATAAATGTCATGAAAAAAAAAATTATGGATGATATGAAATTAGAAGGACTAAGGCCAACAACTATAGTCTTACAACTTGCAGATAGATCAACAGTGAGACCTGAAGGAGTCCTTGAGGACATAGTGGTAGTGGTAGAATCTTGGGAGTACCCTGCTGACTTTATTGTTCTTCAACCAAAAGAAAGCTTAGGAGGATATCATATCATCCTAGGAAGGCCATGGTTGGCCATTGTTGATGCATTCATAGGTTGCAAGTCTAGAAACATGATTATTTCCAATGGAAGTGGAACTAAAAATCTTATGCTCTATCCTCCTTCACAACCATTGAATGAAGAATATCAAACCATTTTAGTTGAGGAGAAAGAATAATATTAAAGCTCCGCACAGTAGCTCATGATGCTAGAAAAATCATGCACAATTAAGGGACAAGAAGAGGATGTTGTTCTTTCCAACATCCTACAGAATAACTATGGAAGGAGTGAAGAATTAGATGACAAACTATGGTGTCTAAGTTGTCCTCTACGAACCAAAATATGCCACATCAAAGAACTATGAACATTCCATATAAGAATTACATTCTTCATCAACTCCTCCCACATGATTGCATAATGAATTCTATTAGAAGAAATGTATGTTCCATGATTGATCACTCTCAGTAAGTAGAAATCACTCCAGGAAGGCCACTTAATGTGAATAAGATGTTGAGCATGCAACAAGAGAAGTTTTTATTGCTCTTCTGCAAAAACACAAAATAACATTTGCATGGGACTATGGTGACATACATGGATCCATCCTAAGCTTTGCACACACAAGATATATATCAAATATAGTTGCAAGCCAATAAGGCAACCACAAAGAAGAATGAACCCAACAATGAGAGACATTGTGAAAGAAGAATTAAAAAATTATTGGATGTTGGATTCATATATCCAATTTTAGATAGTCAATGGGTGTCACCCCTTGTTATTGTACCAAAAAATAATGGAAAATGGAGGATTTATGTAGATTATAGAGATTTGAATGCAACAACAAAGAAGGATCATTTTCCACTCCCTTTCATTGACTAGCTATTGGACACTTTGTCGGTAAAAAGTAATTTTCTTTCCTTAATGGGTATAGTGGCTATAATCAAATTTAGATTACACCAGAGGATCAGGACAAAACTACCTTCACATGCCCATGTGGAAAGTTTGCATATTTTTTTCTTCTATTTGGCTTGTGTAATACACCTACTACATTCCAAATGGTAGTTTTAATAATTTTCTCAAATTTAACAAATGATTGCATGGAGGTATACATGGATGACTTTACAATACATGGAAACACTTTTGAAAAAGCCATGCAAAATTTGGAGAAAGTTTTGAAGAGATGCAAATAGCACAATCTATCCTTAAGAAATGAGAAATGATACATCATGATGTTTTAAAGTATAACTTTGAGACACTATCTATTTTATGATGGAATTCATGTTGATGCATAAAAGATATATATCATCATAAATCTACCTACACCAAAGAAAAAAAATGATGTCAGGAGCTTCTTAGGTCAAGCTACTTATCATAGAAGATTCATACAATATTTCAGCAATTTTATAACATCATTATTTGTACTACTAGGAAGGATGTTGCCTTTGAGTGGACTGAAAAATGTGAGACTGCATTCCAAACCTTGAAGAAAATGTTAACTACTATAGTTTTATTAAGAGGAAATGATTGGAACTTTCCATTCCACATCCATAATGATGCATCAGACTATCCATTGGAGATGTTTTAAGAAATAAGGATGGAGTTCTAAAATACGTAGTTTATTATGTCAACAATAATTTGCAGCGTGCATAAGCCCAATTACACGATCACAAAAAAATATTTCTTAAAGTTAGCTTGTGTATGTTATCAATAAGTTCGAAATTACATCACAGGTTACCCAATGTTTATTCACACTAGCCATGCTGAAATTAAATACTTGATCAATACACTAGTTGTAAGAAACAAAATAATTAGATGTTTTTCTTCTTCTACAAGAGTTTGATTTCACCATTATGGATAAGCCTGGTAAGAAAAACGTTGTAGCAGATTTTATTTCAAGAATGGAGAATAATAATGAAGAATAGGTAGTTGATGAATATTTCCCAGATGAGCACCTATTTTCCATTTCTACCAAAACACCTTGGTATGCTGATATAGCCAATTATTTGGTCTTGAGTAAGACACCTCCACACTACCTATATTCTAAAAATAAATACATAGTTGAGAAAAGTGTGAATTTTTCTTAGATAGTTGGATTTCTATTTCACACAGGGTAGGATAATTTCATGAGAATATGTATAGATGATGAGGAAATATATGATGTCCTCAAATCTTGCCACAGTGAACCATGTGGAGGACACTTTGTTGCAAAAATAACAACACAGAAGGTGTTAACAACAAGTTATTACTAGCCAACACTACATAAGGATGTAACACTATACACCATGAGGTGTGATAGATGTCAAATAATGGGTAAGCCTACCAGATTAGATGATATTTCAAAGTATAGCCTCGATTGTTCTTGCAGGAATTTGACAAATAGGGCTTAGACTTCATTGGTCCTGTAGATCCTAAATCTCAACGGAAGAAATACATCTTGGTATGCACAAATTATCTAACTAAGTGGACATAGGTGAAGGAACTACCAAGTTAGAAGACTGAGAAAGTATCCAAGTTTATCTATGATCACATCTTCATTAGATATGTAGTGCTAAGAGAAATTGTTACCGATCAAGGTAAACACTTTACTACCAAAATTATTTTTGATCTAGCTAAGGACTATGAAATCATACATATGAAGTATACACCATATCATCCATAATATAATGTCCAAGTGGAGGTAAAAATAGGTAAATAGAATCCATCTTTACAAAAATATTACACTCATAGGAGAGATTGGGCAGATAGACTTCCAAAGGTAGTGTGGGCATTCAACACAATGTGGAAGACAAAAAATGGCTTCACGCCATTCGATCTTTTGTATGGTAAGACTATTTTTCTCCATATTGAATTTGAGCACAAGAAATTAAGGACTACATTAGAGCTAGGTATAGATTTTCTGAAGCTCAAAGGTAGAGGATTATCCAACTCAATGAGTTTGATGAAATGAGGAGACATGCAGTGCATAATACAAAAGTGGTAATGAAGTAACGAATTAAATGGCATGACAAGTTGATAAAAACAAGTTAGTTTTAAGAAGGTGATTGGGATATCTTGTTCAACTCAAAGTACCAAGACCATATGGGAAAAATTGGGACAAGTTGGCTAGTTCTATATGATATTGAGAAAAGCTTTCCTAATGGATCTGTAAAACTAACCGCCATAGATCTTGTGAGGTTTAATATATTGGTCGATGGTCATAGGTTGAGGTTGTACAAGAATCCAGATGACAAAAAAACATTCATACAATAGTTCAAAGGAAGTTGAAACAAGATGGAGATTAGGACATCAGAGTTAAGATCAGAATTTGAGCTTGTTGGTTCATCTTTTAAGGTTTCAAAGGATTGGGATACTTCAGTAGCCTTGGTATATTTAGCTTGTTGAATACTCCAAGGGTGAATAATTTTTTTTTATCAGCCCTCTTGGTGATTAGCAACACTCAACTAACATATTTTATTTTCTTCTAATTTCTATTTTACATGATTTGGTGTATATGTTGTAAAAGTTTATAATCTATAACACACACAGATAATGCAAATCTTTGGATGTCCATTATAGCAGCATGGTGTAAATATATGTTTTTTTCATGTTTTGTAGAACTCATGATTCCATGAAGAAAATAAAGAATATTTGTATGTCTAAGCAATGATTGAGATATTTGGTACCGTAAAAGGTCAACATTCCCTCATCGATAATTATTGGATTTAAGTAAGGATCCTCCAATAAAAATTTGTATAAGCTTACAACATTACTAAAACATCTGCAACATCATAAAAATTCAACATGTAGCAAGGGTGAAATTTTCACAACATGTGTGCAATCATCATCCTATGTATACCTTGAGATAAGTGCACTCATGCCACTCTATTAAAATATCATCAGTATAATTATTGTTAATCAATATTTATACCATGCCATAATGTATTTAATTGTAATTATACATCGTCACCTTTAACCTATGAGTTTTCACTCCACATCATCCCACTCCATCACACCACTTTACCTCTCAGAGTTGTTATAATCAAATAAATTAATTTTTTTCCCTTCTATGTTATGTGTGTGAGGTCTTGGAATTCAAAAATAAGGCACTCAAACAATCCCCCATAATTGAATTCTTACATCATCCTTCCAAATCATGAGATTTCCATATCAAAAGGGAAGTTGCAAACGCTAAGGTAGTTATTACAAAATATAAAAAGTATATGGAGAAAAGGGAAATAAAAAACAAAGTATATTAGATGCGGGAAGAAGCTCACGAGTAAGTTAGGAACAGATCAAGTAAAATGCACGAGAGATAGTATATGCCTATAGGATGTGCTAGTAAGAAATGTCCCCTGAGATGCAAAAGAAAGAAATGTACTCTTATCATAATATCATTCCAACCTTGAGAAGAGTGAATGCATATATTGATGTTTCTATTGCATGTGCCAAAACTTGGTTTCCAATTGGTTATCACCCAACAATTTTCCATTGATGAAGTAGTACAAGATAAATTCATGCATATGTACAGGATGAATGGAAGATACTTGTTCACATATCCTAAAGGGAAAACTACTCTAGTTGATTTTATGTGCTTATGCAACACCATTCAGGAGGAACCTAAGAAATATGAAGAACCTCAATAACCTATAGTGCACAAGAAACATGAATGAGTACATTCAAGTATTTAAGTCTAGGGGTGTGATGAGTTGTTTAATTCCATTTATAAACAACTCATATTTTTTATTTTGTTGAGCCAATTGTATCCCTACACTTGTATTTTTCTGTGATATTGCTCATACATTTCATTATAATATGAACTTATGGCATGCATATTAATTAGTATAGTTATTACTATTTTACTTTTTTTTTGTTATTATGAGTACACATTTATTACCTTGACTACAATAAGGTTTTTAAATGATGCTTTATATTATGCCAACCTTGTTTGCAAGAAAATTGTTATATGTAACAACCGACATGTAGCCAAAGGAATCATCCATAGCTAAAGGGCCATCTACAATAAGTGGCGTACAACCAAAGGACATGTCTATAGAAAATATTTTGTAGCCAAAGGAGGTCACACACATGAATGAATCCATGATCATGATAATCTCATAGAATGTGTACATCACATTTGAGTTTGTACATGTCTATGGTAGAAGCAGTTACAACTAAAACATGAGAACTACGAGAGGACTCAACTCCAATATTTGATTATGCATTGAAACTTAACAGGGAACTAAATGATTTAATTCATGATTTAGGAATTGGTTGATCAAAATGTTCAGGTACTTAAGTTATGTGATTGATATGTAAACACTTTTTAATTAATTCTATTCCATACATCCAGTCTCTGGATTGTTTGGTTAAGATATTTTACTTGATCTAATTAGAACTATAGTATAAATTTGTTTCTTCATGCTTCGATGTAATGAGATATATAAAAGCAAGGATTTATGTTAGAGGAGGGGATCAATCAATAGATAGAGGAATTTTTGTTTTTGCAATTGTAATATTCATGTCAATGCAATAAAAATTTTGAGTTTTGTTCATCATCTATATTCACAGGCCTTAGGAGGGATTAGCACCCAAGGCAGGGGCCACATGTGCTTTTCTAACCCTCTCCTTTTTTATTTGATTTATTATATGATTATATTATTAGCAATTCATTCCTTTATCTGTATTCTTCTTTCACATGTTTTTTTAGCCATAGTATTTTCTTTTAGTTAAAATTTAGTTTGTTTCCAAACATTGTTATTTATCAAATTGTAGTTGCAAAAATTTATCTTTATACCTCCCAAATATTTGTAATTGTGCATACAACACTAGCACTATTGAAATTCTATGTCCCTTGGTTTGATAATTAAATGATTATAGATTAATGAACAACATACTAATTACTGCAAGTTAATTTACACCCCCATCATACACCCAACTTATCACTACTATCGAGTAGCTCAATACTGGCCACCCAACCTGCCAACCTATATAATTCTATGTAAGTATGGGATAGCATATCCTATGCCTAATTGAACCTACATACATGATATTAAATATGCCTAATAATGGGATCCCAATAGTACAAGAAATGGTATGTACCTTTTTCTTCCAACACTCGAGAAACAAGATAACAATAATCACCTTGCGAAGTTTGGAATGTAAGTATTATAAACTACCACTATTCTAACTCCCTTCTTGGTACCACATTCAAGTGTGTGGGCATCAAAAAATAATTGGCCCACTCTAAGATCTAGTTTTCTCATGTAGAATGGAACAATGTAACCTCTCTTCCTATGTCCGGGAGACATGTGATCTCGTATACATCCTCGAGAGCGATGGTTCACTCTCCTACCATTAATAAAAACTTATAGGTGTTCCATTATATGTCATAATAATTGATAATTTTACACAAGATATTACTCATTGGATAACCAAAGAGGTCTCAATTAGCCTCAAGAGCCCAAATTTAGTTAATAGAACAATCTCCTATAAATTAAGCTTGCCTATTGTAGCATGAAACTAGTCCATCTCTCTAGCTCTACTCCATCTAACATATCCACCCTACAAAACAATCAAAACCTCAAGAAAGGGAAGTTATAAACCAAAAAAAGTAAAAATTAAACAAATTAATTCTAAAAATAAATATTTATATCTTCTTGTTATAGAACCGCCACTTCCTATAGGAAGCGGTTACAATTTTTTTACCGACACTTATGACTATGTCATGATGGTTAAGTATTCGACACTATTGGACACGTAACCTCTTTTGGTCCCCAAATAATTCTACTTTTTTTTGCTATATTTGGATTATTAAGTAGATTTTTTGAGCAAGATAGATCATTATGGGGCTAATTTCCATAAGCTAACTGTAATGTGAAACTGGGATTTCAGGTATGCTCGGTAAGAAGGCAAGGTTAATAACTATATTTTAGCCCAAAGCCCGAAAGCTTGATATCTCCAAAGATGTTTGAGGGAAAATCCTTCACCGTCTCTTGATATGAGGCCTTTGGATATTCATTCTAAATACAAGACAACTGGGGGCCCAGTCTATTCATGTAAATAGTTGTCTTGGACCTGGCTTGTTCATGTGGAATTAATAGAGAAAAGGGGCTTTACGGTGCACAATTTATAAAGGAATGAGAATAATGGTTATGAATTTCTTTCCTTCCCATGACACATATAGTTAAGTAAAATATATTAAAACATGAAATGATAATTACAAAATCTTCTTTGAAGGTGTTCTTATTAATAAAAAGAGAAAACACAAAGTGCAAGAGGATGTATGAATGAATGATAGTCACACATGCACAGAAGGAAAGTTTGAGGCATTGTTTACAGTAACAAAATGGGGATTATATTTATGGGGCCCCAACCCTTTGCTATATAATATTGTTCGAACAAAATAATATAACTAAATACATATTGTTAGTGCATTTGTATGGTGGCAGTAGGTTTAGGTCTCCATCCCATCATGTGTATATGCAGAAACGCCCTTCGTAAGCCTGGTCTCGACACTTGATGAATTATTCATGGGCCTCGACACCAAACACAAATTGAATAGACCTTGCTAGACCCTTAGAAATCCCTTTTCACAAGGCATATAAATTCTCATCCTTAGCCCATTTATAATGTAAATCAATTTCTTCCTCTAATCGTGTGTGTTTTCCCATTCAGGAAAAGTGATTCCACTTTTGTAATTTGATTTGGAAGGTAGGCCTCTGGTTGGGAGAACCTCGAGAGAATACCTGAATCCACTAGCCAAAGTACTAGGAATGACATGAACCTTATGAGAAGATACCATCTATAACCCAACCATGGATTGAACCTCTTCCATGGTAGACTCCAAAGAAGCTACCCACACTTCCAATCTGCTGGCATGACCACCTAACAAAGGGCCTTCATCATTGTTCCTTAGGTGTTGAGAAGAAAAATGGAGCATTGTCCCAAGAAGGGAAGGATCTTAGTATGCCTTCATCATGTACCAATGATTATCTTGAACACAAGGTCAATGATGACACCCGTGATTTCTCAAGGCCTTAGATTTTAACTTCAACTCTAGATGCACTAAATAAAAGTGCAGGGTTTGAAAGATGGAAAAGGAGGGACACATTTTTTTAAACAATTTGTAAAGGATCTAACTAGGGTAGGTTAATGTAGATAATTTTGAGGGTTATCCCTAGCATTTAGAATGCTAAAAACTAGGTGGATTAAGGCCTCATTAGGCCCAGAGAGCTAAAAAAACTGGCCCATATGGACCAGTTCCTCCCCGAAGGATTTTTACTTAGAAAAGATGAATCCATTAACAGAAATTTTTAAATAAAAAGGAAGGTGGCTCTAAAAAATTACAGAAAATATAAGTTGGATAGGTGATGAAGGGAAGGAATTGATGGACCACTTAAATAGGCATGGTGGTGGCATTGACGTGGCAAGAAAAATCATTCCATTATTAATACCATATCAATTTTCAATTTCTTGGTATATGTGAAATGTAAATGAAAATAATATTATTTATGAGGAGTGTGTCACCGGAGAAGAATTAACTACCCGTAAAATTTGAGAATGTCTCATCACATTAAATTTTCTAGCCACATCATGATTTTACACATGTGGAAAAGTTTAATGTTAAATGTTAGATAACCTAGAAAATATCCACCTATGTCATCAAATGACGTGCATATGATACAGTGGTATTTGGCGCAACGGGTGGTCGTTTGATGATAATAGTTTATGTTTTAATGATGGTTGAAGGTTGTTAAAAATGAGGACAGTTAGTCTGGATAATGGAGGAATATGCTTTGAAACCCTAAAAGGATAAGATGATTTTATATATATGTGGTGAGTAGATTATTAAGGAGAGGACGGATAGAAGGAGGAGAAAAAAATTTACGGGGAAGTCCTCGGGGAAAGGAAAATCTCAATCAAACTTCATAGTGGCATAGTTAACCATGGAACAAGAACTTGTCATGATGAAGGTTTTCTCTATACAAACTAGTTAGCAGGAATTTGTGTTAAGATGATTGCATATTGTATAGTCATTAACATACTTTGAGAGCATTAATACATGTTTCCCTTGTCTTTTCCTATGTTTAATGGTTGTGTCTGATGAATATATTTGGAATCATGATATTTTATTTTCTTTCTTGGTATCGTAACAATGTTGGGTGGGAATGAAGTGTGTTTTGTGTTAAAAATATTTGTGGATCATGAATGTATTCATACTATGAATGTATCTTGTGCTCTCTCAGATCTCGTCTAGGGAAGGTGTAAGCATATGATGTTTTCTAGGGGTACTTGAAAACTTTATTTCTTAGACCTATAAAATCTCCCGCAGACGGGTAGAATTTGACGGTAATATCTTAGGGTCCTTTATCTAGGTCATTGGAGCATGATAGCACATATCTTTGTAGTCTTGTGTTAGGTGTACTGAGCTAGATTATAAGGAGTTTAAAGATTTATTTTCTTGGAGATTTCCTCGCATGTAATTGTTTGTTGGATTCACCAAATTTCTTCACTTACATCCACATTGAGATGCAGACAAACCTTGGTTAAGCTTTTTTTTCTCATGTTTTTCATCATTTTCCCTCTAATCTCTTCCCCTTATTTTTATTTTCCTCATTATAGGATCTCCCCTCACCTCCATTTAAAACTGATATAACTATGTAATAAAAACCATGATCCATTTGGCGGGCTTAGGAGTACTTTGATAATATCAGACTAACCCACCCCAAGAACACATTATAAACTCAACACAACTATATTGTTCTTGTATCTGACTTGAAGTCCCATGTTGTTAACTTGATCATCACTTTTGGGACATGGAATTTCAGGTTGGACTTTTATTTTCCCTCTACAGTCCACATCGGGTTCTTGGGTGTTTGTAGCATTTCGTGACCACTCCATCGAGTGAACGTTACATTTTGTGGTCGCACCTGGCCCTGATTTTCCTAACTCAAGTGTTTCAAAAATACCTATCCAACTCCATTCCTTAACCTTCATAATTTCACAGCCACACCCCCATGTCCTCTCTACTTGACTTGGGCACATTCAAAAGTAGTGGGGACCAAAACCACACCCTCTATCTGGGTGTCTTCCCATCGCCTCCCTTTGGTAAGGGTGGGTAGGTGACCGGAGGGAGACCTCACCCCCAACTACAATATGACAAACCACATGGGTCTCCCCCGTTTCCAGCCTCTCCACCTCTCCACCTCCTCTCCTCTAGGGATGCATTTTGGGAGCCAACCCTTTTGATGCCATTACAGGATGCAAACATTTTGTTACTTATTTTTTTCTTGGTCTGATGGTCTTGAGTTATTTATCATAATATCCAGAAATATGTGTTGATTTGTGATATGTGTTGTAATATCATGTGATTCATTTTTCCAAATATTTTTCTCGGTGGGGACTTTGTTGTTCTTCTAATTATAGTAGGTTAGTGGGTTTTCATGTTGTTAGGATGTGGTCTCGTATGTTTCCATTTTTTAACCATGTATTGTGGCTACCTTTTATTGTCATCTGGGCTTTGCATCTGATAGAAGAAAATACTTGTAAGAAATCAATTCCTTATGAAGTGTCCCATGGGTACATGTGAGAATAGTGAGGGTTGTTTTATTTCTAAGGTACCTTTCAAGCCAAATTTATTTAGCACTGGATTTTGAGAAAATATATTGGTACCCTCATTAGATCCCGGTTGGGATCAGTCCAGAATACCCATATTTTAAGGATATGGATATGATTATGTGGAACAACATATTACTAGGTTTGAAAAGACAATGCATGAGTATCAGGTGGAATATGAAGATGTTTTTATGAGGTTATTTGTGCAAACACTGCAAGAAGATGTTAGGGACTAGTTTAATTCTTTACCTCAAAGCTCTATTCATTCATGGGAAGAAATGGTAACCTTATTTGTTGAGAATTTCAGTGATGATCCGAATTTCCTCTTTTGTGAATATGATGAAAATTCCCTATATCTAGATGAAGGAAGAAGGTTCATGGGTTTCAGGAATCAAGAAAACAATATGGCAGGGTCAGTGCCTCGTTATTAAGATGTTGAAAATGATTGTATTAATCATGGTGATCATATTGATTATGATTGTGTCTGGTGTGATGAGTTTTTATGCCCCATATTCCTTGTGTTGGAGATAATGTGCTTGACCTAGACAACAAAAGACTAATAAATGAAGAAAAGGATCTATTACATGGATCCTTGAAAAAGTATGGTATGATGTCTTCTACTGACCTCATACTTTCCCATATAGCTAGTGAGTTTTGGGATATTCTCTCTGGGGTATGCAGGGAGTTAACTAGAGATCTATATGCATTCGTTTCAGATGTAAGTGACATTTATTTTTATTGTGATATTGTCCTACTAATGAATGGAATGATTACCAAATACAATGGATTTGTCCCCTCAATGGAAGACAAATGCATGTTGCTTGATATAATAGTAAAACATAGGAGGCATCTCAAAGTACTACATAAATTGCCAAAAGGTTAGCCATAGGATCTGAGTGATGATAAGTTGGCTTTCTCACACTATTATGAGGATGTTTTCATGACCTTGATTAAAAAGGAGAGTTACTTGCACAAAAATGATACGATATTAGTCAAAAATGGCCACGAGGTTAGTAATTTGATTTTAATCATAGAGGATGTTGATATTGAGGTATCTGAAGGGTTTAGTACTAGCCCCCACATGTTAGGACATGTGTGACAGAGATACGTGTCTTTTCTTCAATGGAAGGTATGGAAGATATAAACAAGGGTGTGTGTATTGATCATTATATTCACATATATGTTGGTTTCAGTAAAGAGTTGGATGGTTAGGGACTTGTCTACTTTGGAGAAGGAGAAGTTCATTGAACACCTTGGGGAACACATGCAGATCATTGATTTGATGAATTTTATGGTGTGCTATGGAAAGGTAGATATGTATGACCAAGGCATCCCTGGAGGGTAGAGTATGCTTGCAAATTTGAATGAGGACTTAGGTTCTTTCTGCATAATGAGGGGCTCTTAGATGATGACCATCGGTTATTAATTGGTGTTTCAGTTGAAGGGATCTTGATCATTACTTTTAAGGGATGGTATGGTAACTTATGTGTATGGATGAGACATAGGCATATTGTATGGGACCTTGGTGGATTGTGATGGATTTTGGCCTGGTCCTTGAACCTTGGTGGCTCACTTGTATAATGTATAGTGGTTTGATTTGTTTTTCTGGTGGTTTTCTGTTGGTTTTTGTTTGTTGTTATGTTGTTCTCTTATTGGTGATTTACAATTTTGGAAATTATCTATTAACTCCGTTGCCCAATGGATAGGTGACTGATCTTCTAATTCTGGTGTTCTTTGGACACCCAGAGGGGATAAAATCCCCAAGTAGGAGCTGATGTTGGTACCCAAATAAGTCTACCTTATTTTTGGCTATATTTGGATTATTAAGTAGATTTGTTTGAACAAGATGGATTAGTATGGGGCTAATTTCCATAAGATGGTTTAGTAATTTGAAACTCAAATTTTGGGTATGCTTTACAGGTACACAAGGGTCATAACTTTATTTTATCCTAGAGCCCGGAAGCTTGATATCTTTGAAGATGTTTGAGGGACAATCCTTCCCCATCTCCCGAGATGATGCCTTTGGATGGTCATTCTGAATAAAGTACAACTCAAAGTGGGCTTGGTCTATTTTTGTGCAAATAGCTGTCTTGGACCCATCCTGTTCATGTAGAATTGAAAAGAAAAGAGGCTTTATGGTGCATAGCTTATAAAGGAATGAGCAGAATGGTTATTGAGAAGATAATGTATAACACTTAGTAGAAGGAATACAAAAGATTCATGTGGAAAATTAGAGTGCATTTGAAGGTGCGGGAGGATTGGGAAGGAATCACACGCGGAGGATAGAGATAGGTTCGGAACTTATCCCTTTTCACAATTGTGATCTATTTTTGGAGGATGGCATGTGGAGCACATCAAATGGGAAAAGACTTGTGTGACATGCATCGACTATTTTTGGAAGAGCAGTTATGGAGTGCTTTGCATGGATGCAGGCTAAAAATAGAATTTCTACTACTACATGCATTAACGAGGAGAGATTTATTATTAGCATTCTTACATGTTAGCTTATTATTGTAAAGGTGCATGGATATTCTTAACATGCAACCTATTTTGGGATTAGATAAGAAGTGAAGAGAAATTTTCCACCATTATAAATATGTAGTGAACTCGTATAGTATAGTAGTAGTATGTGAAAATGAGTTATTGTGAGGTTATGTTTCCAAATCGATGCACGTATAAATTATGGTATTATATGTTGTAATGATATTTTGTGCATTTATCATGTTTAATATAATGGAGTGTATTGGCTGAATCAGAGTGTTAATTCTAAGTATAATTGGTTCTTGCATGCTTTATTTCATCATGGTTATCATTTAAATAAGTTATTCTTTAGATATAGATCTAAACATGCATTGTAGAATGATCTATTAAGTATGGATATGAATGTATTAAGTCTTCATCATGCTAACATCCTGCAACAAAAACCCTAAAGAGGGGCCTGGTACCTTTACATGCTTTGGGTGAGCACTTAGTCTAGGTTGAGTGATGTGCCAACACGCTTGGGCTTTTACTGGTAAATTCTAGGCTGCATCATTGGTTCCATTGTTGGGACCTCTTTTTCATTGTTTTTAGGATGGTTCACGATGAAGACATACCGGTTGACCCTAGCAAGTGTTGAGGAGTGGATACATGACCTAGAAGAAAATACGCACAAATTTTTAACATTGGATCTGAGTTTAATGTACACACGTGGGTGGAGTAGAATCTGTATGATTGTTTGTATAATATCTTCTTCACTATATTTTCGGTAGAATTGTATGAGTGGTTAGTTGCTTATGCGTCTAAATGGAATTGGAGGTATCACACACTTTTCTAGATGCAGGAAGAATTTCAGACCCTTTATGATGTTGATCTGATTTGGAATCGCATTGTGGATATGTGGTTCCATGGTGTTTTGAACAGCTATATCTTAGAGTACTCAATTTCCACTTATTTGTGCCCAGAGGTAGCTGAATTCCAATTTTTATGATATCCCAGGGAACTTACCTATAAGGCATTCCACTGGTGATCAAATTTTTATGGTAACCCTAAAATTGGAGAGAAAATTGATGGCTAACTAAACCCCACCACGCGGGGGTAGGAGCAGGAGTAGTTTTGGTGAAAGATGGAAGACCTAGTGGAAGAGAGGCAGAGAGAAGAAAGGAAGCTTAAGTACAATGATGCGTGTGAGAGGGAGATAGAGAACCAACATGACATTACGGAGTGGATGGTGTTGAGGAGAGAGATGGCTCAAGAAGGATTTGAAGTTCATGTTGGAGACATGGAAACTGAGCATTAGGAACTCCCCCATTTAAGAAAGCATGATAGGGAACCCCCCTTGGCCTCACGTAGAAGTGCACCAGCAGAGACAACCTGGGCCATGAGCATGCATATGAATCTACCTGGAAACCTTGCCCTTGTGTTTGGTCTTCCAAGTATCTAGTATACAACAAATAGTCAAGTAAGCTAATTTACGTAATATGAGAGGAGTAAGTCCTATAAGAAGCACATTGATGGCAACACAAATGTCTTCATTATTGTTCGAGGTACCTTTTTGGGTGTATCTTCTACACATAATTTAGGCACTTAGAAATTTTTTAATATTTTCAGGGAGTAGTAACACTTCGCAAACCGTAGGGGTGCAATTCAAGACTCTTGTTGGGATATAGGAGAGTATATCTTCCGGTCCGACTCTAGGTACAAGTTTCGGGATCAAGAGCTTTATGTGGTTTTGGAGGTGGAGGAAACACTAGAAGTTCCAGATTAGGTGGGCAACATCTACACTTACCCCATAATATTTACATGGAGATGTCTCATCAACTTCTAGAGTATAGGGGCATAGAAGATGTCATTGAACACCTGCACATGTGTGAAATACTATGGCATGCTAAAGTAATCATGACTTCTAAGCATAGGGAAATTCAATTGTTACTACGCTACAAGGGCATGAACATAGTTGGTATAGAAATTTTGAACCTGATCAGACTTGCGTAGACTATGCAACTTTAAAATATGATTTCTTTAAAGAGTTTCACATCCCTAAGTTTAAGAAAAGAGTATAAGTGCACTCAAGGATATTAAGCAAGGCACTACTAATAGTGTCAGAGAGTATGATGCTCATTTCAAAATTCTTTTATCTAAGATTTCTTACGATATTCATGCAAGCCATCATGCGCAATGGTTTGTTGGAGGTCTGATTACCCCTTTTAGGAGGGCAATATCACATAAGACTTACACCGATATGTACGAAGTAGTTGAAGTGGCCTTACGCATTGAGGAATATGGAAGTATAGACACTGGGGTGAGCCCATTTTTAGAAGCACATATCATGGCTATGGAAAAGTAGTTGGAAAATCTATCGGAAAATTCAACACATGAGACATGCATGGGGATTTGGTGCACATATTGTGAAGTGTAAGGTCACATAAAGGATAGTTTTCCACATAAATTAGTACGCTCATTGATTTTTTACTATGTTAGATATGTCATTTAAGCCATTATTCTAGCCACTTCCCATTATTACAACACGTAATAAGGAAGAATGTATCTTGTTACTATAAAATTTGTAGGTCCATGAATCATGACACGGAAGTTTGTTGGCTAATTGGTCAGATCTGGATGCTATAAATATTGGTGTATGACAAAGAGGAGTTTGAGATACCTCTAAGGGAAAGAATGAGCATCAGGATTGGGATCAAAATCAGGTGTGTTATAATCGAAGTGAAGGGTGTTTTAAAGGTGGTAGTGGAAGAGGTCGAGGATACCATGGTGGATTCGAGAAAATGAGGTCGTGGTAGTGGATGAGGCGAGTTCCTCTTGCAGAACATGTTATACATGTGGATATCTTGACCACTACAGACATGAATGTCCTCATAATATTACATGTTCTTTCTGTGGGAAGAATCATAGTTATGAGGAATTCCTATACTTTTATGATCATCTTAGTAATAAGCATAAACAAGAAAACAAAGGTGCGGGGATGATTAGGATATAGGGTGTTGTGGAAAACCAAGTGGATGCCCAAGTTGGAAACATAATACGAGGCATTGTAGGTAAGGATCACTACCTAGGTTGAATCTATGCATGCCAAAGAGGCATTGCAAGATAATCCTACCATAACTAAGGAGAAGGTTATACATGCACGGTACCCAGATCCCGCCCATCGAAGGAGGTTTATCAAGAAACTATGGAGGTACTTAAAAATCTTCATGGTGAACTATAGTATTTAAAGGAGCAATCATGGAAGATGGAGAAAAAGAAAGCATAATAGATGGTCCAATTTGATATGTATGACTTGAAATAAGTTTTCAAAATGTTACACCAGGAGAATATCATTCCACTATTAGGGAAGTGGTTAAAGGGAAACACCCCATGCACAAGTATTGAGACTAGACGGTAGATCCTGCATGTAAATATCCCCCCTCATAGCCTAGATTATGACAAGTAAATCACTCAAAATGTTGTTGTGGATGGGTGGATTTTGATTAATAAATATATTGATACAGCGCATAAGTCAATGTTCTTACTTTAGATACATGGGTACAAATGGGGAGACCTCCATTGTAGCAATCCTCTAATGTTTTTTTCATAGCTAATTGAACTAAGGCCACTCCCATCGAAGTTTTAAAAGATGCATCCATTACCATACAAGGAGCCAAGTTCACTAGAGATTTGGAGATCTTAGCACTGGAAGAGGCAAATAGCTTCCTAACTCTACTAAGGCATCCTTGGTGTTATGCAAATAATGCTGATCTTCAGTTAAACAAGGGCTATATAATATTTGAAAACAAGGAGGAAAGGGTTATTATCCCATCAATAGATGGTAAATCTGTGCCCTAAGTTGAGCCCTTGAGTGAGGAATACCTGAATAGGATTTATGTACATGTCATCCAGGACCTAGAGGCACATGAGCCATCTAAAGAAGGAATACTTCAGTGGGAGGATGCATAATATATTAGTGATACTACAAGTGTTACTTGTGATAATTGGGCTCATATAACTTATGAGTTGGTAGGGCGCGAAGTAAAGAACATATTTACTAGGGAGAATAGACCACGTTCTATCAAGAGAATAGGTAACAACTCGGTGCCTCATCACACCAGAGAAGGATACCCTATGGCTTTCTTGCACGCCATGGAGGAACAATGGATATACTAATTGGAGAGACATAATATGCTAGAGTATACCCTAAGGGGGATAGCAGCTTTGGTGGGTGGTTCACAGGATAATCTTGTAGGATGGAATGAAATTAGGATTTCTCTTACTACTAGGTTCTTCAGAGCAATGCACCTACTCAAATCTATACTTACCATGGTAATCAACCTATTTAGCACCACATTCAACAGTGTGAGAGACTTTGGATAGAGGGGAAGGAAGCTTTACCACCTTCACTTTGGGTGCATAAGTTTTATTCCACTTTACAAGGTTGCGTGCGTATGCTTGGTATGTATATGTAAAACTCCATAGAGAGACTAGAAATTGGTAGGATTTAATTACAGGAATGACCCAGATGTTTGAATTCTTCTCTACTAAACCTCGGTGGAAGAAGCATTAAAGGTTATAAAGCACTTAACTATGGGGGATAGTGCCAAGGTGGAAGAACTCATTCAAGAGTTATTTGATGAAGGAGATTCAGGAGTGCATTTTTTGAAGAAACAAAGGCCAATGTCACACTACTTTAGTGCACTTGCCTTGAGAAATAAAAAAGGAAAAATGGTTTACTTAGTGGATGACAAAGAAGTAGAAAATCTAGATATAGACCATTCAATCGGTAGGCGTGAGGTGTTGGTAGTGCAGATAAGACCATGCACACCTATGATGAACCTATGAAGACAAAGAAAGTGAATATTGGATAAGATTCTGAGCCTAAGGAGGCCATAATTGGGGACTATTGGTCAAACTCTTAAGTGAAAAAAATCATTGAGTTACTATGGGATTATCAGGACTTATTCCCTGGGGATACCATGAACTTACAGGATTGCATAAATCATTAGGAGAAATGAAGATAAATCTTAAAGAGGGTGTGTGACCGGTCGTAAAGAGACCCTATAGGATGAACCCCAAATTGCGTGAAAAGGTACAAGATGATATTAACAAAATGTTGAAGTCTATAATCATCAAGCCCCTAGATGAGTCAAAATGGGTTAGTCCAATGGTGATTAGTATTAAGAAGGATGGTCGGATTAGGATCTGTGTGGACTACATGGAGTTAAATGTTGCATGTGTGATTGATCCCTTTCCTACGCCATTCACTAAGGAAATACTAGAAGGTGTTACAGGGCACGAAATCTATTTTTTATAGATGGGTTCTCTAGGTATCACCAGGTTAGGATTTCCCAGGAGGATCAGGAAAATACTAATTTTACTACTGAATGGGGCAGCTTTGCCTATACTGTGATGCATTTTGGTCTGAAAAATGTGCTTGTTGTATTTTCACACATAGTTGTTCAAGCGTTCAAGGATTTTATTCACAAATTCCTATAGGTTTATTTGGATGATTGGACATTGTATGGATTGGTTAAAGATCATTGTGATAATCTACGCTTGATGTTTGAAAGATGTAGACAGTTGAGTATCTCTTTGAACATCAAGAAGTGTATATTTTCTACACCATTTGGAATATTTTAGGACACATAATCTGCAAGGAAGGTTTGTTGGTTGATCCAGCTAAGGTTGTAGTCATTATTGGCCTAAAAGAGCCTACCAATAAAATTGAGGTGCGTGGATTCTTGGGTCACATGAGTTATTATAGAAAATTCATAAAGGGGTATGCCAAATTTTTCACACCTTTGGAGGAGTTACTGAGAAGAAAAGGTATGTTCTAATGAGTAGAATCACAGTAGCCTACATTTGAGACATTGAAGGAGAAACTTACTACCGTGCCTATTATGTGCTTTCCTTCGTGGGACCAACCATTTCATGTACATGTGGATGCCTCTGGCATGACCATTGGTGCGGTGTTGGCTCAACCTAGAGAAGGTATTATAGATCATCCTATCTATTTTGCTAGTAGAAAGTTAACTCCCACAGAGTAGAATTACACAACTATAGAATGTGAAGCTTTGTTAATGATTTATGCACTACATAAATTTAGATAGCACCTACTTGCTACACCATTTTTATTTTATACAGATCACATGGCATTGAATTATTTGGTAAAAATCATTTTCAGGGGTGCATATGAAGATGGGTACTCTTATTTCAAGAATTTTATTTTATAGTTGTGGTAAAACTAGGGAAAAGTAATTCTATACCAGACCATTTATCCAGAATACAGTTAGGAGAAGACGCATAAGAAATTGAAGATACCATGCCCGATGCATAGTTATACAGTTACAATGTGCACCATCAAAATTAGAAGGCATTAATGTCTTTCTACGAATAGGCATGGCATGAGAAGGAATGAAATCCTTAGAGAAGAAATAACTTGCTATACACGCAAAGCACCCTATATGTTGAATAACGGTGACCTATACAAGTTAAGGATGAAGTATTGTGTTGTTGTGTATTGGAACATGAGCACACATATATTATGGAAGAAGCTCATGGTGGTATTGTAGGTGGCCACTATGCAGTGATGCCACTGCATGCAAGATTTTACTCACTAGATTATGGTGGGAACCCTGTATAAATATTGTAAGGCATATTGCAAGGCTTGTGATCACTATCAACACCTTGGGAAACTAGGTCAACAAGATGAAATTCCTTTAAGACCTATTAATAGTGTAGAACCATTTGAAAAATGGGCTATATATTTTGTTGGTCCTATTTCACTAGCCACACGTAGGACTGGATCGCGCTATATCATAACTTGCATAGACTATCTGACAAGGTGGGTAGAAGAAATGCCTACAAAGGATTGTAAAACAACTACAACAACCAAGTTTCTATGGGAAAATATTATCCCAAGGTATGGATGCCCTTTAAGTTTGACCAATGATAGGGGCACACATTTTATGAATGAGAGAATCATAATTTTATTGGATGAATTCATGATTACACACCATAATACTACACCATATCATCCTCAAGAAAATGGGACTGTTGAGGCTTTTAACAATATTTTGAGCCAAACATTGAAAAAAAATTGATGTTGGAAGAAAGGATTGGGATGATAAATTTTTTGCACCTATTTAGGCATATCAAACAACGTATAAAATGTTAAACAAAGCCACACCATTTTAGTTAGTGTTTGGCGTAGAAATAGTCCTTCCTATAGAATTCATGCTGCCTTTTTTTGCATATTGTGTGTGTGTTGGAGGTCTAAGCGGTGAGAAATCATTAGAAGAACATATTGAAAATTTAATCAACCTGGATGAGTGATGAGAAATAGCACGTTGGATTCAAAAATAAGAAAAGGCTAGGTAGAAAGCATGGCATGACAAGCACATCAAGGATAAAAAGTTCACAATTGGACAGATGGTGCTCCTTTATGATTCTAAGTTTTTACGCCATCCAAGAAAACTCAAGGTACATTGGTTGGGGCCGTATGTTATCACTCACATACTTGAAACAAGTGCTTGTCAATTAGAGGCACTTGATGGAAAACTACTACCTAGTTACTTCAACGGGAGTAGGCTGAAGCCCTACTATAAATAAGTCTTCTTGGTGTTTGTAATAAGGTAGTGTTTCCATTTAGATTAGGTTTTCAATTATGTATTTCCTTAATGTATTCCTTCTTCATCACTATGCTTTGTCAATTTAGTTGGTGTTTTTGTGTAATAAGCATGTTTGCGTGCTAGAAGCTAATTATTATTTGAAGAAATTTTTATGCACGAGAGGACTGCACATACCATTAGTGTGGGGTGGATATTGATATCCAGGTACAAGACTATTGAAAATAAGTGCACATGAAAGGAAAAAAAATTGTATGGGTGTTATTCAAGTTGGAGAATTGTTAAAAAAAACGGATATTTCCTCTGGAAACAAGGACCATATGTGGAGATGAATGAAGAAACAAGTATAACGTGAGGTAAGTAGGGGCCATGGGAACTACCAAGGGAAGGCATAGTGGCGAGGTACTTAGGTGCATGGAGGTGCACTGAAGAGAATTTTGTGGCTAGAAGGTAGGAAGGTGTGCTAGAAGGTTATAGCTTGGGCACGAAGATGTACCATGTGGAAAGAATGAAAAATGGTCGATTAATGAGAGGATTGTTGGTAGGTGAAGGAGAAATAAATGCACTAAATTTTTGAAAATATATATAAGGACGAGATGCAAGTTCATTCTTACCATTGAAATTGTGAGAATTTGAAAAGAGCTAAGTGTAAACAAGCCAAGTGAATCATGTTGAGGTGTGAAGAGTGTGAAACCAAACATGGAGAGAAGATTTGTGCATAGGAGAAGCTTGTGTCCCCATAGGTGAAGGGTTTGAAAAGACGCATTATGGAAGAGATAGGGCATGTGATTTCCACTAGGGCACGGAGATTCAAACTAGGGTTTTAACTTGCTCATTACAGAGGGTAGAAAGGAGAGATTTACAAATGGTGCCAAAGAAAGCACTTGCAAGGAGTGAAAGGGAAGAAGAAGGTCGAAGTGGAAGAAGAAATTTCTCCCGAGAGTAATTTCTCAAAATATAGTATCTGGAGGGCGTGATTGTGGGAAAAGAATGGGATTCCCACATCCATAAATGTAAGATCAGCGATTACAACCATCGTACATCGGATAATAAGAAGGAACTAGATGTGTTGTTGAGCACAAAAACAAACAAGCACACAACAAGACATGCCAATGTATGATGACATTGGAGAGAAGTTACTAAAGTATATTGGAGTCTACCAGTTATATGAGATGCCATAATTTGGAAAGTATGAACCATTGTATTGATGGTTGATGAGAAGAGTCCATGAGGACTTCTTCTACTTTTCCGACAGAGGGTTAGAATCACATCCGCCTTGATTTCAACAAGTGACAGGACTAAGGGATTCAGAGTAGATCTAGAGAGAAAATTAATAGATAAATAAATGATCTTAGAGACAAGGAAGGAGCTAGGATATACCAAGGGTCCACGTGGCATGGACATTGATAAATTGAAGAAGTACCCAGTGGTACAGGAAGCTTCCCATCTTGTAACAAAGTTGAATGACCAAGAAAGGTGGTCGCAGTGAATATAGTGTGGATGCACGTTATAAGAAGTATGTCTTAAGGAGTGGTCTATAATATCATGGATCACATAGCAAAGATAATCATTGAAGAAGCATGTACAGGTGACAATTATTTTTGGTGCTATTTTATTGTCTTTGGTGTTTATGGAGATTGGAGTGCCCGATGGGCCAAAGGAAAATATTTGGGAGTACCCCATGGAAAATAAATCTCTGGCAGAAATATTTGATAAATAATTATGTGAAGGGACCATGAGTGGGCCATTTAAATAGAGGTCAAAGATGTGGTATGATAGGCTTTATGTGGCATTCGAAGAGGAGTAGCACATACCCAAGGAGTTACCTTCGGTGGTGGGTAAGGTAGTACATTTTGTAGTCTACCAACATTTTTGCATCACGTGATTTGTGATGAAGGATGAAGCTTGGAGCCCTTGGTGCAAACTACCATATGCCTTCACAACATGCTACTTCTAGGCATCAGTTCACCGGTTCACTAGATGCACACTACCTAAGATTCATCATAGATAAGGTAGATTGTGATTATCACACTCTAAGAAAAACATATGTATATCCAGGATGGACTACCTACATTGAGAGGATTATCTTAGATGTAATAAACATGAAGCCAATAAGCTTAGCATTCGAGAGATGTTGGAGCAACACTTGTGTATCTTCAACTCAAGCCCAAGCTAGAGAACAAAAAATATGTGGAAAATGAGTTCATGCTTCAGGGCTGCCTAAGGGTAAGCATACAGTAGAGAATGTGCCAACTCCATAGCCTGTAGAGACCATAGTGGTGGATGAAGAGGAATATGAATGAGAAGATAGTGGTGGCCTGGAGCATAGAGGAAGAAGACAACCTACAGAAAAGGTAGGAATTGAACACGTGACTACACCACCTCAAGTGTAAGAAGGAGATAATGAGGACCTAGATGTAGTACAAGGAGAACGTTGTTTCAAAAGGGTATTCAGAATAACCATAACCCAAGGTTCTATATGAAAGTTAATGCGTAGATCACCATGAATCTCTCCATAGAAGGATATAGTTAAGAAAAGAAAAAGAAAGTTGAATCTGACCGAGGAGGTGGAAGAGTCTGAGGAGAGCACGCCAAAATATTCCTACACAACAAGAGGATGTGGAAGAGCCAAAGGAAGAAGAAATGAAGGATGGAGAAGAAGGAGTAAAGGAGGTAGATGGGATACACAAAGAGACTACTTAGAGCATAGTAGAACAAGCTCCAAATCTTGGTGCTCAAGTTCCTAAGGGCTAATATCAAAGAGGACAAGTGGGGAGTATACTGCATTAGTCATGGGATACACTGAGGACACAAGTAAAATTATCTCGCACCCATTTCCAAAGCACGGTGGGCCTTAAAGAATTGTATGGATGAGAGCTGATGGATGAGGACATGACCATCATGCATGCACAAGGAAACAACTATCTTGGTCAATGTAGACACATATGGATGAACCAAAATTTGACGTATGTGAAGAGTCCTATGTATCGAGAAGATTGAAGAAGACACCTCATGCTAGACACATAATAGTAAAGCCTACTTGCTATGTCAGATGAACAAGTAAGTAATTCCTTGGTAAAGGTATCTATAGAGGTGGAAATGAGGAATGTGGATAAGGCTATGACTATTAGGGCACTGAAAGAAGAAATCAAGGCCAAATATGTAGAGATAGCATGCCTATGACAAGAGAAGTAATTGGCACAAAAGAAGAACATTTTTTCATCAAGCATGGCAGAGGAAATTAGAGACAATGTCCTAAAAGCAAGACCACATTTGGAGTCCAAGGTACCAAAAAAATTTCCTTCAGCAATGCATTATGTATAAACCTTGGTGGATTTGGTGCTTGAGGATGGACCTACACGCATGCCAACCCCAAGAGATCCTGAGCAAGAAGTAGAGTGAGAAAAGGCTTTGGTGATGAGGAAGATTGCATCTTATGAGGCATTGCTCCAAAGCTTGCAAGAGGAGATAAGAAAAGTAGACCAAGCATTAAACATTTGCACAGCTCCGGAGGTAGTCATTAGGATAAGGACCATGGTAGAGGACAATGAAGTCCTAAAAGTGATGAAGGATGAGACATTGGGTCACGCAGAGAGGTTGACATTGGTAAAAAAAAAGCATGAGGCCCTTGCAGTAGCACAGAACCCCATAAGGAAAGGTTAGATGAGATGGGGAAGGTTATAGCGTAGAAGATGGATCTGCTAGAGGGAAGAATGTTTACAATGTCCAACATTATTCTAGTTTTGCAGAATGAAAAGGGGACATTTCCCAAGATGAGATGGAGTCTATTGTGGTAGATATTCTAGAAAAAGTAGAGGCCGCACTAAGTGAATGATAGACATTAGAGGCTGAAATAAAGGAAGAATATCCAGAACTCATTCTTCCAGTTGAAGCAGAGGATATTGTTGAGTAAATCATTCTTTTGTATAAATTATTTTTACTATCTTCCATTTATATTATTTCTCATTCTTTGAGCATTCAAGAGGTAACCATTTCTAGGGTGAAATGCAATTAGTATGGGGTAATGTTGAGAAGATAATGTATAACACTTAGCATAAGGCATAAAAATATTTGCATGGAAAATTAGAGTGCATTTAAAGATGCGGGAGGATCGGGAAGGAATCACACACGAGAGAAAAAAGAAGTTGGGACTTAGCCATTTTCATGATTGTGATCTATTTTTGGAAGATGGCATGTGGAGCACATCAAATGGGAAAATAATTACGTGACACACATCAGCTATTTTTGGAAGAGTGGCTATGGAGTGCTTTGCATGGATGTAGGCTAAAGATAGAATTGCTACTGACAGTTAACTAGGAGAGATCTATTATTAGCATTCTTGCATGTTAGCTTATTATTGTAAAGGCACATGGTTATTCTTAACATGCGACCTATTTTGGGATTAGATAAGTAGTGAAGGGAAAGTTCCCACCCTTATAAATATGTAGTGAACTCGTGTAGTATAGTAGTGGTATGTGAGAACTAAGTTATTGTGAGGTTATGCTACCAAATCTGATGCATGCATAAACTATGGTATTATCTATTGTAATGAGCTTTTATGTATTTATCATGTTTAATATAATGGAGTGTATTGGCTGAATCAGAGTGTTAATTTTGAGTATAATTGGATCTTACATGCTTGATTTCATCATGGTTATCATTTAAATATGTTATTCTTTAGATATAGATCTGAACATGCACTGTAGAATGATGTATTAAGTATGGATCTGAATGCATTAAGTCTTCATCATGCTAACATCCTACAACAACAACCCTAAAGAGGGGCCTAGTACCTTTGTGTGCTTTGGGTGAGTGCTCAGTCTAGGATGAGTGATGTGCCAATGCGCCTGGGCTTTTACTAGTAAATTCTAGGATGCATCAATGGTTATGAATTTATTTCCTTCCCATGACATATGCAGTTAAGTGTGATATATTAAAACATGAAATGGTAATTAAAATATCTTCTTTGAAGGTGTTCTTATTGACAAAAAGAGAAAATACAAAGTGCAAGAGGATGTATGAATGAATGATAGTCACACATGCATAAAAGGAAAGTTTGAGGCATTGTTTATAGTAAAAAAATGGGGATTCTATTTATGGGGCCCCACCCTTTGCTATATAATATTTCTCAAACAAAATAATATAAATAAATACATATTGTTAGTGAATTTGTATGGTGGTAGTAGGTTCAAGTCTCCATCCCATCATACATGTAGGGAACGCCCTTCAGAAGTTGGTCTTGGCACCTGATGAAGTCTTCATGGGCCTTGAAACTAAGCAAAAATTGAATAGCCCCAACCAAACCTTTGGAGATCCCCTTTTCATATGAAACTAAGCAAAAGTGAATAGCCCCAACCAAACCTTTGGAGATCCCCTTTTCATATGAAACTAAGCAAAAAGTGAATAGCCCCAACCAAACCTTTGGAGATCCCCTTTTCATGCAAAGGTGTAGCACTGCTCATCCATGACCCATTCAAATTTTCCACCAATTCCCTCCTCCTCTCAGTTGTGTTTCTTTTTCAAGCAAATCGATTCAACTTTGGTAATTTGATTTAGAATGCCGACCTTTGGTTGGGAAAACCTTGGGAGTAGGAATGAATCCACTAGATGAAGTACTAAGAAGGGCTTGAACCTTCTAAGAATAGACCATATGCATCCCAAAATTGGCTTGAAACTCTTTCATAGCAGACTCCAAATCATCTACCCACACCTCATATTTGTGGCATGACCACCGACGATGGGCCTTCATTGTTGTTCCCTGGGTGTTGAGTAGAAAACTAGAGTGTTTTCATCATAAGGAGGGAACGTAGTTGGCCTTCATCATATGCCAATGATTATCATGAACACAAGGGTAGTGATGAGACTAGTGATTTCTCAAGGCCTCAGATTTTAACTGGAACTTTGGACACACCAAGTAAAAGTGTGGGATTTGAAATATGGAAAAAGATGGACACATTTTGACCAGATGATTTACAAAGGATAGAACTAGGGCAGAGTTGATGGATAAAATACTAAGGGATTGCCCTAGCATTTTGAATGCTAAAAACTTGGAGGATCAGGGCCTCATTTGGCCATGAGAGTTGAAAAAACTGGCCCATACAGACCAGTTCCTCCCCTCAAGGATTTGCACTCAAAAAATATGAAGCCATTACTAGGAATTTTTAACTAATAAGGAAGGTGGATCTAAAAATTATAGAAGATATAAGTTGGATAGGTTATGAAGGGAAAGAATTGATGGGATGCTTAAATAGGCATGGCAGTGGCATTAGTGGTGGCAAGAAAAATCATTCTCGTTATTAATACCATATCAATTTTCAATTTCTTGGTACGTGTGAAATGTAAATGAAAATAATATTGTTTATGAGGAGCATGTCACTGGAGAAGAATTAACTACCCACAAAATTTGAGAATGTCTCATCACATTAAATTTTCTAGCCACATCATGATTTTACACATGTGGAAAATTTTAATGTTAAATGTGATATGACCTGGAAAATATCTACCTATGTCATCAAATGACATACATATGATACAATGGCATTTGGCACAATGGGTGGTCGTTTGATGATAATAGTTTATGTTTTCATGGTGGTGAAGGCAATTAAAAAAATGATAGTTAGTCTAGATAATAGAGGAATATGATTTGAAACCCTAAAAGGATAAGATGATTTTATATAGATGTGGTGAGAATATTATTAAGGAGAGGGAGGATAGAAGGAGGAGAAAAAATTGGTGGGGAAGTCCTGGGGGAAAGGAAAATTTTAGTGGGACTAAAAATATGGCATAGCTAACCCTAGAATAGGAATTTTTCATGATGAAGGTTTTCTCTATAAAAACCAATTAGCAAGAATTTGTGTTAAGATGATTGCATATTGTACAATCATTAACAAACTTTGAGAGCATTAATACATGTTTCCCTTGTCTTTTCCTATGTTTAATGGTTGTGTCTGATGAATGTATCTGGAATCATGATATTTTATTTTCTTTCTTGGTCTCAAAGTGATGTTGGGTGGGAATGAAGTGTGTTCTTTGTTAAAATATTTGTGGGTCATGACTTTATTTATACTATGAATATATCCTACACTCTCTCAGATCTCTTCTAGGAAGGTGTAAGCATATGATGTTCTCTGGGGGTACTTGAAAACTTTATTTGTTGGACCTACAAAATCTCCCTATAGACTAGTTTGATTTTGGGGGTCCCTTGATCTAGGCTATTGAAGCATGATCTCCCATACTATAGTCTTACATTAGGTGTACTGAGCTAGTTTTTAAGAAGTTTAAAGATTTATTTTCTTAGAGCTTTCCTCACATGCAATTGTTCACTGGATTCACCAAATTTCTTCACTTTCATCCACATTAATATACAGATAGACCTTGGTTAAGCTTTTGTTTCTCATGTTTTTCATCATTTTTCCCTCTTTGCTCTTCCCTCTTATTTTTATTTTCCTCATTGTAGGATCTCCCCTCACCTCTTTTTAAAACTTATATAAATTAGGAGTACTTTGATAATATCATACTGACCCTCACCAAGGACACATTATAAACTCAATAGAACCGTGTTGTTCTTGTATCGACTTGAATTCCAATGTTGTTAAATTGATCATCCATTTTTGGAAATGGAATTTTGGGTCATACTTTTATGTGCCCTCTGTGGTCTGCATCAGGTTCTCAAGTGTTTGTATCATTTCATGAACACTCCATTGAGTGAACATTATATTTGGTGGCTGCACCTGACCTCGATTTTCATAACTCGGTGTTTTCGTAGTACCAATCCAACTATGCACCCTAACCTCTGTTATTTCATGGATGCACCCCTAGGACCTCTTATCATGACTTGGGCACATTCAATATTAGTATTGACCATAGCCACACCCTCTATCCGGGTGCCTCCCCATTATCTCCCTTCGGGAAGGGTGGGCAGGTGACCAGAGGGAGACCTCACCCCTAGCTAAAAATGATGAAACCCGTGGGTCTCCCCCTTATCCCATCCCCTCCACCTCAAAGCCTCCTCTCTCCTCCGAGGGGTGCAATTTTCAAGATCTAACAATATCTAGTGATTGTTCTTCCCATGCCATGAAATTTAGATGCCCGAAAGTGAAATATGTGTAAGCTGTTTGTGGTAGTTGCATTCTGTCATGATGGTTACATCACCACCAATCAGTATAGATTGGTAGTTTAAATCTCGCGAGAAACATTTCGCATCACCACATAAAAATATAAAAACTAACTTTAACTACCCAAAACAACAACTAAAATCAAGTTTGTTTTTATTGTCCTAACCTACCCCTCATATCCAATAGTTTAACACTAATTTGATGATAAATAGTGCCTCTAAATAATAGATTAAGTAAAACAAACATTTTCCCCTAAAACATAAAAATTTCATAGAAATCATTTGTACTCCTTCCCATCCTCAAGCATTCGTTGCTACTACCATTACGTCACTATAACCATCTTGTATAATTTCTCCTTATGAAAAATGGTCACCATATCTCTAGATCTCAACAAATTCTATTATTTTCACCCCCTTTTATATATTTAGCATATCATTATGGTAGTATCATTCCGTTGTTTCGGTGGTTACGTAATTTTCATGATGGTCCTATCTACCACCATGGTAGTTTTTCTCTTGTTGTGGTAGTGCCACTTTGATTAGTGGTGGTTCTATCTTAGGCCAAGGTGGTTCCATAAACACCTCATGCAAGAACCAGTGGTTCTATCTCCACTACATCTCTATTTCAAACTTAAATTTTCATTTCATGATTTTTTATCCTTCTTTTCATCTTGTATGCATTTGACTTTGTTTTTAATGCCATGTTCATCAATCCTAACCCTAACACTTGAGTTTACCATCTAGGTATCTAGTCCATGTTTTTCATTGTGTGTTAGTGTTTGCGTTGATGGAAAAGGGTGTCATGATGTCATATGAGTCTCCATGAGGTGTCATTCAATGTCAAAGATGAAGGTTGATTGGTAGTGACAAGATTTGGTGAGTTCTATGTTGTCCTGGAGCATGAATGAGTGAGATGAATCATAGTTTGAGTTCTTCCAAGGTGAATGTATGTTTTCATGAGGTCAAAAATGGTTAGTATGATGTATGATGGGTGTCTAATATTATTCATGAGGTTAGCTTTTTCTTTTCATGAGGTGTTATGGTTGAGTCGGGTCATTCTAGGCCTATTCCTAGTATTGGAACATGCAGAGTGAGTTGGAGGTATAAGTTTTGGAGATTATCAGTCATGTTAGAGAATGGTATAATCATGTTGATGGTGTACATGAGTTTTGTGGTGAATTCCATGTTAGTATCCAGTGATATAGTGCATGTATGATATTCTTAGGAAGCAAGAAGGTGAAAACATGTAGTTTATCACATGTAAGTCTTATTGGATGAAGATTTTGAGATCTATTTGGGATATGAAGTATGTTTAGATAGTTATAGGATGTTATCATGATTCTTCATGACAATTTTTAGGTCATTATGAAGAAGGATTTGCAAGATACTTCAGTTTTTACAAAATTGGGTGTTTTATAATGTGTTTTTGAAGCAAAAGTGAACCTTCTATTTCTCGTTGCTAATTATATGATTTGCATTGGGACATGAGATATTTGGCATATATTCTTAGGTAAGTTATTAAGGTTTCAAAAAAATAATGAGGTGGTTTGATCATCACATTTTTATGAACAATCGTTAAGAAGGTAAGTTGCTTTGAAACCCTTGCTAAACCCTAGTTAAAAGTGACTTGGAGAAAAATAGGTATGATGAGTTTGTTTTGATTAGTTATTAAAAATGATGATTGTATTTTGTAGAGGACTCTTTCATCTTTCTAGAAAGGTATATTAAATCATGTGACTGTGTGTGGGCCCCACCGAATATGTTTGTTACTAAAGAAGTTCATTTTAAGGCATGGTTGTCCAAAGGAGTTAAATAATAAATTGAAATTATTTTTATCTCATGAGTTTTTATATATGTTAATAAAGGTTTCAAAACATGGCAATGCTTATAAATGGAAAAGTGTGACCTATTTATGAAGACTGATTTTTAGGGTAATTTGGAACAGACTATGGTAAAATTGATATGTAAGAGATACATAATGATTTAGGATTCCATTCAAGTTTTTTTATCCTGGTTCATAGATATTCCGAATGGTATATCAAAATTTTGGTTTTTATATGGTATGCAAAATTTATGATCTATTATTTGAGCGAAAAATATGGAGGATGTTTGTTCTAGCAAGGTGCTAAGTAGCTTCATGAGGTAAGGTGATGATTCCAAGTTGTTCATGTTTGTTGAATGTTTATGAGTTCTTAGACATAATTTATAATATTTTTCTATTTATTTGTGAAGTGTGGAAGTTATTTTTAGGTGATGAAGTATGTTGAGCTCAAGGTCAGTTCTTGCATCCTAGAAAGCTTAAGAAGTAGTTTACAGAGATGGTCTTGGTTGAAAGAATTCCACTGAGAGTTGGAAGGATTTATATTATGCTCTAGAAAGAAGATTCAAACTGATTTACATTTTTATAGGGTTTGTGTCTTGGTGAGTTGATGTTATTTTTATTTCAAGTAAGTTTTTGAGGAAGAAGGTTTCTTTGTTTTTAGGACATGATTACTCAGGCTGAAATATTGAGGTGAATGAGGCATGTGATTGATTATTTGATGATTGATATCAGTTGGAGAGTTAATAGATATGAATTTTATTCCTATTGAAGGAATTTGGAGGTCTTGTAAGTGGCATAAAGGGTGCAAAATAGCTAAGTTTGAAAACTACTTTTTGGGCAACATGATTTGGAGAAAAGGAAAGTAGTTCTAGTTTGAACATATGGATGTTTCAATAACTATAACATGCATGTATGTTATATAAAGGTACTGATGATTCCATTGAGTTTTTGCATTCCATATTTTAGTTTTTTTCTTGAGTGGTCTTGAGGCCCAAAGGTGAAGACATGGTGCTGGAAGCAGTTGTTTGGTGAAGGATATGAGCCTTTTGGCTTGTGTTATGATTTATTTTATTTTTCCAAGATAAATAAATACCATGGATGGTTTTATTATGCTATATTACATATGTGTGATGAATTTTAGGGCTTGAATAATCATGGTTTTGGTTTTAGTGGATTTTACTCATCCTAGTGATGGGGTTTTGAGCTTGTTTTGTGTCTGTTTGATAGTTTTGGGAATGACTGACCTATATGGGTCTAGTGTGAACGTGTTAATGAATGTATTGGGTTTTTATTAAGTTGTGTTGGTAAAAATAATGGTAGAGTACTGACCTATATTATGTTTGAAGGAAGATAATCCTATAAAGCTAAAGTTTTGAGTTCATTTTTGAACAAGTGTTAAAAGGGGAAAAGTGTGACCCAAGTAGAAGTATATTGCAGGTATGATTACATGATTTTATATATTAAATAATTTTTTCAGGTTGAGTAATGTTATAGATAATGTTTTCAAGTTTTTAGATCCAAATCAACTCTAAGAAAAATAAGATATAACGATTTACAATAATGAAGGTTTGAAAAAGACTGTGTGAGTTGAAATTGAGATCTCCATCATTTGTGGTCGAAATAAATTAAAATATCATCGGGGTTGGTTCTTGATCATTTTATGGGGTTATAGTGTCCTTGTGGAGTGGTTTCTTCACTAAATTATTATTTTGTACTCCTTTTAGGGTTGGTACTCTTCTAAACTAGGGGTTGGTACTCCTTATGGGGTTGGGGATTAAGGGTTGTTTCTCCTTGTGGGTTTGTTTCCTAGTTAAATCAATGTATTTTTCTCATTTTAGGGTTGTTTATTTACTAAACTAGGGAATAGTTCTCCTTGAGGGTTTGGTGCCTCACTAAATTTGAAACATGGCTATATAAAGTTTTTTTTTTTAGTGGGTTTTCTTCCCCTTGAGGGTTTCCCACTTATATGTGATGTTCATGTGTTGTGTATTTTTTTTTCATTATCTCATGATTGGATGTTTCACATATTAATAAGCTCACATGGTTAATGTATTATTAATGGACAACTAAATTGATGAATGCATTGTTGGTAAATGAAAAAAAAAATGTTATATAACTTATTCACCCCCTCTCAGTCATTGTGCTTCCAAGATGGTATTATCACCATCCAAGAGACCCTTCACTCGGTGAAACAGAATAAGAAGGAACCCATGTTTATTAAGCTTGATATGGAAAAATCCTATGATAGAGTCTCTTGGTCTTTCCTTTTGAATATTCTTTCGAGGTTTGGCTTTGGAGAGGACATTAAGGAGTTGATTCTCTCATGTATTTCCACAGCCAAGTTCTTAGTCCTAGTTAATGGGACCCATTGTGGGTTTTTCAACAACATGCATGGTTTAAGACAAGGTGATCCTATCTCACCTTTTATTTCATTATTATGGTTGATACCCTTAGAATATCTCTTAATAACACTACCGTGGAGGGTAGAATCAATGGTATTTCTTCGGTTGTCAACTATAAGAGGGTTTCTCATCAGCATTTTATTGATGACACTATGTTGATTGGTGTGGCATCTATCCCAGAAGCCAGAGAATTCAAACAGTTAATGAAGGATTATGAGGAGGCATCAGATCAATTGATCAACTATGGGAAAAGCTCTATCTTCTTTATCAATACCCCTAAAAGAAGAAGCATCAAAATTACTTGGTATTCTTGGTTTTCCTTCTAAAACTCTCCCAACTCAATATCTTGGTATGCTTATTGGGGTGGAAAAACCAAAGAATGCTGATTGGAATTTTCTAATTGATAGATTTCTAAAGAAACTAGAAGGGTGGAAAGGGTCGCTACTATCTCAAGTTGGCAAAGTTGTTCTTCTCAAATGCTCTATTCAAAATTTACCAGTTTATATGATGTCTATCTATAGATTACCCTCTGAAGTTGCTTGCAAGCTGGAGAGCATACAAAAAATATTTCTATGGAGTGGAACCAAATCAAAAGACATAATTCCTCTAATCACCTGGGATAAGGTCTGTACCCCCAAAAAACTTGGTGGCCTTGGTATCAGAGATTGGACCAAAATGAATAAATCTATGCTAGCAAAAATGAGTTGGAGACTGTTAAAGGAAGAGAGTGTTTGGACTAGTATTATAAGAAGGAAATATTGGCCTAATCTTTCTGCTAATGAATGGTGCTTCTGCACCCAGAACTCTAATGCTTCTTCTTATTTCTGGAAATATTTAAACTGGGCTAAACATGTGGTCTCTGAGGGCTGCAAATGGCTTGTTGGAAATGGGTGAACCATTAAATTTTGGGAGGAAAAATGGCTAGAGGACCTTCCTCTTAAGACTATTTACCCAACATTCTATAGAGATTCTATGACCAAATATGGGACCAAGGTCAGAGACTTCTTCAATTTGGATGACCCTTTGGGACAATGGAAAACCATAGCTCTGGATCATTCTAACAACATTGAGATCTCTTCTATTAACAACAGATTAAGAGGAGTTATTATTAACAAAGAGAATCCTGAAGAGGATAGTATATTCTGGACTAAGGAAGATAATGGTTTTTTCGGTCAAAAGTGCCTACTACTCTTTCTTTCAAGAGGGGGAAGATGATAATTTTAACTGGGGAAGTGTTTGGGTCAAAGAATTAATACCCAAGATTAATATGTTTTGGTGGCTAGTTATCCATGACAAGATTCTTACGGTTGGCAACCTGAACAAGAGAAATTTCCACATGATTAATAGATGTGTTTTGTGTGAATCTGATTGTGAAGATGCCTCACACCTGTTCCTCAATTGCCCCTTTCTTGTCTCGGTCGGAAAACCATCCTCAATCTTTTTGAAGTTAATTGGGTTTTCTAGATTCCATAAAACTGTTGTGGATCCAATGGTCAAGTCCTTTTAAGAGCCAAGGGTTAAATTTTTTATGGACCTTCTCTATTATGCATTTGGCTTGGGAGATATGGAAGGAAAGAAATAGAAGAATCTTTAAAGGCAAAAAATACCCCCTAATAAAATTGGAGCCCGTTGTGTGAATTCTATCTTGGCTAACTTCTCTAATCTGAACTTCCAAAAAAATTCCTTCTTTCAGAATGAATCTAGGTTTTCTTTGAAGTGGGGTCTAGGACCCACTACCATTATCCCCCCGGTCTTAACCCTTGACTCAAAGGTTGGGTGAAACCTAGCAAGGATTGTTTAAAATTAAACTTTGATGGGGCTTCCAAGGGAAACCCTGGTCATGCAAAGCTGTGGGGGTTTTTCGGGATTACAAGGTAGATTTATCCTTGGGTTCTATCACAATTTGGGAACTCAAACTAATAATTTACTGAAGTCTGCTGGGGTTTTTTGGGGTCTATCTATAGCTCTGCAACACAATTTTTCCAATCTGGAAGTGGAAGGGGACTCCCTGAACATAATTAACAAGCATAAATGGGAAAGGCTCCATCTCTATCTCCAACCATAACTCTATTAAGAGTATTAAGCAAATGGATCTATCTTTTAATTTTATCACCTTCAAACATGTGTATAGGGAGGCTAATGTTGTGGTGGACTTCTTTGCTAATATGGGGGTTAATGGGCTTGAGTTGACACTTTTGAAGGAGGTGGAAATTCTCGATCCCAAGGTGTGGGCACACTTATTAAAAGACACCAATGCACACGTATAAGGTCCTTTCATGGGGTGTCAATCTCATCAATCTCACTGGTTTGTATGATGATTATGCATTTATCTCTCAATAATGAGAAGATTGGGAATGATATTTACACGAATTCTTGGAGAGCTCTTATTATCTCCCATGTCTGTAAAAACTTCAATTCTTGGCGTGCATGTAGTAAATTGGAATTTTGGATTTTGGGTCTATTCATGAAGAGGTTTTTTTGTTCAGCTAAATGGGGGTGATCTTATTAGAACTAAACCTATTAATCTCGATGGGCTCAATCGAAGCTATGGCTATGTTTTATAGCAAGGGCTTTACCCCCTTTCTGAAAATCTTCGAAGGGCATTATGAAAATATTAGCAAGGATTTTTCCAGCGCTAGAAAGTGACCAAAAAAGGAGCTATGGTTGAAATGAAGGGGATCAAGATGGAGATTACTATGGATTCAGTGGAAAAAGTGATGGGCATTCTAGTGGTGGGGAGGGAGGTCTACAAACCAAAGAAGGAAGCATATGAAGAATTGAATATTTTTCTCAAAGGTAATGAGAATCTCACCTCCCATTTTTTTGGTTACCTTAGATTGTCTTTACCTAATCCGTATGATGAGGTGGCTCTCTCTCTCATTCAATTTTTAACCCTCGAGGGCCATCACAAATGTATTTATGCCTACCACCTCCCTATGCTAAATCATTTTAGGTGTGGCCAAGCTTTTAGTTTCCCCTACTTCTTATATCGTTCCCTGTGTGCCTCTATTTCATAGTTCAAAACGAGAAGAATTTTTGTCCCTCTCCATCAAGGCTTTATCCTTTCCCTAGTCAAAAGGGTGGCACTGGACATTGATAAAATTGGCTCCCTTAAGTTGGCTTTAGAAGCTTATGTGGATGGCACTGTTTCAAACTCAAAGGAGAAGGAATCGAGCGATGATTCTAACTCCCAGGATGGGGACTCGGATGATGACTAGGATGAGGTGGAGGTGGTTACGACCTAGAATCTTAAGGACCTGAAATCAAAGCAGATCCCTTACTCCCCGTCAAACACCAAGGGTGAGTCCAAAGCAAACAGGATGTCTCAACCCCTATTAATGCTCAACTAGAACAACACTTTGAGGAAATGGGTCACATTGGTTCGATCAAAGGGGAAAACCACTTGGAAAGAATGACGGTCAATATAGAGGAACTCAAGGGTGATATGTGGCTCACTAAGAGCTTAGTCCAGTTTTTATTCAATGACTGGCATAAGATGAAAGAGTAGGTGGAGGAAGTGGTCAGCATTGGGCAGGGTGGAGAGATTGAGGTTTTAAAGGCCAACTTTGGTGCCATAACCAAAGAGATGGATCAGGTTAAGGCAATTCTCCATAGTTATATGGAATGGAGCATTGTGATGGTGAAATCGACCCTGCAACACCTTCAGACTCTGGGGCAGCTCACCAATACCTATTGTGTCATGGATAGTCAAGGCAGGAAGAGAAAGGATACCCCGATGGTTTTGACCGGGATCCTTGGTGGTTAATATTGAAGCTTTGGCAAAAGAATGGGAAAAGGTGCTAGAGGGGATTGAAAAATCCTACAAATGACCTGGGATGGGTTGTTTTGTTTTTTCATTGTCTCTATTTTTGGTTGTTACTTTCTTCAATGTTGTTAGTTTATCTATGTTTTTTTGTTGTTAGTTTCACTTTATGGGCTCTAGAGAGCTCTTATTACTATGAATAGTTATATTATGGTTTTTTGATGTTTTTGTAATGTTATTTTTGCTCTCTTGGAGAGTTTTGATGTATGGGGTAGGGTCCCCTCAACCCTTTTTAACTTCTAATATAAAAATGTGCTTCCAACAATTGGTATCAGATCATGTCCTTGAAAAAAATATTCACCACTTGAAGGGGATCGTACTTAATCATAGGTGTGGTATATTTTCATGCTCAAGTTGAAGGGAATCCATTGGTCATATTGAGGGTTTGTTTAAAACCCGTAAGGGTTGACATATGATAGTCTATCTATGAAGTTTTCTCTCCATTAGCTAATGAAAAGTTTCATGAAGGATAAAAAGCAAGTTATTGCGTCTCTTTCTTTTTGAAGCAGGTTTTAATAATGGCAAGAATGAAAACCTAGAAATTGATTATGAATATTCCCTAAAATACAATCCTAATACTCGTTACCTCAAAGAAGATGGTGAATTTTGTAATGATGACCTAGAAGTAGGTATAAATAATTCTCTATAAGGTTTTGAATCCTTACAGGAGGAAAAAGAGAGTTCTAATTATATTCAAGAGAGTCTTAGAGCATGGATGAAAAACCATGGAGAGGAAATAATTTTGATGAATTCAAGATATATTGTTATCTCTATGACTCTTGAAGGTTTTAATTTCAAGAAGGTCTTGACACTCTCAATGGAGAAGCTAGTAAATAAGAAGAAAAGGAGAGTTTATTATTAAAGGTATAAGCTCTTATTTAATGAATATTCCTTCTTTTTTGAGCCTTGTAATCATAGGAATAAATATAAATGGAGAAAGTGGCAAAGAAGGACAAAAACTTGAAGATTTGAATGCATGAAAATGTTTCTATAGTCATAAGAAGGATGATTCAAGTTGTTCATATGAGTTAGTACCTCAAGGTCTAAATGAAGAAGTGAAATTTTTATATTCCTTGTTAGTTAAAGTTGTTGGAGCTTCATAGATTTTTCCATCATGATGAATAAGTATAGAATATTGTTTACCTCCACTGAAGAATATGAAAGTCATTTATTTTTTGTTCCATCAAGAAGGTCACTAGTCAAGTGAAAATGCTCGTGTAAAAATTATCCTCTTGGTGATAGTGTATGTCCTTTAATCCTATTTTGTTGTTTAAGTATTGAAATGTGTGTCAAAAGGTCCTTGAGCCGGATTTTTCATGTTTTTAATTCTATATTTCCATGGTTGGAGTTTATTAGGTCTTTCTTTGATTCTCCCATGTATAGTCAAGGTCCATATTTGTGTAATTGATGTAAGTTAGGTATCTAGGTTGTGTATGGGTTTTGACTTCCTTATATTAAGATAAGGTCATGTTTAAGTCTCAAGGGAATTTCAGTAATTTCATAATTTGAGTATGAAGAGATATTTGACTTATAAAAGGTTTTGGTCATGTATCCAAGTGTGTCTAAGACATGGTCTAGTCAAAGGTTAATAAGAGAGCATCTATAGACATGGTTTGAGTATGAAAATGAGTTGTCATGCTCTAATAAGTAAGTATGAGTCCATTAGTTGTTAGTCATATGTTTAAATAATCTAGGTCATAAAGGTGGTCCTTGTTCTCAAGTTTGAAGTAATGTCATCATCCTTGGTGTCAAAATGTGAAATGTGTCATATCATATAGAATTTCCATTATATAATGGAAAGACTAGGTCAGAGTGTTGCATAATGAATGATGGACTATAAGCTTGTTTACAAGTGTTGATGTATTATGAAGGAAAATTTAAAATCTAAGAATTTCATATTTGAGAAAGTGTTCTCGATATCCATATTTTTATGTCCAAGACTGTGTTTCTTCGTAAATAAGGTTTAGATGCTAATAAAGAAAGGCACCTACAAGGTATTGTGGAATCAATTTTTATGGTACATCGAGAAATAAATTCACTATAAGCAAGGAAAGGGAAGGTCTATTCAGTCATAGTAAGGTCGTATCTTTATATAAGATTGTCAAAGTTTGTGTCAAAATAAGTGTTTGTAGATTTCATGTGATTCCATCATGGCATGCATAATCACAAGGTTAGTAAGTGTTGAATCATCAAGAAATATAGAACAAATATAATTTTTCATGGTACTCCACAAGAGGGATCATGCCCTACGAATCCTATAACATTTCCCATCCCAATTTCAGGGGTTTATAACCATGATTTCTACAAGTATGAAAGTCGAAAGTATTCTAAGGTAAATATTGGGATGTATTTGAATATAAGAATAAGATACATGGTGTTTCTCATAATAGGAGTGGTTTTTATGAACAAGAAGGTCGGTATGATCAAGAAGGCTTAGGGCTTGCACTTGGTTATGAAAAAGGTGTGCTACAGGGTATAAAATGATACTTTGTAGGTCAATATTATGAATGGAAATTATTCTTACATCATATCATGACTATGAAAATACATTCTACAATACATAAAAATATTTTAAAAATTTATAGTGTCAAGGAGTTATACGAACTTATATAGAGAAATGCAAGATTATGAAGAACTATAATGAGCTACATGTCCCGTGTCGGTGTTTGAATGTCCATCAAAGCTAGTATAGGTGATAAGAAGGATTTTAAGAGTTAACACTCATGAACATGATGTATGATGTTTACCAAGCCTGTGGCGTGGCTAGTTGAATTGAGAAGTGGTATGATGGTGGTTGTATTCAAGCTAAAATAGAGGATATCTCAATCAAGTATGCAATGAGTCATAAGGATGTGTGTGTTTTTAGAAGTTGAATTCACTTCATGAATGTTAAAGAGTGTTCCCATCTTTAAAATAATATGGGTCAACATAAAGCAAAGGTATGTCTGTGAAGTGTTTAAGGGTATGTCAACATACACAAAGTGTGTTAAAGGTATGATATGACCTATTTAAGTCTGTGAGGCGTAAGAAGCTTCTTAAAAGGAGTGTCAAGGACTATGAATACTGTAACTGATGTATTTAATGTGCATATTCATTTTGGAAGGAGTGAAATTTGGTTTAATGAAAAGAGTGAGATTGTGAAAAGAAAATATGTGAGTTCTCAAGGTAAAATTTTCAAAAATATAAGGCATAGAGCTGAGTAAATGCATGCTACAAGTAATTTTAAGGAGCATGGATGTTACCTAAGGCTTAAAAAGGTATTAAAAGATGAATAATTTCTTGAACTTGTGTTTTGAAGGTATTTAAAGTTGACTAGGTGCACTAATGACAGAGAATATTTGAGAATTGTGTCAAAGACTAAGTGACAATGGTTCTAAGGCTTCATTTCAATGACCTATAGGTATGTGTTTGGTTATCTTGAACTTAAGAGGTGTGTTATATTCTCTAAAACTTGTTTGTGAAGACCCTAGAAGTGGTTATCCATCTTAAAAAGTGTGTATAAGTGCATAATCCATCATTGTTAAGGTATTATGAGAATATGAAGTTGTGGCACCATCTAAGCTTATATGTGGAGATTCAAGATGTCTTACACATTTAGATATGTTTAAAGGATATTTTATATCAATCTTAAACTTGGAGTATGAAGACAAACTTAATTGTAGGGTGTATGTATGTATCCTTATCAGTTTTTGTAAGCATAATTTCCCAAATTAATGGGATGAGAAGAACTATATTGGTGTCTATGAAAGAGAAAATCAATGTCCACTTGTCGAGAAGAACTCTTGAGGCAGGGGAGCTTGGTTTATCTCTCAAGAAGGAAAGTAAGGTGGATATAAGGCTTGAATGGTTGAGTGAGTAGGATTTAAAGGATTAATATTTTGGTAAAGCATATTATTGACTCAAGAAGGTTATAAGAGCATGAAAGGAGGTTGGAAATATTGAGTAAGAGATTTAGGACAAGTAAAGAAGTGTTTGATCCTTCTTCAAGGCATGTAAACAACGAAGAAGCATTTTTTTTTGCATTTTAGTGAAATATGGGTAGTATAAATCCAGGGAGCTATAAGAGATTTATTCATGGTGTGTGTGAGATTCTAGATCATGGTAAAGTTTTTCCAAGATGCATCTGAAGATGTAATTTAGGTCCAATGGTCCTAAAGAAGGAATTTAATAGATATGAAGGTAGATTTAGGTCCTTGAGTATGAAAAAGACCTATAAGATGGTGTTGAGTGTAAATGAAGGAAAAAATGAGGAGTATCAGTTTAGGGGATCCATTTTTAGGCTCATTACAGGTCCATAGATCTTCATATGGTGCTTTGAAGGAATCAAAGAGTAGGAAGTATAGTCCCAAGGGGATCTATTTGAGTAAAGTATGTTGTTTTCAACATTGTTTCTATTGTGTTTAGTCTTGTGTTTTCATTTTCCATGTAGTTTTTCATTGTAGCCTTTTTCATAGATGTAAAAGGGGAGAGAAGCATCATAAACATGAATATGGGGTCTAGTAGGTATGTTGGTCTTGTTTTTTCCATCAATGTTTTTGAACGTGGTTTCCATCAATGAAAAAGGGGGATATTTTTAGCCATTGAGTTTTATTTTTTTCATTTATTTCAAGTCCATTAATGACAAAGGGTGTCATGAGGTCATATGAGTCTTCATTAGGTTTTATTCAGTGTCAAAGATGAAGGTGGATTGGTAATGAAAGGATTTGGTGAGTTCTATGTTTTCCTGGAGCATGGTTGAGTGATTTGATTCATAGTTTGATTTTTTCCAAGGTGATGAATGTTTTCATGAGGTAAATATTGTTTGTATGATGTGTCATGGTTGAGTCAGTCATTGCGGGCATATTCCTAGTCCTATAACATGCAGAGTGAGTTGGAGGTATGAGTTTTGAATTGATTATTCCTATTGGATAATGAAAACAACATGGTGATAGTGTACATGAGGTTTGTGGTGAGTTTTTGGTTAGTATTCATTTATACAGTCTGTGTATGAGGTCCTTGGGAAGCAAGAAGGTGATAACATGTAATTTAGCACATGTAAGTATTAATGCATGATGATTTTGAGATTTATTTTTTATATGAGATGAGTTTAAACAATTATAGGATGTTTCCATGATTCTTCATGACAAGTTTTGGGTCATTATGAAGAAGGATTTGAAGGATACTTCAGTTTTGGAAAAATCAAGTTTTCTACAATGTGTTTTTGAAGAAAAAGTTGACCTTATGTTGTTTGTTTTGAATTATATGCTTTGCATGGGGAGCTGAGATATTTGGGTTAGATTCTTGGATTAGTTATGAATTTTTCACAAAAATAATTATGTGGTTTGATAGTCACATTTTTATGAACGATCGTTAGGAAGATAAGATGCTTTGAAACTCTAGCTAAACCCTAGCTAAATGCGAGTTGGAGAAAAAGAGGTATGTTGAGTCTATTTTTTTTAATGAAAATTTGATAATTGGATGTTGTATAGGACTCTTCCATCTTTCCATAAATGTATATTAGAGCATGTGACTATATGTGGGCCCCACCTAAAAATTCTTGTTCTTAAAGAAGTTTGGTTTAAGGAAAGATTTTCCAAAGGAGTTAAAGAATAAATTGACATTATTTTTATCTCCTTAGTGTTTATATATGTTCATGGAGGTTTAACATCATGGGGATGCTTATAAATGAAAAATTGTGCCCTATTTATGAAGAGTGATTTTTGAGGTCGTTTAGAGTAGTCTATAGTAAAATTGAGATTGTAGGAGCTACACGATCTGTTAGGACTCCATTAAAGTTTTGTTATGATCCTTGTTAAGAGGAATTTCCAATGGTATATAAAACTTGTGTTTTTGATATGGTATGAAAAATTTATGATACATTCTATTAGGGCCAAATCTGGAGGATGTTTGTTCTAGCATGGTGCTAAGTAACTTCATAAGGTAAGGTGATGATTCTGAGTTATTTATGTTTGTTGAAGGTTGATGAATTCTTAGAAATAATTTATAAGGGTGTTACATACTTTGATCAAGTGTTTATGTGGGTTTTGAGGTGATGAAGTATGTTGAGCTCAAGGTTAGTTCTCGAGTCCTAAAAGGCTTAAGAAGCAGTTTGTAGAGATGGTATTGGTTGAAGCACTTGGATTTGGAAGGAGTTATAATACGTTATGGAAATAAGATTCATAGGTATTTCTAATGATATAATATTTTTTTCTTAACGAGTTGATTTGATGGTTGTTTGGTCAATTTGTGAGGAAGAAGGTATCTTGATTTTTAGGACATGATTGCTCGGGTTGAAAGATTGAGGTAAATGAGGCATGCGAATGGATTATATGATTCTTGAAATAAGTTGGAGAGTGTTTAAGTATTAATTTTTTTCCTATTGAATGCATTTATAGGTCTTGGAAGTGGCAAAGAAGGGTACAAACTACTTGAGTTTGAAAAATTGGTTTTGGGAAGCATTATTTGGAGAAGAGGAAAGTAGTTATGGTTTGAACACATGGATGTGATATTAAATTCCTAAGTATGTCATTTAAGTTTTATATGCCATATTTAAGTTGTTATTTACTCGTCTTGAGGTCCAAATGTGAAGACAGAGTGTTGGAAGCAAATTTTTGGTGAAGGATATGATCCTTTTGTCTTGTGTTATGATTTATTTTATTGTTCCAAGCTAATTAACAACCATGGATGATTTTTATACTATATTACATGTGTGATGAATTTTTGGGCTTGAATAATCATGGTTTTGGTGTTAGTGATTTTACTCATCCTAGTGATGGGGTTTTGAGTTTGTTTTGTGCCCGTTTCATGGTATTTGTAATGACAACATATATGGGTCTAATGTGAACCTTGTAATGAAAGTATTGGGTTGTTTTGATTTTTTTTGGTAGAAATAATGGTTTAGGACCTACATATCTTATGTTTTAAGGAAGAGAAACCTATAAAGCTAGATTTTTGAGTTCATTATTGAACAAGTGCTCAAAGGGGCATAAGTGCGACCAAAGTAGAAGTATATTGTAGGTATGATTGTATGATTTCAGAGCTTAAAGAGTGTGTTACATGATTAGGAAGGTTAGAGATAATTTTTCAAGAGTTTAAAGTAAAGACAAGTCAAAGAAGAAGAAGATAGAGTGAGTTAGAGGAATGAGGGTTTGAAGAAGATTGTGTGAGCTGAAATTGAGATCTCCATCAGTTGTGGTAGAAAAAAATTAGATATCATCATCTATAGGTGGTTGGGTTGTTGTTTGATCATATTAGGGGTTTTAGCCTCCTATTTGAGTGGGTGCTTTACTAAATTTGGGGTTGGTGCTCCTTGTAGATTTGGTGCTCTACTAAATTAGGGTTTGATGCTCCTCGTGGATTTGGTGCCTCAGTAAATCATGGGTTGGTGCTCCTTGTGGGGTTGGTTACTCACTAAATTATGGTTTTTTTCTCCTTGTAGGGTTGGTTCTCTACTAAACTATGGGTTAGTGCCTCACTAAATCTTAAACATGGCTATTTAGTTTTTTTGTTTTAGTGGAGTTTTCTTCCCCTAGAGGGTTTCCCACTTTTATATTGTGTTCATGTGCTGTTTATTTTGTTTCATGATCTCATGATTGAATTTTGCACATATTAATAAGATCACATGGTTAATGTATGATAAACGAATAACTAAATTTATGAATGCATGATTGGTAAATGAAGTAAAAATAGTTGTATGAATGATTCACCCCACTCTCAATCATTGTGCTTCTAAAATTCCAAGCCATAGATTTGATTTTTAATCTAAAGTTGAGGTTAATATCAGTTATAGGATTTCCATTTAGAAAAATTAAGTTCTCATTTATTGTCCCCATATTTTTAAAGCTTTTTCTAGAGAATTTTATTGTTTCTACCACTTTTTCCATCTAGAGAAAGTAATATAGGGCCCAACGGAGATTACTTCACATAATAAGCACTCCAAGGACCTTCTTTTGCTGATATTACAAAGAATATAACACAAGGGATTTTAGACCAACCTTTTATCCCCTTAAACTACCCACAAATCTACTCTTTGTTCCTTTTCTAAGGCACAAAAAGATTCCATTTCTTCCTACTACACAATTACCATCACACTAGTCATAAAAACATCAATTGGTGTAGTTTCATGAGGATATAAACATAAAAATTTAAATCATCTCCATTTTTTTGTATAAAGAGGTTGGATTCAAATCAAGTTTGTTTATTTGAATTATTAGGTTACATTTAGCTTTCTTATTTTTTATATTAATTTTTAAAAACCATAAAAAGGTTAAAAAAGTATTAGATTTGTTTTGTCTGATTGAATTTGTGTATTGTACTTGAAAAGAGTAAAAACTCCATGATCTAGGATTCTCCCATCTCTAGGATTAGATCCTAGTTTTAGAGTAGAAATATATTTTTTTACATTTAAAATATAAGATTGTTTAATTTTAGAGTTTTCACATTAGAAAATTTAAAACCTCAAAAAGATAGTTATATTGTTTGTGAATTTGTTCTAGGATAAATAATTTAAATTATAGAGTAGGAAAAATATAGTCTATATTATATATTTTAATCCACACAACATTCATCTTCCCAAATTAGTATTTAGTTTATAGGGATAAAATTCAAACAAGGTACACAATTAGATATGAAAACAATGGTTGTTCTAGGATTGTTGTTTCTTTCATCTCTTTTTTGTGGAATATTCTAATGTGGAAAAATAAGAGTTAGCTTGTTGTTGTAAATCCACATTTGTTTGCACATTTATTGCATCGAACAAACCCCATAAAACAAAAAAATATATACGAGTTACATTCATATCAACTAGAGTAGTGAAATAAGAAGTAATAGTTGTTGATTCTCATTACATTAAATTGATAAATTATCATCTAAAGATTATCTTTTTAGTAGGTAGTTAGATTTTTTTGTGTATCATTTCATTCCATCTTTATAACTCATACAAAACCTTTTTGTAATTACCATGGAACTAATGTACATTATAAAAATTAATGTTTCACCTTACAACATTAGTTGGAGTTTCTTCAAGATAAACGGATTATTTCATTCAATGTTAGATCTTATAGACATGTTTCTCCTTCCATGACATATATCATTATAGAGGATCAGACATCTCACAAACTTCCATATTGCAAATGACTAGTCCATTTACCTCCTTAAGTGATGTGGCATGCCAAGGATCTTCTCCACATTCCTCTCCTTAAATGACAAACCATTCCAAAACACTCCAATACATCCCATGAAATTACCTCATGGGAAAAATTAGTCCCCTAACCTCTTATAAGTGGTGTTATTTGTCATAATTCATCTTCATCAATGTCATCTCTTACATTAGTTGATTAACTATAAATAGATACCAAAATTTATGAATAAATAAGATTGAAAAGAGTATAAAAATGGTAAATTTTGTGACTTAGTCTCCACCAAAACCATATCCTATAATTGTATAGCTAAATATCCAAAAACTTATATTGATTATGGTACATTACTAAATAAAGTCACTATTTGCAAATATTTAATATAACTCAAATAATTAGGTAAAAATGCCTTGTAAATGTGAATTGATCGTTCAAATTAAAATATTAAATTATAATAAACTTATATAAATATTATAAATCATACACACACATGTAATCATCAAAATAAAATATATAATAAAGTGCCATGTCTTTTCAAATTGAAACATAGAGTTCTATAACATATCCACTATAAATATATTCAATCATCAAAATAATCTATATCTATCATAGTTGGAGAGGTAGAATCCTTAATAGGGTACCTTAATGCTTAATAACATGGGTACAAAATATACTATCACACACACTCTCATAACCACCTTGGATCTAACATAGTCTTACAATGCTTCCTCTATAGTGGATAATACATATCCATAAAATCTTTATATATATATATATATGTATATACAGATATATATGTATACATATGTATGTATATATATATATATATATATATATATACATATATATGTATATATGTATATATGTATACATACATACATATATATATATATATATATATGTATGTATGTATATATATATATATATATATATGTATATATATATATGTATATATGTATATATATATATATATATGTATATATGTATATATGTGTATATATATGTATATATATATATATATATATATATATATATATATATATATATATATATATACTAGAGCCATAACTAGGCATGTATATAACATTACATGTAAGTCATATACATCACAAGATATAGTAGTATACATTGTAGAGACTATCTTAACTAGATCAAATAGTGGGCATGTTCCTCATAAACATATTCTACATGCTCCAAAAATTTAGAACCTATAATATCATAGGGTATTTTTACATCAAAGTGTGGATATAAGCATCCAAAATAGCTAACCAATACACATCACCTACAATAAAAATAAATTACCAAATAAATATCAATCATAATACCTATTTTCCTTTAACATACAAATACCATCATGAAATAAAACTAAAAACATTTTATGTTTCATGATAATTATCATTATATTTGCTACTTGTGGAACATTCCCTATTTATGGTCATGGAAATTTTTGACCTCTACTACTCTATAACCTCTCGGTACTATATGTGGTGAGGGTACCTCACTTTATATTAGAGGAAATAAAAAATTATGTTGAGACACTTTCCACCATAATGTGTATGTTATTCTAACACTTATATTGTGACCTATGGAATCTACCACTACTAGATCACTCTCCTCCATAGTCCATGGAGTAACCTATACTACCATGTTCTCTAGCCTCTAACCATAGCTCTATCTGCCCTAATCTATATACCTTCATACATATTTCTCTAGGGGTATGTATTATATAAGCTTAAAATACCTCAAGGCAATCTCAAATCAAAATAGCTTAGTTATAAATGGAAATAATTCCTCCACACACATTAATGTGGATGCATCAAATATATGACCCATAATTATCCCACCCAGGATAGTATATATATGGTGTCCATACTTTATACCCTAGAGTTAATATGTCAATAGTCATATGGTACTTTTTCATACCTAGTCATTGATAGCATGATAATACTCAACACACTATGAACACGTCGGGATGATCCCAATCAACACAAGGGCCTCCCATTGGGGAACACAAAATATTTGTTGATAATCCCATATATTTAATAGAATAGTGGCTTATACCCTACTACATCATTATAAATAGACATGTATAAATCCATGTATATGTACGCTAGCATGTCGAATTCTGACCCCAAACATTCTAGGTGATTCGTTCCTCAATAGAATTTTTTTTTCATACATCCAATATGATATAGCTAATTCACTACCATACATAGAAAGGAATTAGTTACTACAAATTGAACTTTCACAATCATAGAACACTAGATCTATTAATGGCATTAAGTCACACATATGACCCTAGCTCTATACCTCAATTATGGCCAATCTAGTAATTATGATATCTCTACACATACACTAGACACTCTACCATGGTAACCATTACCCTCTCTCTCTCTTTATCTAACTACATGTAGGAGAAGGATCCTCTACACTTCCTTTAAATTAATGGTCATCTATCATGTTGGTAACAAAATTGTGCAAGTATCCACATTTCACCTCTCTATGAATATGGTCATCAAGTACATGTTATAAATTACATTTACAATCCATCTCATATGAACTAGGACCTCCTAATAAATAATATCCTAGTCAACAACATCAATATCCATCTCTCTAATAGTTCCCATGTTCTACCTACGAATACTCTCTCTCTCTCTCTCTCTCTCTCTCTCTCTCTCTCTCTCTCTCTCTCTCTCTCATGTAAACCATACTTAAAAATTGAACTTAAAAATATAGTAACATTATAATCCCCTTATAATATCATTAGTAACCATAATATGTTATAAATTTAAAAATTACAATTTTGTATACACCTATGAAAAACTTTCATATAGGACACAAATGTTAGAAATTAATGCCCAGTGTAAAATATGATTCAAATTTAACACAATATAAACTCGATATCACTTATTACCACACTTTAAAATAAAAAATATGTTTTAATTACAAAAAGATACATGTGTGTGTGTGTGTGGAAATTTTATCTCCTAATAAGAAGGATCCAATATTTATCCTCTTCAAGAAATATTAACTTATGTAATAATGTGTTATAACTATAGAATATGTAACATTCCTAGAATCCCTCTCACATAACACACATTAATAACTATGAGTTACTAAAAATCATTACATTAGATTGTTCTTTACATGTATAACTAACATAAATATGGATACTTTTAATTCCTAAAATTCTCTCCATTAGTGTGCACATGGAAGAAGAGAATAATTTTTTTTTGATATTTGGTAAAAAGAGGGTTTTGGCAGGGACCCTACCCTGTTACATCATGGATCTAGTATCCAAATATGTCCTTATACATTTCATGAAAAAAAAATCCAAATATCAAAAGGATCCAGTGTATCCAACAAAAACCAGCCCTAAACTAGTTCAAAACCAGCCAAAACAAAGACAAAATTTGATATAGTCCATAAAACAACCAACCAACAGCCAAGGACAAAATAGAGAAACTAACAAGAAGAAGATGCATTAATAATTAAGCATTTGGGAGGAATTATTGATGATATCCTTGATGTGGTTGTCACGTTCTTCGATCTCCTTCTTCCTTCCAAGCTCTTTACCTTTACCATTACTATTTGGGTTCTTGAGATCCTTGACAATAGATTTCAGCTGCCCAGTTTGAATGACCAAACTACAAACAATGAGGTTGCATTTATATTCCACTTTTTCAAGGTTTTCATTGAGCCCATTTCAGAATTTCTTATCAGTTTTTTCAAATTAAATCTTGTTCATACTACCCTTCATGTTGGTTATTTCCTTTTTGATCTCGATAAGGGATTTGTCTTGAAAATATAGTCCAAAAGTACTAAGGTCATTCTTATCATTGTTGATCTTCTTACCCAAGTTTAGGAGGTAGTTAGCATCTAACTCTCCCTCCAATCCTTCTTGCATGGTGTCGATTCCCTCAATAATTTTTCCTTTTTTAGAATTTCTCCTAAGCATACGGGTGCTAATATCGATGGAAAATGAGGGACAATAGATTAATTTCTACTTGGAATTTGTAGTCATTATTTTACCCTCAATACCTATTTATAACCCCAAGCACATTGTCCTATCAATCAACATACGTTGGGCGCTCACCCAAGGCATGCACGGGTGTCGAGTCCCTATTTTTGTGAGATTTTCAAGAGAGTTCAATCATTAAAGGAGGATTATTTGCAAAAAAATAAGTATATGTATCTACTTAAAAGGTAGAAGATATAACTAACAGATTTACACATCAATGCATCAAAAAAGGTAAATAAACATTGTATGAAGCAAAAGGAACCATATCTGAGTCATGACAAGCCAAATAACATGAGGGTTTACACCCATAAACAAAATGTACAAAATATATCCATGTATATTGATTTAAAATAGTTTCTAGTAGCCACACTACATTCAAAAGGGTCATCTCATACCATATAAATCAAATGAAAAGGAATCCAACCCCTCCAAACTAATCTGATCAAAGATCCTAACTATGCTTTCCCCATTATAACCCTTGTTACAAACCCAATCACCCATACATATGTTTAATGATATCCTTTACAACCTTCTAGCATCAAGAACTCTAAACCCTAGCATCATGAGCTCGAAACCCTTAGCATTACATAGAATTTATGTAGCACCTCATTACCCTCCTTCTTCTCTTATCACTCTCGTACCATCTAGCACCTTCGCACTACCTTCTCCCTCCTATGTTTCTATCCCAAGCACTCCTTTAAATAGGATCAACATCCACCACCATGACTTCTCTCATGAGAAGATCACATGTTAAGTGTTAATGTGGTCCTCCATAGGTGAATGCTTATCCTCTTTTCAAAACCTTCCACTAATTGTAATGATGCCTTTAGGAATATTCCCTGCATGGAATATCCTTTTCTTGTCCTCCAAGGTTCCATGTTGACACCTCATCCACTTATAACGCTTAGTCGGATCCTCATGTTTTTCCTCAAGAGAATTCTTGATGCCAAATATGGCTAAGTCCTTTAAACCCTTGTTCTTCCTCTGTTGGGCCTCAGAATATTGGCTAAGTACAAGAAGGTTTGTGGGTGCATGGGACATATATGAAGAAGGACATGTGGGCTGAAGGTGTGAAGGAAAAGGATTTTAGGAGGGTTTAGTAAGACCCATGGCGCATGCGACGACAGAAAAGAAAATGGTTTCAGGACTTAGCCATATTCGGCATTCCTAGTAGAACATGAGAAAAGCATGACCCGATTGAGCATGTGAAGTGGTGCTAGCTTGGAAACTCGGTGGTCAAGGGAGGAATATTCCATGCAATGGAAGGATCTAGAAAGACATCATTTCATAAAGTGGAGAGCTCGGATGGGAATAAGCATGATCTATGGAAGGACCAAACAGACACTTGACAACCAATATATCACTTCGGGGAAGGCATGATAGTGGATACTAAAGCTATATATAGATATTCTTAGGTAGAAGGAAGGGACAAATTTTTGAGAAAAGTGTGTGGTCACTAGCATCACATAGTGATAGAAGAGGTGAAGCTTTGTAGAAATAGTAATGGGTTCTATGGACTATCATTAGGAGGATGATAGGAGAGATGGCATATCTAGAGGGATGGATCTGTGATCATTTTTGTAATATGGGAAGCATAGTTAGGATTTCTGATGCATGAGTCTTATCTGCATTGATACATTGGTCTATTATGGCCTTAAGGAATGTAATGTGGTTATTAAACTAAGATCAATGAGGAATATATGGTTTTGTTCTAAATATACATTGTTCATGGGTGTAAACCCTAGTGCATCTTCTTTATATTATGAATCAGATCTGTTATCTGTTTGATATTTCTCTTGTTGTTTGAATGGATGCATTAATATAATGCCTCATCTTAAGTTCTCAGAATGAATGCATGTTTCTTTACCCTTTTTCTAAGTTTATGTCATTGATCAATGTATTCTCACAAGACTCACATAAAGGAGGGGCTTGGTGCCCGTGTGTGCCTCAAGTGAGCACCCAAAGACTACCGTGGTGATAATCCAACACGCATGGGATTAGATTATTGTTATAAGGGCATAAAAATGACTACATCTTGGTTCCGTTGTTAGGACCTCTTTTCAAAGTTTTTGTGAGAAATGGATACATCTACATCTTGGTTCCATTGATGTGTGATGACTAAGCACCTAACCTTGGAGAGTGTTGAAGCATGGTTTAGGAGCACGGAGGATGATTTTTCTCAAAGGTTCAGTGTTGGACCTAAGTTTGATACACATATATGGGTAGAAGAGCACCTGTACCATGAGTTGCATGAAACTTTATTCTACTTCTTTCTAGTAGAATTATATGAATGGATTTCAACATATGAATCTAGATTGAGATGGTACCATAGATCGTGTGTATAGACCCAAGATGATTACCGAAAGCATGTAGGATGTGGATATGACTTCTACGCGTGTTGTTGATCACTAGTGGAAAGGAGTGTTGACCAGTTATACTTTATAATATGCCATTTCTACATATTCTTATCTAGATGTTGCTAAATTCAAATTATGAAGGGAACCTAGAGGACCATTTTTACGTGGTTTCCCTTTAGATATGAATATATTGATCATTACCCTAGGTTTAGATGCATTTCCTATGGTTAGTTAAGCTTCTCTAAGTGTTGGGTGAGGAAGGGAGAGGGAAGAGAGATGACTCAAGTATAGTGAAGCTTGTGAAAGGGAGATGGTTAGACAAAATGAGGTTGTAGGTGTGATGGATCTATAGAGGTAAACATTGCGGGAAGGAGTTGAGGTTCACACAGAGGATGTGGAACCTGAGAAGTCTGTACTACCCCATCTTGGAAAGTGCAAGAGAGAAGCCCCTTTAGCTTTTGATGAGATTTCATTACATTGATAAATGAAAGTCGTCAATGTGCATCTCGAACCCACACGGTGACCAAACCCTGATGCTTGGTTTTCTAGATCAAGGGAGAAGTATTTCTAATTTGGTTAATATTGGTGGAAGTAACTGATCTACACCTAGGAGATATAATTTCTCATTTGGGACATCTATGGCTGCACAAACCATTCCCTGTGTTTAGAGGAATTTTTGGACAAGGCACAAATACTCAAAGTTTGGGTATCATGTCTAGGAGTGGTGTGAGACACACAATTGGCAATGGGAAAATATCACAAACCATCAGCGCATAGTTTAGTGGGACATTGGGGACACTAGGAATGACCACTTCAATCCATTTTTCAGTTATAGGAAGTGGATCTAGTGTTGTAGGGGCTATAGGAGCTGGTGGACCTATCGGATCTGGAGAATCTAGTGGGTGAGAAGGGGCATGACATGGTGGGTCTAGTGGATCTGGTGGCAGAGGAAACATAGGAGGAAACTAAGGTTCTAGGTTAGGTGGACAAGGGCCTTAGCCACCCCCACAAGTATTTTTTGAGATGTCTTTGCACCTATCGGACTTTAGAGGTATAAAGGATATTGCAGAGCATGTGCACAAGTGTGAATTTCTATGGTGCACGAAGGGGATTACTACCCTGGATTGAAAGGTAATTTAGTTTGCGAACATTGCAGGGGCATGCCCATAGTTGGTACCACAAGTATGACCCCCACCAGATGGTCATGGATTATACTGCATTGAACAATGCATTCCTATCAGAGTTCCATATCCATGAATTCAAGAAAAAAATCATCGAGTGCCATAAAGGAGATCTAGTAAGGAATGGCAAAGAGTGTGTAAAAGTATGATGCACGGTTCAAAAATATCTTATCAAAACTATCCTATGACATACACCCCTCTCAGCATGCCCAATTATTTTTTGGGGGATTGATAACACAATTTAGAAGGGAACTATCACACAAGAATTTTGTAGACCCGTGTGAGGCCTTAGAAGCTGCCCTACGTGTTGAGGCTGTTGGGAGAATTGATATTGGTGTCATCCCTTTTTTAGAGGATCAAATTGCTGAAATGGCCAAGAAGTTGGGGAAGCGGTATACAAATTCAATGCATGAGGTTCGTAGTGGTCTTTAGTGCAAAGACTGTGAATTAGAGGGTCATACCAAGGATAGTTTCCCTCAGAAGTCAGTACGTGCCATGGTGATAGATCGAGAGATTTGTCATAGGGATCATAATGCAAATATATGTCCTCTACTAAAGTGCACAATCCACAATATTTTTTCTTTCTATTACAAGATTTGTACCTCTACAACCCATGATACCAAGGATTTTAGGCAAATTGATGAGATTCATGATGCTATTGTTCTTGGTTTGCACTAGACTAGCCTTATAAGTAGTTCCAAGGATGATGATCACCGCTATGAAGGGCACGTAGATGGAGGAGTGTGTAGAAGAGGTTTTCGTGAAGGATTTCATGGTCATAGTAACCATGATGGAGGAAGAAGTGAGTTCTCATGTGGAACTTGTTATAATTACGGATCGATAGAGAATTATAAACGTGAGTTTCCTGACTTCTTGTAATTCTCATGGTGTGGAAAAAAACATAAGTATGAGGAGTGTCCTAAGATATTTGAACACATGAGCCAAAAACACAAAAAGGATAAATGCATTGGAATGGTAAGTATAAAGAATTCCAACCCACATTGGATGCCAAGAGTGGCATGTGAGTCAGGATTAGAACCTATGTTGGTGACGATGCAAGTGGAGGCAACACGTGCAAGGGAGATGCCAAGATAGAAATTGGTTGTTAGGGAAGAAGTGGTACATAGGAAGTATCTGGACCCTACTCATCAGAAAGAAGTGTATGAAGAGACTATGGATGTGATTCGGGGATTACAAGGAGAGATTCAAAGTGTCTAAAGGAGCAGTCAAGGTAGTTGGAGCAAAGGAAGAATGATGAGGCTCCATAGAAGGATGTGAATGAGGTCGGGGAAAGTGTACAAAATGTTAAGGCATAAGAATATAATTCCCTTACTAGGATAATGGTTAAGGGAGAAGGTATCACACACTAGGAGAGAGTGTGAAAGGCGGGTTCTACATGTTAACCTTCCTCCTCACAACCTTGACTATGATAAAGAGATCACATTAAATGCAATTGTCGATGGGTGTCTTTTGAGAAATATCCTCATTGAAACATGAGTGGAGGTATATGTTCTCACATTAGATGTATGACATCAAATGGGAAGGCACTGCATTACAGCCATCTTCAAATGTGTTGTATACGGAAAACAAGAACAAGGAAAAATGCCCATTGGAATCTTAAAAGATGCAGTTATCACTATTCAAGGGGCCAAGTTCACTGGGGACTTTGAGGTCTTAGCACTCGCCAAGGAAGATAATTTTACAAAATTACTTGGGCTCCTTGGTGTTATAAAAACAATGTCGACTCGTGGTTTAACAAGGGGTATATCAGTTTTGAGAACTAGGAAGAAAGGGTGATCATTCCTTTAACAGATGAGAATTCAACTCCTATATACCGAACCCTTAATAGAGGATGTCCTCGAGGGAATCTATGTATACTCCATTAGAGATCCTAAGATAATTCATCCTACGAAGGTGTTATCAAATTTGAAGATTCTTAGTTGATGAGGTATACAACTAGCATAACATGTGATAATTGGAGTGCGGGGGACTTATGAGTTAATTGGGTGACAATTGGGTGCAGGGGACTTATGAGTTAATTGGGTGACAATTGAGAGGATCCTTAACAAGGGTGATGAAGGCATGCTTATTCAAGCACCTAGGAAGGAATAAGCTACCAAGTTACTTTAGAGGAGTAAGCCATGATGATTTATTACAAGAAATGGAGGCTTAGTGGAAAGACAAGGATGAAAGAAGAAATTTTCTTAGTTATAACTTGCTCGGGACTATAGAGTGTTTATGGGAAACACATTGCAAGAGTCTCCTAGAATGACACGAGGTGAGAGTCACATTTTTTGTAAGGTTCTAAAGAAGAAACGCACCCACTATTATTCAAGACTACCATGGCAAATAACCCACCTCTTCCCATATGAAAGAATGTGAGAAGGCTGGATGGAAGGCACAAAAGATTTACCACCTTCAGTATGGGTGCATAAGTTATATTCTACCTTACAAGGTTGTGCACATGCATTGTATATTCACTCTAAGACATGCCGTTAGACAGGGTTTTAGAAGGAATTAATGGCTGATCTCATTCAAGTGTTTGAGTATCAAAGTATCAATCCATCAATTGATAAGGCATTAAAAGTTTTCAAGCACCTTACAATGGGAGATAATACCATGGAAGAAGATAGGTTACTAGAATTTTTGGGTGAACGTAGTTTGGAAACATGTTTTAATGAAGAATAATAAGAAGAGATACATCTTGAGTGCACGTGCATTGAAAAGGAAAAAGGGAAGATGGTCTATGTAGTAGATGGTGAAGAAATGAAAAGTTTGGATGCTAACCATTTTGAAGGTACGTGTGAAGTCATAGAGAGTGTCGATGAGAAAGCACACACCTACCATGAGCCCTTGAAAACAAAGAAGGTTAACATTAGGATAGAGATAGAACCTAAGGAAGCTATCATTGGGGATTATTGGTCGGAGGAAGAGGTTTCAAAAATCATTGATCTGTTGTGCGAGTTTTAGGATCTATTCCTACATGGGTACCATGAGCTCAAGGGTAAGTGTAGCAAGTTGGGCGATAATCAATTGGACATCATGTAGTGCCCACTTTCCTTTGATATCGTTGATTACATTATGGACATTATTATGGTTTTGATTTAGTATGATGTTAGATGTTGAACTTATTGTTGATCTTGATTTAGTTATGATGCATGATGATTATTATGGACACTTCATATGTGGATGATGATATACTATTTTACATGGATATATTATGAATGTTGTTCGGACTTGTGATATTTGGATATTGTGAGTAGACCTAGAAAATGGATATTATTTGATGATGATATAGTTGTTGATATAAATTATAAGTGATATAGTTAATTGCCTTGATGTTGTTGTGATTCATATGCATAGATGATTTTGTGAATTTATTTATATCATGTTGGATGTTATGATATGGCCACGAGGCCGAAGGAGGTATATTTTTTTGTAGGTTAAACTATCACAACAAACATTAGGGGATTGGAGACCAACCACATTGAAATTCTAGATGAATTCAACAAGGTCACCATGGCAACATGTTTTGTGTGTGTGTGTGTGTGTTTTTTTTGGTAGGGATTCCCATGGGGGATTACCTTTTAATGTGACCAAGGGTTTATTTGTATTTTATAAATGTGTTTTCTTTTATTATTGTTTGCATGTGTTTATTTTTTGATGCATTTACCCCTTTCATTACTCTTTTAATTGTGGAGAATTAATGTGAGTAATCATATTGTATAAATAAATAAATAAATTAAATTTGGGACATAACAAAGTAATTATGGAAGTTGTTGGCTCTTGTATTAAATGTGGCAAGTGATGTGTACGTATGTGTAAGAGTTGTGTAAATCATATTTTGGAGCATGAAACACTCCAGCTCCTTGGAAATTCGAATTTGTCCTTGGAGGCTGTTTTGGAGGTTTTTGGGACAAGTAAAACTTGTCTCATACCTCTTAATTTTATTTACCAACCATACCTATGGTTGGAGGGTTGATTTTAGATCTTTTTAATACATTTTTATAAGTCAAGTTACATGTTTTAATTGCACTTTCTTCATGTTTTAAATTTGCAGTCCTTATGGGGTGTGGGCTTGGTTGGAGTGTGTAAGTAATTTGTCATATTATTCACCCACCTATTTATTGTGCATTGGAGAATGAATTTGAATTTGGTGTTGGAGTTGAGGATGTGTGATGTGGCATCCTACATGGATCCACCTCATCCTCTTCTCTTCCCTCTTCTATAAAATTAGAACTCTTTTCTTTTTTTTGGTAGCTGAAATTTTTGCATACTTCATTAGGGGTGAATTTTCGTTGGCTATTTGGATCTCTTGTTGATTTTGGAGGAGATTGGAGAGAATTTTCATACTTGGGAATTACTGATTTTGGGACTCTATTTTGGCATTGAAAGCTTGTTGTTTTAGAACAAAATCTACCACGGAGAGGTAAGAGCTTAGCTATTCATATATACTTTTATTTATTTTTTATGTTTGTGTGAATGGTGAATGTTTTTGTGTGTTTGTTGGTTGGTTAGATAGACTACCTAGGAATGGTGTAGGAGAAGGCTATGGGGAATCATTGAGGTGGGGCATAAGGGAGTGACCATGGCATCAAATTTATTATGGAGGAGTTTGGGTTTGGGATCCACCATGGAAAATAAATAGCTTACATTTCTTACTTTGTGGGGGAATAAGGAGAGATTGTGGGGGGCATAAGGATATATGGGAGATGTTTTATATTGGTGGTTTACTACAGGTGGATGCCCAATTCCCATTGGGAGTCATAAGCGTTTTCCCCATAGTTCCTACTCCTTTGGCTTGCATGATGAAGCTTGAGTTCTGTCTTAATGTTTCAATGCAGTTGTAAACTGTTGTTTTGTTTGAACTGTGTTTTTAATTTGAAATGTGTATGTTGAAAGATTGTTGTGTGATGTGGAAGCCTATTGTTTCCATGTGTTGAAATACATTTCTTATTAAATTGTGGTTGGGGCTCGGGGGCCAATGAATAAGGATGGATTCTCCTCTTCATTGGATGTCTTGGTTGGGTGGAGAGCATTGTCTTTCCCCTGCCTTTGTTGTGATCAAATTGGAAGAATGAGAAGAATGCATGTTGCTTATCTTGGAGCTGAGAAAAGAAGACAATCTTGACAGTACCTTATGTGACTTCTTTTGTAACCTTTCCCACTTTGAAGTGGATGAAATTGTAAATTTTTTGAAATGGAAAGATGTTGTATGGATTATGAAATTTGTAAAGTGAAATGTAAAAGAGTTATGCTTTGTATTCAATTTGTTATTAGAAAAGAAAGAAATGTATTCTCTATGTTGTATTTTGAAAAGAATTGTAAAAAGATTCATTGAATTAATGGAAGTTGTCTTACCTTGTTCAACATGGCTTTGTTATATTTAAACTCTATTTGATATCTCGGTTTGGAAAATTGGAAGAAAGAAATACATTTGAAGAAAAGGTATTAATCTGTTTTGTGAAATGAATGATTGGAAAATTTAGAATCTACATTTTGGATTTTTGCACAACTAGATGTGGAACAACTTAACATTATAGATTAGAGTTGGAAATGAATTCATAGTTTAAATTTTGGTAAATGGAAATAAATTTGTTTGTGTGCAAGTATAGATCTTATTTTGTTTCACTGTAAACTCTATAGATTTATTCAAAATACATAGAATGAACTCGAAAAAAAGAACAATAAAATGAAACATTAAGTTAAACTTATTATGACCAAAATGACCCCAAACAAACTAAAAACTCTTAAGAAATATTTAACAAACCTTTCAAATTGAACAAAGGAAAATTTTGCAGTCTTTTTAATTTGTCAAATGTTGTAAATTTCAAATTGGAAATCAATCAAGCAAAATTACCCTCCTATAAATCCTAAAATTCTTATTTGAACAATCCTCCATGTCCTTTGACATGCTAGAAGAGAAGAATGACAAATTTGAACAAAATTTTAGAAGTTAAAATTTACCAGTTTGCTTTTAAAAATCTTGCAGTCATTTTCTTAAAATTGACCCCTTAAACTTGTCAAAATCTAAAATTAAATATTCCTGTACAAAGAGGGCATTGAGAGATTTCTGGAAAGTCCTTGTTTTCCCAAAACTAAGCTTTCTATCAAAATTTATGGCCCTCTGAAGTGTTCCTTCCTTGGCAGAAAATTTTGGGAAAATTTTCCTAAAAGCGAACCATGGCAAACCGAAAATTTCCTAAAAATTAAAAAAAAAAATTGAATGTGTCTCCAGGTGATCCATTTTCCCCATGCCAACCATAGTTTGACACATGTCCCTAGTAGACCCATGGGGGCATGGGTGCAAAATTGGTTTTTTGCCCCACGCAGGAAAATTTCAAAAAATCTCCCTGTGGCCTACCAACCCGCCCTTTGGGGAAAATTTACACCCCAAGGCCCACCGGCCTATAACTTGAGTTTTATGATGAGTTAGGGGTACTTCTTTATATCATTGAAAAGGTGAGGAAATTTCCTTTCCAATGGAAATGATTTAGGGAAATTTTTAATACATTAAGTGTGAGAAAAATTGAGTTGAACCTCTAAGCATGTTAGAGAGTGGGTATGGTGATAATTTACTCTTTGAACCTAGTTGAACCTTCTAACCCTTAATTTTGGACCTTGTGACTCTAATAATTGTTAATAAAAGGAAATTATATTCTATTGGATTAGAATTGTTATGGAATTTTTTAGTGACAGTTGTTGCCTTGTAACTTTGTTAGTAGACACTTCTAATAAAAAAATATTCCATAATATTCCTAACTACTCCTAGGTTGTTTCTTAGGTCTCAAGTGGGTTGTTTTAATAGGCGTTACACTTGGTATCGAGTATTGGTTCAAAATATTGGACCATTGGGCATACTAGAAAAACTTGAGACATGAAGCTTAAACCTAGCACACTTTTAAATCTAGAAAACAACTTAGTTTAGAAATTACATATTTTAATAAACATGGAAATTGAATAAAACATAGAAAAATGAACTAACTCTCACCTTGGTCTATGCAGGAGGCACAGATGAGATGAGGGGAATTTTCACATAGACCTAGACTTACCACCACCAGATTAGGGTGTAGCAGCCATCCTACCCCAAATTTTGTAGACTCTTTAGGATGTTAATGTTGCTCTACGTGGAGGATCAGTAGGAGGGCATGCAACCAAACATGACAGAGCCCCTTCCATTAAGGGTCAGGTATCTCCTCAACCCAGCGAGGAGCATGGAGGAGAGAACTCCCATGCAGAGTCAGCCAAGGCAGAGTCACCATAGAGGGGACAGGGTGACCGAGTTTCAGAGCATAGAGAGAGGTCTCAAAGCCCTAGGCTTAGGGATGAATGTGCAGAGAGACCTAGAGGCCGTTAGACCACAGCTGCAGATCACATCAGGGAGATCCTGAAGCTTCAACCCTCACATTATTCTAGTGACATAGGTGGATTTTAGGAAGAGGCCTGGCTAGTGAGCTTGAGTGGTTGCTTCAAGATTTTTCCTTGTTCTAGCAACATGAAATCTTATGTTGTGATCCATCTACTAAGGGATGGAGTAGGAGTATGGTGGAGGACAAAGGAGTAGAAGCTCCATGTTGATTCTGATATAGTTACCTAGGAGCTCTTTGAGGAGCATTTCCAAAACAGATATTTTTCATGGAGGTTCATATAGTAGTGGATAGATGAGTTTCATGACCTCCGATAGGAATCTCTTTCAATAGCAGAGTATGAGAGTATGTTTTGGATCTACTCCAGTATGTTGAGTACATGCAGGATGAGTAGGTGCGGATTCACAGGTTCATCCGGGGCCTAAATCTAGACATTGGAGGTGCAAAGTGCAAATCCATTATCCCTGAGACATTAGTTGAGGCCGTCGAGAAGGCCTATATAACATAGGAGACTCGGGAAAGACCCGGAAGGATAGAGGCGAGTCCGGAGCCGCATAAAAGCAGATGTAGGACAACAGATTGAGGGGGTCAGTAACTCTTCCTCGTGGTGGATAGGGTTCACCACAGTCATCCTTTAGACCATAATAGTAGTAGTAACAGTCCCACCCATCTCATAGACCTCCATAGAGTTGATGCACAGAGAGGTCAGAGTATGGGGCCTCCTCCTAGGGGTCCCATCAGGACATAGGGTGGACCTAGAGCTCAATCAGCAGGAGCTCACTAGTAGAGGCCTTAGAAAACCATAGTTGGATCATCAGGATCCACACCACAGACTTCCAGAGCACTTACTAGAGGTGCTACTCACTGGGGAGGATCAGGCGGTTGTTTTGGTTATGGAGTTGTGGGACATTTTTGAGAGATTGTGAGAACCCTAAAAACAAGGGTAAGACACAGATCTCAGAGCCGACTATTGGTGACATGGGATGCAGCCATAGGATTTATGCAATGCTTGAGAACTACGGGCCGAGCATCGAGTATATTCATTAAGACTATAGGTAGCATTGGTGGTATTCCTACCTCCATCTTGTTTGATTTTAGTTCTTCTGATTCTTTCATTACACCATCTTTAGTAGAGTGATACAGGCTAGTGGAAGTTAGGTAGGGTCATAGTTGGGATGTTGAGATGGCTTCACGGAGAAAAAATCTTGGTAGACTCCTTAGTTAAGGAGTGTGTATTGGATTTGGGACCTTTCACCACTACCTCAAATCTCTCGTATCCTTCCTTTGGGATCATATGGAGTCATTTTTGGTATGGATTTGTTGTCAGCACACAAGACTAAAGTGGATTGTTACCACAAGACTATATCTTGTGTAGATGATCTAGGAGTGGAGTCGGTGATTTCGGGGTCAAGAGGATTGTTTCTATTTGCACCATCTTCGCTATGCACGGCTTAAGCGGTGTGTGCGACGGGGTTGTCGGATATATGTTGTTACGATTAATGATCGATCGGAGGATGGGTCTAGTGGACCATCGCTAGATGATCACCCCATTTTAAAAGAGTTTGTTGATGTCTTTCTGGGGGAGCTACTAGGGTTACCACCCCCCACATGAGATTAATTTTCATAAATACCTGGTTCCGAGAGAAAAGCCTATTTCATGAGCACCTTATCGAATGACCACCCCAAAGCTCTGTGAGATCAAGTTGCAGCTTGAGGGCCTTTTAGAGAAATTCCTTATCCATCCTAGTGTATCCCATTGGGGTGCACCGGTGATCTTTGTGAAGAAGAAGGATGGATCCTTGCAGTTGTGTATTGATTACCGCTAACTAAATAAGGTAACAATCAAGAATCGTTATCCCCTTCCTTGCATTGATGATTTATTTGATCAGATGAAGGGAGCCACAGTTTTATCTAAGATTGATCTTAAGTTAGGTTACCATCAGTTGAGGATTACAAAGGTGGATATTCATAAGACTACTTTTCATATGAGATATGGGCACTATGAGTTCATAGTGGTGCCTTTTGGTTTGACTAATGCCCCCGCAAAGATTTATGAGTTTGATGAATGGGGTATTCAGGACCTTATTAGATTGCTTCGTGCTCATCTTCCTTGATGACATTTTGATTTACTCACGTATGTGTGAGGAGCATGAGGGGCACCTTCCAAAGGTTCTTCAATGTCTTTAGGAGCAGCAACTTTAGGGGAACTTGGAGAAGTGTGCATTCTTTCAAACGGAGGTGCACTATTTGGGTCACATCAATTCTAGGGAAGGTATCGTATTCAATCCTTCTAAGATTAGAGCCATTATGGATTAGAAAACACCCACTATGATGATTGAGGTGCGCAAATTCATGGGATTAGTAGGTTACTACAGGAGATTCGTTCAAGAGTTCTCTCGAATTGCACACCCCATCACTTCCCTTCAGAGGAAAGGGAAGATGTTTGTTTAGTCGGAAAAATGTGAGCAAGACTTTAGGACATCGAAGGAATTCCTCACTAGAACACCTATTCTTGTAGTGTCCGATCCACACGATGAGTTTTTCATTTGCACAAATGCTTCTTTAGCATGGCTTGAAGGCGTGTTGATTCGGGAGGGAAGAGTAGTGTCTTTTGAGTCTCAAAAACTCAATAATTATGAGATCAATTATCCGACTCATGATCTTAAGCTTACGGCAGTTGTGAACACTTTGGTTCGATGGATACATTTTCTACTTGGTCAGAGATTCACACTCAGGATAGATCACTTGAGTCTTCGCCACTTCTTTACACAGACCAATCTCAATGCTCATCAATGACGTTGGATGGAGTTTCTTTGTGAGTATGATATGGATATAGAGCATGTGAAATGAAAGGAGAATGTGGTTGCAGATGCTCTCAAAAGATGGAGACATGTGGCTATGGCCACCTCAGTGAGCACAAATTTGTGGAGTAGGATTCTTGGACTTCCTCTTGGCAGCTTCTACATTGCAATTGAGCAGAGATCAAGTATCGAGACCCTTGAGGGTAATTTTCATGGTTTTTCCTTAGAGATAGATAGTATTCTCAGCACGAGAGGTTAGATTTATGTTCCTAGAGATGGAGGCTTGAGGTAGGACATCTTGGCAGAGGCACATTGTGCACCCTATTCAGCCCATCCCGGGGTGAAGAAGATGCATGCCACCTTGAGATAGTTATATCATTGGAGAGGACTTCGTAGAGACGTGGCCCAGTTCGTGTCATGATGTTTAGAGTGCCTAGAGAGTTAAGGTCGAGCATCAACATCTAGTTAGCCTTCTTTTTCCTCATGCTATACCAGAATGGAAGTGGGACACCATTTCCATGGACTTCATTGTTGGGCTACCAATGTCAAGATATCACCATGACACCATTATGGTCACGGTTGATAAATTGAAAAAAGTGGCTCACTTTTCTCTAGTGAAGAACACTTATACAGCTAGAGTAGTGGCATGGGTATATTTGGATGAGATTGTCAGGTTGCATGGGATTCCGTAGAAGATCATTAGTGACTGCGATCCTTTGTACACTTCCCATTTTTGGACTACCATGCAGTATGCCCTCGGGATGAGAATCAATTTCAGCACATCATATCACCCTAAGACAGATGGATAGACTAAGTGGGTGAATCATATTTTAGAGGACATGCTCAAGATGTATGTGATGGATCAGCATTCTAGATGGGAGGAGTACCTATACTTGGTGGAGTTTTCCTACAATAATAGTTTTCAGAGTTCTATAGGCATGGCTCCTTTTCAGGCTTTGTATGGTAGAGAGTACAAGACACCTCTTAGTTGGGAAATGCTAGAGGACATGGTTTCTCTTGGACTAGCTCTTTTACAGGACATGGAGCAGCAGGTGGTGTTGATTAGGTAGAGATTACAGGAGGCATAGGATAGACAAAAGAAGTACACAAATCAACATAGGACCGACCATAGTTTTGATTTGGGCATGAAGGTGTTCCTTTGTGTTAGGACACACAAGAGCCCTATCAATTATGGAAAAGGTTCTAAGTAAGATCTGTGATTCATGGGTCCTTTTGAGATCTTGAGAGTATCAGCCCTTTGGCCTACCACCTAGCATTGCCACCTATCCTATCTTGCATACATGATGTTTTTCATGTTTCAGTTCTTAGGAGATATGTTGCAAATTCTTCTCATGTGTTAAATTAGACATCATTGTAGGTGTAGGATCAGGGGCAAGTGATGGTGGAGCCCATTTACATCCTAGATCATAGGACCCTGGGCCTTCAAGGTAGAGAGGTTGATCAAGTTCGGGTGCAGTGGGACAAATATGATGAGACGAAGCTACATGGGAGGATGCTACCTTATTACGAGTTCAGTTTCCACATTTGTTCCAGTGACTTCCAGGAGGAAGTCGAGTCTAAGGGGAGGGGGATGTAGTGCCCACTTCCCTTTGACACCTTTTGATACTGATCTTGATACTATTGATTACATTATGGACATTATTATAGTTTTGATTTAGTATGATGTTAGATGTTGGACCATGGATTATTGTTGATCTTGATTTAGTTATGATGCATGATGATTATTATAGACACTTTATATGTGGATGATGATATACTATTTGACATGGATATATTATGAATGTGTTTTGGACTTGTGATATTTAGATATTGTGATTAGACCTAGAAAATGGATATTATATGATGATGATGTAGTTGTTGATATAAATTGTAAGTTATATTGTTGATTTTCTTGATTTTGTTGTGATTCATATGTATAGATGATTTTGTGATTTTATTTATATCATGTTGGATGTTTTGATATGGCCACGAGGCCGAAGGAGGTATTTGTGTTTTGTAGGTTAAACTATCACAACAAACATCGAGGGATTGGAGACCAACCACATTGGAATTCTAGATGAATTCAACAAGGTCACCATGGCAACATGTTTTGTGTGTGTGTGTGTGTGTGTGTGTGTGTGTGTGTGTGTGTGTGTGTGTGTGTGTGTGTGTTTTTGTTAGGGATTCCCATGGGGGATTACCTTTGAATGTGACCAAGGGGTTATGTGTATTTTATTAATGTGTTTTATTTTATTATTGTTTGCATGTGTTTATTTTGTGATGCATTTACCCCTTTCATTATTCTTTTAATTGTGGAGAATTAATGTGAGTAATTGTATTGTATAAATAAATCAAATTTAGGACATAAGAAAGTAATTATGGAAGTTGTTGGCTCTTATATTAAATGTGGTAAGTGATGTGTAAGTATGTGTAAGAGTTGTGTAAGTCAGATTTTGGAGTATGAAACACTCCACCTCCTTGGAAATTCAAATTTGTCCTTGGAGGATGTTTTTGGAGGCTTGTGGAACAAGTAAAACTTGTCCCATACCTCTTAATTTTATTTACCAACAATACCTATGGTTGGAGGGTTGATTTTAAATCATTTTAATACATTTTTATAAGTCAAGTTGCATGTTTTAATTGCACTTTCTTCATGTTTTTAATTTTCAGTCCTTATGGGGTGTGGGCTTGGTTGGAGTGTGTAAGTAATTTGTCATATTATTCACCCACCTCTTTATTGTGCATTAGAGAATGAATTTGATTTTGGTGTTGGAGTTGAGGATGTGTGATGTGACATCCTATATGGATCCACCTCATCCTCTTCTCCTCCCTTTTCTATTAAATTAGAACTCTTTGATTTGTTTTGGGTTGTTGAAATTTTTGCATACTTCATTGGGGGTGAATTTTCCTTGTCTATTTGGAGCTCTTGTTGATTTTGGAGGAGATTGGAGAGCATTTTCATACTTGGGAACTACTGATTTTGAGAATGTATTTTGGCATTGAAAGCTTGCTGGTTTGGAACAAAATCTACCATGGAGAGGTAGGAGCTTAGCTCTTCATATATGCTTTTATTTTTTTTATGTTTGTGTGAATGGTGAATGTTTTTGTGTGTTTTTGGTTGGTTGGGTAGACCGCCTAGGAATGGTGTAGGAGAAGGCTATGGGGAATCATTAAGGGGGCATAAGGGAATGCCGGTGGCATCAGATTTATTGTGGAGGAGTTTGGGTTTGGGATCCACCATGGAAAAGAAATAGCTTGTATTTCTTAATTATAGGGGCATAAGGAGATTTTTGGGGGCATAAAGATATATGGGAGATGTTTTATTTTGGAGGTTTCTTACTGGTGGATGCCCAATTCCCATTAGGAGGCATAAGTAGATTCCCCCATAGTTCTTTCTCCTTTGGCTTACATGATGAAGCCTGAGTTTTGTGTTAATGTTTCAATGCAGTTGTAAACTGTTTTTTGTTTGAACTGTGTTTTTAATTTGAAATGTGCATGTTGAAAGATTGATGTGTGATGTGGAAGCATGTTGTTGCCATGTGTTGAAATCCATTTCTTATTACATTGTGGTTGGGCCTCGGGGGCAAATGAAGAAGGATGGCTTCTCCTCTTCATTATATGTCTTGGTTGGGTGGAGAGAATTGCCTTTCCCCTGTATTTTTTGTGATCAAATTGGAAGAATGACAAGAATGCATGTTGTTGTCCTGGAGCTGAGAAAAGAAGACAGTATTGACAGTCCCTTATGAGAATTATTTTGTAACCTTTCCCACTTTGAAGTGGATGAAATTGTAAATTTTTGAAATGGAAAGATGTTGAATGGATTATGAAAGTTGAAATTTAAAATGTAAAAGAGTTATGCTATGTATTTAGTTTTGTTATCGAAAAGAAAGACATGTATTCTCTACACTGTATTTTGAAAATATATATGAAAAGAATTGTAAAAAGATTCATTGAATTAATGGAAGTTGTCTTACCTTGTTCAACATGGCTTTGTTATATTTAAACTCGTATTTGATATCTCGGTTTGGAAAATTGGAAGAAAGAAATACGTTTGAAGAAAAGGTATTAATCTGTTTTGTGAAATGAATGATTGGAAAAATTAGAATTTACATTTTGGATTTTTACACAAATAGATGTGGAACAACTTAACATTATAGATTAGAGTTTGAAATGAATTCATAGTTTAAATTTTGGTAAATGGAAATAAATCTATTTGTGTGCAAGTATAGATCTTATTTTGTTTCACTGTAAACTCTGTAGATTTTTATTCAAAATACACAAAATGACCTCTGAAACAAAGAACAATAAAATGAAACATTAAGTTGAACTTAGTATGACCAAAATGACCCCAAACAAACTAAAAACTCTTAAGAAATCTTTAAGAAACCTTTCAAATTGAACAAAGGAAAATTTTGTAGTCTCTTTTTCTATCAAATGTTGGAAAATTTGAATTGGAAATCAATCAAGAAAAATTACCCTCCAATACATCCTAAAATTCTTCTTAGAATAATCCTCCATGTCTGCATTTGACATGCTAGAAGAGAAGAATGAAAATTTGAACAAAATTTTATAAGTTAAAATTTACCAATTTCCTTTTAAAAATCCCTGAGCCGTTTTATTACAATTGACCCCTTAAAATTTATCAAAATATAAAATTAATGATTTCTGTGCAAAGAGGGTGATGAGAGATTTCCAAAAATTCCTCATTTTCCCAATACCGAGCTTTCTATCAAAATTTATGGCCCTATGAATTTTTCCTTCTCCTTAGGCGGGCCGCATGCCCGAAATTTTCCCTAAAAAAACACAAAATTTGAATGTGTGTCTCGTGGTCCATTTTCCCGCGCCAACTAGAGTTTGACACATGTCCCTAGCGGACCCATGGGGGTGTGGGTGCAAAATTGGTTATTTTCCCTGTGTGGGAATATTTCAAAAAAATCTCCCCACGGCCTCGCCAACCCTCCCTTTGGGGAAAATGTCCACCTCAAGGCCCGCCGGCCTATAAATTGAGTTTTATGAAGAGTTAGGGGGACTTCTTTATATCATTAGAAAGGTGAGGAAATTTCCTATCCAATGGGATGCTGTAGGGAAATTTTCAATGTGTTAAGTGTGAGAAAAATCAATTTAAATCTATAATCATGTTAGAGAGTGGGTATGGTGATAATTTACTCTCTGAACCTAGTTGAACCTTCTAACCCTTAATTTGGACCTTGTGACTCTAATAATTGTTAATAAAAGGAAATTATATTCTAGTGGATTAGAATTGATCTAAAATTTGTTAGTAATAGTTGTTTCCTTGTAACCTATTAGTAGACACTTCTAATTAAAAAACCATAATTTTCCTAACTACTCCTAGGTTGTTTCTCGGGTCTCAAGTGGGTTGTTTTAATGGGAGTTACAAATCAAATCCTGAATTTTATATCAAAAACAAAAAAACATCAAATTTAGTCTTCCATGAGACTTGAACCATGCCAAAAGCCAAAAATATGTCATAAAAATGGTACCATCATGTAGGGGAGATCATTAGCTTTGCGAAATATTTATTTTAAAGTGAATAGAATAGGATAAATATCATTTTATAATTTGTTACTAATAATAGGTATTTAAGACACTTTTTCCGTGAATGTTTATGTCTACGTTTAAGACTGAAAATTTTGTTTCACTTGTTTGAATGTGATAAAACTTATACCATGCCAACCATGGTGAAATTATATACTAAAAAAAAAAATTATTTTCTTTCAATATTTTTTTATGAAGTTATGGTGGGTAAACGGAAAGTGCTCTATTTTCTTTATGTTTTGAGACCAATTTTTAAGAAAAAATCATAAAAAAACATAAAATATTACTAAAAAAATACAAAATAAAATCTATCCCAAGATTGATAGCGCATCTAACTTCTCACAAATGGAAAAAAATATATATCAATTTTTGGTAATCCAAATCGCGGGCAAACGGACTACAATTTTATAGTCATTTTTTTAAAAATACCAATTCGTTGAATTTTGAGTGTTTAATACACTGCTAAAATTTTCCATTTTAAAAAAACATTAGTAGTTTAGAAACTATATGGATGCTACGATTCATATTGATATACATTTTTCTAATTTTTAGTGTATGTATTGCTAATAATCCCTACAAGTTGATATTATGTTGTTATTTGCAATATGCGTCCACTTATGACCCTTTTTTTTCCCCAACTTGTTGCACTTACCCTCAAAGGAATTAACCATTACTTGGGGAGATGAGGATCAAGTTAAAGGAAACTATATGCCTAATTAAAAGAGACCCTATTGGATGAATCCAAACTTGCACGTAAGAGTCAAGGAGGAGATATACAAGATTATAACATCTGGTATCATTGAGGCTATGGAAGAATCAGAATGGGTAAGACCAATGGTGATAAGAATTAAGAAGGATCAGTATTTTTGTTGACTATAGGGACTTGAATGTAGTGTGTTTCATTGATTCTTTTCCAACCCCATTTACGGAAGAAATTTTGGAAGGAGTGGTTGGGCGCGAGGTCTATTCCTTCACGGATGGATTCTCATGGTATCACCAAGTCAGGATAGAAAAGGAATACCAGAAAAAGATAATTTTTTCCATTAAGTGGGGAAGCTTTACCTACACGGTCATGCCTTTTAGATTGAAGAATGTGCCTGTTGTGTTCTCGTGCATCGTAGTACAAGCATTTCAGGACTTCATCCATAAATTTCTTCAAGTCTACCTAGATGATTGGATTATGTATGGGCTAGTAAAAGACCATTGTGACAATTTGAGGCTGATGTTCGAGAGATGTCGGCACTTGAGGATATCCCTTAAGATTAAGAAATGTGTCTTTGCTACTCCATTTGGAACCCGTTGGGACATATTATATGTAAGGAGGGATTTCTAGTGGATCCTGCAAAAATTTTGTTATTATGGGATTGGGAGAGCCTACAAGTCGAGAGTAGTGCATGGATTTCTTGGGCATATTGTGGTACTACAGGAAGTTCATCAAAGGATATGCCAAGATCATTGTGCCCTTGGAAGAATTACTAAAGCACAAGAGTTCCTTTCATTAGGGAGAGGCACAACAGAAGGCATTTGACACTTTGAAGAATAGAGTTGTCACTGTGCCCATACTACACTTTCCTTCTTGGGATAAGCCTTTCCATGTGCATGTTGATGCCTTAGGAACAGCCATTGGAGTAGTACTAGCACAACCTGGTGAGGGGATTATTGATCATCCCTTGTGTTTTGCAAGTAGGAATTTGACACTAGCAAAACATAATTACACCATTACTAAGCGCGAGGCAATGTCAAGTATCTACCCTCTCGCATAAGTTCAGGAAGTATCTTATAGCAACACCATTTATATTCTACACAGATCACACGGCACTGAATTACATAATAAACAAGCTAGTATTACAAGGGCGCATAAGTCGTTGGGTCCTATTATTTCAAGAGTTTTAGTTTATGGGGGTTGTAAAACTAGGAAAAAATAATTCAATACTTGACCACTTATCAAGGATTGACTCAGGAGAGGACGCAGAGTATTGAGGATACCATACCAGATGCACAACTATTTAGGTTATGGTGTATGGCCTCGGACTTAGAAGATATTGTGGTATTCCTTAAAATAGGTGTGGCGCCAAACAAGATGAAGGATTTGGAGAGAAAATAGTTAGCAATATGTGTCATGCCCTATATGTTGATTAGTGGAGATCTATAGAGGTTAGGTCATTATACATTTTTGTGACGATGCATATTAGAACATGAGCATGTAGCAATTATAGAGGAAGAAAATGGTGGGATTGTAGGAGGGAACTATGCAAAAATGCAACCGTGTAAAATATTCTACTCACGGGGCTCGGTGGAAAACCATCTACCGAGATTGTATTGAATTTTTCAAGGCCTGCGACCATTATCAGTGCTTAGGAAAACCTAGAAAGAGGGATGAGATGTCATTAAGGATGATAGCTAGTGTAAATCCATTTGAAAAGTGGGAAATTGAATTTGTAGGACCAATTTCACCAGTCACATGAATACAGTTTCATGGTATATCATTACTTGTATTGATTACTTGACAAGAAGGGTAGAGAAAACACTTATAAAGGATTGCTTTCTTGCAGCAAAAACTACTAGATTATTATGGGAAAACATAATCAGTAGGTATGGATTTCCTTTAAGCTTAACAAGTGATATGGGTACACATTTCCTGAATGAAATGGTTAGGATTCATTAGCGAGAATTTATGGTGGCCCATCACAAGACTACCCATTATCACCCTCAAGTGAATGGAACTTTTGAAGCATTTAAAAGATATTGAGTCACATGTTGACCAAGATTTGTGATGTTGGAAGAAAATACTAGGATGAAAAAGTATCAACCGTTCTATGGGCATAAAGGACAACCTACAAGAGCTTGAATAAGGCCATGCCATTTCAATTGGTGTTTGGCGCGGAGGTTATTTTTCTAGTTGAATTCATTTTACCATCACTGCGTATAACACACATAGGAGGATTGGATGATTACCAAGTGCTCGAGGAAAGGATTGATAAGTTGATGTAGTTAGACAAGAGATGATCACTTGCTAGATGGATTCAAAATATTGAAAAGGCAAGATAAAAGGCATGGCATGATTGTCATATCAAGAACAAGTAGTTTGAGGTTAGGTAGATGGTGTTGTTGTATGATTCCAAGTTTTTGTGCCATCCTGGGAAATTAAAATTCCATTGGTTGGGCCCTTACATCATCTCGTAAATCCTTGATTCATGCGCATGTCATTTACAAGCACTGGATGGGACGAAGTTACCTGTCCATTTCAATGGGAGTAGGCTAAATCCCTACTATAAATAAGCCTTCCTTGTTTTTGTAAATAAGACAATATTGCCAATTAGCTTAGGATTTCCCTTTATGCATTTTATTTTCTTGTGTTTCCCTTCTCGTTTCTTTCAAAAAGCTTGTGCTCTGGTAACCACTTATTACTTATTACTATGCATTTTATTTTCTTGTGTTTTCCTTTGCACCTTTTGCTTCGGTAACCACTTATTACTTTCAAAAAGGTTGTGTATGCACAAAAGACCATGCATATGATTTAGTGTGGGATGGAATAATCTAGAATAGTGTAAAGTGCGATACAAAATGGTTTTGAAATTTTTAAGGCCTGAATGAAAGGATTAAAGGAAAAAAATAAAAGAACACTTGTGGAAATGGTGGATAAGAATTTTTGTGTCAGGATAAGGATTTACATAAACCATGTAAAAATAAGGAAGAGTGCAAGAACAACATGAGGTAAGAAAGGGAAAAAATCATGTTAAGGACGGTAAGAAGTGCCTTCAACATTGCAGAGGTGCATGCGTAAGAGTCTTGATCGGTTAGGATTTTTGCATGCCAAAATGTTGTAAAATATTTTCGTACTGTGTTTGGGCATGTGGGTAAGGATGCTTAAGGTTTGCTTCAAGTGGAAAAATCCACATTTAATGCTAAGAAATTTTGTAGGTGGTTTAGCATTTATGGCTGGAATGGAGGAAATATCTATAAGTATGAATTCAAGGACATCATTATTTACCTTGCGATTATGAAATTGAAGATATCTTGTGAACTAGGGCATCTCGTGAAGAGATATTTTTCCAAAGAAGGAATCATATAGATATAAGTGTGTGACTAGGGTTGACTGAGAACTAGAGTGGAAGGAGTACATAGGTGTAGGGAGAAATTTTCGGTGGAATACGTTGTCTTGTGGATGAGTTTTTCCAAGTTAGGTTTTCAGTAGTTAGGGCATGAAAATAAAAGGATTATTTCATGGAGTTGAGCCACAAGATTGGGCGAGTTAGGAATCAAAGCAAGGAAGATGATTTTAGGGTTTGGCAAACAAGTAAAAATATCACCAAAGAAGAAGGGCAAGGGAAAGAAAACTACAACAACAAGTTTTAATGCAGTACCCAAATGGAGTATTTTTGGGGAAAGAATGGGTATCAAACATCAGGAAGATGGCCATAAGTGACTACACCCATCACATAAGTACCAAAAATAAGGAAATGGTGTTGGAATTGGTTTGTCCAACTGATACAAGGACACCAGAAGGTATGCCGATCTATAGATATGAGGTGAAGGTAAAGTTGGGTAAGGCCGGGTTGCTACAACTATATGAGTTTCCCTATTTTGGAAAGCCCGAGTGATTATACTAGTGGTTGATGTCATGCATGTATGAAGACCACTTCTATTTTACAAGCTACAAAATGCACATAGCTCCTCAACTCATATCAAAGTTCACTGGCCTGATTTACGAAGGAGACTCCATAAATGACGACTTGGAGGATAAGGAGGCCATAAAGGAGATAAATAGAGGCTATGACTACAAGAAGGATTCAGACTACTTCGATATCACGATTCTTTCCAAGAAGGATTTTTCCAATGCCAACCTTTAGTTCTTTTCCTTCATTCTTAATCCTACGTGAAAACCTTTAGAAATATTCGGGCATGTAAAAACCCTTAATGACCATAGATCCTTACATGCGCACTTACAACATCAAAGGCCTTCTTCCTCTATGTCCTAATCCTAGTTCTTAACATCGTCTACCTCATGTTATTCCTATGCTTTTCATTCTTGTACATGGTTTCTATAAATCCTTTTGACACCATCCTTCCCTCATGTTCACCTTTTCTACGTGCGATCTTCCAATCCACGTGTTTTTGATTTTTCAACCCGGGCCATCAACAACCATAGCTTCCAAGTACTTGTCACATCACTCCACCCCACACAAAAATAGATGTGTGGTACTTTGCGCATAGATTTTTTTGAAATAATAAGTGGCTACCAAAGACACAAACGAGTAAAAAATAAAACAACACCAACTTAAAAACAACGAGAAAGGGAAACACAGAAAAGGAAACTACATTAAAGAAAATCCTAGGCTAACTAGTAATACTGCCTTATTTACAAACACAAAGAAGACTTATTTATGGTAGGGCTTCAGCCTACTCCCATTGAAATGTCCTGGTAATTGTGTTCCATCTATCACTTCTAACTGGCAAGTGCCTAAATCAAGTATATAAGATACAATGTATGGACCCAACCAATGGACTTTTAATTTCCTAGGATGGAGAAAAAACTTAGAATCATACAAGAGAACCATCTGCCCAACCTCAAATTATTTTTTCTTGATACGTCTATCATGGCATGCCTTCTTCCTAGATTTTTTTTTTTTTCGACTCCAGTGAGCAATGCCTCTTATCTAACTACATCAACTTGTCAATCCTCTCCTCAAGTGCTCGTTCATCATCTAACCCTCATGCGTGCATTATACGCAACGATGGTAACATGAATTCAATAGGTAATATAGTTCCTACACTAAACACTAATTAAAAGGTGTGACCTTATTCGAGTCTATTATAAGTAGTCCTGGTATGACCATAACACGATTGAAAGTTTTTCATCCCAATCCTTTATTTCCAAATCACAAATCTTGGTCAACGTGTGATTCAAAATTTTGTTAAATGCCTCAGCAGTCCCATTAGCTTATGGATGATAAGGGGTAGTCTTGTGATGGGCCACCATGAATTCTGCCAATAAAATTATAACTATCTCATTTAAGAAATGAGTACCCCTATCACTTGTTAAACTCAGTGGGCATCCATACATGTTGATTATATTTTCCCACAAGAACCTAGTTATTGTTTCGCTGTGTAATCCCTTGTAGGCACCACTTCTACCCACCTTGTAAGGTAATATATGCATGTAATGATATAGCGTGAACATGTCCTTCATGTAGCTAGAGAAATAGGGCCTACGAAGTCAATTGCCCATTTCTTGAATGGATCTACACTGGAAATCGGTCTTAATGGAATTTCATCTCTTTTCCCTAGTTTACAAGGGCTTGGTAGTGGTCACATGCATTATAATACTCGATACAATATTTATAAACCATTTTCCACCAAAATCCTGCTAGAATGATCTTGCGCATGGTTGCATTCCCTACATAGTGTCCCCCTACAATTCCACCATGATCATTTTCTATGATTGCAATGTGCTCATGCTCAAACACACACCGACATAAAACCTCATCGGGGACTAGCTTGTATAAGTATCTAATAATTAATATGTAGGGAACAACGTGTATGGATAACTACTTCCTTTCCAAAGTCTTCATTACATTTGTTGCCACACTGTTTTGAGAAACAAATCAATATCTTCCAAGTCGAGGGTGCATGCTACAATCGAATAGTTGTGCATCTAACATTGTATCCTCAATTCTCTACACACCCTCTCCTGATTTAATCCTTAATAAATGGGTGGGCCCCAAATTACTCATACCTAACTTTACAACAACAATAAACTCAAGCTCCTAAAACAATAGGACCCACCGCATATGTGTGCTTGTAAGATGGGTTTGTTCACCAAGTACTTTAATGCCATGTGGTCTGTGTAAAAGATAAAAGGCATTGCTACCAAATAATACCTACATTTTTACAACACGTAGATCATCAATAGTTCCTCGCACTCCATGGTAGTATAATTATTTTCTACTAGGGTTAGCTTCCTACTAGAAAAGCACAAGGGATGGTCAACAATTTCCTATCCAGGTTGTGCTAAGATTGCTCCAATATTCATCCTTGAAGCATAAACATGAGCATGGAATGGATTATCCCAAGAGGGGAAGTGTAATATGGGTGTGATGATCATCCTATTCTTAAATATGTCAAATGCCATCTATTGCACCTCTCTCCAATGAAATGTACTTTTTCCTTCAAAGAACTCATCTATCTCTGCGTTGATCTTAGTATAACCTTGAATAAATTTCTAGTAATACCCCGTATGCCCAAGAAATCCACGCACCATGCTCTAGTTGGTAGGATACCCCAATCCCACAATAATGGAAACCTTAGAAGGATCCACCAGCAAGCCTTATTTACATATGATATGTCCTAACAAGGTGCCAAATGGAGTAGTGAAAACACATTTCTTAATGTTGAGAGATATACTCAATTGTTGGCATCTCTCAAACATCAGCCTCATATTGTCACAATGGTCCCTCACTAATCCATATATTATCTAGTCATCTAGGTATACTTGTAGAAATTTATGGATGAATTCCTAAAACACCTGAACCACAATGTGCAAAAACACAATAGACATGTTATTTATTCTAAAAGGAATGACCATATAGGAAAAACTTCCCCATTCAATGGCAAAGGTTATATTTTCTTGGTCCTCCTTTGCAATTCTAACTTGATGATATCCTGAGAATCCATATGTGAAAGAATAGATCTCACACCCAGCTACTCCTTCCAAGATCTCTTTAGTGAAGGGGTTGAAAAAGGATCAATGACACACACCGCATTAAAATCCTTGTAATCAATGCAAATCCTTATCCTCCCATAGTTCTTAATGTTGATGACCATAAAAATTATTCACTATGATTCCTAAACAACCTCAATGATGCCTAATGTAATCATTTTGTCAATCTCCTCCTTGACTTTCACACACGGATTTAGATTCATTCGATAAGGTCTCTTCCGAATTGGGCATGCACCTTCCTTTAACTTGATATTCATTTCTTGTGAGGAGTGGTGAAATCCTTTAAGCTCATGGTACCCACATGGAAACAAATCTTGAAATTCATGCACTATATCAATAATCTTTAAGATCATGGTACTCATCAACACTATCCATAACATCACACATACTGATAGTATGGTTAATAGCTAAGTTTTCCACCTCTTCACCATATATCACATAGACCAATTTTGCTTTCTATTTTTCCATGCATTTATGCTCAAGTTGTACCTCCTCTAATTCTTCCTTACTAAAGCGCACTTCCAAGCCAGTTCACCCAACAACTCTAGCACATTTTCCTCCACCATGGCACTATCTCCCATAGTCGGACACTTAACAACATGTAGTACCTTATCCACTAATGGCTTAGTACTTCAATACTTAAAATCTTGAAGGATATCAATCGTCAATTCCTACCATTTTCCTATCTAACAATGTAGCTCGAATAAATGTACCATGCGCACTTACAACCTTGTAAGGTGGAGTAAATCTTATGCACCCATAAAGATGGAGGAAAGGATTCTACACCTTCCATCTAGGCCTTCTCACATGTCTGGATGTGAAACGAGGTGGGTTCCTTCCCATGATAGTCTTGTATAACATTAGGTGCATTGCTTTAGAGAAACTTAGTAGAGAACGTGATTTTCACCTTGCGTCACTCTAGAAGGTTTTATGGATGGTTCACCCTCCAACATGCTGCGATCCCAAGAAAATGATAGCTAAGCATACTTCTCCTTTCGATCTCACATCTCCACTGGTTCTCCATTTCCCACAGGAAAACATTAGGGTTTGCTCCCGTATGACGGAAAAGTGACATGCGAGCATGGGAATCTACAAGTGACTCTTCCTCGCACCCGACCTCCCGAGGTCGTGCCGAGACAGCCGATGGGTATGGAATATGTGTGAGATGCAAACAAACTAGTTAGGAAATCTAATGTCTTCGATACATATTAGCGGAATTTGTGAGTCTAAGGCAAAGAAAGCCCTCCTAACTTGAACTGGTGTGATAGATCGGTCAACAAGGATGATTGCTCGAAGAATCCAATCAATATCGAGTTCTGGCGTGACTCAATCTATAGGTTGTGGAATATGTGGAAAGTGACCGGGATAGTTTCGTGTATTTCTCCAGGACAGGGTCATATGGTGGATGGTAAATGTAGTCAATTCTATGGATGATTCTCTGGCCTAGTCTAGAATTCCCTAGCTCTGTTAGCTGTTGTGTCTAGCAAGGATAATTGTTTGATGATGATAGGTGGAAGTGGGGTAGACCAGAATACTAGTGTGCGTAGGCCGGTGTCTATGTCTAATTCTCCTGTGGATTCGTTAGGTTGTGGGATCTGTGGGTCACAACCGTAGATTCTTAGTTGTTGTGGACCTGTTATGGTCATGCATGAAATCAAGTCCTAATCCCTAATATCCAGTAATCGTATACTTTCTCAACTTCTATATTTAGGATCAATAACTATGTGATTTTCTCATAATACCCTACAGGTGTTTGTGCAACCTGGATTCTTAGGCTGGTATCTATATCTAGAAGAGTGTCTCCTGCATCTGGCTATGGGACCAAAGGATCACAACCAAAGGTTTGTTCTCTTTCGAACCCTTCTAAAGTCATATGAATGGTGCCTAGGGTAATCTGTAGTTCGGTTGATTTGACCAAAACGTGTGTGCTTGGTCATCTTCTACGTTTAACCCACTCAATTGGGAATTGATTTCTTGCAAGCTTACCATTGTTTGGAAGACTTGAATCCTAATATTTTGATCTATATCAGTTATCGCTGTGATGAGATTGGGTTGAGGCACGATTGGCTCGAATACGTATTCTCTGGGCTCTCTAGGTCCCATGATTGTCATACAAAAGCAATAATGTAAAAAGAACTATAGTAAAATGAAATTTAATTACGTCGAATATATCTATATATGATTTCTCTATTTTTTTGTTTTCTGATGAACTTTACGAATTTAAGAAAACAACTATTTAAAATATCTAGAATGACAACTAAAATAATAATTTAAAACAAACAAAATAACCGAGTGTAGCTATTTGTCTGTGTAATTTGTAGATCTATTCTAAACAATGAAATAGCTTATCTAATCTATTTGCAAGACTCTCGATCCTACCTCAGAAGTGAGGAGTGAATCATAGTTTCTCAGAAACTATCAATCCCCATAGCTTCCTTGGCAATATCGAGAGTAGAATTAACTGAAATAAAGCAATTAACTACTCTATTTGATATGATTCTAACTAGAACTTTGAAAGCTAGAACCTGGATTCTATAGAACAGTGGCGAATCCGATGATGTGTGTGATCTTGTCCCCTCAGTGTGATCTCCTCATTCCTTTGTGTTCATGTGGATCCAAAAAAGCGTGTAATGCTAGCATCAACAGAAGTAGATATTGGGATAAAGGCAGCTCAGAACACTGACTGAATACAATGCAAGTAGGAGAGGGATAGTGCAAGAGTACAGAGCTTGGCTTATGCAATTCCTAGTGGGATCTATTGTGAGTCATGCAACATAAAGCATCCAGAACCTGAAACTATCCTGTTTGAGGAGAAAAACCTACAACTTTAATGGCTTCCTAAGCTATTCTACTCCAATGGATTGGATGAAATAATAGCAGTGCTTGCACAAGATGGATATGTGGCTTACCAACAGTAAAACAATGCTAACTAAGCATGTAATGAAAGAAACTAAGCATTCTAAGCAAAAGGAAAACTAAATCTATTGCAAAGAGAAATCAGAGGCAAATTTTGAGGGGCCATTTGCTTGAGCACAAGCCAACTATTTATAGCATTTGCATTTACCCAAGGTAAAAACCAAATAGAACTCTTAAACTATAAACAATGGCAAAACACTATTCCAGGGAACCAGAATCATAAATGCAAGCTTATGGTGGTGAAAGAAAGCTGGTAAAACGTTGAAATTACATGAGTCATGTTAAAAGAGCTTTCTGGAAAACACGTAAAGGACCACTACCTTGAGCAGGGCGGCGGTTACAGGACCACCGCCCTATTCAGGGTGGCGGTCACAAGACCGCCGCCCCAGTTGAAGCGGCGGTTTCGTCCTTTGAAGAGCGAAAGGCCAAGAAAAGAGGGAAAAGGGAAAAATAAATCACGTGGGGGCTAAGCGGGGCATGCAAGATGTTAATGCACACTTGGAGATCTTTTTCGGATCCCGAACACCTTGCGAGGAGACCTGTATCATCATTGGGGCACGTGTCACGTTATTCTGGCAGTACAGTACCTTACAATTTTGGGTACATACAGCTCCCCTAGTGTAACTTGGCAATTGTTTTCCTGTTAGGTTCCTAACTTATCGTTCCTTTGTTACTCTCATCACAAATCCTCTTAACTACCTTATGACTAAATCATATGTCCCATGTGCCCAATTGTCACATGCAACACTAGTTGTATCACTTATAGATTGAGTGTCTTCCCATTGAATAACACCTTCTTTTATTGGTTGCATAACCTCAGGGTCCTTGATAGTGCACACATAGATTTTGTCTAGGTCTTCTTCTCCCAAGGGTCTTGAATTTCCATCCATCAAAGGAATGATAACACGTTCCTCCTTGTTTTCAAAACTTATATAACCCTTATTGAAACATAAGTCAACATTGTTCTTATAGTACCAAGGGTGCCCAAGTAATCATTGGAAAGTTGTCTGCCTCAGCAAGCACCAAGACTTTGAAGTCTCTAGTGAATTTCTCCCCTTGGATAGTGATAGCAACATCCTTTAAAACACCAATGGGCATTGCCTTTGTCTTATTAGCCATATACAACACATTTGAAGACAAATGTAATGGAGGTCTTCCCATTTGATTCCATATGTCTAGGGTGAGAATATTAACTTCCACGTCTACATCAATTAGAATATTACTTAGGATCTATCCATCAATAATTACATTCAAGGTGGTAATCTCCTTATCATAGTAAAGGTTGTGAGGAGGTATATTAGCATGCAACACCTAACTCTCGCACTCTCCTCCGGCACTTGGTAATTTATCTCTCAACCATTCTCCTAATATAGGGATGATATTTTCTTGGTACAAAATCTTACACACCTCTCTGACATCATCTATATATTCCGAGGAACCTCAAATCTTTTCTTCTACTCCAACTTCCGAATTGCTCTTTTAGAGACCGAATTTCTCCTTATCGACTTCCTCCGATGGGTGGATCGGGATACTTCCCATGCAACACTTATTCTCTTTTAATGAGAGGCCTTTACTTTAGAATATCCCTTATGTGTACAACCTCATCTCGCATGGTCACTAGGATAGGTTCTAATTCAAGGTTCTATGCCAACCTTGTCATCCACTATGGATCAACACGCTTCACACTTACCATCCCCGCACCCTATCATTATTTTGGTTCTAGCTCATGTGATCATATAACTATGGGCATTCTTCATACTTGTGTTTATTTCTACACCATGAGAATTGCAATAATTCTAGACACTTGCATTTGTAATGTTCGTAGACCCACGTTATAACGGGTTCCTTGAGGATATTCACTCCTCCCTCCTCTATGATTGCCAAATCCTCTAAATCCTCCATGAAATCCTCTTCCATGAGTTCCTCCATCTACACACCCTTCATAATGATGACCATCATCCTTGGATATTTTTATAACATTGGTTTGGCACACACCAGTATCAATGGCATCATGTATTTGGTCAATCAATCTATAATCCTTGGTGTCATGAGTAGTAGAAGTGAAAATATTACAATAGCAAGACACTTTTTTATGGATTGCAAATTGTAACAATGGACATCTACTTGCATCATGATCTCCATGGAAAATTTCACACTCAATTGACATGGTGCACACTGATCTCTGAGGAAAATTTTCCTTTGTATTCCCTTCTACCTCACAATCCCTGCACCATAGGCCATTCGATTCTCTTGAGCCAAATTCATAGGTAGTTTCTCTATTTGTTTAGCCGTAATAGTAATTTGGGCCTCCATAAATAGATTAATGTCGATATCCATGCTTCCCAAAGCCTCAACACACAAGGTAACCTCCAAGGCCTTGTGCGGATCTCTGTGATGTTTTATGGAAACCTTACGTAGATCCGTGAAGGTTTTATGGAAAATTGCTCTTTTAAAAGGCATTATCAATCCCCCAACAAACTATTGAGCATGCTCTGAGAGAGATGAATATCATAAGACAACTTTGACAAAAGATTCTTAAAGAACACATCATACTCCCACACACTCTCTGACATACCTTGTTAAATATCCTTCAACATGCTAATGCTCTTTTGTTCAAACTCAGGAATATGAAATTCTACTAAGAAGGCATTAGGTAGCATGGTATAATCCACTATTGTCTAGTAAGGGTCATACTTCTAGTACCAGCTATGTAGGGGCCATTACAATGTAGTTACAAATTGACTTGCCTTGTGCTCTGGAGGCATTGATACCCTTCGCACGCCATAACATTTACCATTTTTACACATGCTCTACAACATCCTCAACACCCTTATAATCTAGAAAATGTAAATACATTTCAAAGAATAATTTGTGTGGTGGTTGAGGCCCTTCTCCACCTAATCATGAACCTTGATTCCCTTCATTATTGCCTCAACCACCACATCCACTAGATCCATCGGTGCCTATTTCTCTTGACCCACCAGATCCTCCAGATCTACCATGCCCACCAAAGACCACTAGTTCCTACTCCACCGACCCGCTAGATCTACCTCTTGTAGCTAGTAAGGGTACTAAAGTGGTCACGTCTTGTGTCCCACTATTGCGCTAAACTATGCACTAAAAGCCTATGATATTGCACCACTCCCAGGATGTGTTTCTGTGCCACTCCTAGATGTAATGCCCAAGCTTTTTATAACCGTACTTTGCCAAATGTCATGCCAAACAATATGCCTCCAAACACAGTAAAATTATTGTGCAACCATAGATGTACCAAATGAAAAATTATACCTCCTAAGTTTTTTCAACTACGATACCAACTAGATTATCAAAACCTATATCGAAACTAGAAAACTAAGTGCAAAGGTCTAGTTGTCATGTGGGTTAAGATGCATGCCTACATCTCTCCTCCTTTCTTTATATGATGAGCTCTCTCCAGAAGCTGAGGGGGTTTCTCTTCCATGTTTGTTAAGATGGGGTAGCTCTGACTACTCATGTTCCACATCCTTCGCGTGAACCTCAAATCCTTCTTGCAACATCCGCCTCCATAAATACACCAATCCTACAGTTTCACATTATCTTTCCAACTCTTTCTCCCGAACTTAATTATACTTGAGCCACCTCTCCTCTCTCTCCATTTCTACCACAAGGTCTGTCATCCTCTACCATGATAGCCTTCGTGCCCCACACCTAGTACGAGTTTAGCTAGCCATGGGAAAGGCTTCCAATACAAACGTAATTACTAGGATCTTGATAGCTAGTATAATAGCATGCAAGAATGATCATCTAGGATACCTCAACAACTCAAACTCAACAATCTATGGAAAAGAATATGTAGAAATAATGTATTCCAAGGTATAACTAGTCAACACTCTACTCCACCAGTGATCAACAACATGGGTCTAGGTCAAATCAACATCATGCAACTGCTGATATTCTTCCTAGGTCCAAACACAAGGTCTATAGTACCAAATTTTACCTGATGCATACGTTGAGAACCATTCATACAACTCTACTGGGAAATAATAGAAAAAAATCTCATATAACTCATGATACAGGTGATCCTCTACCCATTTATGTGCATCAAACTTAGGTCCAAGTGTTAAATATTTGAGAAAACTCATCCTCCATATTTTTGAACCACGCTTCGATGCTATCCAAGGTAAAGCACTTTGTCATTACACATTTCTCTCACAATAGCTTTGAAAGAGGTCCCAACAATGGAACCAAGATGTAGTCATTATTTTACACTAGTCGATCAGAGATCCAAACTATGCTCTCCCCATTATAACCCTTATTCTGCACCCCAGGGAACCATACATATGCTTAATGATATCCTTTACAACCATATAGCATCAAGAACTCTAAACCCTAGCATCATGAGATCCAAACCCTTAACATTACCTAACATTTCGCAGTACCTTATTACCCTCCTCTTAGCACTCTTGTATCCTCTATCACCTTTGCACTACCTTCTCCCTCCTATGTTTCTATCCTAAGAACTCCTTTAAATAGGATCAGCATCCACCGCCATGACTTCTCTCATGAGCAGATCGTGTGCCAAGTGTCAATGTGGTCCTCCATAGGTGGATTTTTTCCTCTTTACAAAACCTTCCACTAAGCGTAATGATGCCTCTAGGTATATTCCTTACATAGAATATCCTTTTCTTAGCCTCCAAGGTTCCAGGGCTAGTACCTCATCCACTTATCACACCTAGTTGGGTCCTCACATTTTTCCTCAAGTAACTTGATGATGCAAAATATGGCGAAGCCCTTTAAACCATTGATCTACCTCCCGTACGCACCTTGGTTTTACTTAAACCCTTCTTAAATCCTTTTCCCGCATGATTTTCCCTAAGCACCCTTCCATCTATTGGTCATGTGTGCGCACTCTTAAAAGTATTTATCCAATATTTAGGGCCCAATGAAGGGAAGTTTTCACATGAAGAAGAGAATAATATTATTAAGACATTAACAATCTCTCTAAAAACACTACTTAGACCAGTTATAACTCGATCAAGTTATCACTTTACCCTTGTGAAAACATAATCTGCTAGATGAATTATGTTCATTTCCTTCTTCTCATGCCCCATAATTATAAATCCTCCATATTCTTAGATATTATAACTATATATTAAAATATCCATTTTTATTTTATCTTGAAATATTCTCTTGCCCCCCAAAATTAAGATTCTTCAATATATATTACTTTGTAAAATATCACAAAAAACATTTATTCCACACATAACATAAAATATGAAAATACTAAAAAATAGTAATGATGAAGACTTGGTCCTTTTCATTTTCATATGTAGACACTATTTTAGATTATTGGAATTCTAATCACTAATAGTATGAGATGATATCATATGCAACCTAATAATTATCCCCAAATTTAATCATTTTGGTCCAGTGGATTTATCACTTGAGAAATTTTACGTCCCTAACCCTAGTGACTCTATAATTTTCTCCAACATATATTTCCTCCATCCTCCTATTTTCATTTCTACTTAGCAAAAATTAACTTGAATCTCATGATTATTAATAGCCCCTTTAATTTATATGTCGGGTGCTCCCTATAATGCATTTGTATAGTTAGGCATTTAAAAAAAAATTAGGGACAATTTTACAATAGAAATTTAAATTGAATTCGTACATATAAACACGATACACTAAAAAATTTTCCCTTAAGACCCCATTTAAAGTACAAATTGAATCCTCTATAAAAAAATTGTCTACGTAAATAAAATAATGAAATTGGCCCCAAATTTTATTTACAACACAATTGATTTATTTTCCCTTTTTCAAAGTAATCTTCCCACAAAAACAAAACCCAACACTTTATAATATTAAAATATTACCATTTCAAAGATGTAAATTCCTAACTTAGAAGGATGAGCAAGTTCTATCAAGTAACATAAAACCATTCTACATGTACACTTAATATCAATCATTCTCTAAATGTTACTTTATGTCTTAATAAGCCTATAATTTATAATAAAATATTGTTTGACACACCTTTGTTTATAATAATGATGAGAAATGGTGTCATTTTTGAGCTTATCATTGATATATTTTGAATTATACAAATGCAAAAACAGTTCGATGTAACAAATCCTCTAATGAAATGGAGAAATGATAATAATGACAATACACGATGTTTAAATATGACAAATTGGGTATGGAAGACACAAATTTGTATAAGTCTAAATATCGATTGACAACTAGAAATTATGTAGTTCTACTAGAATGGATGCATGAATAGTTATAACAATGAAATAATATAGGTATATTAAATGGGTCTCACAGACACAGAGTGCATTGTGAATGCACCAATGGAGAGTAAATTCATGGTATACTCATAAATAATTTATCACAAAGTTGGTGATTACGAATGAATATTAAGTTAAATGCACGTTTATGAGATTACCTTAATCACTATTATTATCTCTTACATGCCAAAATGAGAAAAATGAATAATTTATGAAGATAAAATTCAGCACCAATATTAAAAAGAACAATCACAAAAGGACATGATGAACAATTGAACCATCATTGATGTGCAAATCAAATAATGTGTCCAAGAAGGAATCAATATTCAATCTAGGAAATGATTTGGTGATAAGGGATATCCTAAGAGAAATGTTAATATCAATCCAAATCCAAGAAAACTTAGTGGGGATATGATATTTTTGGCACTATTGGAACTAGCATATGATTTTGAACTAACATATGAAAATAAAAGAGAAAACTTGACACAATTAACACATGTAATCTGGAATAATGATGAAGAGGATAGATAATTTCATGTCTCTCATTCCTCATGACAACATAATAGTATAATTATTCTCCTTCTTACTTCTAATCCTAGATCATAGGCATGATCAATGTTTTCTTCATAGGACTCACTCTTCTACCAAATGTAAAATTTTGTTTAGATTTAACCCAATATAAACACAAAATAAAGTATTATCACTTAGTTTCACATAAAATAATCTTGAGATGTTTTATTCAAAAATAGAAACATATATAGAAATATATGATCTTCGATAAAGGAGGCAACACTTATCTTCTTTAACCAATCATAAATAATGATATGTTACATTCTAACTATAGAATATGTCATCCTCCCTATAATCTCTCTCACATAACACATATTACTAACTATGAGTTGCTACTAAAAATCATTACACTAATTTTTCTTCACGCAAATAATAGCATACATTTAGACACTAATAATTCCTAACAGCAACTTGGGATGTTAGTGTCTAAAGTCAAATGCTAGAGTAAAATTATCTATGGTACCTAATATAAAAGGATATAACCATCGATCGTAATCCTTACTTCAAAAATAATTAGAATTCTCAAAACGTTCTTACCAACTCCACATTTTGTCTTATTTTTAGGGCCTCCAATAATCATAAAAATCATAAAACTAGAAAACCTCGAGTGGGGAAAATTATATCTCTCTTAGATATGTATTCCACTAAGTAAAATAAAAATGAATTAAATTTGAATATTCAAACCTACCCGTAAATTATACGTTGACTATTCTATTAAGGTCCGAAAAATTACTCAAGTCATTTTATTCAATTGTTTAATATCTCCATGAAATATATTGAGAACCACATATCAAAATATGCGGCATTAGTGGCATCAAGGCCACTACATAATCATGTTCTATAATAATATACCTATAATATTATATACAATCATCAATAACTATATAAATCCATCCAAATTTATAATTTTCATAAACAAAACAATACCATTCAAATTTTTATTCCACAATATCAACTATCTCTTATCACTCTTTCTTTCATCTTGACCATTTCATTTCTCTTATCCCTCTCACAAAAGGGGGCATTTATCAAGGATTACTATTCAATATATATTTTTCCATAAGGAATAATAAAAATATCTAATCAATAATTTAGTGATGACTAATCAGGTTATAAGGTGGAAAAATTCAATAAAAGCACGTACAAAATATAAATGTCAATATGGAACATTCAATCATTAGTTTTTTTCAATTGTCTATTAGAGTTATTAAAATTATAATGTAAAATCAATTGCAATGACAATTAGACTCAATATCAAGTAAACTACGCTTATTATGAATGAAAGTGAAATACATCTAAGTTCGGTCATATTACATTATATTCATTATGAATGTAGGGGAAATATATCTAATTTAATTTCAAGTACACTATTATGATTGTGAATGAAGGACAATAATTTAAATAGTTCAATATTATTAAAAAGGTATATTAGTACCTTTCTAATAAGCTCAATACTTTCAAGAAATTAAAAACCTAGATTTTTTTGTAGTGGTGTGGTTTAATAATATGGGAATTAGGGTCATGACACCTAACACCCCATGGAATTATAATTTTGGGCCACCCATGTGGTTTCACTCCCTTCAAGTGTTGGGAATTAATTGTTAGGAATTTTAGGCACTGAGAGGGGGGTGAATCGGTCTGCCGATAAAAACTTACAATAAATTTCCACTTCTATAATTTTTTTGTTCAATTTAATTATTGTCATAATCATGCCTAGTTAATCATGAGATATAGAATGTGAAATAAACACACATGTAAAAGAGGACATAAGATATAATGTGGGAAAACCTTTCATGAAAAAAACCCACAGAATTCAATTCACTAACTTGGACAATTATCTTGTAAAGTTACAATGATTTCCGATTGAGCTACAAATCAATCTAGAGCTACAACTCCAATAATTTAACCAAGCCACCACCCAGTCTTTGACAAGATATAACTTTCCTAGAATCCAAAACTCCCAATTTTGTACAGCACCCAATGACACGGAGGCTTCAACCCCCTAAATTTAATCACCGTCACGATCTTTCGTAGACCACTACCCTCAAGGAGGTTACAACCCCCTAAGATCTAAGCAACAACTTAGACAATAATAAACTCAAAAATTGATCATATAGTTTCTATGTTGCACATACAACTGATTATGATCACGTTGATTATGATCACCTTGTTATTGCTCTCTTCATATAAAAATAATCATTCAGATTTCTCTATCTCCTTTTCTATCTCGGAAACAATCATTGTATCTTTGGTTTCTTTCATTTATGGATCTTCATTATTCAGCAATGTCTCCTTCCTATTCCAGATTATTCAAACATACCTTTGATCCAATATTTTGCAACGATTCTTTGTTTCTCGCTCTTCGTGCACTCATCTCCTTTGAATTTGTGATTTTGATATTCTTCTCTAATTAGCACTTCATTGATGATCAAATCTGGTTTGTGTCCTTATTATTGTACCTACATCTCACACTCCTTTTCTCAATTTAATTAAAAAAACTAATAATCATGAAATCCTGATTAAATAGACATGCTCCAACTTTTTGTTTTTCTGTTTTAGTGTATTTTGTGCATGTATTAGGGTCCCTTTGCAAGTCACCATTTTTAACACTCCTTTGTGCTTTAAAACATTTATTTATTTCTTTCATTAGATAGAGGATGATCTTCCCTTTCCAAAAGTCCACCCACACAAAAATCTGATTTTTGGATCTCAAGTTATCACTATTATATGAACTCATTTTATAAAAACAAAAGCGCAGCAAAAAGAAAGCACCACGAAACTGTCGCACAAAAGCACCACAAAACTTCCGCACCATGAAATTGTAGCACTATGGAAAAACAACAGCAAAACCTTGGTGTGAACACAACAAAGATCGTAGCAAAACCTTAGTGAAACTAGATCAATACATCAACAAAACCCTATAACTATCCAGAGACCATTGAACATAACTGAAACACCTCATAGACTTTGGAGATACCAGTTTCACATATGATTACACCTGTTTGATCCATTGAGTGATAATATTCTAACTTATCTTTACCATATCCTCTTTTTTCTCAACCATGCACACTATGACTAACTCCATGAACCATGTAGCACTTAGAAGATACATTTCAATCATTGTCATCATGTTTGACCATACTTTGTACCTGTTGAACCATGCACACCACTTGGAACCACACTATGATCTTTTCCTGTTGATTTGATTTTGATTGCTCACTCCACATTTTACACCTTTAGTCCATCAATTCCACTTGACATCAATGACAACACCAATGAAAATGGCCAAGGTTCAAAATTAATGTACGTACAATATCTTATTCTTTATTATTCTAGTACATAGAGATGAGATAGATCACTCTCAATTTGATAGGGGTTCGTTATAATCACCTTCTCAATATATTCAAAGAAATATGTTAGTATTTTCTCTAAGTGAGTCATTAACACAAAATACTCACATGCTCTTCACATCTCTAATCATATCCCTTTTTTCTCATTATTTGAAACAACACGCCATGATTTCAAGTAGATCCATTTAAATGACACTCTACAAAAATAAGTCGGGTCAATATTTATCCTCTAAAATATAATTTTTCATTTACAAGATTAAAAGGGGGTAAGAAATGTGTAAACCTAAAATATTTACTTTTATTACTTTGCATAATATTCTCGTAGAAATTTATATGTATAAAATACTTAAATGGTGAATGCAATATCTAGTGGTGTGCGCTTTTTTCTTATCATCATCATGTAGCTTGTTTATCTACATTTCATGTATTTATGTATTGTGTCAACATCATGTTTCACTAGGCCATATAGATATCTAAATGTGTTAGTTATTATTAATGTTTTTTTCCTTAGACAGACACTAGAACAAGATGGAACTATTTAGATGTAGATAATAGTGGCATGGAGTGAATATTTTGTTATTCTGGTCATTTGGTCCATTTTTTATTAGTGGGACCATATGTTTCTTAGGATGTGGCTCGAGTCATACACCATTAGTTCCTAAATTCAAAGTAATAGATCCTTATTATTAATATTACTAAGAGGTTTTTATGATCAAATTACTATCACTATCTACCTTAAAATCACTACCTTCAAGAGCCTACAAAGGAAATAAATTATCAAATATCAATATATTTTTATTCTATTCTACATTCAATTTACATCTAAATTATAATTAATACCATTGTAATATCATGATAAAATTCATATTAAATCTTGTATACACATAAGTATAATTCTATCAAGTGTGAGCCCCTCATTTTTTTAGTGTAGTGAAACACTTGGTCAAAATCAACAAGGCAATTGGCCACCGAGGGTAGTACATATTAATCAAACTAAAATATCTATCACCTAACATATATTTTTGTTTATGTGAAAGGAAATTAGGGTTTCTCTATTATAGATACATATGAAAGGATTTTGGATGACCTATAAACAATGAAAAAGGAACATATTCCAACCAAAGAAAAAATAAGAACTAGATACTAGCAAAAAAAAAGTATAGTAGTACCTTGTGTCTACATCTGAAACTATCACTAGTGTAGAGGGAGGATTTAGAGTCTAGAATCAAACATGAATAAAAATAAACCCTATTACATTTTTTCCCATAGTAATATATGTTAAACACATCAAGAGACATCCAAGAAGCTAAGTGAACGCTAATTTTCCATGTCTTTGAGTATTTTCATGTGTGTGATTGCAACCATAATTTCCATTCTATGTTACTCTCTGTATTAATTTATAAACTTGATTATGTAGGTTTATATTCTAGATCCTTAACCTAGTTAGCATATACACGTTTCGATATTATGATGTGGGATAAATGAAGATCAATGTTGATGTAAAGGAAACAAAAATAATCTTGACCGTAGTCAAGTTAGACTTAATGATAAAAAGTGATGAATTATACTAATGATGCTTTCATAGGCCGTAATTTTCTTGAAAAGGGGTTCTTAGGACTGAATCTCTTGTTCACAAGGTAAATTATTCCTTAATATCCTAAAACCATCACATTATATGCTCCTTCTATTACAAATTATCCTTAACACTAATGCCTCTTCTCCCTCAATGTCTAGGACCAACAACTCTATTCTAGAGGTCTTGCAACTCATGGATATTTATTTTTGTTTTTTCTATGTTTACCTCTATCATCACTTTATCTTCCTATTTTCCATCATTTCACCATCCTCTTACGCACATTATCTCCATCACCGCCATGTTTAAGCATCAATCAAGCATGAAAAACACATATACCATCCTACACTTTATCTTGTTATAAATATGCATGGTTGTGTCTCCTTGGATAATCACCACCGTTAGCTTCAATATTTTAAGGGTTCCCATCTATAAAATCCTGGTTTTCAAGTTAACTTTCCATGATGTTTATATTTTCACTTTAACAATACATCTAGAAAGGATTCAATATGTCTTAAGACTAGTTACTATCCTTAAATGTGGTCACACAAAACTAATCTTTGACCGATTGAGAAATATTCAAAGAATTTCAAGCACCAACTGTAGACACCAGAAAATGCACCTTGCACATAAGGTTCCTTATTCAAAAATTAAAAAAAGCATTATAAAACATAAAAATACCAAAACAATAATTAAATCCCTTAAAATGGAGCTAAAATACACCTCACCACTCATTTACTAACCCTCACCCACTCACATTTAATTTTGTCCCATCCCACCTACCCATGTGCATGCCCAATGCACTATGGACCTATCTTTGCACCCCATGTGTGTTTTACTCCCATGTGCACTCCAAATATATAGAAGTACCCTCACCCCCTCATTTCAACCCATGAATCTTAGTGCATAAAGACTATACATGATTTTTCTTACTCTCTTTCTCATATATCTTGGTTTTGTAGGTCTTAAAGAAGTAAAAGCAAAGTTCAAAGGATAGATCTAACTTACTTGCAACATTGTTCTAGCAAAAATATCAACACAAAAAGGAAACGTAATTGTGATTAGCTTTTGATCTCTCGTGTGATTCTTAGAAAAATGCAATTGTGATTATCCGCGATCCGAGTTAGGTATAATTGTCATTTCATTTATTGTTTTGTCATTTTACATCAATAAAATATATTTTATCTCCTTAAAAGGGTTAGGGATTTGACTAAGGTAGGTCCCTTAACTACCAAAAATAACTAACATTTTTCAAGTGTGCTTGTGTGTAGGTTTAGATTCCACAAGTGTCCCTCTATTATCAATGGCATCATAATCTCATTTTGTTTTAGTAGCTAATTTCGTTATTATTATACTAATCCATCTTGTAAGTGATCGAAATATAGACATACATTTTGGCTACCACAAAGTGGGACCGTTCGGTTGTAGGTAATTATTATTGTTTTTTGAATCCAACATTGCTTTGTTTAGGGTTTTATTTTGTCTTTTCATTTTATTTTTGTTTTCCCTAACATTTATGTTGCATATCTAACACTTGGTTTTTCATATCTTCCCAAATCCAAAAAAAAAAATCAGTCACAAGTTAATCACAATTGTGGATTTGGGCTATGATTTCAAAAAAAAAATCCTAAAATATGGTTGTAGGTTAGTCACAACTATGAATGTGTTGTAACTTTGTTTATGAAAAAATTAAAAACACATTTTTTTTTCTTAAAGGAATGAATCGAAATGAACCACACATTTTATTGCAAGTCCAAATAATGGTAAATACCCATCCATATAACTATGGGAATTGCTTGGGAATAATATTTAAAAATCATTGTGAGTACCATAGGAACCCAAAAGTAGTTGGCACATTGAGGGAACTGGCCAACAAAATAAGTGCCCCCACCTACCTTACTAGTATGCATGTTTGGATTAGAACCAATATTATTCTTAGTGACAATTATAAATTTTCTAATGTACAATGCTCATTCGGATAACTCTTTATATTTAGGGAGAGAAAATTTCATAGGAAGCCAACAAACCAAGCCCCTTTATTCCATCTTGAGTTAAATAAAAATTATAATTGTATTTTTTTAGTGGCACCTACGACTATTTTTGTTCTTCATAGACTATTATTACACTATCTTATATATTTGTGTCATCCATTTCGAGCTCTAATTTTCCGAGTTCAGTCATAATTGTAGCTTTGTTATGATTTTTCCATCCCATGTTTACCCAAATTCGGTTGCAAATGTAATTAACCTATCACCTTCTAAAGCATCCCTTCTGCATTATATTTTGAAGCCTAATTTATCCTGACTCAATTACAACTACGTATGACCTACAATTTTTGGTCTTACCATATTTTTGACTTCTTCCACTCATGTTTCCAAGTCCTTATCATTGTTATTCCCCATAACTTCTAGTCATTTTTGTGCTCATTCACATCTTAATTGACCGCGTTGTTAAAGCTTGAGTCCCAATATTTGGGGGAATTCCACCCACACCTACTTATCATTCCATTTTTACAATCCTATCCCCCATGGTACCATGTCATCCCTATCCACCACATTTCAAATTTCCCATTTTTAAAAATTTAATGGCATTAAATATCCTCAACACCACTTATATAATTTTTGTTACAATTTCCACCTTATCCAACATGATGATGCTCTCCTTCTTCACACTTTCCCACTTTCACTCGTTGGTTGTGTCTTGATTGGTACTCACACCTTCCACAACATAACCTTTACACATTCACACAACTTGTGGATACCTTTTTATCTCACTTCTTCATCCATAGTGCACCTAAATCCATAATTATTGACCTTCACATTCTTTTTACAACCCCATAATGATTCCATTATTGACTTTGTCACACGTTGGCATGATTTTGTTCATCACCTTTCATTTCCCCTCCCATAATCCAAAATTATTGACCTCTTTTCCAAAATTTATGTCCCTCACATCTCCCACCACTTAAAAATTCAATCATTACACACATTTGATGATGGCATGCACATGTCACAATGCCTAGAGGATGTTTATCTTGGTCATCCTTATGCCTTGCAATTTGTTACTATTCCTCCTCCACCTACCACACCATAACACTCCCGTATTCACAATGTTTTCCAATCGGATCCTATTCACACTTCATCACTTTATTTACCCACATCTTCACAGTTATTACATTCCTCTAAGAATTTTATCTTCATCCAACCCCCTCATAAATTCACCTCATTAATTGAGTCACTTTCCTCTAATTTCCAAAAGTTACTTGATGCCAATCTCATCATTCTCCCTCCTAAACCACCCCTGCCATTGTGGTGTTCCTCCCATGACACATGTGTTTACCATAATACTAACAGTCATCCCATTAATTTATGTCCTCAACATTGTAACATCATTCAAAACCTTCTATACAAGGGTGACATTGCCATCAAACCATCATCTCCTCCTCCATCTAATAATGACCATCCACTCACTTCACACAATCCTATTGCCAAATCTTCTCCAAGTGTTGTGTCTCACTTATCTGATTCAACATTCCCTAATACATTACAATCATTATGCACACTTAGTGTCTCATCATCTAATTCTAAAACTTCACAACCTACTCTATTGCATGCTTCCATCTTGGACTCAAAACAATTGTGCTTACCTATACACTCATTACCTACATTTTCCTTGTATTCATCTCCAACACCATGTACTTCTACTATGGATGTGGTTTCATCCCCATCCTCACTAGAGTATTTAACATTATCACCACATCCATCTAGCTCTAAACCATCGATATCATCATGTGATCCCATATTTCCCACTACGACCCTTCCTTCTTCCTTCATTTCACTAATACACACTCCACTTATCACACAACTCATTACTACATCTACATTATACTCTTCATCATATAGGGTCACCTCCCTTCACCTACCTTACAAATTTCTTCAAAATATGACTCACTTAATTCATCATTAATAATTCAAACACCATTATTCCTTTTGGTGCCTCTAATACCTTCTATGCCATCCATCAAGGTTATTTACACCCTTATTGCATCTATGCCTCATCAGTTGTATATACTAATTATTTCATCTTTTCCTCATAAGACACCTCCATGTGAGCCCATTTCCTCACCTCCTTTGGAGTTTTATTTCACAATCACCCTCTCGTATTCATCACCACCAATTAAGGAACCCTTCTTATTATCCTCTCCTCTTGCTGAGTTCACCTCATCTATCACACCCACACACCCATTTTTCTTACACATGTGCTTCATAAGTCTTCTCGACCTTTCATTATGCATCCACATCCTTTCAATTTTCTCCCACATTATCCTTTTTGGACATTCCATATTACATAACTCTTACTCTTTTATGTTATCATACGCTTATCACACTTATTCATTATAAGATCACACCATTGACTATCACACTCTATTCAAACATCACTATCTTTTCCACTCCTCATCCATTGACATCATCACTCATTCCATGCTTCCTAAAACTTCATCTTCTACCATAGAACTATTACCATTTCTTCAACCACTATAAATTCTCACACATCCATCATTTTCCCCACCATTCTTATATGATTCACCCCCACACTCACGTTCTTCATACACCACCCTTATATGGCTTCTATTTGGAATATTTGTTTCACTCATCATCCCCACCACTCCCATAATTCATATCATTTATCGATTTATTTTCTACATCATGTCTCTCACTCACCTAGTTCCTATACTTACTACCGAGGGAGATTTCATTTGTATCCAATTACATATTTTACATGCTTCATACATTATTCTTCTCTTCATCGACCTAGATTTGAAACACGACTCGATTCTCTCGCACATCTTATTTTGTTGTCATTACCACCCACTTTCACACATCTAAAGATCTTTAAAAATCAATATATTTACAAACATTACAATAAACAACGCTTGTTCATGGATGCTCTTCCACATTTACTTTAGTCATATTTCATACCAATTTTTCGTCACGCTATATATTTCATTTATACTTTGTTCACATTCCATGTTTTAGTTTTCTTTATAGCTTTTGGTCCACACTTTGATCATCTTATTTTCATATTTTTTAGTCAATAGTCTCCAAAGACAGCTTGATTGAACTTGGTCTCTCCTACTTGGTGAATTAATAATGACTATCCTCTTCAAGATCCATGCACACTTACACACTTAACAACTTATTTTGAAGACCTCAGGGCATTCTTTATTGACGTTTTCCAATCGTCATCTACACAATCACTTTCACTCCCTCTGTTAATCCACTTGTGGTTCTAAACCCCTTGGAAAACCAAGAGAGATGAATATCACGTGAAAAAATCAAAATAATCAAAATCAAGAAAAATTAAAATTCAAAAGAAAAAACAAAAGCAATATTAACCACTGTCTCGTGTGACTTTCCGAGTATCTCTACCGGGGATATGGATAAATGGCTAGCAGTAGAAAATTTTTGTGACTATAATCAAATGTATCTCTGTCGGGGCTATGGACACCTTACTAGCAACGAATAAATGCAGCGCTTACAATTACCTTCATTCTCATACTCACCAATCACCTATTTCACTCACACTTACACATTGGATAGTATTTTCGCCACTGTCTCATGGGTCTTTATTTCAAGTAGTCAATTCAATTTCACTCACATACACAAGATCTTGATGATTCATAGGTCTATTATGTCTCATTTTTGGTTTAGGACTTGTTCAATCCTTTGTTTTAGTGTGTTTTTTTATCTCATGTTTTTGTCTTCAATTCATCTTGTGTTATCCATTACACTTTTCATACCATATTCTTCAAATGCCAACCACCATAGCACTTGTACTTTTTCATCACATTTAGGTCATAATGGGTGTTTGTAATCTCTGTCATTGCATGAACATGCTTTGGAGCATTTGTTACTTTCGACACCCTTGTGCTCATTTTCCTTTTTCATGACATTCTCTTTATCATGATGTTATTTCATTACATTCTCATGTACCTCATCAACATCGCTATAAATTTTTGAAAACATTATAAATCAATAAAATTTAAAAAAATGAAAAATTCCAAAAACATTTCAAATAAATATATATAATTAAATAAAAATAAAAAATTCTAAAAAAAAATTTAAAATAATCAAAGCATACCACCTAACACCTACGTACCTACCACATCTTGCCCACCTAACACTACCCCACCCTACCCACCTACCCTAACCTACCCCATCCCTACCCCGCACCTTGGCTAACTCACCCCAAATTTCCCTCCCTAACTCATTCATGCACCGCCGAGATCCCTTCCCCTTACCCGACCTAACCCAAGCTCCACATCCCTATACCAGCTCCCGCTCATCGTCCCATCTCGGCCACGTCCATGACCAATCTCATTCCCCCACCTCCATCTTGTATGTGACTCATCATTACCCAAGCTGCATCCACCTCACCTCTAGCACTCAAGTCACCATGGTAACTCGCCACGTCTTCTGCGCTCCTCTCTTAACTCTTCATCTACCCTACCAAGCACAAATACCATCCCTACCAAGTTGCTATAGGGACTAGGCCCTAATATTATTCCACACCCTTCCCAACCTCTCGACTTGTTTCCTTATACCTCCCTTTCCCAACTTAGTTGCTTTTGTGATCGTTTCAATGTGCTCCTCATCCCCCGTTCACCCAACTTTGTGAACCCCTCCCTAACCAACTCCCCCACTACCCATGTGACTCATCCATATAACCCAACTCACCCTCCCTATTCTACTCACCCCACTCAACTAGCTTCCCATCCAACTCACCTAGATAGCTCACCAATCAGCTCACCTATCCATATCACCATATAGATCTCCCAACCATCTCGCCTAGCCATCTCACCCATCCATATCTCTTGCTAGCTTTCCTCACTAACTCTTCTTCCCACTTCTCATGTTTTCTCTCACCCCTCCTACAATTCTTCCATCTCATCCACCTTTCTCAACTTGCTCACCGATCACTTCTAATTCACTAATATTACCACATATTTCATCACCTTTCCCACACCACATAGCTTGCCACCTCACCCAATAATCCATGTTTTTCATCAACATCAATCAACCGATTGGTGACAACATTTAATGCTTTCATGATCTTTTATACATACTCATCACTTTTTCACATGCACATTTTTTTATAGATAAACTTTGAAAAGGATCCAAGGGCCATATACAAAGAGATTTTACATTGAAATCTCACATCCAATAAAAATATCTATAAAAAAACCTACCCAAAAAACGCTCGAGTCAAAAATGAATTGACTCAACCAAAGTGAGACACAAACAGAAAACATCAAACCAAAATAAAAACAAACTAAAAACTAACCGAGCAGGAAGAAACCAATAACCACTGAAATTGGTCAACACAAAATTCACAAGATAACCCTTATACACTTTTTCCCCGAGTCCATGAGCTTGGTCCAACATTCACCTCCCCGGCTATCAGAGTAGACATCATCATCAAATAAACTAATGGCTACCTTCCTATTCTTTCATTTATGAACAACTACCATCTCTTAAAGGTCTTCAACCCTATGACTAAAACATTATCTTTGCATCGAACATTGGCCCCCGATCATATTCCTATTCTCATCTTTCACTTGATTAACCACATCCTCAAGAGCTTCAATTTTGTTGGCCAAAAAATTTATCAGGGTATTTCCCTCATTCATGCCCTCCAAAGTACTCACATCCAAATTTTTCCCCACAAAAATTGAAGAGTCATCACCGCATCCAGTTCCTTCTTAGCCTTCTCCTTCATAACATTAAGCTTACGCCTATCATCCAGAGTCAAATGTTCTTCCTAGTCTTCACCATACCTAAAACTGACACCTCTAGTTTTAGGAATTAGAGTGTCAGCTTTGAAAAATAAAATCATTAATCTATGATGCAAAAGGACCTCCGTTTTCTTTTCCTAGAAATATTTTACTGAACTTTAAAGAGAATTAAGCAAGTAGAAATAAATACTCATCTTTTTGCTTCATCTGAAATGGTTAAGAAACATGAAATGTTGCATATGGAGCTTCCTGTACTTCCCATCAAGAGTAATATACTTCATGATGAAAAAAAACTCATGTCAATGCCACGACAAAGAACTATAAGCTATACCATCTTCAATGTAGTGAATTTTCTCATCATTTTCTAGGAAAATGTGGAATTCCTCCTAGAACCTCTTTCCATCTTTAAAAACCTTACACCTATCACAATCTATGCTAGTGAACCAACCAATCAATTTTTCCATCACCAAGAATCTTATCCTACGCATTTTCACTAACCCCTTATCCCAAACCTGCACAAACTCCTTCAATAGATTCTCATTGAAACCATTAATCCTTTGGAAAAAATGGGTAACTCCCCCACTTTTGAAAAGATCCCAAATGGCCATATCTCTTTCCAAATTAGAAAAATAATATGGCTTAACCCTAACTCTATTACCACCCATGATAGACAACCACCTCAAAACCTAGAACAAAAAGAGAAATTAGGAGTATAATTAAATATCGATGCCTCACACAATCGGCAATGATAGCAAGGATAGCTTGGACCCAAATACCACACTTGAAATAAATTCTGCTTTTTGACATCAAGGAAAGCCCTAGTACTTTTCAATAAGTTCATCTAATCTTACCATATATTATTATGATGAGCTCACACACCGTAATTGGCCAACGTGTCCACAAAAGTGTTAACTTGGCGATACACATACACGATTTGGACCTCCTCAAACTTTTATAATAAATCCTTTATATTATCCATGATGGAATTAATATTGGCTTGATGTTTTTATTTTCCCTTCATAGCATTTATAATGTATAAAGAATTCCCTTCCACATAAAGTTTCCTTTTTTTTTATGATTAGCCCACTTTATACCATTTAACACTACATAGGTTTCAGCATAATTATTGGTTTTATTACCAATAGGCATAGCATAGAAAAGATAGAGAGAACCCAACTCATTCTTAATAATACCACCCAAATCAACTAAACCCGAACTAATCTTCACAAAGACAATCAAAATTAAGTTTCATCCATCCAACCTTAGGATTTTCCCACTTCACATTATCCCTAATATTCTTCTTCCACAACAAAATTTGTTGAGTACCCTTAAAAATTCCCAAATAATGATTTTAGTTTCATAATGAGGGATAATTCTTTGTTCTTTGAATCTAATAATGGATATATTATTGATCAAAGCCCCAAAAATTGCATTCCCCACTCTAATAGAACTTTTTTGTTTTTCCTGAAAAATTCTATTATTCCTTTCCAACCATATTCCCCACAGAAAATGAGGAAACACAAACTTCTAGGCCTTTGAAAAACACAAAGAAGAAAAAGGGCTAGTCCATTGCTCATACCAGTAGTAAAAGACTCCGGTAAGACCCAAGAGACCTTAAATAATCTCAAAATATTGAATTTTTTTGAGAGTATGGACATTGGAGAAAAATATGTTGAACAGTTTCATTATCAACTTTACACATAATGCACCTATTTGGTATCATCATCCCTTTTTCCTGTAAGTTATCAACAGTAAGAACTTTATTTTGAATAACATGCCACAAAAATAAATTCACCTTTGGAATAAGAGTTTTGTCCCAGAGAGAATTCCAACAAGGGTTTGGAGGAGGGACATTACGAGCTACAACATAGCCAGTTCTTATAGAGTACTCACCATCCTTAGTCCCTGCCTAAATAAGAGCATCTTGTTTAGGAATTTATGGAATATGCACACCCCTTAAATTAATATTAAAATTTTGAATTGCCTCCTTAATACCCACATCTTCTCCTTCCCATTAAAGAGGTTTCTAAGACCATCCCCACTCATTTCTATCCCAGTAATCTCTTAGAATGCTTCCCATATAGGAAATGAAATGATTTACTAAATCTCTCGACTGATATTGGTTAATAAGGGGCTCACTAAATAACCACAAATCCTACCAAAAATTAATCGATTACCATCTCCTAACTCATGTTTCTCCCTTTCATCAGCAGACCCCTACATTTACCCAAACCATTCCAAAAGCATGAGCCTTCCGGGAGGATATCATTTGAAATAAAATATACCTACTCAGTGAACATATATTTAGCTTTAAAATCTTATCCCATAAGCCATCATCCCGTATTATCCTCCATCCAACTTTAACCATTAAATCCAGATTCATACTTTTTATATACTTCAACCCCAAACCATCCGCACTCTTTGGAAGAGTGACCCTATCCTAGGCCACTAGAGGGAAATTTTCCTTAAATTCAATTCCCAACCAAAGAAACTTACACTAAATCTAAGTAATTACAGTTCTAATTTTTACAAGCATCTTAAAGATTGACATAAGGTATATTGGTAGACTCTGTAAGGAACTTTGGAGTAATTGTAGTTTACCAGCATGTGAAAGCAGAGTCCCTTTCCAAGTAGCTAACATTTTTGAAATCTACTAACAAGAGTGTTCCAATTATCTAGGACCATTCTCCCCTTAAAAAGGGGCATACCCAGATATGAACAAGGAAAATAAATGATAGGGAACTCCAAAACAACAACAATTTTGTTATGAATTTCTTTCTCAACATTCAAAAAAATAATAGAGCTTTTCTAAAAATTAATAAGCTGACCTGTGAATTATTCAAAATCTTGAAGAATATCCCTAAAAGCCATAACTTTTGAAATAGTTTCCTTTCCCAACAGAAACGTATCATCCACAAAATGTTGTAGTGTAATAGGATCTAGACCATTTGAAATAATTAAACCATTGAGAAGCCTCCTTTTCCTTTAGTCAACATAAAGTATGCTTAAGGTTTCCACCACAATAATATATAGAAAAGGAGACAAAGGGTCCCCTATCTCAAACCCCTCCCAAAAGAAAAATAACCTTCTTATTTTCCATTGATAAGGATAGAGTATTTAGGAGTAGAAATGCATTCCATTATCAGATTTATAAAATGATAATGAAATCCCAACCTTTCCAAAATTATTCTTAGAAATCTCCATGACACCCTATCATATGCCTTATTCATATCAATTTTTAACAGCATAGCCTCTTATTTTGAGACATCCACTGAATGAATATTTTTATGAATAGAAATGACGAGATCAAGAATTTTCAATCTTCCACAAAAGCACCCTAATTTGGAGATATAAAACCTTCGAATAGATATTTGATCCTAAAAGAGATTATCTTCATAATAATTTTATAGACAATGTTACATAGGCTAATGGGTTTGAAGTCAGCAACTTTACCATCCCTAGGAATCTTAGGCACAAGGGATTAAAAAGTACTATTGATCTCTTTCAATAACTTACCATTCATGAAGAAATCTTGGACAACTTCCTCAACATCCTCATGAATAATGTCCCAAAACTCCTGAAAAAGAAAGTAGGGAAACCATCTAGCCCAGGAGATTTTTCTCCTTCCAAATCAAAGATTACAATTTTATCTCTTGAGGAGAAGGAATTTTAACCAACTCAGCATTCTCTTGATGAGAAATAACAGGTTGGAAAAAATCTGCTATTTTGCTCTCCTTCACTAAATTTGGCTCTCTTCCAGAGCCAACAAATCAGAGAAAAAACTTATAAATTCTTCTAAAATCTCAGATTGTTTTTTCAATTTCACTCCTCTTCTTTCCTCAATTTCCAAGATAGAGTTACCATGTTTGTGCATAGAGGCTGTCAAGTGAAAGAATTTGGTATTCCTATCACCCTCCTTTAACCACTTAACTCTTGAATTTTGTTTCCAATATGCTTCCTCTTTTGCTTCCAAGTTATGATATTCAACCAAAAGAGATTTCTCCTTATTCCTAAGATCTTGATCTAATCCCCTAACTTCCATCACCTCCTCTAACCTTTTTAAATCCTCAACAATTTTAGCTTTTTGGGCAAAAATGTTACCAAAGGTTTCCTTATTCCAAATTTTCATTCTAGCTTTGACATTATTTAATTTAGACACCAATTTGAACATACCCTTACCTTTTACATTAATTTAATAGCAATATTTAATATCCTCCTTAATAGAAGGGTGTAATAAACACATTTTTAAAAATATGAAAAGTCTTCCTTTGAAATAAAAATTATTACATGTTTGAAGACAAATAGGGATATGGTCTGACCCAATTCTAGGAAAAGAAAATAAAAACCACCTAAAGATGAAAACCAAGAAGGATTGATTAGAAATATATCCAACTTAATTTGAATAAGATCTTCCCCCACATGCTTATTTGACCAAGTAAATTTCCCACCTCTCAAACCAATGTCCACCAGATTACAAGTCAACAATAAAGTCTACAAAATCTCCCATATTGTCACTATAAACATTTGAACCACCTTTTTATCCTCTGGACTTAAGGGAGTATTAAAATCCCCTCCTAACATCCAATCCAAATCCTTAAATTGAGAATGAAAATGCAAAATATCATCCCAAATATTTCTTCTCTCAACAACCGAATTGGGAGCATAAATATTAGAACATATCCATAAAGAACCATTCTCCTTATCTCTAAACAAAATGGCAAGATGATGAGGATAATTACATATAACTGATCCATCCCTATCCTTTTGAATCCAAAAAGTAGCAATTCCTCTTGAAGCACCTATAGAAGACACACACTGCATATCCAATCTAAACCACAACTTATTTTTGACATCAACCATTTTTTCTTTCTTCATTTTGGTTTCTTGAATCAAAAGAATATCAGGATTATGAGTTTTCCTAAAATTTGAAAACATACTCTGTTTATTGGGATTATTTAATCCCCTAATATTCCAAGAAATGATCTTCATCTTTTCTTATTTGGAGAAATTCTCTATTCAATAGAGTGTTGCTTACCTGAATCAATTTCCTTAGCCGTTGTTTTTTCCCTTCTATCTTTTTTTGACATATTAACATTTTATAAGATAGGCTTCCCACAGTCCACTTTAGCTTTTTATTATTTCTAAAAACTCCTAGTATTAATCTTCTTTTCTTCCAACACCTCCAAATTCCTTTCCAAATTAAAAAAACAAGGCACAACCTCTATATCTAAAGAACACCTTCTGATTTTGAAGACAATTCTCCCCCCTTGACTTGATCCTTCACTTCATTATTATACAAAATATCTTTAGGGACCTCCTCCTTAGAGACTTCTATATTGAGCTCTATGGGACCCTCATCCTTGGGACTCTCCTAGACATGGATCTAAAATTTCCTATCTTGATCATTCGAACTGAATCTGGAACATTTTTCTCAATGACAGTTCTTCTACCTCTAACTAGTTAAAATAAAAGTTTTTCAAGGACATTTTGCTAGGGGTTACCCGATTCTTTTCCTGAATTTTCTATAACCCCTTATCTCTCTTCTCCCAAATTTGTGGCACTTTTTTTTCCTTTCTTCACTTCTTTGCATTGTCTCTATTCATACCCCATATGTCAACATTTCTAGAAAGAAGAGGAAAAGCCTTGTTGGTGCTCAAATTGATCTCACCCGCTTGTCCTTGAAATTATTCAATTTGCAGGCTCTGTTGTCTTTTTTATCTCCCCATATTGATGCATGAAAACTCTATCCTCCATTTGGTTATCATGATCAGTCCCTTCCTTTAGTCGAGGATCACTTTAAATCTAGATTTTTTTCCGTTCTCTCGTCGATGCGAAATAATTTGTAACTTGGGAGAAAAATCAGTTCTTTCCTTCCTTCCATTTTCCGTAATCACATTTTGTTTTCCCTATAAATTTTTGTCCCAAATATCTCTGGAAATGTGGTCTTCTCTAACTAGATGTGGCTCATTGGATCACCTTTGGGACTTGTATCATTTCCAAAATCTTTGTCCCTAAAGAAGGATTCATTTTCGAGCACAAATTGTGATTTCCCTACATTTCTGATTTGGCAAAGGTGTTGTTGGGCCCCTAATTTATCTTCCAAATCTTAAGGGTGCATGGGTACACATGGCGGAGGAAGCACACAAATGTAGGCGTGCAAGGTAGAGTTTAAAAGGCTTCTTGAAGAACCCAGGACATGCGTGCCGCGGGAAGAACAATTTGAGACTTAGCCATTTTTGACCTTTGGTATAGAACACATGAAGGACATGTTCCATTTGGATAATGTTCCAGCCTAGTGATAGGGTGACTGGAGGGAATATACCTTACGATAGAAATATCCAAAAATTTAATCATGACATGGAGAAGCATGCGCACTGGGCAACCCACACCTTGACACTTGGGGCCGGATCCGAGGTCAGAGAGGAGTTTGTTAGAGATCATAGGCCTATTTATATGCATGCCCTTGATTAAGAAAAGGAGAAATGAGGTAGCGTAGCTCTCTGAGAATTACCGCAAGAACTATGGGATGAAAATGGGTACAGTAATTCAAGTAAGGATGTAATGGGGAAATGGGGAATGAAATTTTTGTCTTGTGAAAACACATGTATGGATCCACACATGGCACATGACCATGGTCTACCTTCTATAATCTTTTATAAGTAACACTATGAATGAATGTGATAAGGTTACCATGACAAATGTGTTAAGAATATTTCCCTGTATTACCTGCATATTTCTATTGTACTTTTGTTCTTATATAATCGTGAATCTTACTTGAATGGTTAAGTATAGTAGTAGATTTATAACTCTTAGTTCTATTATTTTTGTTGCATGCTTTGGTTCTAATATGACTGAAGGGGTGTAGAAGTTGTCCTGATCTCTATAGCTCTTCATGTCTGTTAAATCACTAAGTTAGGATCATGAACTATGCCTTCCACTAGACTCACATAAAAGAGAGACTCGGCTCCCTCTCGTGTGCCTCGGGTGAGCACCCAGTGCCGCTAGGTGATAGGTCGAATGCATGAGGTTCCCTTGTTCTTAGTGGCTGCAAAGTCACTACATCTTGGTTCCATTAATGGGACCTCTTTTCGAAGTTGTAGGGGAACATGGCATATATCATGACCTCTGTAAAAATTAATGGCAGAATGCTTAACACTTGAAGGTGTTGAAGATTGGTTTAAAATCACGGAGGACAAATTCACTCAGAGATTTAGTACCGGATCTGGGTTTGATACGCAAAGGTGGGTGGAAGACACTCTTTATCATGACTTGTATGAAACCTTCTTTAGCTATTTCCCAAGAGAGAGTTATTTGAATGGCTCTCAGATTATACATCTAGACCGAGGTGGCATTATAGATCATACCCTTGGACCCAAGAAACATATCAGATCCTGTAAGATTCTGATCTAAAGTGGACCCATGCTATAGATCATTGGTGGAAGGGAGTATTGACTAGCTATACTTTGGAATACACCATTTCCATGTATTCATGTCCAAAAGTTGCTAAGTTTGATTTCTTACGAGATCCCAGGGGATCATTTCTATGTGTTATTCCCCTTGCAATCAAAATATTGATGGTAACCATGGGTTTAGAGGCATTCCCTATGGCCGGCTAAACCACCCTAAACACTAGGTGAGGAAGCCAGGTGGGGGAAGGAAGGCTGATCTAACGACTGAACAGGAAAGGGAGGAGAGGTGGCTCAAGTATAACGAAGCATGTGAAAAGGAGATTGATAGATAGCATAGGATTACAAGTGGGTTATGGAGCCAGACATGGTGGAAAGGAGTTGAGGTTCACGCAAAGGATGTCAAACATGAATAGTTTGTTGTACCCCATCTTGGTAAGCATGGAAGAGAAAACCTTACAGATCCTGATGAGAGTCCGTTACGTAGAGAGAGAAGAGTCGTTGGCACGCATCTAACCCCACCTAGTGACCAGACCTTGGTGCTTGGTTTGTTTAAACGAGGGAAGAGTACAGTTTATCCATTTGATATCGGTGGAAGCAACCGATCGAGTGCCTAGAACATATAATTTCTCGTTTGGGACTTCTATGGTTTCACACACTATTCTAGTATTTGGTGGAATGTTTGAGCAAGGCACGTATATAGCTAGTTTTGGAAGTGCATTAGGAGGTGGTGGAGGAACTACGATTGGGAGTGGTATTAGTTCACAAACTATTATCACACAATTTAGTGGGACAACGGGAGCGCTCAACATGATAAACACAAGCCCTGTACCTAACACAAGAGGATCTGGGGGTGGAAGTGGTGGAGCTGGTGGCTCAGGATCTAGTGGATCCGATGGAGGAGGAAACACCGGAGGAAACCAAGGGACTAGATCAGGAGGGCAAGGGCCTCAGCCACCTCCTCAAGTATTTTTCAAGATGTCTCTACACTTGCCAGATTACAGTTGAATAAAATATTCCATGGAGCATGTGCATAAGTGCAAGTTGCTATGGCACACAAAGGGAATCATGAACCAAGATTGAAAGGCCAATTAATTTGTGATGAGCTTGCAAGGACATACACATAGTTGGCATAGAAAGTATGACCCCCATCAAACTGTTGTGGATTATACCACACTGAGGAATGCATTCTTAGCAGAATTCCACATACCTGAGTTTAAACAGAAGAGCATTAGCTCTCTCAAAGAAATCTAGTAGGGAATGGCAAAGAGCATGTGGGAATATGATGCACACTTTAAAACTCTTTTGTCTAAGTTGTCTTATGATATCCACCCTTCACAACATGCTCAGTGGTTTTCAGAGGGTTGATCACACCCTTTAGGAGGGCCTTATCTCATAAAACATTCATGGACCCGTGTGAAGCATTGGAAGCTACTTTACGTGCTGAAGTAGTTGGTAGTGTTGACACTGGTGTTAGCCCATTTCTGGAGGCTCAGATTGCTGCCATGGCTAAGCAATTGGAGAAATTGTCTGCCAACACAGTTCTAGAGATTCACGAGAGGGATGTGGTGCATAGATTGTAATGTAGAAGGACACACAAAGGATAATGGTGGGATATGTACTTGGAAGGTGGTACGTGCCATGGCAATAAACTGCAAAATATGTCACGAGGACCATGATGCAAGTAGATGCCCCCTATTACAGTGTGTAATCCACAAAAATGTATCTTGTTATTAAAAATATGTACCTCAACCACACATGACACTAAGGATTGTAGATTGATTGACTAGATTCATGAGGTAATTGATCTTGGTGTGCACCAAACTGGCATTGCTAGCAGTTCCAAAGGAGATGAACATCGGTATGAGGAGTGCAGAGATGAAGATGCATGTGGAAGAGGGTTTTATGGAGGATTTCATGGTCATGGTAACCATAGAGGAAGAAGTGAGTTCCCGCATGGGACGTGTTTTAATTGTGGAGCCATAGAACATTATAAGCGCAAATGTCTAGATCTTCTACAATGCTCCTAGTGTGGAAAAAATAATAAGTATGAAGAATGTCCAGAGTTGTATGAACATATGAGTCAACAAAGATCTAGGAAGGATAAGGGCACCGCCATGGTGAGTATTAGGAAGGTTGACACACAATGGCTTCTACGAGTAATACAAGAATTAGAACTAGAGCCTGTTATGGTAACAATGAGGGTAAAATCCATGCACGTAAGGGAAGCGCCTAGGCGAGACCTCTGGTTTTGAAGAAAGAAGTAGTACATGGGAAGTATCCAAACCCAACTAACCAAAAATAAGTTTACCAGAAACCATGGGTGTAATTTGAAGTTTACAAGGGGAGATCCAATGCTTAAAAAATAATACTAGAAAGGATGAGCAAAGGAGAACCGTAGAAGCACTAAGGGATGACTTGGATGAGGGTAAAGAGGTGTGTAAACTACGAGGCAATAGAATATTATTACCTCGCTAGGGGCATGGTTAGGAGAAAAGGTGCCACGTGTCAAGAAAGAACACGAAAGGTAGATCCTGCATGCAAACCTCCCACCTCACAGCCTTGATTATGAAAAAGAGATTACCCTGAACATAGTAGTGGATGGATGGTTTCTTAGCAACATCCTCATTGACATAAGCACAAAGGTTAATGTTCTCGGCCTAGATGCCTAGCATCAAATGGCAAGACCTAAATTATAACCATCTTCAAATGTGTTGTATATGGCAAATAAGATAAAGGCGATACCCATAGGTGTCTTCAAGGATGCAACCATTACAATTGGGGACTAGGTTCACCTTGGGATTTTCAAGTCTTGGCACTTTCGAGGTAGATAATTTCCCTATACTTGGGCACTCGTGGTGTTATAAGAATAATGTAGATCTACGATTTAACAAGGGGTACATAAGCTTCGAAAACAAAGAAGAGCAGGTAGTTATACCGCTGGTTGATGGGAAGTCCACCCCTATACTGAACCCCTTGTGGAGGAAGTCCTAGATAGAATATATGTGTTCTCCATAAGAGATCCAGAGACCATCCACTCTACAGAAGGAGTCATCCAATTTGATGATGCTCAATCTGTCAGTGAAACTACCAGTATAGCATGTGATAATTAGGTGCATGGGACTTATGAATTGATTGGGTGACATTTGAAAGGATCAGTAACCAAGGTAACAACATCGCGTACAGTTTGGCACCTGGGAGGGAAGACAATAACAAAGTATTCTGGGGATGCATACCCTGAGGTCTTTTTGAGAGAGATGGAAGCTCATTTGGAGGGAGGATGAGCAACGAAGTATGCTAGGTTATGTTTTGATAGGCACAACAACAAGGTGGTGGGCGCACATAGTGAGAACTTGTTGGAATGGTGCAAATTTTGAATTACACTCACTGTCTGATTCTCAAAAAGTAATGTACCCACCGCTATTAAGGATTACAATGGCAATGGACCCACCTCTTCCCACATCTAGGCATGTGAGAGGGTCTGGGGAGAAGGCATGGAAGCTTTACCACCCTCTCTTTGGGTGCATAAGTTGTATTTGACACTACAAGGTTGTGTGCGTGTGTGGTATATCCATTCTAAAACACACCACCAAACGGGAAGTTGGCAGGAATTAACGGCTGACTTGGTGCACACATTCGAGTACCGAAGTACCAAGCAGCTAGTTGATGAGGCATTACAGACTATCAAGCACATCACTCTGGGGGATTGTGCAATGGAGGAAGATAGGTTAATAAACTTACTCGGTGGACCTAGTTTAGAAGCACTTTGTTCAAGAGGAGGAACCAGAAGACATTCAATTCAAGCGCTTGTGTGCTAAAAAGGAGAAAGGAAAGATGGTATACCTTGTTGATGGAGAGGATATAGAAAGCCTGAATGTCGACCATTCGGTTGGGGCACACAAAGTAGTTAAATAAAGTGAAGATGTATGTGCGTGCCCATATCATGAACCACTTAAAACCAATAAATTTAATACCGGCTCGGAAAAGGAGCCCAAGGAGGCTATCATTAGGGACTATTGGTTGAACAAGGAAGTATCAAAGAGCATCGATCTATTACGTGAATTTGAGGATTTATTCCCATGTGGATACCATGAGTTGAAAGGTGTCCACCATTCATTGGGGGAAATGAGGATAAAGTTGAAAGATGGTGCACGCCCGGTTAGGAAGAGGCCTTACAGGATGAATCCCAACATGCGCGTAAGGGTTAAAGAAGAACTAGACAAGATGATAGCATCTCGGTATCATTGAGGCTGTGGAGGAATCAGTGGATAATTCCAATGGTGATCAGCATAAAGAAGGATGGGCGGATTAGGATATGTGTGGATTACAGGGAATTAAATGTTGTTTGTATCATAGATCCTTTTCCCACCCCCTTTACTGAAGAGATTTTGGAAGGATTTATCTTGGGCGTGAGGTCTATTCCTTTACGGATGGATTCTCGGGATATCACCAAGTAAGGACTTCCAAGCAAGACCAAGATAAGACAACCTTTGCCACCGAGTGGGGAAGATTTACATATACGGTCATGCCCTTTGGGCTGAAGAATGCACCGCTATATTTTCACGCATAGTGGTACAAGCATTTAAGGACTTCATCCACAAGTTCCTTCAAGTATATTTGGATGATTGGATAGTGTATGGATTGGTCAGGGACCATTGTGATAACTTAAGGTTGATGTTTGAAAGATGTCGGTAGTTGAGGATCTCCCTCAACATCAAGAAATGTATCTTTGCAACTCCTTTTGGAATGTTGTTGGGGCATATCATATGTAAAGAGGGCTTACTGGTGGATCCCGTGAAGGTTGCAGTTATTATGGGGTTAGGGGAGCCTACCAGCCAAAGCGTCGTGTGTAGATTTCTTGGACACACTAGGTACTATAGAAAGTTCATTAAGGGATATGACAATATTGCCATGCCTTTAGAAATATTTCTTAGACACAAGAGTGCCTTTCAGTGGGGAGAGGTGCGCAAAGAAAGGGATTTTGACACTCTAAAGGAAAGGATTATCACCGCACCAATTCTACGATTCCCATCATGGGATAAACCTTTCCATGTCCATGTGAATGCCCTCTCGGTATGGAAATGGGAGCCATTCTTGCTCAACCAAGAGAGGGGGTTGTTGATCATCCTTTGTGTTTTGCAAGTAGAAATTTGACACCAGCAGAACAAAATTATACAACGACCGAGCATGAGGCATTTTCAATGATCTACATGCTCCACAAATTTAGGCAATATCTACTAGCAACTCCTTTCATATTCTACACTGACCATATGGCCTTAAAGTATCTTGTAAACAAAGTAGTGTTGTAAGGGCACATATGTCATTGGGTTCTTCTATTTCAGGAATTTGAATTCAAAGTGGTGGTAAAACTGGGAAAGAACAATTGTGGGCCAGATCATTTATCAAGGATTGATTCAGGAGAGGACACAGAGTATCGAGGAAACCATGCCAGATGCACAACTATTTAGGTTACGGTGCACACCCTCTGAACTAGAAGACATTGTTATCTTTCTCAAGGAAGGTGTGGTGCCGAAGGGATGAATGCTCTGGAAAGGAAAAGGTTAGCCATACGTGCAACGCCCTTCATGTTGATCAATGGGGATTTGTATAAAATGGGCCACGATGAGGTTTTGTGCCGGTGTGTACTAGAACATGAATGCATAGCTATAATAGAAGAGGCCCATGGTGGGATTTTGGAGGAAACTATGTAGGGAATGCAACCGCGTGCAAGATCCTAGTCATTGGACTATGGTGGGAGATGATTCACTAGGATTGTATTGAGTTTTGCAAGGCCTGTGACCACTACCAATGCCTTGGAAAACCTGGAAAAAGGGACAAAATGCCCTTGTGCCCCATTTCCAGTGTGAAACCTTTTGAAAAGTGGGCAATAGATTTTTTCAGACCAATCTCACCAGCTGCGTGAAGGACTAACTCGCGGTATATTATTACCTGTACTGATTATCTGACAAGGTGGGAAGAGGCCACACCCACTAAGGATTACACCACAGCCATGACTACTAGATTTTTATGGGAGAACATTATCAGTAGGTATGGGTGCCCATTAAGTTTAGCAAGTGATAGGGGCACTCACTTCTTAAATGAAACAATCAGGATTCTATTAGCAGAATTCATGGTAGCCCATTACAAGACTACCCCTTACCACCCTCGGGAAAATGGGACTACAGACGCATTCAATAATATCCTTAGTCACACATTGACTAAGATATGTGACATGGGTAGGAAGTATTGGGATGAAAAGGTGTCGTAGTCCTTTAGGCATATAGAACAACGTATACAATTTTGAACAAGGCCACACTATTTCAACCGTGTGTTTGGCATGGATGCTGTTTTTCCGGTTGAATTTATGCTACCATCACTGCGTATAGTGTGCGCAGGAGGGTTGGATGATGAACAAGCACTGGAAGAAAGAATTGATGAATTTATAAAGTTGGATGAAATGTGCTCACTAGAAATATGGAGCCAAACAACTAAAAAAGCTAAACAAAAGGCATGGCACGACCGCCACATTAAAAAAAAAAATAGTTTGAGGTTTGCCAAATGGTATTGCTATATGATTCTAAATTTCTACGACATCCACGGAAATATATAGGTGCATTGGTTGGGTCCTTATGTAATTTCATACATCCTTGATTCGGGTGCATGCCACTCAAGCACTTGGATGGAACAAAATTACTGGACACTTCAATGGGAGTAGTCAAGCCTTACTACAAATAATGCTTCTTGGTGTTTGTAAATAAGGCGCTTGGACAGCTTAGTTTAGAGTTTCCTTTTATTCTTTTCATTTCTTGTTTTTCCCTTTCACATTGTTGTCTTTTTTGTGCCTTAGGCACGTAGAAACCTTATTACTTTTTAAGATTATGATTGCATAGAGGACTCGCACATCAATTTAGTGTGGGGTGAGGTGATTAAGAGAGGCATGAAATTATTCTGTAAGAAGATTGAGTTGGTAGACCATTCGAACTGGCCCTGTTGAAAAGATGCATTAGGAAGGTAGATGGATGAAAAAATAGAGTTCCATTGGAAATCCATGTACAAAGGAGAAAAAGTGCAAAAACACAAGGTAGGCAAAAGTAAGAATCATGAGGATGGAAGAGGTGCCTTTGGCACTAGTAACACATGTGCAAAATTCTTCTGTCAAGATGGATTGTCTATGTGCCAGAAGGTTGGAAAAGTTTTCATGCAAGGATTGGGCATGGGTGAAAAATATTTCGCATAAGGATTGGGTGCGTGAGGAAAAGTGCTAAAGTCAGGTTTGTTTGAAAATGTTGCATTAAATATTTTTGTATGGTGGTAGGTAGCCTAGCCTTTAATGTGTAAAAGTGGGAAAAGCTATAAATACAAGGATGGGAAGTTCATTATTTTACTTTGTGAAAACAAGGAGAACAATTTTATTTCAAGAGCTAGGGTTCGAGAGCTAACTCATGCGAAGGAGAATCTCAGAAACTCACGTGCAATCAGTCTAGTTGATCTACAAACCAGAGTAGAAGTGATTCACGGGTGTGAGGAATGTTGGGAAAGAGCACCATGATCAAAGGAGGAAAGTCAGAAATTAGGGTTTGTACCCTAGGGCATGGGGCACGCGAAGAAAACTCTCAGACAACTCGAAGGCAACCAGGAATGAAAGAAAAGGGTAAAATGATGGCCATAAAACCAATTGATAAACCTACAGTACAATCCAAGAAAGGAAAGGGGAAGGGAAAAGGAAAGAAGAAAGAAGATGAAATCCCCTTGGATACCAATGAGGAAAGGTACTCAGAGATGCAATACCTAGATGGGGTTTTCTTTAGGGCAAGAGTGGGAGTCCCACATCAGATAGATGACCGTAATTGATTACAATCATTGGTCAAGTATAATTATGAAGGAAATGGCATTGGAGCTGGTGTGCCCCACAAACAAATGAACACCGATAGGATTTTCGCTTTATAGCGATGTAGTCAAGGTGAAAATGGAGAAGGCGGGGCTTCTCACTTTACGAGTTACCCTACTTCAGAATCCTGAGCGCCTATACAATTGGTTAATGACACGTGCGCATGAAAATTTATTCTACTTCATAGGGTGTAAAATGTGCATAACCCCATAATTAATCTCACACTTTACATGCCTGAGCTGTAAAGGGGACGTGATCCTAGATGACCTCTAGGATGAGGAGGCAATTAAGGAAACCATCGCATCCCAGGATTATAAGAAGGGATCGAGGTACTATGACATCGCGGATATCGAATCTGGTGAGGAAAATGGCCACACAACTCATTTCCAAGCTAAATGGTTAAGAGAGGTGGACCCAGGTGAGAAAGCCCTGGTTGAATGTCTACAGAAAGGTTGTGGAAGGCACCATGTACAATATCTCCCAGTACATAGCAGATAAGATCATAAGTAGTGTGGAGGATGGAGGAAAGATATTGTTTGGGAACATTCTATTAACCATTGTGTTCTCAAAAATCGGGGTGCTAGATGCATCTGATAAGTTTGTATGGGAGTACCCCGATGAATACCCTTCACCCGTGGACAGGTTCTAGAAGTATACTTATGATTCAATGATAGGGGTGCACAAGGAACGCTTGGATAAATGGTAAACGTGCCTTAGGAAAACATTCGGGGTAGAATGGAGGATCCCAGGGCAACTCCCCACAACGACTGAAGGAGAAGCAAACTTCACGGTGTACCAAAACTTCTGCATTGGTAGATTTATCTTGGTGGATGGTAGTTGGAGTCCCTGGTGCAAACTCCCCTTCTCATTTACTGCCCAATTCTTCCAAGTAGGGGTAAACAGATATAAGGAGTTGAAGAAGTTAAAACTTGACCTGTCCACCCTCGATAGTGAACACAGAGAGATGAGAAAGAAGCTAGTCTACCCAGGGAAGTACACATATGTTGAAAGATATGTGTCGTAGGATGTGCACATCGTAAGGCCGCTGACCTTACCGATTGCTAAGAGCGCTGCTGCTAGAATTTTCATGTGCATAAGGCCAAAGTTTGAGAAGGGTGCATATGTAGAAAATGAAATATCCATCCCAGATAACCCCATGGGAAGGAAGAAGCCAGCGCAAAGCGAAAGGAGAAAGAAGAAGAAGAGGAAGAACAAGGGGTAGTGGGAAGGTAGGATGTAGGTACCACGGGGCCGAGTACCTATGTCTAGAAGAAGAGAAGAATGATGGTCAAGGAAAAGACCCCGAGCCTGCAAAGCCACCATCCCCTGAAGAACCTTCAGATGAAGAAAAGATAGCATCCCCCACTCCAGAATTTTCTACAAGAGAAGAAGAACAAGGAACGGAGGAACAAGGGTTTGAAGATATAAATGACCTGAATGCCTATGTAGGTGAAAGGGATGATGATGAAGGGGAAGAGATGGAGGTGGATCAAGAGCCAATTAATATCCATGACTCGGAAGGAGAGGAGGATGAGAATGTAAATGATGCCTTCATCTTTGTAAGGAGGAAAGGTGCCCGAAGGGAGGAAGGTGCGTGCAGTGAAGAGGGGAGCAAAGGGGCTAGTACCAAGGAGATAGATATGCCCAAGCTCACTCAGGAGGAGGTGAATGAAAAGGAAACAAGGGAGGTAGAGAAGATAATTGATGCCTTGGTCAATGAAGAGTTGGGGCACAATGTGGAGCTCGTGCTTAATGAGTTCAAGAAGGAGCAGAGGGAGAAGAGTGGAAGTAGCACAAAAGGCCCAACTCTCTCGGTAATTGTTCCCAAGGGCATGCATGGGAAGTAAATACACGGAAGGGGGAAGAACAATGATGGGTTACATTGATGACCCCAACAAAGTTTTGTATGCACATTTCCAAAGTACCATGCCCACCAAGGAGCTCACCACCATGGAGTCTTTTGATCCTGAGGGAGGATACCCGTGAACGAGGAAGATGTTATCTTGGGCATTCGACTCCCACCTCGATGAGCCTAAATTTGAGATTAACCAAGGAGTGGTATTAAAGCTGTCTGAAGGAAAGGGGGACAACCCCATTGTAAACACACGAAACTATCAAATGAGAAAGTGTGCAATGCGTTGAACAAAGTATCAAGTGGAAATTAAGGCTAGGATCTTCAGTAGAAATGACAGGGTTAGAGTCTTAGAGGACCTGTTGGAGAAGAGGAAGGAAGAAGTGGTGAAGCTAACGAAGGATCTCAACCTTGATAAATTAACTAGTGCTCAACTGTAGAGGGAGCTTCATGAGGAAAAGGCCGGGTGCGTGAAGTATCCAAGAAGGTGGATCTCATATCCCAATCAATTATCACGAAGCACCTAGACCTTAACCCTCCTACACAAAAGTATAGATCCTCCCTAGAGTTCCTAGAGGACTCGACTTAGATCCTCACCATGGAGAGGCAGCCCTTAGCATTAGAATTAGTAGAAGAGGTGGTGGCATGCTTAGAGAAAGAATACAAGTTGAATCTTATCACGCTCGTGGCCGAATACAACAAGGTGCTCACCGACATAAGAACAGTTGCACAAACCATGGGGGTTGCTTACGACCACTGCGCGAGATCAAGACAAAGTGACAAGCATACTGCTTGCTAGTGATGAAGCTGAGTTGAAGGAATTCAGAGAAAATAATAAGGGAAATAGAGCCAAGTGGGAAAGGATCATAGCCAAGGTAGAAAAGAAATCGAAGCCATTGAGAACCGGTGAGTCTCAATCAAAACCTAACTAAAAGATCTCTACAAGGTCATCACAAGGAAGATGGATTCCCTAGAAGATCACGCTAAAGAACTGGAGACTGTGGTGGAAACCATTACCACACAAGGGGAGGGGCTAACTTATGACGAGGTGAGCACCCTGGTTGGCGACATCTGCACTAAAGCGCAGAAGGAAGTCAGTGCTTGGAGTACACTGGAGGCCGACCTCTAGCAAAACTTTCCCCTCCTCCTTCTTTAGGAAATTTTCCCCTATTCTTTCTCTTCCCCTTTCTTTATTCTTTCCCCCCATTCTTTTCCAAGGCAAGGCCTTGCATTCTTTTGTATTGCATTCTTTGAGAAGGTTCCGAGGGTAGAGAATAGGTGAAGTGTGGGGTAATGTTGGGCCCCTAATTTAGCTTCCAAATCTTAAGGGCATGTAGGCGCACATGGCTGGAGGAAGCGCACAAGTGTAGGCATGCAAGGAAAAGTTCAAAAGGCTTCTTGAAGAACCTAGGATGCACGCGCCATGCAAAGAAAAATTTGAGACTTAGCCATTTTTGCCTTTGGGATCAGAACACATGAAGAACATGTTCTGTTTGGATAAGGTTCCAGCCTGGAAATAGGGTGTCCTAGAGGGAATATACCTTGCGATAGAAAGATCCAAAAATTTAATCATGACATGGAGAGGCATGAGCCGGGGTGACCCACACCTTGACACTTGGGGCCAAATCTGAGGCTGCAGAGGAGTTTGTTAGAGCTCAGAGGCCTATTTATATGTGCACCCTTGACAAAGAAAAGGAGAAATGAGGTAGCAGAGATCTCGTAGAATTACTACAAGAACTATGGGATGAAAATGGTGTCAAAATTCAATTAAAGATGTAATGGGGAAATGGGGAATGAAATTTTTGTCTTGTGAAAACACATGTATGGATCCACACATGGTGCATGACCACGGTCGACTTCGTAATCTTTTATAAGTAACACTAATGATTAATGTGATAAGGTTACCATGACAAATATGTTAAGAATATTTACCTGCATTACTGCATATTTCTATTGTACTTTTTTCCTTATATAATCGTGAATCTTACTTGAATGGTTAAGTATAGTAGTAGATTTATAACTCTTAGTTCTATTATTTCTATTGTGCACTTTGGCTTTAATATGTGAAGGGGTGTAGAAGCCATCCTAAGCTCTATAGCTCTTTGTGTCGTTAAATCACTAAGTCGGGATCATTAACTATGCCTTCCACTAGACTCACATAAAAGAGAGACTCGGCTCCCTCTCATGCGCCTCCGGTGAGCACCAAGACCACTAGGTGATAGGCCGACGCACATGAGGTTCCATTTTTCTTAGTGGGTGCAAAAGTCACTACGGTGTGTTTTCTCCATCAAATTTACATCTCAACATCTATGGAAACATGGCCCTTTCTAGTTGGATGTGCTTGGAGGGGAACCTTAAAATTATAAGGCCCGATTCAACTCAAATCTTATCCATGTTGAGGTCCAAAGACTCATCTAAAAATTCACCTTTTGGTTTGACCTTGGAGTTGCGTCGGGAGACACATGGAGGCTTCTGCCGGCTCCACTCTATACTTAAAATTTTCAAAGTAATTTTCTAAGGCCTGGGATACGTGGAGGGACCACACCGGTTTACATATCGCCCCTAAATTTTATTTTGAAGAAGCGTCAAGATGACACTTGGAGGCTTCTACTCACTCGCCTTTGCTTGGACTTTTCAAAGGCCAAGGAAAATTGTCTCGCACCCAAAACATGGCACCTTCCGTTGATCCTTCAACTTTTTTTTAACAACTCTACCGGACTGAGACACATGGAAGCATAGCACTTGTTCGGGGTGTCCACTTTTGAGGACCATACCAAAGGTGCGCCAAGGCAACATGTGGAGGCTTCCGTGGGCTTCTTTTTACTAAGAATTTTCAAAGGCCAAAAAGGCATTTTCTTGGGCCCAGGGCACGTGGAAGGCCCACGTTTGTTTGGAAACTTACCACTATACCTCACCTTTGCAGTTGCACCAAGAAAACATGTAGATGGCTCTAATATAGAGTTGAGAAGGGGTAGAATAAACTGCTGTTGTGCATTTCACCTGTTTTTTGCCATTTTCACTCCAAGACTCCTGGAGATGCGAATACACACTATTTTTCATCATTTTTGATGAAATTCCTTGTTGTTTTTGTCTACAAAGTGCCATTGAATGGATTTATAACTTAATTTGTGAGTCCAAGAATTGTTAAGGTTGATATTTTGAAATTGGAATTTCTCGGGCACTTGCAAAAACATGAATTACCAGAGAAGATGGATGCAGGGTAGAGTTGCAGAGGAAAGAGAGGGAAAAGGATGAAATGATGGAGGTTGTAGGTGTAAAATATGAAAAAGGTGTTGCCTTGAGGTCAAAAAGGATTACAGTCGGATCTAGCCAGAGAGCCTCAGAAAAATTATTAAAACGAGGATTTCTAGCATCAAAGAATAAGAATGATTAGAAGGACTACCAAAAAGTTGTGGCATGGCATCCTAGTCATTAGTTGAGGGTCCGAAAAACATGACCATTAATAATTGCTCCCACTGGCAGCTTTCGGATGTGAATTTGTTAAACGTCACTTTCTGAGGCAAATTGGTAACAAGAAAAGGTCCCTTGAATATTCTCCTTTTTGGGGAAAATTTTGGGATGATTAAGCAAGTGAAATGTATAAATATAATGAGGATACTCTTGCAAAAGGTCAAGGGGTTGAATTCTTATGAGAAATTTTGAGAGAGCTCATCTTCCTAAGAGACCAATCTGAGAAACCTGTTAATTTCCTATGTTTTATATTTCAATCATGTCAACTTGGTTGTGAGTGTACAACCATTGAAAAGCTCAGACTGTTAAAAAAACTTTCCCGCTTGATGAATCTAATCAATTTTGAGTTAATTTGTGTCAATCTTGGAGAAATTTGTGTCTACTTTATTTCAGAATGTTTACAAGTAGTTTTTCTTATTCCTATTACAATCTTGTGTTAAATTCCCTCCAAATCACACAGGATCTCATCCCTATGATAGTTTAGTGGCATTTGCAATTTCATTTCAAGAAGAGCCTTCATCCTACAATGAGATAAATAATTTAAAATCACTTCATTGTCATTTGTTGATAAAGATTGTCTGTAAGCCTTGAGTGTATCTTAGGCATGAGGAACCAGGGGTATTTGATGTTTTATTTAGTCTTTAGCTCGATCCTTCATGTTAAATTCTTGGAGATTGTGTGAAACTATGAAAATGGGCCTCCATTGATGCACACCTTATGGTTGAAGGAATATTTTAGCTATTTCAAAGCTTTCTGTCATTTATCTTTCTAATTTTTGTGAAGTCTCTCAAAGATCTAGTATAATCAATTTTATCTTGCTTAACCTCCCACCAAAATTATTTAAAAATAATGAATACATCCTGAACTACCCATGTTTTCCCTATGTGTCCAAAAATGTATCAATTATACTTTGCCAAACTATGTAGAAGCAATCATGATTCCATAATGTCTTTAGTAACCTTAGTCTTATCTAGGAAATATCACAATTCTTTAGAAGTGACAACTCGTGAGAGTTAAATTGTGGTGCATTGATCATATTTTCTCACAATCTACTTTCATATTTGTGCAAAGAAGGATATATTCGTTCTCCTTCACCAAAAGAGGTTATAAAATAGGTCCTCTCACCCTAGTCGAAAGGCATGAACTAAATCGGTGAGGATAGGTTACATCCTCTTGAAGGTGCTATCAATCTCTCCATACTCTGAGTGACAAAGGGCCAGTAAGATCTCGTCCCTAGCTAAAAAATGACATACAATATGATCTATTTGTCTCTAAGCTCCATGTCAAATCTGTGATGTTGCTTGGATTGAAAAGGAGAAAAAATTTGGATACCAACACTCGTGGCACCGCATTTGTCGGGGATAATTTGTTGATTTTTTGCTAGTTCATATCCATTTGGCCTGTCAACAACACCAAAATGGCATCGTTGTTGGGGACCTGATTTGGGTTACCGAGGATTATTTGAGCTCTGAGATTTTTTTGTGCAGAAATAGCACCAGAATGATACCATTGTTGGGGATAATTTGTTTATTTTTGCCACTTCATATCCATTTATCCAAAACAACAACACTAGAATGGTGCCATTCTTTAGGGATAATTTGTTTATTTGTTTCCATTTCATATCCATTTGGCCCATCAACAACACTAGAATGGTGTCATTACTTCTTTGAAGTATTTTACAAATGCAGTACATACAGACACTCACAGTAATACTTCTTACACGTGTTGTGTGCTAATACATTGCTAAAACATCATTATCTATTCAGATCTATAAGAATTGTTCAAATTTGTAAGTTCTGAGTGCAATATTTCTAGCTTATATAGTTATTGCACTAAATTTTTATCATCATTGACAAATTTGGGTAGAATAAGAGTAGATATTGTAATATTTTCATGAATCTGGTATTGAAAAACATTTGATAGGTCTTTCATAGTGAATTTGCACAAACTAAGGTGAAAATCCTTAGTGGAGACTCCATGTTGTTTAAATTCTTAATAAATACAAGTGTCTAACATATATCAAGTAAGATTTGTCATTAATATCTATAAAGCTAGAAGGAAGAAGATATTTCTTTGCCAAGGACCCTAGTAGAAGGTTGTTTCCAAAGTTGGGAAAGTCTAATTTAGAAGGAAGAAGAATTTGGAAGGTTGTTGGAGATCAAGCATCAAGAAAAGAGATCTCCATTGGTGAAATTGATCAGCCTGTGATTGAATATTGCAATACTTCCTCAAGTGCTTCTAAATCAGGTAGTCTCTTTGTAAATCTGAATTCTCCAACTAGAGAGGGTCCTTCTTTTGTATTTGAAAGATTTGCATCTCATTATGTCCCTATATTCTCCAAAGCTGATAGGATCTTCCAAGAAATAGAGTTTTTAGAGAACATCCATTTTGAGAATTGTATTCCTATGCTCCATAGACCCCTCACTCCTCATCATTATGTTTCTCCTGTAAGATCACCTCCCCAACACAATATGGCCCAACCCCAACCATACCTCCATTTTTGTGAACACTTTTGGTCCTATAGATTTCAGAGGTATGGATGGATATCCAAATGTTGTGCCCCAAGATGTTAGAAATAGATTGCCTAAATTTCAAGGAAATAATTCCATTACTGGAGATCAACACTTAAATCTTTTTGTCAATATGATGGAGGACTTTGAAATATAATTTGAGGATGTGTACATCAATTTTTTTATCCATGCTCTAGAAGAAGACACAAGGACTGGGATAAATTTGCTAGATAATTCCATTGATTCTTGGATAGAAATGAAGAACGCTTTTAGATTACAGTATGGAGATAAAATAGACCCTAGGTTTCTTTTATAATAATTTAAAAATATAAAAAAAAATTCTAATGAGTCTATTCATGACTTCAATACAAGATTCAATAAGACCCTAAATAGGCTCACTGTGATCCTAAGGCCAAGTGATGTTTCTTGTTTGATAAGATACTCTGATGCTTTTTATAAGAAAGATGCCTATTATTTAAGAGACAAGAACCCAACAACATTGAGACAGGCCTTCACCATGGCTTTGCAAATTGAAAATAATATCAAAGAAGTTGGTAAGCCTCCTAAGAGGGAAGGTATCAAGCTATTCAATCTAGAGAAGCCTCAGTCAAGTAAGGTTGTGGATCTTGAGGAAGTTGTAAAGACTTTGGTCGAGTTGTCAAAGAAATCTCTTACAAGCTAGCCAATGCAAAGAAAGGAATTGGAAAAGGTTATCAAGGTAAGCATAGGCAATAAGGATTGTCATCACCAATCCGAACTATGATAATTCTTCACGGGAACTCCTCGTCTTTATGATTATTTACTAATGCACACCTTTAGTTTGGTGGATGTAATCTGGAAACAAAACAACAACATAACACAAGAATACCATCGACTATGATAAGACAGAATTATGACAAATCTGAAATATCAAAGTAAATTATAATATTAACATGAAATTGTTACAATCTCACCCATGAGGTACTTCAAGTGTTATTGACTTCACTTGCCTTTCACCAAGACTATGGGAGAAACTTTACAATTACACCTCTTAATGGCTTCTTCAACACACCTTTAAACTGATGGCTTCCTTTGCACACTTCCTACAATATTTCTCACTACTTCCTTCTATGCTAAATGAGGGGGGTGGCCTCTCTATTTATAGAACTTCTAGGTTTATCCATCTTATCTCTAAGATAGGATAAGAAATCCACTCTGACGAATCATATTCCATACCTTAACTCTTATCTGTACATGTAAGCTTATCTTTTAAGATAAGATAAACCTTATCATTTTACATGGGTTCCACATTTTTAGACTTTTTACAAATAAAATACACAAAATATTTATGACCTCACTCCTTGTCCTTATTACCAATATAATATTTCTAATTCCTAATCATGTAGACCCTACTTCTCTAATTACCCAAACTTTGACATTTTAACATTACCGGACCACTTATGACAAATATTTACTTTTTACAACATTCCTATTGTACTTTGATTGTTACCGTACTCCACATTATTAGCGGCACCATCTTTGGGCATCGTTATCTTCTATTAGACACTACTACTAATTATACTTAACAACATCCTATTCCTAATACATACATTAATGAAATAGAAAATATGGAGGAAAATTTTAGTGTCGACATCTTCCCCTTCTAGCTTCTACTCCGTCCTCGAGAGTAGACTATTCTCAGTGCTTGGAAAATCTTCAACTTGTCGTGGTTGACCCATTTCGTAATGGGAGTGCCATTCAATTCCTCCGGTCAAGTGCGTACCATTTTCATGCACAAATTTCTTTATTTTGTAGGGCCCCATCCATTTTGGAAGAAATTTTCTCTTCTTCTTTTTTGTATCTAGAATCATATACTAGAACCAAGTCATTCACATGAAATGGAGACCAACGATCTTTTGATCAAAGTATTCCTTCTACTTCATTTTCTTCTTATGGCTTGTATCCTTTGCTATTTCCCTCATTTCCTCTAGAAAATGAAGATGTACCAACCTTTCTTTTCTTGAATCACTTTCATCCATCCTTTCATTTTTCATAACTCTCACAGTGGGAATATCAAACTCAATAGGAAGAATTGGATCAATGCCATAGGCCAACTGAAATGGAGAGTATCTTGTTGCTGACTTTGATGTTGCCCTATATGCCCACAATGCTGCATGAATCCTTTTATCCCACTTATGTACCTGCAAGGCTGCATCTTTTGCTAGAATTTGACACAACACAAAATTTGTTTGTTCCACCTGTCCATTTGTGCTTGGCTTGTATGTTGTTGCCTTCTGTGCTTAATAGAAAACTTATTGACTAGGGCTTCTACCACCTCATTAATGAAGTGGCTTCCTTGATTTGTTACAATTTCTAATGGACAACCAAATCTGGTGACAATGCGTTCATATATGAACCTTGCCACTTCATCCATGGAAGTTGTTTTCAATGGCCTAGCTTCAACCCACTTGGTTAAATAATCTGTGGTAACTACAATATACTTATTTTGGCGTGAGGTAGTTGGAAGTGGACCTACAATGTCTATTCCCCACTTTTCAAAGGGACCAAGTGGAAGAATAGGGCATAATGGAGCTGATGAAGTCTTATGGTTACCATGTGTTTGACAAATATCACATGTCTTACAATAATTATAACAATCTTTAAAAAGAGTGGGCTAGTGATAACCTACATCCAAGATCCTTCTTGTTGTAAGTTGTCCAGAGAAGTTCCCTCCACATGTACCATTGTGGAATTCTTCTAGCAGTTCCTTCCCTTGATCACGTCCAACTGCCCTCTTGTACTGTCCATCAGGTCCTATTCGAAATAATACTCCATGCAGAAAAGAATATGGACGGAGCGGCTTGAGTAATCTTTCTCTTAGTCTTTGCATTGGCACCATCAAGAAACTTGAATTCATTCGAGATAATTCCAAATATCTATGTATTCACTAGGGATTGTGTCGAGGATAACAATCTTTGCATCGGGAAATCATCATCATCACAAGATGATCTTAAACCATCATAGGCTCAAGAGAGTGCATCTGCATGACATGCTTCTTTCTGGCCTATCTATAATATCAAATTCAAATTCTTGTAGCAAAATTATCCATCTTGCTATCCTCACGATGGGTTAGGCTTATTTACAATATATTTTAGAGCACGATGATCTATTACAACTAAATTTTTTTCCCTAGCAAGTAATTTCTAACCTTCTTTATAGTAAAAATGATAGCGAGCCTCTTTTTGATTACTGAGTATAATTTACCTCAAGACTTTACTCATTTATCTGCTCCCAAAGTAAATTGGATGTTCATTCCCATTTTCATCCTTTTGCTCAAAGTACTTCCTAGTCTTTGCATCCCGAGGCATCAGTGTACACAATGAATGGCTTGCTCAATCTGGATTCTTTCAAAGCGGTGAGACAGACTTCCTTGATTGGGCTTGCCTTATTTCTAGATTGTCCTTCAAAATCTTGAGAAATTCTTGATGAACCTTATTTCTTCTATTAATAGGAAATGGTAAATCTTTGATTTTGAAACTTTATCAAGATCAGTACCAATACCATCTCTGGATACAACATGCCCTAACAAAACACCTTTAGAACATCCAAAGACACACTTTGTAGGGTTTAGTGAGGCTTGTGCTTCATCTAACCTTTGAAATGTTGTCTCCATCAGTGCGGGTGGTACAACTTGCTCCCATAGATGCAAAAATCATCCGAAATACTCGATGAAGGTCCCGATGTAGGGTTCGAACACCCTATTCATCAAAAGCTATTTGGAATGTTCTTTGGAGCATTACACAACCTAAAAGGCATAACTCTATAAGAAAATGTTCCCCAAGGAGTGGTGAGCGTGGTCTTGACTGATCTTTCTGCTATACAAACTTGGTTGTAGCCGCTATATCCATCAAGCAAAACTATAGCACTCTGGCACTACTTCGCCCAAGATCTGATCGAAAATGGAAGAGGGTAATGATCCTTCTTTTTGCCTTTTGAGCTTCTGTAATCAACACAAATGCGTAGCTTCCCATTCTTTTTATTGAGATCACAATGGGAGAAACCCATTCGAATTCTCCACAACAAATATGAATCCTGCATCTAGTAACTTATCTATTTCTTCTTTTACAATCTTGGAAAAATTAGGATTCATTCTATATGGCATTTGATTTATGGGCTTAGCACCATCTACCCACTCAATAGAATGTTCTACCCAATTTACTTGATGGAGTTCCTTGTAATCAAAAGTGAATATGTGTATGTACCTTTGAAAGAGCTGGAGTTAGGATTCCTTCTCACTCTCCATCACAGCATCATCAATCTTTATTTGTTGGAGACGATCATCAAATTCTTCTTCAGATAATTTTATGGGGTCATGAGTTGGTGTGGTGGAAGGATATCCATGATTTGAAACATCAACCTCACTTTCTTCATCTTGATGTCCACTTCTTTGGTACTAGAGTAATTAGAGGATGTCAATCATCGGTTTCATCACTTGAATCCACGAGGTTACGCCTTATGATGTCGAGGGATCACATTTATCTTCACCCTCTCTCTACCACGTCCAAGTGTCATGAAACCTTCATTCCAGTAGTTTCTTGCATGAACTCTCCTTAGCCATGGTCTTCCCAACATTGGGTATGCAACAGTACCATTTTTCATCACCTGAAAGTCTACCACACATACAACACCCATAACAGATATTTCCACATTTGAAACTACACCTTCTAGTTTAGTTTTTCCTTTATTTAATGACCTTAACATAAGTGTTGAAGGGTGATCAATTTTAAACCCAAGATATTCATTACTGGACTCGGTCATTACATTAATCAGTAGCACCTCCATCAACTAAGACATCATGAATTGAAATACCATTACATAATACCTCAGCTTGTGGAGCATAGGGATCCGCCTCTGCCTCCAAAACAGGGACCTCAACCTCCTTTCTTCATCGAGCATTGAGTCCACTTCACAACTCCCACCTCTTCTCAGAAGACATAGCCAAGAGTTGACCATATGTAATATTTGCAGGCCTTTTGGACAGATCTTCTAGGATGGAGTATGGTCCTTGCCCCTGTGAAATCAGAAAATCCTGCACACCCAGCTTTCTTCTCCTATGTTTCTTATTAGTTTCTCCTTTCATCTTCTTAGGATCATTTCCATCTTGATTATCTTTTTCTTTCTTTCTTTTTGTTACAAACACATCTACTTCATTATTTCTGCTCTTATCTACTACATCAAAAGAATTCATAGGTGCTTTTCCTTTATCATTATCTCCTTTACCAGATGTAGAAGCTCTATCTCGGACAATTATACTTATAATGACCTTTTTATAACAACCATAACATACTGACTTCAGAAATATTTCTTTTTGGACCTCTATCTCCTCCACGAGAACTAAATTCTTTTCCTTGAAGAAGATTAATAGTTAAGCCGACCCATCTTTTGAGCGAGATCTTCATACTCGGTAGATGTACTAGGAGAAATATTTGTGCTCACCGGGAGTGGTTGTGGATTACGGACCAAAGGTCTTTGGTGTAGGCTCTACTTTAGCAACAATTTTTTGGGCTCCTCTTCCATGCTTTCTTCTTGCCTTCTTACAATCTCCTTTGCTTGTTCAATGGTAGTTGGGCGGTCATACTTCACTCGTTGTCTGATCTCTGCATTCATCCCAAGAATGAAGTGCTTACAGAGGATATTATCCACGCCATTCATCAACCCATCCGCTAATCCTTCCTTCCGGATCTAGGCATCGAGCTTCCTCCTTAGCTCTAGAACATGAGCATGATAATCCCTTATCTTCTCCTTCTCTCCTTGGGATAGCTTTGTGATCTCGATCATGAGATCTGCATATTTCTATTGTTCATCAAATTCTTCAAGAAAACTTTTAGTTAATAAATCCCATGAATTTTTCACATTATCACCTAGTGTTTCAAACCACCTAAGTGCTTGAACCATCCAAAAAGGTAGGAAAAATTCAGTCCATTGTTCCCTTCTTATAAGGCCATTACAAATACAAGATCGTTTAAATTCTTGAATGAAAGAAGAAGCATCTTCATTAGATTGAGCTGAAAAAATAGGAATCTTTCCCATTTTCAAAAGTAACCACAGTGAAATACCAACCCACAAGTACAATCAACAAGACTTATGTGCACAAATAATTGGAATCACTATACTAGAAAGTGACTTTACACCTTTCTACAGTAAAATAGAAATGACCACGGTAAACTATGGTAAAACTTGACTTCTCATGGTAAAAGCGACTTTCTTGTGGTAAACACTATTCACGGTAAAAGTGAATTTTTGCGGTAAATACTATTCACGATAAAAAGTGACTTTACTGTGGTAAATACTATTCCCAACAAAAATGACTTTACCATGGTAACTACTATTCATGGCAAAAATGACTTTACCATGGTAACTACTATGCACAGTAAAAACAAGGTTACCCTCCAATTGATTTTTGACTAAGTGGGAATATCTCTCCAGAAAATCCACCAACGAGGAATGGTCGGCAACGGAACCAAAATGTCATCACCAATCCGGCACTATGATAATTCTTCACCGGGAACTCCTCATGCTATGATTATTTACTAATGCACAACCTTTAGTTTGGTGGATGTAATCTGGAAACAAAACAACAACATAACACAAGAATACCATCGACTATGATAAGACGGAATGATGACAAATCTGAAATATCAAAGTAAATTATAATATTAACATGAAATTGTTACAATCTCACCCATGAGGTACTTCAAGTGTTATTGACTTCACTTGCCTTTCACCAAGACTATGGGAGAAACTTTACAATTACACCTCTTAATGGCTTCTTCAACACACCTTTAAACTGATGGCTTCCTTCGCACACTTCCTACAATATTTCTCACTACTTCCTTCTATGCTAAATGAGGGGGGTGGCCTCTCTATTTATATAACTTCCAGGATTATCCATCTTATCTCTAAGATAGGATAAGAAATCCACTTTGACGAATCATATTCCATACCTTAACTCTTATCTGTACATGTAAGCTTATCTTTTAAGATAAGATAAACCTTATCATTTACATGGGTTCCACATTTTTAGACTTTTTACAAATAAAATACACAAAATATTTATGACCTCACTCCTTGTCCTTATTACCAATATAATATTTCTAATTCCTAATCATGTAGACCCTACTTCTCTAATTACGCAAACTTTGACATTTTAACATTACCGGACCACTTACGACAAATATTTACTTTTACAACATTCCTATTGTACTTTGACTATTACCGTACTCCACATTATTGGCGGTACCCGACGTGGTGTTGTTATCTTCTAGCGAGACGCTACTACTAATTATAATTAACAACATCCTATTCCTAATACATACATTAATGAAATAGAAATTATAGAGGAAAATTTTAGTGTCGACAAGACAAGACAAATTTGTAAATCATCCTAGAAATGATCAAAGATCTGAAGAAAAAGGTAAAGGACCCATGGGAGCTAGACAACCACAAGCTAGGGAAAATAGAGTAGTGCTTGATCCTCTAAATGCTAGAGTTGTTGTTGAAGAGACAAATGAAATTGATTGGTGTGACAAATGTTTCTTACCCCACTCACCATGTGAAGTAGATCAACAAGTTGAAGAAGCTGATGATGATGATAACATTGATGACGATGCATGCATGGTGGATTGATCTACAAACTCAAACTCATAAGGAGAAAATTCAATCAAGTAATAACTACAAGAACGGCTACAAGTTTTTGGGATTGCATTCACCAAGTACCTCTTATTCCTCCCTCTCATACTTTAGAAATAGATATGGTACAAGCTTTTGGACTTCCTAATAATGATTTTGAGTACTAAGAGCTCAATTATTAGGAAGTATGATGGAGGAATCCCATCAGAAGAGGTTAGATAGATGTGAATGAATGATTTTTTACCTAAGAAAAAGAGTATAACATAGGAAATAAAGTTGTCAAAGGGGCAGGGCCTCAAGCCAAATCAAAACCCTAGTTCTCACCAATATCCCAAAAGAAACTCCAAATAAAGATGCATCTGGAAAAGGCCTTTTTGTCTCATGTAGAATTTGGTGTTCCCACCCATGTCCAAAATGTGAAAAATCTTATGCCATCCAATGATTTTGTCAATCTTTCTCCAAATGATGCTTTGCCTAAATACATTCCTTATGAAAATGCCCAAGTCTTGAGTCAAATCAAGATTTTTGTTCCAATTGTTGAACTGCTTAGGATTCCTGAGCACAAGAAGAGGGCCTTTGAGTATTTGGGATTGGAAGAAGATAGGATTACCCAAGGTAAAAATATAAATAATGTAGACACTCCTCCTCCAACCATTGTAGACCTAGAAAAACCACCAGCATTGGAGGAGATACATGAACCACCTGAAGTTTACTTGGGAACATCTTTGGTTAAGTCTCAATTAAATGTTGATCCATTTTTTACAACACTGATTATTAAGGACAGACTGGTGCACAATTGTATGTTTGATTCCAAAGCATCATGTAATGTTATGCCTCTAGAGGTCATGAATGAATTGAACATTAAAGTGACAACATCTTATGTCAAGTGTACTGTAATTGATTCTAGAGAGGTGTTAGTTGTAGGATGTGTAAAAGGTTTGGTGGTACAACTTGCAGCTTATCCTAGTAAGAACTTAAAACTTGATGTTGTTATTGTTGATTGCTCTGCCAAATGGGGCATGTTATTATCGAGAAAGTGTGCTGCAAATGTTGGTGGAAGTGTTCAGATGGATATGTCTTTTTCCACCATTCCAATTGAAGGCAACCTTGTAAAGTTGTATGGAGAGAAGAAGATGTTGCACCTCATTGAAGATCCCAATAATGTTTCTTATGAAGTGTTGTATGCTGATGTAGATGTTGATAAATTTTTGGATTTGCTAATGGCAAAGAGCACAAGATTGATCAATGTAAATGTCTTGAACAAGTAGGTTTTCCTTGGACCTTATTATTCGATGGAGCTTGTTCCAAGTTTGGAAATGGTGTTGGTATTGTTCTGATTTCTCTAGGCCAGGAAGAGTTTGTTTTTTCTTTCAAACTCAAATTTGAATGCACTAACAACATTGCTAAATATGAAGCACTATTATTGGGTTTGAGAATTGCATGTAAATATGGTGTAAAGGATATCATTTTCAAAGGAGATTTAGAATTGATTGTCAAGTAGATTAGAAAATTGTATGCTACTAAAAATTAGAGAATGAAATAATACAAGCATGTAGTCTGGGATTTGATTGAAATGTTTGACTCATTTAATATTGTGCACCATGATAGAAATTTTAATGTTGTTGCAAAAAAGTTAGCAGTGCTAGGATCCAAATTTGGAAATTGTACAGTATCTCCATTTTGTGAGTATGATGTTGAAATACTAACAAGGCCATCTTTCCCTGACAACATTAAAAATTGGCAAGTGTTCGATGATTGGTTTGCCCAGGTGAAATGGTTTTACGTAGAACCAAGGTGAGTTTGCTAACTAAAATATAGATTAGGAACCAATAGTGTGTCTTCTTTGAAGGAAAGGAAACTTTATTTGGCAAAGACATCATCTAGTTGAAGAAAAACATAATTCCCAGAGGTTTGGTGGCACTTGAATCAAACTTTAATAATTTTGATTGCATTATTAATAGAATTATGTCGGTTTTAAGAGATGTGGAAGAAACCTGACACAGGCACAAAGGAAAATCCACGTAAAATTTGGTTAGGAAGCAATCGAGTAAGGAAAGAAGCGGTCTTATGTTCAATTGTTGAAGAAATATCAAGATTGTCTAGCTTGGTCTTACTCGAGTTGAAGGCATAGAGGGAATAATTGTTCCAACATGAAATCCCTCTTAAATCTAATGCAAAGACTTTCAAGCAAAAATAGAGGCCGATCAATCCACTCCTTTCTTTGAAGATGCAAGAAGAATTGAAGAACTTGATAGATGGAGGGATCATTCGGCCCATAAGGTACTCATCTTGGGTTGTAAATTTAGTACTATCGGAAAAAGGAATGGTGATATAAGGTTGTGTGTAGACTTTAGGAACTTGAATAAAGCATAATTGAAAGATAATTACCCTCTACCAAACATGGAGAGTGTGCTACAATTGGTAACTAGTTCTGAATTATTATCCACTTTGGATGGTTTCCTAGTTTATAATTAAGTTTTGTGAAGGATTCGAAAGAATAAGGACTTCCTTTACCACTCCTTTGGGAACTTATGTCTATGTCAGGATGCCTTTTGGCTTAATGAATGTTGGAGAAATTTTCCAAAGAGTAATGGATGTAGCATTTCTTTGGTTATATAAATGATTTCATTGTTTTTATCAAGATGATGTAAGCTGTGTTTTCTAGAAAAAGAAATGATCACTTGCAAAACTTGGAGAGAATGTTGTTAAGGTGTAGAGAGTATGGCATATCAATGAATCCCAAGAATTTCCATTTTGGAGTGTAAAAGGAAAAGCTTCTTGGTCACATTATATCAAAGGAAGAGGTCATGATTGATCCTGAGAGAGTGGAAGCCATCAGCAAGGTTCCAATTCTGAGAACTAAGAAGGGATTTCAATCCTTCTTTGGACAAATAAAATTTATCAGAAGATTTGTGTCTAACTTTATTGAGCTAACCATCCCCATTAATAGCATGTTGAAGAAGGACCAAGTTATCAAATGGGAAGAAGATTCCATTCAAGCTTTCAATGGGATCAAATAAGCATTAAAGCATGCCCCTGTTTTGGTAGCTCCAAATTACAAGAATCCTTTTCAAATGTTTTCTTTTGCTTCAGAAAACACCATTGCATCTGTCTTGTTGCAGAAGGATGATGAAGGGGCTAAGAGACCAATTTCCTTTTTCAGTAAGGCATTGCAAGGAGCTGAGTTGAAGTACACCATCATGGAGAAGAAAGCATTTTCCTTGGTGAAAGAAACAAATGTTTTTAGACCTTACATCTTGAGCTCTAAAGTTGTTTCTTATGTTCCCCACACCATGGTGAAATATATCTTATCAGAGATGGAGGTCTCAAGAAAAAGATGTAGATGGGTAAACAAGTTGTAGGAATATGGCATGGATATCCAAACCATGAAATTGATAAGAGGTTTGAGCCTAGATAATCTTATGGTTGAGAGAAAATTACGAACCATTGAGTTGAATGAAGTAGAAGGAGAAAGGTTGGATGTCCTTGAAAAGTTAGTAAGCTCTGAATGGTATAAAGATATAATCTTTTATCTTAGAAATCTATGCTGCCCTAAACATTTGACTAAAAATCAGAAAAGAGCTCTTAAGGTAGCCTCCCAAAAATATGTCATTACTGATTTTGGGTTAGCTTGGAAGAACCCCGAGGGAGTGCTCTTGAGATGCATCACTAAAGATGAGGCCCCCAAAACAATTGTTGATCTCCATGGAGGAGTTTGTGGCGGACATTTTTTGGAAGAGTTATAACACATAAAATCTTGAGGGCTAGTTATTGGTGGCCATCTCTTTTCAATGATAAAAATCTATTGGTTAGGAAATGTGAAAGTTTCCATCATTTTTTTTGGAATACTGAAAGCTTTAGGTTCCCTTGCTTTGCATCTTGTGTAAATTGAAGCCCCATTTAAGAAAAGGGAATGGATTTCATTGGAGAGATTTCAAATCCTTCCAGTGATGGTCATAAATGGATTCTTGTAGCCACTGATTATTTCACTAAGTGGGTGGAAGAAATCCCCACCAAGAAAGCAACACACCAAGTCATCATGGACTTCATGCTGAATCAAATCATATGCATATTTGGAGTGCTAGCTAAGATTTTTTCAGATAATTCCATGATTTTTAGAGCTAAACCTTTGGTGGCAATGTGCAAAGGGTATGGAATCAATTTGACATATGCTTCTAAATACAATCCCCAAGGAAATGGACAAGTTGAGTCCAAGAATAAAAACTTGTTGAAGATCATTAGAAGAAACTTGGAGCTAAACGAAAAGAAGTGGGGTGAGAAACTAAAGTTTGTTGTTTGGGCTAACAGAATCACTATCAAAAGAGCTACTGGTAAAAGCCCATTTGAGTTGGTATATGGAACTCAAGATTTTTTTCCCCTTCATTTGCAATTGTCTTCCTTTTCAGTTTTCTCAACAAAATGAAGATCAAGAAGTTATTCCATATGATGCTCTAATCAATTAGATTATTGAGTTAGATGAAGAAAGAAGGGAATCCCATCAGTGGCATGTGAAGTTTAGAGAAAAGTTGAAGAAGTTATTTGATAAAAAAGTGACTCAAGAGCTTTCAGTGTGGGAGATCTTGTGTTATTATGGGACAGTAGGCATGAGGATAAGGGAAAACATGGAAATTTTGATGCATTATGGATGGGCCCTTATTCAATTAACATTCAAATTGGTGAACATACCTTCTTCTTAAAAGACTTAGATGGGGAATTTCTTGAATTATCTATTAATGGTAGACATTGAAACTTTTCCTTAATTGATTTCTCAAAATCAAGGTATACTCCATTGTAAAGTGTATAGTCTTGTGCTTTCTTTCTTCTTTCATGTTTTTCTATTTTTGTTTTTCCTAGTCCTTGGCAACCATTTTTTTGGTTTCTCGGTTCATCCTTGGGAGATTTGGTTATTATTGTTTTGATCTACGTAAGCTTATTATTTGACTTCATTTCCCAATGGTTTGTTTTCAGCACTTGGTCGCTATTTGTTCTTACGGAACTCACGGAGAGTTCCCATCCTCGATTCGGAGCTGATGTTGGTGCTTAATTTGATCTTGCCCCATTTGTCCTTGAAATTATTCAATTTATGGGCTCTGTCATCTTTTTTATCTCCCCATATTGATGCATGAAAACTCTTTCCTCCATTTGGTTGCCATGATCAGTCCCTTCCTTTGGTCGAGGATCAATTTAAATCCGAGTTTGTTTTTGTTCCTCTGTCCATGTGAAATAATTTTTAACTTGGGTGAAAACTCTATTTTTTCCCTTCCTTTCGTTTTCCACAGTCACGTTTTGTTTTCCCTATCAATTTTTGTCCCAAATATCTGTGGAAATGTGGTCTTCTCTGATTGGATGCAACTCATTGGATCACATTTGGGCCTTATATCATTTCCAAAATCTTTGTCCCTAAAGAAAGATTCATTTTTGGGTGTCAATGATGATTTCCCTGCATTTTACGATTTGATAAGTGTGTTTTCCCCATCAAATTTACATCTCAGCATCTATGGAAATGTGGCCCTTTCTAGTTAGATGCAGCTCATAGGGGCACTTTGAAACTATAAGGCCTGACTCAACTTAAAGCTTGTCCATGTGGAGGGCCGGCACTCATCTAAAAATTCTCCTTTTGGTTTGACCTTGGAGTTACGTTGAGGAGACACGTGGAGGCTTGATTGACTCCACTCTATACTTAAACTTTTGAAAGAAATTTTCTAAGGCTTGGGACACGAGGAGGGACCATGCTTGTTTGGGGATTGGCCCCTAAATTTAATTTTGAAGAAGCGCCAGGAGGACACTTGGAGGCTTCCACTCACTCTACCCTTGCTTGGAATTTTCAATGGCCAATGAAACTATCTCGGACCCTAGACACATGGTGCCTTCCATTGATCCTTCAAAAAAATTTAAAAACTCTGTCATAATGAGACACGTGGAAGGACCACACCTATTTGGGGTCTCTACTTTTAAGGACCATACCAAAGGTGCGCCGAGGAAACACGTGGAGGCTTACGTTGGCTCCTTTTTACTAAGACTTTTTCAAAGGCCAAAAGGCATTTTTCTTGGGCCCAGGGCACGTGGAAGGCTCGTGCTTGTTTGGAAACTTGCCTTTATACCTCACCTTTGTAGTTATGCCAAGAAAAACCTTGGATGACTCTAATCTAGAGTTGAGAAGGGGCAGAATCAATGGTTGTGCATTTCACCTATTTTTACGCTAGTTTTGCTCCAAGACTCCTAGAGATGTGATTACACTTGTTTTTCATCATTTTGATGAAATTCCTTGTCATTTTTCTATAAAGTTCCATTGAATGGATTTAGAACTTAATTTGTGAGTCCAATAATTGTTAAGGTTGATATTTTGAAATTGGAATTGCTTGGGCACTTGCAAAAATGTGAATTACCAGAGAAGATGGATGTGGGGAAGAGTTGTAGAGGAAAGAGAAGGAAAAGGATGAAATGATGGAGGTTACATGCACAAAAGATGAAAAGGTGTTTCGTCGAGGGCAAAAAGGTTTACTGTCGGATCCATCTATACAAAGCCTATGGAAAATGATTAAAATAGGGATTTCTGCATGATAGAATTAGAATGATTAGAAGGACTGCTAAAAATTTGTGGCATGGCATCCTAGTCATTAGTTGAGGGTCTGAGAAACATGATTAGTTCATAATTGGTCCACCTAGTAGCTTTCGGATGTGAATTTGTTAAACGTCACTTTCTAAGGAAAATTGGTAACAAGCAAAGGTCCCTCAAATATTCTTCTTTTTGGGGAAATATTTGGGATGAGTGAACAAGTGAAATGTATAAATGTAATGAGAATACTCTTGCAAAAGGTTAGAGATTTGAATTCTTAAGAGAAAATTTGAGAGAGCATGTCTTCTTGAGAGACCAATCCAAGAAATTTGTTAATTTCCTATGTTTTATATTTTAATCACGTCAAGTTGGTTATGAGTGTACAACCATTGACAAGCTCTGAGACTGTTCAAAGAAACTTTCCCCTAGCTGATGAATCTAATAAATTTCAAGTTAATCTATGTCAATATTGGAGCAATTTTTGTTTGCATTATTTCAAATGTCTGTAATTAGTTTTTCTTATTCCTATTGCAATCTTGTGTTAAAGTCCCTTTGAATCACACAGGATCTCATCCCTATGATATTTTAGTGGTATTTGCAATTTCATTTCAAGAAGATCCTTCATCCTGTGATGAGATAAACAATTTAAAATCACTTCACTGTCATTTGTTGATAAATATTGTATGTAAGCCTTTGAGTGTATCTTAGGCATGAGGAACCAAGGGTCTTTGATGTTTTATTGAGTCTTTAGCTCGAGCCTTCATGTTAAATTCTTAGAGATTGTGTGAAACCATGTAAATATAGGCCTCCATTGATGCACACCTTCTGGTTGAAGGAATATTTTAGCTATTAGAAGATTTCTGTCATTTATCTTTCCAATTGTTGTGAAGTATCTCAAAGATCTAGTATAATCAACTTTATCTTGCTTAATCTCCCACCAAAATTATTCAAAAACAATGAATCCATCCTAAACCACCCATGTTTTCCCTGCGTGTCCACAAATTTATAAATTGTCTTTGCTAAAATATGTAGAAGCAATTAGGATTTCATAATGTCTTTAGTAACCTTAGCGTTGTCTAGGAAATATCACCTTTCTTTAAAAGTGACAACTCTTGAGAGTTAAATTGTGGTGCATTGATCATATTTTCTCAGGGTCTCCTTTTAGATTTATGTAAAGAATGATATATTCATTCTCCTTCACCGACAAAGGTTACAAAATAGGTCCTCTCACCCTGGTCGAAAGGCACGATGTAAAGCGGTGAGGATAGGTTAAATTATTTTTGAAGGTGTTATCCATCTCTCCATGTCCCTGGAGTTCTACAAAGGGCTAGTCGGATCTCATCCCGACTATAAAACAACATACATTATAATCTATCTATCTCTAAGCTCCATGTCAAATCTATGATGTTACTCAGCTTGAAAAGGAGAACAAATTTGGATACTAACAAGCCTCATACTCAATCCTCGATTCTAAACCCCAAACTTTGATTGGAGTTCAATTTATTTTCAAAGCAAGTTCCCAATAGGAACATTAACACAAAAATGAGAATACATTAACCTTATTTGTTCCCTAGTAATAAGATCAAAAACCACCAAAGAACCTATCCCATTTGCAATAGCTGTTAGGATTTCTTTCTCCAGAACTCCATAGGGAGCCCTGGTAGTTTAACCCACACAGGAAGCTCATAGGTTTCTCTTTATAAGGATCAAATCTTGGGCTCCACTTCTGAACCAACAAGCTAGATCTACCCAAAAACCAAGGTCCTCAAGGAGGATCTTTTTACAATCCTCGAGAATTGGAAAGATTGATTATAAAAAACCCATTCACATATGAAGCAATTTCTAATGAACCCTTCGAGATCCACTTCCTATGGGCCCATTCGTGAAACCATTCAACATTTGGTCTAGATCCATAAAACTTACCAACTAGAGAAAACTCCATTTAGGAGATAGTCTTCTCAGCCAATCCTTCTAGAATATCAAGACTAAGAAGCCCATTCTTTTTAATAGTCTTAATATTTAAAACCAAAGGTTGGTTCAAAATATCCTTGTTACAGCCCAAAATCCTATCATCCCAAGAAGGTAAAAGTAAATATTACCCCCACCATGTTGATTATGTGGATCCTAATCGAAGAGCCTCAATATGAGGGTCACCTATTTCCTACGACAGTTCTGCCCATTTGGTTTTGAATACAACCTCCTCCTACCCGCTCCATTTTCACATGTACATGACTGAGGCAACATTTTTCCTATTAAATTTCCTCTACACACCTTTTCCAAGGATCAATTTATATCATCTTCAAGTGCTACTTTTAGTCTAGAATCACACTAGGGAAACCTATAGTTTTGGAAACTAACACTTGAGGAGGAATCATTCACAACTCTTCTCATCTGATTCTATGAAAACCAATCAATTATCATCAATCAAATAACTTTATAGTATCAACTTAAAAAATCAACCTATATATCCCTTCAAAACTTGGTAGAAGTATAGATCCCATTTCTAGATTCTTGTCTATCTAGTCAACCGATTAAGTTGTTCATTTTTGAAACCACCATCATAGGGTTAGGTGATGTAGACATCAAATCTAGGTCACACTCCCCATTTACCCACATGTATATTAATTTAATTACCCAAATTAAATTTATACCCATGAGCACAATATTCATTATTTAATTACCTTAATTAAACGAAATTCCACATCACCTCACCACCTCACCTAGACACCTCATCACAAACCTATTCTTAGCATATTTCCCTTTTACTAGGACTCAATATCCACTCACCATAACTAACTAAGACTTAGTTCAACCCTAAAATCACATGCCTATTCTTCCTCTAACCACATTCTCGACTTATCTAAGTGCAACATTCCATTTTGATCCACGAGAATAGATAGAGTGGCCAAAAATATTGCCAAGATCTGTCATTTTTAGTAAACCTAGGATTTCCCACCTTAACCGATGTCATTCAACCCTAAAGCTGATGTCGGTCACCTAAACCATCGCTGGTTACCATATATTAATTTTGGTGACCTTATTTGAGAGGTTAGAGGAATTTTGGAAGTCTTGGAGAGAGAGATCTACACGCAAGCGCACACTAGAACACTCATGCACATCCAGACACCCTGAACCAACAATCAAGCATTGATCTAAAAGGAAATCATTTAGGTTCACATTCTAGGAAACAACGTCGTGGCAGGGAGCAACCATTTTCACAAATCAACCATCGTCATCCTCAATCCATTCAACCTTCTTCCTAAAGTAAGTAAACTCTAGTCTACAACATTCTACTGATTACTCGAGAATCAGTCTCTTATCTCTTTAGAGTTAGTTTCTAGTTTCTTGTGCATCCCACCATCCCCATATTCCTTCAATTTATTTATCCAACCACCCACAATCCCTATTAGCTCCCCCAATATTTGATACTAGACCCTCCGAGCATTCCCATCACCCTTGTTTTTTTTTATTAAGGGCAAATAGTTTTGAAGGGACTATACCACCAGTATACAAAAGGGCTCAAAAGCCGAGATAGTAAAGATGAGAGAAGCGGACCAAAGAAGGGAAAAAAATCCAACCAAGGAAGGCTCAATGAGTCGGACATTACAATATAGGAGAAAAAGGATCTAAATGTACAAAGATTCAGAGAAAGAAGGCAAGATCACAAAGGAACCAAAGAGAAATAGCATAAGGAGCCTCACCACAAAACAGCTCCGAGAACCACCCGATGTGACCACATCACGGCCAAAAAAACAGCATCACAACATGCCCTTTACTTGATGGCTCTATCAATTTTGGTCTTGATAGCTGCTGCATGACATGAAGAAGGCAATGGCGGTGGCCTGAGAGGGGTCTTGTAAATCATCCTGGGCAATTGCAATGTCCCTTTTCTCTTTAGGGCCCCATATGTCCTCATTGATCCCACTTAAACTGCAAACATTGTGGACATGTTGCTCAATGAAATTGTAAATGCTTTTGAGGGCAGACAAAATGCAGTCATTTCGGCTTTTAGCATTCCCCAGTCTGCCATCCAGGGACTGTAGTTTCTTGAAGACTTCACCAATAACCCCCTCTTCCTCCTCACTTTGAAGGATCCTTTTACCCTTAGCTTTTTCCATGTTTTTTATAGCCCCTTTGAGCTCTTGAAGCTCCTTTTCTAATCTGTCCACCCTTTCAGCAATTCCTCCTCTTTGGGCTCCTCCACTGGCCTTCTGATATGCAGGAGGTTTTCAGCTAGTTCTAAGTCCTTTTGGCTCCTTAGGACTCGTTGGGAAGTAGGGATTTTGGCTTTGAGGCACTTTCTTTTCTTGCTAGAGGTCGCATCTTCATTCTTTATTTTTAACGAGGGGGAGTGGGAGCGGTGGGCGAGTGTAGGTATGGAGGAGGGAGGTGGGATAGGATTCAAGGGAGGACAGTGGAGAAATGGCGGTGAATCAAGAGGATAAGGCCACAGTGCAAAAGGACAGCCCTAGAGTGGCTTTGAACTTCCCTTATAGATTTTCCAGAGAGTTAATCAAATAATGAGGAAAGCTGATAATGTTATTTCTACGAAAATGAGTTAATCACCCTTGTTAACATAAACATTCCCCTCCCATTCTATGTGTATTCACGAAGACTCTCCAAAACCCATTTTATTGAGCTTCTACCGTCCCACCTTAACCATTGTCACTTCCCTCTTAATTTTCGTCAATCATACCTCACCGAAGTCAGTCTATGTGACTAGTAATTTTACATATGAATGTGACCTAATACCTTTCACCAACTCACCCAAATTCACCTAGAACTTGACCCCGACTTATTCCAACACCTTGACCACCTACCAAGCTCCCATATTTGATCATAACCTAGCATGTTTGATTACATTTTCTTATTTTACTTGCATGATATGACTAAATCATATCAACTACAGTAGGGTTTTATTTATTTACGCTACCTCTTGCATTAAGTTGTATTAAACAATGGGTTGACAACCGTCAAGGAAGTATCATACTTCCCGGATCTAGCACATGCTAGGCATCCCACTGACATATATTGTTTAACTCTCTTTTGTGGTCTTGTTTTATATTTCAGGTAGTTCCTCCTAGCCAAAAGGAAGCTCTCGCGATCGTGATTGATCAAGAATTCGAGAATGCACATCTGACCTCAACCGAGCATCGCAATAGGTATTCCTCCTTGGCCCATAACCTTATCTATTTCATTAAATCCATAAAGAAAATGATGAAACATTTTGGCACACCTGATTCAAATCAAATGAATCTTCTTCATCTTCAAAACCTAAAAATAACTATTCAAAGGCCAAAGGATCTTCTAATGCAGTGATACTCAAGTTGGGTCCACCTCATCCTTCTAATCAAGCCCAACCTTCTTCCAATCTTTCCCTTGTCCAGGCCTTTCAGCTCTGGCGGGAGCAATGGAAGTACACTTCAATTAGAGAGCCCTATTCTTTAGTCTTGGAAAATATTCTTAAAGATGGAGCCATTGCACTTACTCCCATAAAACCTCATACAAGTTTTGAACATGCATGTCCCTCTGTATGCATGGTATAAATAACATGACTACTATAATTACCATCATGTTAAAGGCCATAGTGACGGTAACTGTATAACTTTTAAGAACATTTTCCAAGAGATGATAGATAATGGAGACCTCATCATGGATAACCCAAACGCGCTTTTGGCAAATCAAAATTTTCACATCTTTAAAAAGTTGTTTCCTAACCATAAACTGTCATCTAATCAAAATAGTGAACCTTCATCTAGCGAAAAAAATGTCCATGAATTCCACATAGTTTTTGATATCGTACCAACTGTTCCTCAAATCCCACCTATTTCATCTATTGAGGAAATTCTAACATGAGCTCCTCTACCCATAGAGGAGCATATCTCTTCTACTCCTTCACCCCAGAGGAGTCTCCTTCACTCACAGAGGAGCATACCTCTTCCACTCCACCCCCAAAGGAGTCCCCTTCATCTCTCCCTTCACCCACGAAGGAACCCACACTTTCTACCGATGTCATTCCATCATCTACCTCACAACCTACCGAGTAGTCAATGCTTTTAAATCTCTCATCCACAAGAGAATCATCATCATCTTCTCCTCCACCAAGGAAGAAGTCTACATCACCCCACCTATTATCTCTCCTACCCATGGGAGACTCGTTAGACATGCCACTACCTGTTGGGGGCAGTTCCCCCTCAGCATCCCAAGACCCCATTGACATGATCTCAACTCTTTTACCTACAGAGTCTAAGGCTAGCCAATTCCCTGTCTCATAGACATATTTTACAGGATTTCCACAAAACCAACTCCATCCTCTTCTTCAGTAGTCTCATTTTCACGGCTATCCAATCACTTGGATTACGTTGATAATTCCATGCTCTAGGGACATCTTCGACTCCCCTTTTTGACCCAAATGTAAATTTTTCCTAAGGATACTTCCACGATCTACCCAAAGGTATTTTCAGCATCCAGATCAGCATTGACCATGCCTATTGAAACTTCTTCTTCTTCATCATCTCTACCTACATCTAAACCTCTTCCCACAACTAAAACCATTATGAGACCTCAAAACCTATCCACACCTCTCTCCTCACCCATATCTAGACCCATTACTACCCCTGGGTGTCATGTTGACATCTATCCTTACTCACCCACTTGTCAAATCAGACTTAGCCACATCGTCCCAATCCCACACCAACATTATCCATCTACCTAAAAGAAGACCCAATCTTCTAGGCTGTATACACCGGTCTCGCCTACCACACCTTTGTCACCTTCCCCTTTACATCCATCCTAGGACCCCATCTATCAACCCCGATCAAACAATATCCTACTCAAGGCCATTCAAAAGCTAAATAACCTACTCTTTGCATCATGAGCCTCCGTTATACCTCATTCACCCAAAATCAAACACCCTCACCCTCACCCATGCATGTTTTACCACCTATACCTCCACCAGTTACTATCCCTCAACTTTACCTATATGACTTTAACCCATGTCATCCACCCAACTTCAACCACCCACTTCCACTGCGCAACTTGGTTTTCCTGTGGGTAACCCATCCTCTTCCACCATCTACTTTCCCTCTTGCACCTCGTACTCCCATGTCACCTTTACCCAAGAAGGTGTAACCCAAAGATAAGAACCCACTACCCTCTAATAAAGTAGTCAAACAAACAAAACCTTCCAGTGTTATTTCTTCTACCACACCTTTACATAAGAAGATGCCATCAAAACCTAAGATAATACTGCTTACCAAACCAATGAGCCAACCCATTCAAGCCTCTTCCCTCATAATAATCCACACTTGTACCCAAACCCATGCTCACTTCCCATCGTGATCTATTAGTAGGGTCCTACACTAACATTTTAACCAATCTCTTAGAGACTTCCGTCATCACATTACCGCCACTTCAACCTTACAATCCTCTCAAACCCAAGCCAAAATGGTTTGATGAAACCAATATTTGTGCCTATCATCGTGTGTCAGGACATGATGTAGAAAATTGTAAGGCTCTAAAAACCATTCATCTCCAATTTTTTCCTCTGATTTTTTTTTTTGTGATGATGACCTTCTTGATAAGGACCATGTTCCACCTTAAAGCTGTCACCACACATCATCATCCTTTACCCATTCATCGATCAATATTTCTACCCCCATAACCATTTTATCCACCTCCAAAATTTGAGATCAACATGGTCCGTATTAGAGAGTTGGCCAAATCACCACCTAAATGACGGTGTGCACAACTCACTTCACAAGTATTTTCCCCACCGTTAGGTTTTTTCGATCATGTCATTACACTACTCATCCTACACCTTCTCCATTTACCACCTCCCCTCAGATTAACATGGTTCAAGTTACCACCCATGCCTAGAAAGACAAAGGAAAAGAAAAAGTAACTAGCCCATCAACCAACCCTGTGCCCAATATACCATCTACACCCATACCCAAAATCACCATTCGAGGACCTACATACCCTATCTCTGATGGGGTCACCCATCATGCAATGATAAAACAATTACATTAGTCCCCTCTAAAGATGTCTTTGTATGATCTCGTCCAAACTTCTGAATCTCATAGACAAGCCCTTATGGAGGTTTTGCAATCCATTGAAGTTTTACCCAATGACCCCACACAGTGGCCTCCATTATTACCCCTCACCACGTGGCCTCACTTACCAAATCATCTCCTTCTTCTACCCCCATACCCACTCCTCAATTCACCGCCCTTAGCTTCTCTAATGAGGATATTGTACCTCTCTAGTTAGATGACCTTGATCCCGCCCTTTTCATTTCTATCTATATCGATAACATATGCGTATGATGCATCATGATCGATGGTGGTGCTAGCATTAACATCATCTCCTCCCACACATACAATCAAATGTGTATCCCTTCTAATTATATGCATAATAACCCAGTTATGTTGCGCTCCTTCAACAATGCCATCACCTCCACCCTTAGCACCATTATCCTTCACATTCACATAGGCCCTCGCACTATCCCAAAACTATTCTATGTCTTAGAGGGAGAGTTCTAGTATAACCTATTGCTTGAAAGACCTTAGATTCATGTCATGGGTTGTGTCCCTTCAACTTTACACCATTGTGTAAAATTTGAACATGAAGGACATAACTATACCATCCCCATGACCCGTCGCCATTCAAAACTTGTAACATGTTATACCGACCCAATGATGTACTTATACTGGTAAAGGCATCTACCACTATCCCCACTTCTCCTTCACCCACGAGCCCATCCACCAATGTTGTTGCCACCTCTCCCACATATAACTATTATATTCCTACTATTATTGTAGCCTTTGTAGTTGACCCGTTGCTGCACCACCTTCCAAGAACGATTGTGTCAACCTCATTGAGGAAGAAAAAATTTCTCCATCCCATTCACCAACGCGACCACCTTCACCCATGAAGTCCATAGATCTCAAATCTATTCCTCCTAAAAAAAATTTCATAAACACAATTTCCCTAGGACCTATGACCTATCAAAGCAATGGTGAGGTTCCTTCTTCTCTTCCCTTCCATTATCCTAACATGATCGATGATGATACACCTTCTATTAACATCGTTCAATGTTAGGATGATGAGTCTATACTCACCTACCTTAGTGCAGAAGATTCTTATATTTATCTATCGTTACCTTCTGAGATGCAAACCATGTTAAATGAATCAACTATTGAAATCAACATTAACACCTAGGATGACCTGCACATTCTAAATATAGACCAATATTTAGATAGTGTTGAACAAGAATATTTTACTTCTTTCCTCTAGGACCATAGTGTCACTTTTGCTTGGTCCTATGCTGATATGCCCAGTATTGACCCAAACATTGTGGTCCACAATATCGTAACCATTCCTAATGTCAAACCCATAAAACAGAACTACGAGAAAATGCATCCTCGCATTGCTCTTCTTGTCAAAGAAGAAATTCAGCACCTTCTCTCGGTTTCCTTTATCCTACCCATTGACTATCCCCAATGGATTTCTAACATCGTTCTTGTCACAAAAGCAACAAGGGAACTCCACATTTGCACAAATTTTCATGACCTCAACCTCACTTTCCCCAAAGAAGATTTTCCTCTACCAGACATTGATCAATTGGTTGATCTCACCACTCGCCATGAGATGTTATCACTCATGGATGGTTTCTCAGGTTATAATCAAATATTAATCACTCCAGAAGATCAACACAAAACTTCCTTCATCACTCCTTGGGGGACCTTCTGCTATTGATTCATGCCTTTTGGCCTTAAAAACACTCGTGCCACATATCAGTGAGCCATGACTTATATCTTCCATGACATCATGTATTGCATATTGGAAGATTATGTAGATGAACTTCTTACCAAATCCAAACGTTGGGCTAAACACCTAATAGTCCATAAGGTAATCTTTGACCTCCTCATCAAATATTATGTTCTCCTTCAACCTAAGAAGTGTTTCTTTGCGGTACTTTCAAGAAAACTCCTTGGTTTCATCATCTCTTTGCATGGTGTAGAATTCTATCACGATAAAGTGAAGGCTATTCTTGAAATGCCTCCACCTACCAATCTGCGTCAACTTTGAATCTTGCGAGGTAAGTTGCAATCTATTCATGGTTTTATCTCACTTTTCGATCACTTCCAACCATTTCATCATCTCCTAAAAAGGACATCTCATTAAAATGGGATGATGAGTGCCACAAATAATTTGACGCCTTAAAATAATACCTTCTTCAACCATCAGTACGTATTCCTCCTAAGGATAACCAACCCTTTTACCTATACATTTCAGCTATTGACCATTCTTTAGGTGCATTGCTCACTCATCGCGACACGAAACACATAGAGTAAGTGGTTTATTACATAAGCCATACACTTCAGACTATGAGACTAGGTACACCCATGCTAAAAAACTTTTCTTATCCTTAGTTTTTGTTGCCACTAAACTATGCCATTATCTACTCAGCCAAAAACCTTTTTGTCACTAACACGACCTTCTACACACATTATATGTACGCCAAAACCTACCAACATCAATGTGTAGCATTTGGCTCATTCTTCTCCCATACCTTGACCTCTAATTAATCCATCAAAAAAATTCAAAGTCCAAGCCATCACTAACCAACTAACATACGCACCCATCTCGAAAATCAACCCTCAAACTTTGATTTCCTGAAAAACCAGTCTTTACCCTCTCTTTGGATGATACCACTTACCGGATGCCCTTATTCTTTGATGGTTCCAAATGTCAGCATGGAGGTGATGCTGGTGTTAACCTTATTCCTCTTGAGGGTGAGCTTATGCCTTTATCTTTCAAACTCAATTTTGATTGAACTAAAAACATCATCAAATATGAAGCACACATATTAGGCCTTCTAAGCGCCATCTCCCTAGATGTTAAATCAATTAATATATTTGGTGATTCCCAACTGGTTGTAAACCAAGTCAATGGTATATACCAATGTCATAATGAAATAATGCAAAAATACAAATGTCATGTCGACACGCTTTTGACTACCTTTGATCGTTACAAAATTCTAACCACCCTATGTTCTACCAATAATTTTGAGGATACCATGGCCTATCTAGCTTCTCAGATACCCACTTTTCCTTCTAACTCCAAAATATTTTTCACAATACAAAGGTTACAATCACCCTCTTATTTATCTCATTCGGTCAAACTCTGCGGAACCGTTGCACTTGATCCATATGACCTTTGGTATAATCGGTTTGTAGACTACCTTTCCCTTTCCATTCTTCCTCTTGATCTAACTCGTAATGAACAATGTGCATTTCTTAAAGGTGCCTCTTGGTATATCATCATGGGTGGTCTCTTTTATAAGTGCGTCTTCGACAAGTATTCTCTTATGATGCCTTCTGAGTTATGAAATTCCTTACACCATTAACGAAGTTCACAGCGGAATTTGTGGAGATAATTTTAGTGGCTTAGCTATCAATAAACGCATTCTTCACCTTGGTTATTATTGGCCAACCCTAAACCACAACATTTGTGACTATGTCAACACATTGTGTGAAATGCTAGCAACTTGCCAATCTTCATCACACACCTAGTCATGCCTTAGAAGTCGAATAAGACCTTTGCCCTTTCTCTCAATGGGGTTTGGATCTTGTCGGGAGATCAATCCTCATTCTTCACAACGCTACCAATGGATTATAATCACTACTAAATACTACACTAAATGGGTAGAATCTATTCCCCTCATTTCTACAAAAGCTGAGAAAATATGTGAATTCATCAAACATCACATCATTTTTCACTTTGGTTTCCCTCATTGTCTCATCACTGATAACAGAAAACAATTCAAAAACAAAACCCTACAAAATTTTTGCAACGCTTTTGGCATTCAACTTAGTTTATCGCCACCTTATTACCCATAAAAATGGCCAAGCAGAATCAACCAATAAAACCTTGAACAAAATTCTCATAAAAGTAGTTGACAATACTAGGAAGGATTGGCATATGCACATTCCTTTCACCTTGTGGGCTTATCGCACTAGTATTCACACTTCAACTACTGCACACTTTTCTCTCTGGTCTATAGTACCGAGGTTGTCTTACCTCTTGAAGTCCAAATTCCATCTCTTTGCATCTCACTACAAGACATGCTCAACGATGATGACTTTCTCTAGGACTATTTAGCATAACTTGAGTTGTTATATGAACGTCATCTCAATGTGTTTGACCATTTCCATATCTACAAAAAAATTTATCAAGCATTCCTACAACAAACGGGTCCACGAATGAACCTTCCGGGTTAGCAACCTTGTCTGAAGGAAAATCAACATGTAACCAAAGAAGAGAAAAGTAAACAGGGAAATTTTTCTCATAATTGGCTTAGACCCTATATCGTTACTCATGTCTATGGGTGCGGTGCTTATCGTTTGTCTTCACTTGAAGGTAAATTAAAACTTGAGCCCCTCGATTCCTCGCATTTTAGAAAATTTTATTTTTGAAATCAAGTTTTATATCACCATCGTCTATTGACCGCTCATCCCTTGAGTGTCGTTCACCTTCCATGTTACCCAGTTTGGGGATCAATGACTAAACAAGAATCATGTGGTTACTCGTCACCTTTCAGCCTTATCTTTAATATTAGTACCATGAGTCTACTCATGGCATGATTCTCATGGATACTTTTCATCTTTTTCAAAGATGGAATCCCATGGTCGTTCATCACTTGAAACCATCTCTTTCATAGTTAACCTCTTTGTGTTATGTTTTGTCTTCTAAACAAGAACCTACGCTTCCTCTATAGTCTTTTCCATGACTTAAATGCCCAAAATTAAAATGGGATTCAAGTCCTTGAGTCAAACTTCCTAGAATGAGATGACTCCCTCAAAAGGGACATCTCTTCTCTCTATCTTACCGCTATAAATAGACTGCTCCCTCAAAGGACAACTATACAAAGCTATCCATACTGCACATAGTCTATCATAAAAAAAAGGACTATCCTTGCAAAAACCAAAATAAAATATTCAGAAGCTTCCCACATTGATCAACTTCATGAATACCTCAAGGAGATAATATACTCATCCCATATAGACTTCTCGCATCGATTAGTCTATCAAAAACAAAAACAAATGAAGAAAATGATAACTTTTTATCATGGACTTTCCTATTTTTTATCATGGGTTTCTTGCCAGGTAAACATGTTATCGTACACTAAAGTTATGCTAAACCACCCATTTTCACCTCATTTCCTTTTCACCCTAATTCCCTGCCCACTCAAGGGACTAGCCAAAACTGTGACATTTTGTGATCATGTGACTTTCTTCACCCTTAGAATCGTCCATTATGCAGCGCCTTTTGGGGTCTCATGTTCATAAGCCAATCTTTGGTATGATGGACTCATTAAGGTTCTTATCAATTAGGAAGCTCTTTTACCACCTCTTACCCCCGATTACTTATTGATTATCCTATATAGAACTAGACCATCGACACCGACATTTTAAAATATTTTCACTATCACCTAAGACTCAACCATGCCTATCACTTATGACTCAACCATGCCTATGAATTATACTCAATCATTCCTAAAACCTACTAACCCATTCCTCTACCTCATCTTATTCTTCCCTAGCTTATGGGAGAAGCGCATCGCCTAGGGCCCCTTTTCTCCGTGGCTATGTAGGTAGAAATCCTAGGGCATGGGGCCCTTGGAGGTTATTGTTAACCAAAATAAGATCCTCTTATTTTGGGTTAACTAGATTCTTTTTGTGCCTCAATCAAATTTTTACACATTTTAGGCACTCAAACTTTTTCAGGTATTACTTCATTAGATAGAAAATTCATTCTCCTTTCCATAAAGGTAAGGAAGTCCTCCTAACTCCTTATATTTTGCAAGTTATGGCTCGATGGAGTTTGGAGGGGAAATTTTGCTAAGGCGGGCCCGCGGGAATAAATTTGGCACTTAGTCTTTTGGCTAAAAACTCGAAGGAAAATTTCAGCCCAGAAGCCCACAGAGGAAAATGTTGTTTTGATCCCATGGTCGAACTAGAGGGTGCCATGTGTTAGGAGGAGTGGCGGGGTGGAAGGACATCAAGTTTTTGGTTTTTTTGTCAAAGTGTGTTAAAGGAAAAATAGAAGCACATCCCTGTCGAGCGATGAAATGATGCCATGTGTCCAGCCAGCGGCGGGAGTCGGGACAACAAAATGATTTTGGAAAATTTTCCAAAGTGGTTAAAGGTGCAAAGGTAAAAATGGAGCACATTCCCACCAAGCAACAAGGAGGTGCCATGTGTCTTGGAGTGGCGGGGCTACGGATAGTTTTAGGAAAATTTCCCAATTCTTCGAAAAGGGGTAGAATGTTGTTTTGAAGCCCACATCCCAATAGTAAACCAGGCGATGCCATGTGTCTCAGAGTGGTAGAGGCATGGAGATTTTTGGGAAATTTTTCCAAAAGGAAAATTTAAAATTTTTACCCCGCCGACCTTGATTTTGACTATGTTTTTACTAGATTTTGCCCTAAATCTTCAGAGGGCCATATCTTTTGAACCAGAGCTCGATTTTTCATGATTTTGGTGTCATTGGAAAGATGTTGAAATTATCCACATGATGGATGCTTCAATTTTTATTTTTGATGGAGTTTTATGGGAGAAAATTGAGGAAACATCTCTAGAATGATAAAAACATAGAAAACGACCCGACCACCAAAATTAATGAAGTATGGGCTTTTGTCTTGCTCTACGAAGCAATATACAATGAAGTATGGGATTTTCATGAAACCCATCACTTTTTAGGCTATTTAAATGGATCTATTGATGGTTGGAGTTTCAAATTGATTTTCCCATGTTTTTTACCTTTCCTTCATTTTGTCGATCGATAAAAGTTAGATTTGACTCATTTGTAAAAGGTTGTTCATTATTCTTCTCTACCTCTCCCTTCTTTTCTTCCCTAGGGTCAAAAATGGAGTTTGAACCTACTCTCTTGCTCTGTAATGGAATTTTTTTCCTCTTACCCATGAAATGGTGATTCGTGTAAAATTCTAAGCAATAAAACGTGTTTTGTGATGCATTTGTCCATCCCTTCTTATTTTTGGTTGTTTTCTTCTTGCCTCTCTTCATTGCAGGTATTTGTGCATATTTGGGTGTTCATTATAGGTTTTGGAGCTATGTTCATGGAGTTTTGGAACATGTTTTACGTGAAATCCATCCTTGGTTACGTGATGCACTTGTCCATCCTTTCCATTGCTCGCCTCTTCTTGTTTTATGGCGGTTTTGATAGATGTTCAACATTTTCCTTCTCTGGTGTATCACCGTTTTAGTGTAGGTTTTGTTTTTCCTTGTTTTATTTCTCTCCCTATCTCCTTAGAAGTTAGATTAGGATTAGACTAGCTTACCGCACTGAGAATAGCTTATGGCGGGTAGTTTAGGAATAGGAACTAGCCTTCTCTGGAGATCTTTCCCCATTTGCAAAGGTCCCACACTTTGGGAAAGCTCAATGTTGTGCATTCGCACCAAATGACATTGCCTTAGAAAAGTAGATCCATAGGTCATTTTGGGGTGTCTTTGTGAATTTTTACTAACATTTTTGGCATGTCCGATGGGACCCTTAGTGGTCTTCCACTTTGTATTTTGTAGGTTGGTGTGTTCCTATGAAGATTTCAGCCTTTGGAGGCATTCTCAAGCACATCTAGGGACTTCATCTCGATCAATAACTCATTCTACGAGTTACTGAGACATGTTTTCCATTCATTTCCATTCATTCGCTTTCCATATCCTTTCATTCTTTTCATTGTATGAAGTTGTGCAATCATGACTTCATTTCCATCATGGAATTTACATTCACGGTAGTAGCAATGTTTCTCACCTCCAACATGTTTTTCAAATCCTCCAGATCAGTGTTTTGATCAAATTCAAAACTAGTATGCATATCCATATGAGCAATGCCAAGATCATTTTGACTATGAAGTACATCAAGCACAAGGATATGCATATGATGAGGGCGGTCAAGAAGAAGATGTTGATTTGTTGGATAAAATCCAAAAAATGGAGGTTGGCATGGTGCAATCAAGGGCTCAAGCACAAATGAAGGCATTTCAGATTGGTTTCAAGGCACCTTGTCCATGAGTTTGCCCTATTCCAAGACACTATAGCCCTCAAGACAAGTTGGACTTCATGATTGGAATGTTGCCCCAACTTGCACAATGGACAATGGAGATAGAGGCCTATAAACTTGGTGTTGAACAACCTTCTCAATGGGTAAGTTCTACACCATCATCTGGTTATTATCTTTCGACTCCTTAAGTTGCGTCATCTCAATTTGGATTTCAATTTCCAAGCTTCCCATTGCATGCTGCCCCAAGTGTTGATTCCATTTCTCCATTCCCTAGTCTTCCACCTCATCTCAATTCTTCTATCCTTTTCCCTTCCAAACATTCATCCCCTCCACAAGAGCTAAAAGAAATACCTTCCACTCTAAGGAAACAAGAGTTTCTACCTCCTCCACCACCACAAAAATTGCAAAATCAATTGAATCCCAACCCATCACTCCTCTTGTGTTCCCAAATCCATGTTGGGAAAATGAAAATCAGAAAATCAGTCATGAAGGATAGTAAGAAGAGGCACCCAACAGAAAATAAATAATAGACAACTTGAAGAGTTGGGATCTCAAATTTGGGATACCAAAGACCCCTTACTAGTTAAGCCTACAAGTGGTGGCAAAGGCTGATTTTGTTGCAGTAGAAGAAGAGAAAAAGAAGAAGAAAATCAAAAATTAGTTTGTTCAAAATGTAGTGTCCATGTTGGCACTCTACTTGAAGGAAATTCTGATCCAATTCAAGTTGCACAATCATCCATGGAACAGGAAATCTCTAAAATAGATCTTGCAGCCCTAACTTGTCCTCTAGAGCAACAGATTGAAGATTTTGATTTGACAAACTTCATGCTAGAGGAAAAGGTCATTCAAGAGCAAGATTGTCTTCAAGTAGTAGAGTGTTGGTCGTCAAAAAGGACTTTGTTGAGAGCAACAGTCAGGGGACAAGAAGTCCCTCCTCTTTAATGGGAGAGGTTCCCTTATTTAAAGACCAAGCTTATTTACATATGTACAATGCATATTTTTAATGAGGAACTTGGATATCATGAAAGTGTTTCAAAATAGAATGGATCATCAATACAAAAGCACGAGAGGAATGAAGTAATGGAAAGCAGTGAGAGAAAGACATTCTCCAAAACTATAGGTAACAAAATAATTCCTTATGCATGCCAAAATAAAATTATTTGGAATAAACCATTTTCATTTGAATTAATCAGATGCTATATGCAAAGACACAAAGTTCCGAAATAACATCCATAAGAATACAAAGCTTCTTGACATAATATAGACAAATGATTCAACAGTATTCAATGGATAGCAATAAAGAACATGATCAGATGGACAAAGAAAGAAAGCTCTTTTGTATTGATTGCTTTGTTACTTTTTACACTTTCAAAAATAAGCCAAGTTCCCCTGAAAATGGTGGAGGGAGACCATTATATAATTTTACAAATCAGTTACACTTGGTAACTACTTATTTTTAACTAAAATGCTTAGTTAAAGGGATGCTTAATGCAAAACCCCAACTAATTACAATAAGCCCAAATTTAGAAAAAGAAGGAAGAGAGAAGCTAGGAGGGGAAAACAAGTGCTCATGATTGGGAAGGGCCCACTGACTTGAGGATCCATTGTCGAAACCTTTTCAAAGCCTCTACTATGTCTCTTCCATGAGGAACTGATGTGTTGGTAGTAGCTTGGGTCCAAGATCCCAGACATTTCTCCATCTCCTTTTCAAACTCGGTGTGCATATGTTATTCCATATTTGCTTCCTCAATGGTAGATTGGAGAGAGCAGATTTCCTTTATCTTCTCCTTGGTAATGGAATCCTCTTTAAACAAGTTTTCTTTGACAAAAGCTTTGAATTGAGCTTTAATTTCCTATAGGGAGAAAGGCACACCTGAAGTCTCATCATGGAGGTGGCAGTGGATATCCTTAAAATTAGATACCACCAACGTTTTGAAAGCCTCTCCCTTCTGTCATCTATTCCTTAATTCTCCTAAAGCCTCCTCCAGCACTTTGATTTTCCACTCCACACTAAATGCCCATCACTTTGACAAATTATATTTCACATCATCAAAGACCTTACTCACCATCAATAGATTTTCATCAGTCTATCCCATCAGGGGAAGGTCTACTATGCAGCTTCTCCAAAGTTTGAGTTCTTAATTCATATTTCCAATTGTGGAGGAGAGCTTTTTTTTGATTATTTACCTTCTCATTGAGCTTGAAGGCTTCACTAATGAAATTCAACCTCGCAACAAGCATGTCGTCCACCATGGCCTCCATAGCCCTCCCATAGATGGAGTACATGTGTATGTCCTGATGCTCTGGACTTCATCTACGGGTGAGGATGACATGTGGTGGAAGAGCAATCAGTGGGGTAGGGTCTAAAACTTTATCTTTAGATAGCAGTGACTTAATGAAACTAGAAAGCACTTGAGCCTGCTCCTCCAGCTGCTCTATAGTCTTGTACCCTTTTTCTAACCTCCCAATGACCTTGGTGACTATTTCTTGAAGGTTGTGTATTTCACCTTCAGGAGTAGACTCTCCCATTGAGATCCTTAAAAGTTCTAGATCAGAGGCATGCAAATCCTGCTCTGGCTTATCAACTTTGGGCTTAGCTATCTCAAGGAATTTCTGACCTTGAGCATCTGTTACTATCCTTAAAGTTGTTATAGCTTTCTTGGCAGGAGAAGAAGGAGTAGTACCCAACAAGGCCGCCACAGCATCAAAATTGGGCCCTGAGATTTGAGAAGAATACTTCCTCTTCCTACTATCAACAAAAGGTTGCACCCATGTAAAAGTGGAGGAAGAATAAGAAGGGAGAGCAAGAGAACCAAGAGTGAGAGAACTCATGGAACTAAGAGTGTTTACCATTGTTGCCTCCAATAGGGATGTGAGTGGAGCGGATGAGCCTTCTTGGACGAGAAGAATCCACGATGCTTGGAGGCTGGGTGCTCTGAATTATCTCGCTTCTTATCCATTGTGGTTTAAGAAGCACTTGCAGAACCGGCATTTCACTATCTTCACTCTCACTAAGAACAATGATGTTCTCGCCCGAAAAGGCAGTTCTAAATGCTTTGGTAGAGAATCTTCTTCAATGGGCTCCTTTTGACCTCCTTTACCTTCTTCTCGATAGACTGAGTGGAGGAGGAAGGAGTGGAGGATTCATGGCCTTTACTTGATGAAGTAGGAGGAGTCTATACAAGTACCTCGAACTAGGTGTTTGTGCCTCCTTTCTTGGCGTTGAAGTGTCTTTGGAGGAGGATTCTCCCACATTCTTCCTCAACTCATAAACCTTCCTGTCGATCTAGACTTTGGTTCTCACTAGGACATGAGCTAGAATCTCATTTAAATCATCTTTTTCTATTTTAAACCAATCTAGATCCTCTAAAGGCATATGCTTTATCATAGTTTCATACTCATATGATAATAAATCTGTGTTGTCGTCTTGAAGCCCTTCAGGAATCTAGTATAGGTTAAGCTCTTGTATTAACTAAAGGGGAAATCTGCCATAATGCCTCCTTCTGGCCTCAAAATCATCTGTGTAGTCAACCCAATAATCCTCAGTGTCTGCCCTATGATGGTAGTTGATTATGAGATTCAGTTCAATGAATTTCTTCAAGTTGAAATAGGTTTTGGGCCTGAAGAAGTGGATAGTGATGGGAGCAAGGGCCCTCTCTATGTTCTGGGCATCCAGAGTGGTTTTGCATGTATAGTTCCCCAAAGATATGGGGAAGTGTAACCCAATGATCTTCTTATCCCTGTAGGTTCTGTGTAATTTGTCTAATTGTCTGCACACCTCAATCAGGGCCATCTTATCATTACAAAATATGGGGAGCTTAAGAGGAGTGCTCTCATAACCTGCTAGCCTGATATAAGAGAACCTTCTGAATTGAATGAAGTAGGCTTCGTACTTTGCTATCAAGCTCATGGATTCATTAGAAAACCTGCTTGTAGTGTCACTCTCTAGAATCCTTACAATTTACATGGTGAAAACATCATTCACCCTCATGAAATTGTGATTACTAGTGTCTAGGGTGAACTGAGGTCAGTAAGCATATATAGGATCACCCTTCTGAGCATCAATGTATGTGAAGCCAAACCACTATCTAGATGTTGCAAGGGTATACATCAGATAAGAAGTCATGTAGAACTTCTTAGTTTGTTATACATTGGACAACTGCTCTGTCAAGTTCATGCAGATGATCTCTGCCCAGTTGATGTTTTGGGTACCTTCACAAACTATGTTGATAAGTGGGCACATCCAGAAGTGGAACTCACTGGTAGAGGGTAATCCCATGATGTGAGATAACATGATTATGAAGTCAAAGAGATCCTCATTTAAATCAGCCCTAAAAAGAGCTTTTGATAGTCGGGATGCCCCTTTATTAGGGTTCTTCAGCCATGACTTCACCACACTCGCCTTGTATTTTTCACTCTCTTGATCAAAAAGGGCCTGTGCTTGATTTTGAGAGATCACCACAAAATTTTCCATCTCTTAGATCCTTAGGGCAGTGGCAATGGTGACAACGTCAAGCTTAACGATTAACTCCCCATGCACAATTGATAATTCACTTGTTTCGAGGTTGAAATGAGCCCCACGGGAAAGTACCATGTTAGAACATTGCATAGAGATTGGGAAACCAGCAGCAAAGGCCATGCCACTATCATTAATCATTTCTACGCCATGGGAGAAGGGTTCGGGTTTGTCAACCTGGTCTAAAAATCACCAAAGTCCAGTGACGAACTTCATTGTCCCCAATATCATGAATGGAGGACTCAAGAAGAGAAACCTGCTCCTATGCTTGAAATTTAATCTTCATGTTGAAAGTACTTAGGAAAACAAACTCACCACTTGAATGCACGATGAAATTGTAGGGGGAATGGGGATGCGAGTAGAGATTTCAATTGCAAGGGTATAAGAAAATGGAAATGAGAAATCGGTGTGTAAAAATGCGTAGGGGAAGTCTATTAAATAGTTGTTTAGGAGATAGAAGGTTATTAAATACACGTTAAATTCATCTTCACCAACTCAAAAAGCAAGCATCGAGAAAGTGGGAAAAATTAGCCTAGATGGCCTTTAGTACATTTGGGACATGAGGGATGTGAAAGCATGACTCGGCCGATGCGGGTGATGTGGGGACATAATGCACAAATGCTTTTGGGACATGAGGGACCAAAGTACACAAAGTGCATGATGTGGCCGATGCGGGCGATTGGGGAACAGAGAGCCCTAGTGAACTTGGGACTGTTGGAACAAAAAGTTCCGACAGGTCCGCAAGTTAATAGATTTCAGAGAAAGCGGCCGATTGGTGAACAGAGACCCTACTGAACTTGGGACACATGGGAAAAAAATGTCAGAAAAACCCACAAATCACTCAAATGACTCAAAAAACGTAGAATTTTTCTAACTTCTCAACTTTCCTATTTACTAGAACATCAGAAAAAGGTGTCAACTCAAAAATTTAAATTTTTGACTTTCAAAAGAGGGGAAATTTTGAGAGGACAACACAAAGGAAGGAGAAGCTACTCCAAATCCAAAAGAAAAGGAGCATATTCTAGCTATGGAGGGGAAAAGTGCAAATCCAAAATCTTTGAGCACAAAAGCAGGCCATAGAAGGACCCCCAGTTCTTCCTTCCACTTCATCTCTCTTGAGCTCTAACATTAGAGAAGAGTTTGATCTTTCAAACTTCATGTTGGAGGATGAAAGAAACCATGGTAAAAAAGTTGTTGATAAAAAAAAAAAACCATGGAGGAATTTGAACATTTACGAGTAGGACAGCAATGAGGTAGTTTATCTATCGTTTGGAGGAACTGTTTTGATGGAGAAGAACCAGTTGAAATCACATTTTTTCTCCTTCATCATCCACCTTCCAAGCACTTGAGCATGTTTTCATGGAGGAGAGCATTCATTTGCAGTAGCCTGCATTTTATAGTAGCCTTTTGGAGCCAAGATTGGAAGATTTTAATCTTCCATGTTCTTCATTAGAGGAAGAAGGGAAAGAGTAGAAGAGTTCCACCACTTCTCACATACCATCCATCTAAGGTCTACAAGAGGACTCCATTTTTGGAGTTGAATTTCAAAGCTATGGGCATATCAAATGGATCAGACCTTGCCCAATAAGGTATTTGGATTCATTGGAGCCAAAGGAGAAGCCACAACCAGTCATGCTTGCCTCTAAGCATGAGGATGATATGCAAAGTACCAAGGATCAGTTGTAATACCTCTACAATCTAAATGTAGAGCAACTAAAAGAGGTATTTGATTTGTTTCTTGTTGATACCTTGATGATTTTGGTGGAAGACCAGTTTCTTGTTTATTTTTCACTCATACTAACAGCCATGATCAGCTCTAAATCAATTGCATGGCTGCCAATTTTGAAGAAGGGAAGTTATTTTGCACAACTAGTTGCAGGGTTTGTTTAGCCCACCTTTGCTTCCAGTTAGAGTAGATTAGGTAGGTTTTCTTTCAGTAGAAGAAGTGCTTATGCACACTATAAATATCCTACTTGGGTTATGTATGATTTCCATTTTTTTACATAGTTGTTTGGTGTTGTTTTGGTTTCTCTTGCATAATGCATTCAATGGCTTTTGGTGAGGATCAACTCCAAGTTTCAGTGGGTTTCAAGTGGCTCAGAAGTCATATTTTCATACTTCAGATCAGAATTGGTTATCAGGATTGACTCCATGCCCAATGGATGCTTCAAATTCCACTAACCATTCATCTAGTAGGCATATGATTCCTGAGAGTCGCCAAATTGTTAACCAAAATTTAAGTTCCCTCTTATTTTGGGTTAACTAGCTTCCTTTTGTTCCTCAGTCAAATATTTACACATTTTAGGCACTCAAAATTTTTAGGTATTACTTCATCAGATAGATAATTCTTTCCCCTTTCTAGAAAGGTAAGGAAGTCCTCCTAACTCCTTTTATTTTGCAAGTTATGGCTCGGCGGAGTTTGGGGGAAATTTTCCCAAGGCGGGCCCGTGGGGATAAATTTGGCAATTAGCCTTTGGCTAAAAATCTCGAAGGAAAATTTCAGCTCAAAATCCCATAGAGGAAAATGTTTTTGAGCTGTGTCCAAACTAGAGGGCACCACGTGTTAGGGCGGAGTGGCGGGGCCGAAAGACTTCAAGTTTTTTTGGTTTTTTTGTCAAAGTGCATCAAAGGAAAAATAGAAGCACATCCCCACCAAGCGATGAAATGATGCCACGTTTCCAGCTAATAGTGGGAGTCGAGGTAGTGAAGGATTTTGGAAAATTTTCCAAAGTGGTTAAAGGCACAAAGGTAAAAAAATGGAGTGCATTCCTGCCAAGCAACAAGGAGGTGCCATGTGTCTCAGAGCGGCGGGGCCGTGGAGAATTTTTGGAAAATTTCCCAATTCTGTGAAAAGGGGAAGAATGTTGTTTTGAAGCCTACATCCCATCAGAAAACCAAGTGATGCCACGTGTCTCAGAGTAGTGGAGGCATGGATATTTTTGGGAAATTTTTCCAAAAGGGAAAATTTTAAAGTTTGACCCCGCCGACCCCGATTTTGACTCTGTTTTTACCAGTTTTTCCCTAAATCTTCAGAGGGCCATATCTTTTGAACCAAAGCTCAGTTTTTCATGATTTTGGTGTCATTGGAAAGCTGTTGAAATTATCCACATGTTGGATGCTTCAATTTTTTTTTTGATGGAGTTTCATTGGAGAAAATATAGGAAACGTCTCATTGCACCGCAAAAAAGGTAGAAAACGACCCCAACCACCAAAATTAATGAAGTATGGGCTTCTTTCTTGCTTTGCGAAGAAATGTACAATGAAGTATGGGATTTTTCATGGAAACCCATCACTTTTTAGGCTAATTAAATGGATCTATTAGTGGTTGGAGTTTCAAATCGATTTTCCCATGTTTTTCACCTTTCTTTCATTTTGTTTGATCGATAAAAGTCAGATTTGGCTCATTTGTAAAGGTTGTTCATTATTATTCTATGCCTCTACCTTCTTTTCTTCCCTGGGTCAAAATGGAGTTTGAACCTCCTCCCTGCTCTATAATGGCATTTTTCCTCTTACCCTTGAAATGATGCTTTTGTGCAAACTTCTGAGCAATAAAATGTTTTTGTGATGCATTTGTCCATCCCGACTTTTTTTGGTTGTTTTCTTCTTGCCTCTCTTCATTACAGGTATCTATGCATGTTTGGATGTTCATTGTAGGTTTTGGAGCTATGTTCATGGGGTTTTGGAACATTTTTGTGTGAAATCCATCCTTGGTTTTGTTATGCACTTGTCCATCCTTTCCATTGCTCACCTCTTCTTGTTTCATGGTAGTTTTGATATATGTTCAAAATTTTCCATCTACGGTGTATCATTGTTTTAGTGTAGGCTCTGTTTTTCCTTGTTTTCTCTCTCTCCATGTCTCCTTGGAATTTATATTAGGATTAGATTAGCTTTCATGCACTAGAATAGCTTGTGGTAAGTAGTTTAGGAAGAGGAACCAGCCTTCTCTCGGAGAGCTTTCCCCATTTGTAAAGGTCTCACACTTTGAGAAATCTCAATGTTGTTCATTCACACCAAATGACATTTCCCTAAAAATCAGATCCATAGGTCATTTTTGGGGTGTTGTGAATTTTCACTAATAGTTAGCTCGACTACTCTTTACCCTAACCCATTTTCCCCACATATTTTCTATTAACATTCTACAGTAATTAGTTTCCATTTTTCACAAATCTTTGAAATTTACCACACATACATATCTACCATTTTATCACACCATCAAAACATCTAATCAATCATTTCACATTTCTATAATATCAAATATTTTAGAAATCTACACCATAACATACATATAACTTATCATTTATTTCCCATATTCCCAATCACTTGGACACTAAATCAAAATTACAAACATGGACTCAACCATGCCTAAACCAACCTAACTCCACCATTTCTAAACCAACTTGACTCAATCATTCCTAAGCCAACCTCACTCCATCATTCCTAAAATAACCAAACTCCATCACGCCTAAACCAACCTGACTCAATAATGCCTAATCCAACCTCACTCCACCATGCCTAAACTGACCTAACTCAATCATGCCTAAACCAACCCGACTCAATCATGCATAAACTAACCTCCGACTTCATCATGCCTAAACTGACCTAACTCCATCATGCGTAGTCCATCTAGTTTTCACCCATATACATATAACAATGAACATTTTACAACATAAGCACAACATCATACCATAAAAATCACCATCTCTATATAAATCACTTTGAAATCTGTGTGTCCATGCATATGTGCACAAAAGAAAAATCAATACATATGTACTCCAATACAAATACATACAAGTATCTCGAAACTCTCATATACAGCCTCACCATCTTTGGCATGCAGGACGGTATATGATCAAAATATCAAAAAAACTCTCGTGTACATCCTCGCTATCTTCGGCATGTTGGCCGGTATATATCAAAAATATTTAAAACTCTATACCCTAAACATATATGGTGACTAATCATCACCCCACCTGATGTCTAGGTTGGTCTCATATGTCTCCTCCTTCTCTCCTGCGGCTCGGCACCATGCCACAATCTCTTCACCCCGTATGGGTCTCAGCCCTTGCCTCTTCCTAGCCCGTAGCTAGCTAAGTCGGCCTCCATGCACTAGTGGTTTCTCCCGACCCTGTCTCGGGCTCGCTCGACCCCTACACTCTCGCACTATGTGTGTGATACCTAGTCCTCTCAATCGAGGGCTGTTGTACCCTGTACTCTGCATAAGAAGATACTTCTATCCCGGAAGAATTCAAATGATTCTAGTAGTACCTAATCTCATTCGGGCATCCTGAATTTATTCATCGACAACATCTATGGTGGTACCATAGGTCTCGCAGCAACCTATGAACCCTTCCTCATTCTTTGGTGGCCTCGACCCTATACCTATGAACCCTTCCATCCTCTCTATACTATGGGACCCTATCCTGCTAATGCTTGTACCATGGGACCCATTCCTTAGCCCGAGGTGCTTGCTTGTGCTATGACTGGGCATGTAAGGTCATAATCTATGCCTGTGTAGTGGACAACTAGCCATGCACCTTGCTTTACTGTGTCTATAGGGTGACTACTTGTCCCCGTCTCCATCCACACCCTATGCGGGTAACTTTCCTCGGGTAATTTGGGCCTATAAAGCCACCACATGTGCTTGTAATTTGGCCACTTGTGCCTCAAAACTGTCGCCTGCCCCTGTAATACTATGATTTAGGCCTGTAAAGTGGAAACCTACCCCTATAAAGTATCCCTCTGAATTGTAAGGGTAGCCAAGTTTAGTTGCCTTGGCTTGGGTGGTACTACTCATAGCTGGACTACCCACCACTTCTTATATTTATATGTAACTCTTGTGTCACCAATCCATCAATCCACTTCCTACTCCTCATATCTTGTCAGCATGTAAGATGGTAGAGGCATAGGCCTCTCCATGTCATCTCTCTTGTACTAAGGGAATGATGGTGGCACATCCTGGGGCAGCCCAAACTTCCGCCTGACCATGTAAATGGGTATCATCTTGTGCTCATTGGCATGGCGCCCTTTATCCACCTCGCAGTTATAACTCATTTAGCTCCACTTTGCCATCTGCTTGTATGAAGGGAAACTAACATATGGCCTCTAGATGATATCAACACTAGATAACCCCTCCAGCACCCACCTATAATATGCCACATCATGTGTGGCCCTAGCTACCCTATGCTCTCCACCAATAGGTACCCAATGCATGTACCCAACTCGAATCAAACCCACCTCAAATGCATCAGGTTGGAAAAATCTAGCTAAATGAACACATATGATTTGCTCATATGCTCAATAATGTAAGAGGAAGGTACAACACAAATTGAACCTCCGTAACTTCCCGTAATCCCATAACTCCCTATATAACTGCACCAAGTATGTTGGTTCCCAAGTAATATGGGTCCTATCCTCCATCATGTCATAGAGAACCCCCATCAGCACCCATAGGAATCTCCCACCCTCCACATCTGGCAGCACAAAATAACACACTACCTCCATAATCAAGACCACTAACCTCATCTCCTCAGGATGGGCCACGTACATATCTCTCATAGCTCAGGCTCATACTATAGAACCTCATCTCTACCATCCCCTCTCCAAACACCATCAACATCAGCTCCTTTGACACCTCCAAGGTGATAAAATAAAGTTGTGTCCCCACTATTGGTAACCACAAGATCCTATACACATCCTCCAGGGTGACTGTGATCTCACCTGTCGAAAAATGGAATGTGTTGGTTGTAGCATCCCATCTATTGATGAGTGTGACCATCAAGCTAGGATCTTGAGCTAAACACCTGTAACATCAGATCCTGATCAATCCCACATCTGTAACATGACGCCACTCCTCTGCCATCACGCTCCCTCATATAGCTATCAATAAGGGTGGTACTCTATCCCTCATCCGCAACTGCTCTCCATCATTCATCCAATAAACCACACCATTATTAAATATTGACCATGCCAAACATATCACTTACCCAACTAACCTATTCCCAAAACTCTTATTATTGATTTCACCGCAACCCTAACAACCTACCCTTTTCTCCCATCCCACTTTCACACCCCTCAACTCATATCGTATATACCTTTTACCCTACCTATTCTCACCACACTTGCCTTTATACCTCACTATCTTTCCCTCCCACCATAACCCTTTCTTGATCATTTTTTTCTCAAATGCCGACCGGCATTGATCCATCATGACCAGCATCGATCACTGCTATTTGACTAATGTCGGCTATGGTGATCGACGCGTCATCCTCCTTTGACCGACGCGTCGGTCCCCGTTGCATTTCCAAAACCCAAAACCCCCACCATTTCCCAAAAAAATTGACAAAATACCCTAACTACCTACCCTTCCCTACCCAAACCTAACCTAAACTCATCCCCACCCCTATTTAACCTACATGGGACCTCCCCCTTCCCTCATTACATCAATATTAACCCCAAATTCAAAATCAACCCCCACCCAACAAGGTTTTACCCAACCTAATTCCCATACCCTATTTTTAAAAATAAATGCATAGATAGGATGAGATCCTACCTCATCTCGGTCGTCCTGTCTGGTGGCCCACCCAACCCCTCGCATGCCTCTACCATCACCAAATTCACTCCTCACCTCCAACCAACCAATCAAATCACTCAACACGATCTCATGGACCCATCACCGAATGCCAATCACCCACTACGAGGCTCGCCCACTCATCTCTCTGTCTCATCATGTCGCTTTCAGCTTTCCACCTCTCTTCTATCATTTCCTATAATTGGAAAATGAGAAATGATTCCATAAAAAGTGGAATTTTCCTTTTTTAACCCCAATTTGACATGACCAACATTAGTCATATTTGTTCCCTAGCCAACCAACGTCGGTCATCCTATAACTTGCATCAATCACCCTTAACGCTAGTTTCCCTTACTAAGCTTCCTTTTACCTACAACCATTAGTGCCCACACACCTTTCATCAGCCCAAACACATATGGAACCATACCTACAAGCCCACACTACCCTTACATTTCCCTAGTTGCATCTTGGGATTTGTTATTTTGCCCATACTTTGGCCTTACCCATGCCTGGACCTATTTTCTTGAACCTGACCTACTTGGTGTGACCATTGACCTTATGTACTCATTATACCTTGTGATGTTGTTACCTACGTTGTTTTATCCTAACAACCATACCTTTCCTATTTCCATGTCATTTATCCCGACCCAAACCTTTGGTGTACTGGAACATACCTAAACATTCCTACACTTGACTTACGTTGTGTTTTTAGACCATATCCTATACCTTGGATACGAAACACTTCACCCTTATTTGGATAAACCTATCAACCTTGGACAATGTAGAGTTTGAAATATCTTCAACCTAGTACGCGTTACGCAATCTATACGTGTTCGTGTGTTTGTTTTTCATTACCCATTACCCGATTTTGGGAACTTGGCCTATTACCTATTACGAGTTGACCACTACCCTTCCCAACCTACCTTCACTTCCACTAGCGCACATTTATCAAACCACTCACCAATTCTATATTACACCTCACGAATGCCTAGTTTCAAGGGGATCACCTTCACCCACACATGGGGCAACAACTAATTATTTTTTACAAAGATCGCTTACCAATACAAGCTACGTGAAAAAAAGGGGCAAAATGTAGACACCAACTTTAGGTCACACTCCCCCTTTACCACATGTATCGTAATTTAATTACGCAAATTAAATTAATGCCCATGATCACAATATTCATTATTTAATTACCTTAATTAAACTAACTTCCACCTCACCTAGACACCTCATCACAAACCTATTCTTAGCATATTTCCCTTTTACTAGGACTCAATATCCACTCACCATAACTAACTAAGACTTAGTCCTACCTACCTTAATCAAATAAGACTTAGTAAAACCCTAAAAATGCATACATATTCTTCCTCTAACCACATTCCCACTTATCTAAGTGTAACATTCTGTTTTGATCCATGAGAATAGACAGAGTGGCCAAAAATATTGCCAAGATCTGTCATTTTTAGTAAAACGGGATTTCCCACCTTAACAACGTCGATCAACCCTAAACTATCATCGATTACCATATATTGATTTTGGTAACCTTGTTTGATAGGTTGGATGAATTTTTAAGTCTTGGAGAAGAGATACTTGAATGCAAGCACACACTAGAACACTCATGCACATCTAAACACCCTGAACTAGGAATCAAGTAATCGATCGAAAGGTAAGCATTTAGGTTAACATTTTGGGAAATAATGTCACGGCATGAGAAACCATTTTCATATATCAACCATCACTACTCTCCATCCATTCAACCTTCTTCCTAAATTAAGTACAATCTAATCTACAACATTCTACAAAGATTACTCGAGAATCGGTCTCTTTATCTCTTTTGAGTTAGTTTATAGTTTCTGTGTATCCCACCATCCCCATATTCCTTCAATCTATTTATCCAACCACCCAAAATCCTTCTAAACTCTCTAATATTTGATACTAGACACTCCTAAGAATTCCCATCACCCTTAGTAACCTAAACTTTCCCCTCCCATTCTCTGTGTAGTCACAAAGACTCTCAAAACCCAGTTTATTGAGCTTTTACTATCTGCCTTAATCGTAAGTCGTCGGTCATACCTCACTTTGAAGTTGGTCTCGTGGTGATCGGTAATTCTGCCTATGATTTGTGACTAATACCTTTCACCAACTCACCTAAACTCACCAGAACTTGACCCTAACCTATTCCAACACCTTGACCTATTCCAACGCCTCGAATACCTACCTAGCTCCCAAATCGATCATAACCTAGCCTATTAGATTAGATTTTATTATTTTACTTGAATGAGATGCCTAAATAATATCAACTACATTAGGATTTTATTTATTTACGCTATCTCTTGCATTAAGTTGTATTAAGCGGTGGGTTGTGAGTCATCAAGGAAGTATCATACTTCCCGAATCTAACACACGCTAGGCAGCCCCTCCACGACATATATTGTTTAACTCTCTTTTCTGGTCTTGTTTCGTATTTCAGGTAGCTCCTCCCAGCCAAAAGGAAACTCTTGAAGTCAGCATTTGATCAATTATTTAGAACACACGTACAACCTCCAACCGATCATCGCAACAGGTATTCCTCCTTGTCCCATCACCTTATCATTTCGTCAAATCCATAAAGAAAACAACGAAACAAGAAACCCCCATCTTGTCTTTAGTTTCTACGTTGCATCTTTCCTAATGCAAAACACAACCCAAAAAGGAGGAAAAAGTAGACACTAGAAAATGCACCTTACGTATAAGGTTCTTGATTTGAAAACAAAAATAAAATTATAAAACATAAAAATACCAAAAATCATAAAATCCTATAAAATGGAGCTAAAAGACACATCACAACTCATTTACTAACCCTCTTCTATTCACAATTAATTTTTTTCCATAAAACCTACCCATATGTATGCTCAATGCACTATGGACCCTATTTATGCACCCATGTGTGTCTCACTCCCTATACACCCGAAATCTATAAAATTATCCTCACCCACCTCATGCAACCCCTGGCTCTTACTACAAAAATACTATACTTGAGTTTTATTGTTATCTTACTTGCATGTTTTGGTTTTCTAGGTCATGAATAAGTAAAATAAATCTCCAAGGATAGATCTAACTTTCGCAACACTGCATTCTAGTGAAATGTTAACTCGGGAGGGAAATGTAAAGCGCAATTGGCTTGCGATCTTCGTTCGATTCTCAATGAAACACAAATATGATTTTTTGCGATATGAGTCAGGTATAATTTTCATTTCATTTAATTTTTTATCATTTTACATCAATAAAATTTATTTTATTTCCTTAAAATGGTTAGGGATCGATCACGGAAAGTCCCCTAACCACCAAAAACAAATAACATTTTTCAAGTGTACATGTGTGCATGTTTAGATTCAAATCTAAACAATTTTTCCCATCTTGTATTTAATGAAATAAACCACATTTGTCCATCTCTTTTCAATGACACTATAATCCCATTTTATTTTAGTAGCTTATTTGGTTATTATTATACTAATCCATCTTCTTCTCCCTCAATGTCTAGGACCAATGAATTTGTTCTAGAGGTCTTGCAAATCATAGCTGATTTACTTGTGTTTTGTATCTTTTACCTCTATCATCACTCACTCTTAATCTTTTCTATCACTTCACCATCCACTTATGCACATTATCTCCATCACTTCCTTGTTCAAGCATCAATAAAACATGAAAAACACATATATCATTCTACAATCTATCTTGTTCTAACTATGCATAGTTGTGTCTCCCTTGGATATTCACCACTATCAACTTCAATATTTTAATGGTTCCTAATCTATAAAATCTCCTTTTCAATTTCACTTACCATGATGTTTTTCTTTTCAATTTAGTAATACATCTAGAAAGGATTCAATATTTCCTAAGACTAGTTACTATCCTTATATGTGATCACACAAAACTAATATTTGACCGAATCAGAACTATTCAAAGAATTTCAAACACCAACCTATCTTCAAATAGGATGTTTTTCATTCCCTCAGGTCTCTACTTTGCTTGATAATACAAAGGATTTCAAGAAAACTCAATTTTTACCTCTTTACCTAGATTTTAGGTCTACTACCTCTAATTTTACACGAAGCTTATTGTTATGAATAACTCACAAAGAATAAAGAAAATGCAAACACCTTTACAAATACCCTTTATTGTTTTATAGCTTCACCCTAAATCTTAGACAATACAACCCAATTCAACACTCTCAAATAACTTTTTGCTGATCTAAATTAGGTCTCTGTAAGGTCTTAAAACTGATTTTTATGGATATAAAGATTCCATACGTGTTTAAGAACTCTAAACCTCAAAAATCGGGAAGAGAATGAGTAGGTTCTACGGTTTATATTTTAGCCCTTGGAAAGTTTCACAACCTCTAAAAATTCATAGTTTTGCTAAAACCCCAAGTAGGCTTAAATCCCAAAATTGTAATCTCAAATATTTAAATTGGATAAAAGGTTCTATATGGACCTCTTACACCTTTAGGAACATATTTTGGTTTATAATACCATTTATAATACTCAATAACCCAAGTTTACCAATCAGATCAAGGAGAACTCATAATTACACAAACATGGTTTATAAGATTACATCATTTCTTTTGTTGAAACATCATAGATGGTTCTCAATTCCATGAAATAGAATTACAACACTATTCATTTGTGCTTTCTAATTATAAAACTGGAGTATATTTCTTGGAAATTATCTTTTTCTTCTTCCCACAATAGATACAACCTATTCTACAAAACCTTCCCTACAAACATTCTCAATGAACGAAGTGCTCCTATCATTTGAGTCCTTCGAACTAGAAAATAATCGTCTAAAAAGTTATCTTTACCTTTCTAAACACCTATTATGGTCTATCACATCATGATTTTCTACAATAATTATAGAATAACATGTCACGAACTTAATATTGACTATGATAAATAACTTTTAAACATTTATATGATGTGAAATTGCTATAAAAATATTACACGTTGTATTCATTTATGATATGACTTGAAATTACTTTATCTCTTCATATAAATCCTTGTACATGTATCATACAATATGTAAGCTTATAACAAATGAGAAATTTCCACTTCTTTTCACAAGGTATAGTCCTATAGTATTACCTTACCAAAGCAAGGATTATCATTTATCTTACTAAAAATATTATATTTACTCTTAAGATCAAAATATCGCCAAACTCTCATCCATTTCATACAACCAAATCCTACAATAACATCATTACCTTATATTCACAATCCATAACAATAATATTATGAGTTAATCCCAACACTTATCTATATTTACATGATCACCATGATTCTATGTAGACTTATGAGCCTTCATGGCTCTTTCACACTTACTTACAACCTCTACCAAATTTGTTTCTAACCTAACTATCTCTTTTCTTTTCTCCTTTTTCTATTTTTCACTCTTTCCTCTTACTTTTTATTCTTATGGCATAGTAAATTAACCAATCCCTTACCATCTCTAATATTTCTTCCTCCATTTTACTCTCTCAAGTATTTTTCACCTTGTTTGTGTCTCACCTAGGTTCTCTCTCTTTCTCTTACCTAGTTTCCTTTTATTTGCATTCCTTTTACTTATTCTTAGAGATTATTTCCACTTATATTTTCCTCTTCTCTCTTCTTTTGTTCTCTTTTTTATCTCTCCAAGGATTCAACTTGTCAAAAATTCATACACACTTGTAAAAATAAATCATTGTTAGCATGAACAACTTCCAATTCCTATATATTCCAACTTTGATACCACCTAATGTAGATAAAAGAGCGTGCACTCAAAAAATCATAAATAACTAGTTAGTACTAGGTTAGGTCCATAATTCATGTTAATTTTATCATAAAACATGGAGGGGTTCACACATGTTGCTATTATATTAGGTATGATATATTAAATACTTGATAACTATACAACTTTACAAATTTAAAGGTCTTGAGACCTTTGGTTGATGTTTCCAACCACACGCCACCTCTTATGCAACTCTTACCTTCTCAAAACATTAATAAAACATTAAAATAAAATAAAATTTGTTATCATATACTCTTCCCAAACCTGGATTGGTTATACCTTCCTTCTTTATTCCACCTTTCATCCCTTTCTACTTTAGTTAAATTTTCTTGAACTCCCAGGTCTCCTTCTTTCTCTAAGAATATAATATTTTATGCTCCTCTCTGTATTATTTCATGTTCCCTTCCTTCTTATTGGAACTCCTTATGAGTCTTTTCCTATAATATCTCAAATCAACAATAAGAAATTATTCACCAAGTATTAACCTTAAATTATTCCTTACCTTTAAATACCTAACTAGGACCTTCATCCAACTTATTACTAATACAAATAGGGTTAACAAGAGCTTCAATAAAAATATGTATTATTGATATCATTCTCCCCTATTATTACAAATAAGCTTAAATTTACCTCAACACCAATTTAAGGCTCTTAGGATTATCTCACCTAAAGTTGAGCTTGACTGATTAGATATATCCCAAGGTTTTCAAATCACTAACATCGTTTTATTAAGTTACCTACACATTCAAATACCTTCTTCTAGATTAGAAACATAAGTACTATCTAAGGCTCAAGTAAGCCTGATTTTCATCTTATTTTGGCACTTCACCTTCTAGTCCTCTAAAAATTAATTTTCCTTTATAATTACTAATGGAAAAGTTCCACCCTAAACTAAATAAGTTTGCAAGTACTGTTATATCCTTTCAAATGTTATTTGAAATATTAAAATGGTTCCTTAATATAAAACGCATGATTTCACTTATGGCCAAGGACAAATTAGGCCTCTAGTAGGTATATGATAGTCCTAAAGAACTCTATCCTCATTTATTCCAACAATATAATACCAAATCTCTTGAAACTAGTAAAATATAACTTCTTGCCATTCTCAATATCTCTCCACTTTGAATTTCATCAAATTTTAGTGAACCAAACACAAGCTACCACCAAATCTCCTCTTAAACCTTAAACTATGGTTTTAGCTTACCCGAGAGGAAGAAAATTCCTTATTTTGAAAAATATTCCACTTCAAGTCTTAAAAATGACTTACTAAGATTTGTAAATACCTCCTTCACCTTTTTCCTTTTCACTACAACGCATGATACTAGAGAGATTATTACCAACTATAAGCTTTACATAGATTATTAGTATTAAAACCCCTGTTTTGGAATGAATATGGGTGTATCATGCAACTTAGTGTGTGGATCATATGAAAATATTATTTCAAGGAATAATCGGGATCCAAGAACCTATAAAGGATTCATAGAAGTTTATTATGACATTTTTTCTTCATGAAAAACTTGTAAATTAAAGAGAGATGATGAATGAGGACTAAAAATAAATGCTTCGTAGTATTATTATTGGCATGGTATGATGTTGGTTACTTACATTTATAGGTATGATCATTTGTAGTCATATTTTATACCCTTAGACTAATAGTTTAACCTTAAGCACATCGGCCTATCACCCAAAGGGTGTTGGGCGCTCACTCAAGGCACGCGCGGGTGCCGAGTCTCTCCTTTATGTGATTTTTGTGAGAATGCACCATCTTATGATAGATAATCGAATGCAAAAAAATAGAAAATAACTATACAACATTCTAAGAACCTAGAATGAGTTGTCATCTCATTGCATGTAGAAAAGAGAAATAGCAAACAACATATGGAAATGGTTCATACATAAAGGAAATGCATAAGTATTATACTCCTGAACACATATATGATTTATAATGAGCCTTATGTTCATATTAACAAACTTAATAACCACATTACATCCCTTGAGGTCATAACAGATCCTCATATAACCATGCAGATCCAAGTCATGCATCAGAACTACACTATGTTCATCACATTACAAAAATGAATGTAGACCCATCCCTCTAAACGTGTCATGATTCCTATATTCTCCTAATCCCTAACCCATAGAATCCTCCATGGTATTTCCACAGAGCTTTGCCTATCTCCAACTCTATCTTTTTTTCTATTAGGTGCTTGTATTTATAACCTTAGCAACCACCACCATGCCTTCCTGGAGTTACAGATCAGTTGCCAAGTGTCGAAGTGGTCCTCCATGGGAGCATGCCTTCTCAGATCTGATCTCTCCACTCTTTGCAATGATGTTCCTCTAGAACCTTCCATCACATTCCTAGAATATTCCTTTTTTATCCCACAGTCACAAGGCTGGTACCTTATCCATAAGGGTCACACTTTTCTTGTGTGCTTCCCTGGGACATTGAATGTGGATAAGTCCAAAACCTTTCCTTCCTTACGCGCGCGCCATGTGTTCTGCAGACCAATGCTAGAATCCTTCCTCGCATGCCTTCAACCCCATTCTCCCTTCTTCAACTAGGTCACGTGCACCCACATGCCTTCTCATCCTTAGCTAATATTTTGGGGCCCAACATCATCCCACACTACGCCTGTTCTTTTTCCTCAGAAACACTCTTCAAAAATTAAAGATTGGAGAATCCTCCTAATAGTTATAAAGGAAGAATAAGGGAATGAAGAAATGGGGAAAAGAGTGAAAGAATTGGGAACTTGTTTATTTCTGGAGGAGGAGAGGGAAATCCTTCCTTAATTCTACTTCTAACTTTCCCTAAGCGTCGACCTCGTTCTGAGCTTGTTGACAAAGGTCACCCAACAGGAGCTCACTTCTTAAAATCCCAGCTCCTTTCCCTTAGCACTCATTGTCCCCACAATCTCCTCCATTTTTTTGCCCAAATCCTTGAGCACGTCCATCCTCCAAGTGATTTGGGGTACAATTCTTTCAAGTGATACATGATTGAGCCTGCAAGGTCTCAATGGCATCTTATTTATTTTCCACTTTGGCTAGGATTATCTTTCTCAACCTTGTTCCCCTTATTCTTTTCTTATAACTCATTGAGTTCCACTTTGTGGGTGGCAACCAAGATATTTTCCACTCTATCCATATCCGAGCATTTACAGTGAGACAACCTCAAAGCAACTTGCATGGTGAATTTTACATCGGCGAGGATCTTGTTATATTGAGCAACAATTTCGACAACATTCCTCTTATTCTCTTTTTATTTGTGCACCAACACCTCTTCTACAGATTCTAATGCAAGTATATGCCTCTTCATAGTGAGTATGTGGGTCAAACCATCTAGGAATTGTAAGCTTGATCCATATTTTTGTGTGGGTGGTGTTAATTCTAGATGCTTCAAGATAATGGCATCCGTGATCATCTCTATTTTCTTATATACCTCATGTACCCTTTCCTTCTCATCTTTTAACTCACACCTTAACTAAGTGTTGATTAGCTCCTCCTACTTCAGGTCCTTGCTTTTCTTAAGGAGCTCCTCCTTTTTCTAGCTTTTCTCTAGGAACTTCAACTTGTCATTTCTTTCGAAGAGTCTAGATTCAACCTCAACTAAAAAAAATTTGAACGCATTGCAGATTTTCTCCTCTGATAATTGTTGAGCATTAACCAAGGGGTTTATTCTTTTTGTTTATGGAATTTTCATCAATGATCCTTGGCTTATCTCAAATTCAGGCTCATTAATGTGGGACTCAAATTCCCATGATAGTGTTTTCCTCATCCAAGGGTATGCACCTTCCTCATTAAATGATTTCATGGCCAAGAGTTGCTCCATTGGTATGGTGCTCTGAAAGAACACGCGCAACACCTAGTTTATATCATCGATGTAGCTCATTCATTGAATTTGTGTTGCTTTTGTTCTCTTCCTCCCTATATGTGTGGATTTTGGAAATCTTATAGCCAAATTGGGATCTCCCCCATGCTGCCATATTCTTTTCCTATGCTTTCCTCCTCAACTTCCTTCAACACCTCATCTGTGTTGCATTCTACCTCTTGTTCCACTAGCTTCTTGATAATTCCTGCCACTTCTCTCTCTGTGACATCTTCTATTTGTTCCTTTGTGAGGCTTAGGGTCCTTTGATCCTTTGTATTTACTTCTCCACTCATCCCCTTGCCTTGGGCCTCGATTCTTCTTTTTCATTCTTCTCCTCATCTTCTTTTTATACTCCTCATATTATTCATTCTCAAAATCATGCACCTCATAGAATGGATGGTATTTACCTCCTTTAGGCTCGTCATCATCATCCTTGTTGCTGATGTAGGCATCTAGACTCTTTGTTTCTTCTTAATCTTCCTCATCAGTCATCTTTTGATTCTTCCTCACTGGGGATTCTAGTACAGGAGATTCTTCTTTTCTTCGACAGGTGATGTATTCATTGGTGATTCCTTATGGGTGAGGGGCTCTTCATTCTCTGGTGCATCTTCTTTCGGGGTATGTTCTTTAATAGGATGCTTTTTTCCCACATGTAAGTACAAGGCTTAGCACTAGCTTCTAACATGCTCATTTGAACACTTGGTGCCTTCTTCTCAACCTATTCTCTTTCTCTCTTCCTTGGCATGGCCTTCTTCCTTCATGTAGAGTCTTCATGAATGGAGACATAATTTTCCAACTAAGCTCTATTTTCAAACTTTGGCCTAATACATAGATACACCCCTACTACGGTCTTTCCTGCAATCAACATCATTAAAGGCTTCATCATTTATACTTCATGGGAGACATATTTCTCCATGTATGTGCACTTCTTTGGGTAGATGAGCTTCTATAAAGCAGCTCACGATGGTCTATATCTACCTCACTAAGGTCGAACCTTAGTCTCCTAGCCTCCTTAAACTGATTGACTCCAGCTTGGAAGTATTACATGGTGAAGGAGAAGGGTAGCTTACACCATGGACTCATATTCCCATCTATCAATGTAAATATGCCAATGCAGAAGTGTTGGTACACTACAAACTCTACCTCTCCATCCACGAGCACTAGTAATTGCTCTGGGATCCTCCATTCTTCTCTAAATGCATTATGCATTCACTTGTACAATTTTTCCAAGCACGCCTTGTGAGCGGTCGTCATGGTTTCACAAGTGTACTTTGCAAACCTTTTTGTGGGTGAGGGATCCTCTTCTAGATACTCCCAAACAAAATTTTCTAGCCCATTAGGCACTCCAATATTTGAAAAACAATGGTGAGGAGAACATTACCGAAGAGTATATTTTCTCCTCCTACGCGATGCTTATAATTTCATCCGCGATGAAAGAGAATAAGTTATAGATTTTTCCCTCTAATATCTTCTGACATTTATTTATCCATGCCTTGCTCACTTGTGTCCATCATTCTTGATCATTGATCTTAGTCACCAAGCATGCATCCATACTCATATTTAGGTCTTTAATTTCAGTGATGTCAAAGTATTGATACCCCTTCTTGTAGTCATATGCAGCTATAGTCTCCTTGATAGCCTCTTTGTCACTCAGATCATCATCTATGTTATCTCCTTCACAATTGAGACATGTGAACTTGGATATCGATTCTGAGTGTTATGTGCATCTTATACCCCACAAAATAAAATTGATCCTTATGCACACATGACATCAACCATTGGTAAAGGTGCTTAGGCTTTCCAAAGTAAGGCAACTCATATAATTGCAATAATCCAGCCTTCTCCAATTTGACCTTCACCTCGTCATTATAAATGGGAATCCCATCTGGTGTCCTTTTATTAGTTGGTCAAACCAATTCTACCACCATTCCCTTCTCGGTTGTGCTCGTGTGATGGTTATAATCGCTCACGGCCATCTTTCACAAGTGTGACTCCCACTCTTTTCCTAGCAATACCCCATCTGGGTAGTGCATCTCTGTATACCATTCTTCATTTGATATCGAGATAGCAGTAATTTGATTTCCCTTTCCCTTATCCTTTGTTTTCTTCGGTGAAACGGTTGGTTTCTTTGGTGCCATTATTCTAGTCGAGATGAACTTAAAAATCCTTCCTCTTTATATTCTCTACTACTTTACTCAATCCCAAAGTTCACTATAAAGCTTCAACTCCAAGAATGAATCCTTCTTTCTCTGTGTCCTAGCTTCCAAACCCTAACCAGAAAACCTTCCATAAGATGATGCTCTTCACACAACCTTTCCTCATGCCCATGTACTATATCCTTCTCGGTTCACAGATGTACTCTAGTTGCACAATAAAACTTCTTGGATTCTTCTTTCTTCACAAAAATTTCTCTCTGGATGCTCTAGTTCACAAGATCTCTTTCACTTTATAATCACAAGGTAATAAATGACTTTCCCGACCTTGTATTTATAGTTTTTCCTTATTTCCAGTATTAAATTATATACCACCTACCATCGTACGTGACACTAAATGTGGCTTTTTTGCTAAGAACCGACCTCAAGCATGTTGTACCACGTGCATAATCCTACGCAAAAACTCGACAACCTTCCGACATGCACAAATCTAAACAAATTGAAGACTCTACGCTTGCGTCACCATCGCCAAAGGCACTTCTTCTATCCTTTACCCAATTTTTTCCTCTCCCACCTCATATTTTTTTTTGTGCTTCATTCTTTGTACATAGTCCTATTATGACCTTGACACCATACTTTATAATCCATTGTTTCCTCACACACCGCCTTCTATTGGGCCATTTAGCTTATATTACAGGATTCTACTTTGCACCATTCCACCTCTCACTAAAATAGATGTGTGGTCCTCTACACATACAAAACCTTGGAAAAATAATCTGGTTACCAATGCACAAGGTGCAAAACAAAACAAAAATAAAGGAACAAGAAAAAATAAAATGAAACACAAGAAAATAAAAGAATAAAGGAAAATTATAATCTAATTGGCAATACTACCTTATTACAAACACCAAGAAGACTTATTTATAGTAGGGCTTTAACCTACTCCCATTGAAATGACTTGGTAATCTCATCCCATCCAATGCTTGTAATTGGAAAGCGCCTAAATCAAGAATGTACGAGATGATGTAGGGTCCCAACCAATGGACTTTCAACTTCCCAGGATGGTGCAGATACTTGGAATCATACAACAACACCATCTGCCCAACCTCAAACTTCTTGTTCTTGATATGATGATCATGCCATGCCTTTTGTCTTGATTTTTCTATCTTCTGAATCCATCTAGCAAGTGATCGCCTTTCATCTAATTACATCAACTTATCAATTCTTTCTTCCAACGCTTTCTCATCAGCTAACCCTCTTGCATATGTTATATGCAGTGATGGTAACATGAATTCAACTAGTAAAATATCCTCTATGCCAAACACCAATTGAAATGGTGTGGCCTTGTTCAACCTCTTGTAGGTTTTCCTATATGCCCTTAGAATGGTTGATACTTTGTCATCCCAATCCTATCTTCCAACGTCACATATCTTAGTCAACGTGTGACTTAGTATCTTGTTAAATGCCTCAAAAGTCCTATTTGCTTGAGGGTGATAAGGGGTAGTCTTATGATGGGCCACCATAAATTCTGCTAATATAATCCTAACTGTTTCATTGAGAAAGTGTGTACCTCTATCACTTGTTAAACTTAAAGGACAACCATACCTATTGATTATGTTCTCCCATAAAAATCTAGTAGTTGTCATTGTAGTGTAATCCTTTGTAGGTGTTACCTCTACCCACCGTGTCAAGTAATCAGTGAAAGTGATGATATAATGCAAATCAATACTTGGCTACCTGGCACAATTGGCCCTACAAATTCAATTGCCCATTTTTCAAATGGTTCAACATTGGCTATTGGTCGTAAGGGAATTTCATCCCTCTTTCCAGGTTTTCAAGGTGTTGGCAATGGTCACAAGCCTTACAAAATTCAATACAATCCTTGTAGATGGTTTCCCACCAAAGGCCTACTAATTAAATCTCGGTGGTAGTGTTTCTTACATAGTTTCCCCACAATCCCACCATGTACTTCCTCCATAATTGCCACACGCTCATGTTCCAATATGTTTTGGTGCAAAACCTCATCATGACCTAACTTATCTGATCTCCACTAATCAACATGTAAGGTACGACATGTATTACTAACTAGTTCCTCTTGAGCCTTCATCCCTTCCGGTACCACACATGTTTTTAAGAACACCGTGATATCTTCCAAATCGAGGTTATGTGCTATAACCTAAATAGTTGCATGTTTAGCACGATACCCTCAATTCTTTACGCGTCCTCCTTGAGTTAATCCTTGATAAGTGGTTAGGTCCTAAATTACTTTTTCCGACTTCACAACCACTTTGTGAACTCAAATTCTTGGAATAATAGGACCCAACGGCATATGCTCCCTTATAGCATGGGATTTTTGACTAATTATTTCAATGCCATGTGGTCCATGAAGAATATAAATGGTGTTACCAATAGATATTGCATAAACTTATGCAATGCATAGATCATAGACAATGCTTTGCGCTTGGTAGTTGTGTAATTATGTTCTATTGGTGTCAACTTTCTACTTGCAAAGCACAAGGGATGATCAACAATTCCCTCACCAAGTTGTGTTAGTACTACTCCCATAGCTATCCCTGAGGCATCAACATGCACATGGAAAGGCTTATCCCAAGAAGGAAAATGTAAAATGGGTGCCGTGACAATCCTATCCTTCAAAGTGTCAAATGCCTTCTGCTGCGCTTCTCCCCAATGAAAGGTACTCTTGTGTTTTAACAATTCCTCTAAGGGTGTAGTGATCTTGGCATACCCCTTGATGAATTTTTGTAATACCCCATATGCCCAAGGAATTTGTGCATTGTGCTTTGACTAGTAGGTTCCCCTAATCTCACAATAACTACAACTTTGGTGGGATCCACTAGTAATCCTTCCTTACATATAATGTGTCCTAATAGGGTTCCAAATGGAGTAACAAAGACACATTTCTTAATGTTGAGGGATATCCTCAATTGTCGAAATCTCTCAAACATCAATCTTAAATTGTCACAATAGTCTTTCACCAATCTATACATAGTTCAGTCATCCAGGTAAAAATGATGAAATTTATGGATGAAGTCCTGAAATGCTTGTACCACGATGCGTGAGAACACAGTAAGCACATTCTTCAATCTAAAAGGCATAACTGTGTAGGAAAAACTTCCCCATTCATTGGCAAAAATTTTCTTTCTCTGGTCTTCCTTTGCAATATTGTATAGGTGATACCCTAATAACCCATTCGTGAAAGAGTATACTTCACGCCCTTTGGCTACACCCTCCAAAATTTCTTCAATAAAGGGGGTTGGAAAAGGATCAATGACACATATTGCATTCAGATCCCTGTAGTCAACACATATTCTTATCCTTCCATCCTTCTTGATATTGATGACCATTGGGCTTATCCATTTTGATTCTTCTACTACCTCAATGATACCAAATGCTATCATCTTGTCTATTTCTTCCTTGACCCATATGCGTAAATTTAGATTCATCCGATAAGGCCTCTTCCGAATTGGGCGTGCACCTTCCTTCAACTTGATCTTCATCTCCCTAAGGAATGGTGAACGCCTTTGAGTTCATAGTACCCATAAGGAAATAAATCCTAGAACTCACGCAACAGATCAATGACCTTTGAAACTTCTTTTTTCGACCAATAGTCCCCAATGATAGCTTCCTTAGGTTATATCTTTGTTCCAATGTTAACCTTCTTTGTTTTCAAGGGCTCATGGTAGGTGTGTGCTTGCTCATCAAGCATTATCTAAGACTTAACGTGTACCTTCAAAATGGATAACATCCAAAGGTTGCATTTCTTCTCCATCTACTATGTAGACCATTTTTCCTTTTTCTTTCTCCATGCACGCATGCTCAAGTTTTATTTCCTCTTATTATTCTTCAGTTAGGCATGTCTCCAAATAAGGTTCACCCAGTAATTCCAATAGGATATCTTCTGTTATAGCACTATCTCCCATTGCAAGGCATCTGATTACTTGCAACACCTTCTCCATGGATGGCTTATACTCCTTTATTTGAAATCTTTAATGAGATCAGCCACCAACTCCTACCAATTACATGTTTGACGATGCATCTCCGAATGAACATACCAAGCACAAACATAGCCTTGTAAGATGGAACACAAGGTATGCACCCATAACAAAGGCATTAACACTTTTGCACTTCCCATCCAGGCCTTCTCACACACTTGGATATGAAATGAAGTGGTCTCTTTACCATGGTAGTCTTGTATGACTATGGGCATGTTGCTCCTTGAGAACCTTATCGAGAATGCAATTCTTACCTCATGCCACTCTAGGAGGTTCTCCTAATGTGTATCCCACCAGCGCATTACATTTTGTAGTAGGTTGTACTAATCATTCCTCTTCTCTCGTCCTCATTTTCCCACTAATCTTCCATTTCTCATAAGAAAATTTTAGGATATGCTCCCCAGAATAACTTGGTAACTTATTTCCTCCTAGGCACTTGAATGAGTGTGCCTTTTTCACCCTTGTTATAGATCCTCTCAATTGTATCCTAATCAACTCATAGGTCCCATGTGCCCAATTGTCGCATGCCACACTAGTGGTATCACTCAAGGATTGAGCATCTTCAAATTGGATGAATCCCTCTATGGGATGAATTATCTCAAGATCTTTGATGGAACACACATAGATTCTATCAAGGACTTATTCTCCCAAGGGCTTAGTATAGGGTGCTAAATTCCCATCTGTCAAAGGGATGATCACCCTTTCTTCCTTGTTTTCAAATCTGATATACCCTTTGTTAAACCGCAGGTCATCATTTTTCTTGTAACACCATGGGTGTCCAAGTAATTCTGAAAATTTGTCTGCCTCGGAGAGCACCAAGACTTCAAAGTCCCCAATGAACTCAGCCCCTTGAATGGTGATAACTGCATCCTTCAGGACTTTAATGGGCATTGCCTTAGTTTTTTTCCATATACAACATATTTGAGGATGGTCTGTAACATGAGATCTCCCATCTTATGTCGGGCATATTAGGTAATAACATTAACCTCTACTCCTATGTTGATGAGTATATTACTCATAATCCATCCATCAATAACCGCATTCAAATTAATCTCCTTGTCATAGTCAAGGTTGTGAGGAGGAAGGTTTACATGCAAAACTTTCCTTTTGTGCTCTACTCCGACGTGTGGTACCTTATCCCTCAGCCATTCTCCTAACAATGGAATAATATTTTCTTGCCTTAACATCCTACATACATCCTTAACTTCATCCAAATCATCCTTTGGAGCCTCGAAATTCTTCCTTTGCTCTAACTTCCTTGATTTCTCCTTTAAACATTGGATCTCACCTTGCAAACTTGAATCACATCCATAGTCTCTTGATACACCTCCTTCGATTAACAAGTTCGGATATTTTCATGTACCACTTTCTCTCTTGAAACTAGTGTCATTTACCTTGGCATCTCCTTGGAATGCATGGCCTCTACTGTGTCATCACCTGTACATGTTCTAGCTCGACTCACGCACCACTCTTACCATCCACTATGAATCATTCTTCTTGATGCTCACCATCCTAGCACTCTCATCTTTCTAGTGTTGTTGGTTCATATGCTCGTAGAGCTCTAGACACTCTTTGTACTTATGTTTCTTTCCACACCATGAGCATTGTAACCGATCAAGACACTCATGTTTATAATGCTCTATGGATCCATAGTTATAATAGGTTCCTTGTGGGAACTCACTTTATCCTCTATCGCGGTTCTGCGACCACAAAATCCTCTATAAAAAAATCTTCCATGCGCTCCTCCATCCACATGCCCTTCATAATGACCATCATCATCCTTGGAAATTTTTATAAGGCTAGTCTAGTGCACACCTAGATAAATAACATCATAGATATGATAAATCAATCTATCATCCTTAGTATCATGGGGTCTAGAGGTACATATCTTACAATAACAAGAAACATTCTTGTGGATTACATGTTGTAGTAGAGGGCACCTACTTGCATCATGATCCTCATGGTAGATCTCACAGTCTAGTGCCATAGTGCGTACCAATTTCGAGGGCAAGCTGTCCTTTCGCATGTCCCTCTACTTTACATTCTGTACACCAAAGCCCACTACAAACCTCATGCGCTAAGTTTGCATACAAATTTTCCAACTACTTGGCCATTACAGCGATTTGAGCCTCTAGGAAAGGACTAACACTAGTATCAACACTCCCAACAACTTCATTACACAGGGAAGCTTCCAATGCCTCACGCAGGTCTATGAAAGTCTTGTGTGATAGATCCCTTATAAATGGTGTTATTAGTCCTCCAAAAAATCATTGATCATGTTGAGAAGGATGAATGGCATAGTATAGTTTAAACAATAGAATCTTGAAACACACATTATATTCCCACACACTCTCTATCATTCCCTATTGGATCTATTTTAGAGTGATGATGCTCTTCTGCTCAAACTCGGGGATATGGAACTCTGCTAGGAAGGCATTTTTCAATGTGGTGTAATCTACCACCGTCTGATGGGGGTCATACTTCTTATACAAACTATGCACACATCCTTACAATGTTGTTTCAAACTAACTTACCTTCTGCTCTAGGGTAATGATCCCTTTCACATGCCATAGTAGTTCACACTTGTGCACATGCTCGCAAAGCATCTTCAATACCCCTATAGTCCGGTAAGTGTAAAGACATCAAAAACACTTGGGGACGTGGTGGGGTCCTTGTCCTCTTGATCTAGAGACTTGGCTCCTTCCGGTGTTTCCTCTTCCACCTGGATCCACTAGATCCACGGGTATTATTCCTCCTAACCCACCGAGATCCACCTCCTACAATCAGAAAAGGGCTCGAAATGGTCGCGCCTAGCGTTCACAATGTCCCACTAAATTGTGCACCAATGGTCTATGATATTGTCCCACTACCCGCTTTATGTCCAAAGGCTACTCCCGGATGTGATACCCAACCCTTGCGTACTTGCACCTTGTCCAAAGATTCCACCAAATATAGGAATTTCTTGCACAACCATGGATGTTCCAAATGAGAAGTTATATCTCCTGGGTGTAGATCAGTTACTCCCACCAATACCAATTGTGTTAACAATACTTATCCCTTGATCTAGAAGACCAAGCGTTAGAGGTTGGTCATTATATGGGTTTAGATGCACTTTGATGGTTCTTCTTTCCCATGCAATGAACTCTCATCAGAAGATGAAGGGGCCTCTCTCCCATGCTTTCCAAGATGGGGTAGCATAGACTACTTAGGTTCCATGTATTTTACATGAACCTCAACTCCTTCCCGTAACGTTTTCCTCCATAGATCCATCACACTTGCAACCTCGCGTTGTCTAGTCATATCCCTTTCACAAGCTTTGTTATACTTGAGTCATCTCTCCTCCCTTTCCTTCTCAGCCACAATGTCTTCCATCTTCCTCCACCTTAGCTTCCCCTCCCAATGCTCAAAGAATATTTATCCGGCCATGGGATAGACCTCCAAACTTAAGGTAATGACAAAAATCTTCATAGCCAAAGGAATAACATGCAAAAGTGATCCTCTGGAATCCCTCAAAACTCGAACTCAAGTAACTTTTGGGCAAGAATACACATAAATGGTGTATTCAAGAGTATAACTGCTCAGCACTCTCTTCCACCAGTGATCAACACCACACGTCCAAGTCAAATCTGCATCATGTAGCCTCTGATAGTCATCTTGGGTCCACATGCATGATCTATAATACCATCTTGATCTGGATGCATATGCTGAAATCCATTCATATAGTTCTACTAGAAAATAACAGAAGAATGTCTCATACAACTCATGGTATAAGTTCTCTTCTACCCATCTATGTGCATCAAACTTAGGTCCAATGTTGAATATTTGAGAAAACTCGTCCATTGTGCTCTGAGCCATATTTAAACACTTTCCAAGGTCGAAGCTCGTCATCATGCATCACGGGGTAAAGATGCATGTCATTTCTCACAACAACTTCAAAAATGGGTCCCAAAGAACAGGGGTAAAGATGTAGTCATATTTTATACCCTTAGACCAATAGTCTAATCCCATGCACATTGGCCTATCACCCAACGGGCATTGGGTGCTCACCTGAGGCATGTGTGGGTACTGAGTCTCTCCTTTATGTGAGTTTTGTGAGAATTCATCATCTTATGACAAATAATAGAATGTAGAAAAATAGAAAATAACTATACAACATTCTAAGAACCTAGAACGAGTTTTCATCTCATTGCATGTAGAAAAGAGAAATAGAAAATGACATATGGAAATGGTTCATACATAAAGGAAATGCATAAGTATTATACTCCTGAACACATATATGATTTATAAAAGAGCCTTATATTCATATTAACAGACTTAATAACCACATTACATCCCTTAAGGTCATAAAAGATCCTCATATAACCATATAGAACCAAGTCATGCATCAGAACTACACTATGTTCATGCCATTACAAAAAGAATACGAGATCCATCCTCTAAAAATGCCATGATTCCTATATTATCCTAATCTCTAACCCCTAGTATCCTCCATGGTATTTCTTAAGAGCTTTGCCCCTCTCCAAATCTATCTTTTTCTTCTATCAGTGCTTGTATTTATAACCTTAGAAACCACCGACATGCTTTCTTGGAGTTATAGATTAGTTGCCAAGTGTCGGCCCGGTTCTCCATGGGAATATGCCTTCTCAAATCTAAGCTCTCCACTCTTTGCAATGATGTTCCTCTTGAACCTTCCATCACATGCTTGGAATATTCCATTTTTATCCCCACAGTCACCAGTGGCACCTTATCCACAAGGGTGACGATTTTCTCGTGTGCTTCCTAGGATGTTGAATGTGGCTAAGTCCAAAACCTATTTTTCCTTGTGTGTGATGTGTGTTCTCTTGAACAGTGCTAGAATCCTTCCCTGTGCACCTTCTCATCCTTAGCCAATATTTCATGGCCCAACATCATTATATGATCTTGATATGTTGTATTGATCCATGAAAGTGACTTTAGGTATGTAAAGTATTACATCTTGTTTAATTTCTAGTAAATTTGTGGGTTCTTGTGATAAAATTTTTTTGGCATATGAACGTTTGTTATGTAGGGGTTATTATGGATTTTAAGTGTGGAAAACACTACGAGAATATTGGAAGTTATAATAACATAATAAAATTGTGAAAATAATATTTTAATAGAGAAAAAGAATTTTCTTGGTCATATGAAGAAAATATACTTTTTTAGATATTCGATGGAGTGAGAGTGATCTTTGGATGATTGCATGGATGAGAGGATTAACATTAAGGTTTAATTTATGTTCTAATAATGCTTCAATCTTAGTGCATTATTTTGAGTGATATTTGAAAGGTAAATTAGTTGTGGATAATTCATAAGAATGAGGATTCTTAACGCATATGAATAGTTTAAATGAATGAAGGAAATGACTTCTTGTTTCTATTCCATGTAAGGAAGTATTTATGATGTTTATAACCTGATTATGTATTTTAAATCATATTTTCATAAGATCCAAAAACTAAGTTTCATGATATAGTATACTAAAGTCCAAAATAGGGTTTTTATACTAGTAATTGATGCAAATCTTATAGTTGGTAATAATATTTGTAGTATCACAAGTTTTAGTTATAAGGAAAAATGTGAAGGAGGTGTTTATAAATCTTAGAAAATATTTTTAAGACTTAAAGTGGAATATTATTCAAAATAATGAATTTTATTCCTCTCATGTCGCTTATAACCCTAGTTCGGGGTTTAAGAGGATATTTGGCAATAACTTGTGTTTGTGTCAATGAAATTTGATGAAACTAGGAGGAGAGAGACTAGGCATGGAAAGAAGTTATATTTTCTTGGTTGTAAGAGATTTTTTATTGTATGATTGCAATAAATGATAATGAAGTACTTTAGGATTGTCATAGACCACTGTTAGAGACCTAATAGAAGCTTTCCCATAAGTGAAACTATGCATTTTCTCTTAAGAAACCATCTACATGTTTTTATAAACATTTAAAAAGACCGAATGGGTAATTGGAAAGTGATTTATTTTATGGTGTAACTTTTCCCATGATTTTTTTATCAAGGAAAGTCGGTGTTTAGAGGGATAAAAGGACAAAATCTATAATATGAGGAAAATCAGGTTACTTGGATAGTCCTTGTGTTTCTAGGCTATAAGAAGATCTATAAATGTGAAGGTAACTTACTAAAATGCGATTAGTGATATAAAAATCTTGGGATAGATCTGATTAGTTAAATTTGATTTTAGGTCAGCTAGACCCAAGAACCTTTAGTTGGTGTTGAGGTGAATTTAAGGTTATTTGTAATAACAAGAGGAAAATGATATCAAAACTACATATTGTATTGAAGCTATTGTAGAACATAGTTGGATCAGTAATAAGTTGGATGAAGGTCCTAGTCGGGTATTTAAAGGTTACGAAAAATTTAAGGTTAATACTTGGTGATTCTTTTCTTATGATTGATTTGAGATATTGCAGTAGGCAAATACTCCTAAGGAGTAACAAGAAGAAGCATGAGAGCATGAAAGAATACAAAGGATCATAAAAGATAATAGCCTCGAGTAAGAAGGAGGAAGTGGATTTCAAGAACCTTTAATTGAAGAAGAAAGGGATGAAAGATGGGATGAAGAAGGAAGGTATAAAAACTAGGTCATAATAGAGTATATTATAGAACATTTTCTTAAGTTTACAAGTTTGATGGATGTTTTGAGAATGTTAGATCAGTGTAGGAGATGGTGAGTGGTTGGAAAATTCAACTAAAGGTCTCAAGATATTGAAATTTACAAATTTGTAAATTTATCAAGTTGTTTATGATGAAATTAACATGAATCATAGACCTAACCGAAAGTACTAATAAATTTTTAATGAAGTTTTGAGTGCATGTGTGGATTTATTTGCATCAAATTTCTTGATAATATGAAAATTTTATAACTAATTTTAAATTTTAAAAATAAAAACACAAAGGATTGAATACACTTGATGATATAAGATCCAAATTGTTAGCTTAAAAATTACTTGATAGTATCATGGGTTGTATACGCCCAAATATTTGAAATAACATTGACATAGAAATTTCCTTATCAAATGGAGAGAATTGAAAATTAAAACCACTCAAAACCACCTCTATTACATAAAGTGTAATTAACACCACTTATAGGGTAAATACCACATCTTAAATTAACCTTTTTGGTGTTTTTCTCATGTTTCTATGAGGATTTTACAAAATGAATTGAATAAGAATTTTTATTTTCATCACTATTGCAAAAATATTTCTCCATGTTTTCATATTTTTATATAACCATGAACACTAATAGTTCACTAACCTTTCCACTATAAAATTGTGTGAAAAATATGTAAGTATTATTCAAAATAATAATAAATATAATATAATATAGTTCTTTGTAGTTTTGTAATTAAAAATAATTATATCATATTTAATTTTAAATTATTTACAATCAGTATAGGTATAATTTCATATATATATTATTTTTGTCTACAAATTTGAGCATAAATGAAATTTTAAGTTCACCAAGAAAATTTTGAGTCAATTTGAAGTTGTGGAATAAACCTTATAAGATTATGGGCTCAAGAAAAGTTTTGGCTAATTGTTGAAAGAGATTGGAAAAAGTAGGTTTTCAGAAGCTACAAGAAGAAAAGTAGATTTTGGACTACAAAAGAAGCCCAAAAAGCGTAGTGAAATTTTGGACTACAAAAGTGACCCAAAACCCCATGACCTATTTTTGGATTGTAAAACCCAAACCGTATGGTTTTAAAGTGCTAAAATGGCACACAAATCCATAGCAGGTTTTCGATCAGTGCAAAGTGTTTTCCATGGAAGACATTTTGAGTGTAAAATTAGATCAAAATGCCTGTAGTAGATATTTTTAGCTTTACCTCAACCCATCGAGTTTTTATCCCAAAACCCCACTCCAGTAAAGTAAAAATGAAAATATATGTAATTATTCAAGGAAACCCAAGTGATATAAAATGGCACAAATTTGAAGGAGATGATTAGAAGAAAATGTGTGGGAAAACACCCCTAAGTTGCATATATTTATTTTTTGGAAATTGGTAAATATTTGAGGGTTTTGAAGGGACCCAAATCCCACAACAAGAATCCTAAAAGGCTGAATACAACCATGAAGCAAAGACATAAATAAATCCCAAAGGTAAGATGAAGAAACAAACCACACAAAGGAAGAAAGAAAGATACTCCGGGTGGAGCAAAGGAGAGCTACTGCACGACACCGTAAAAAGATAAAGAAAACAATGTAATGGAATTACTTGTATAATTCATATTATTAGTAGCAATAGAACACTAAAGAACAAAATATTGTAGATAAATGATCTCAATATGCAATTAAAATAGCTTCGCCACTTCGAGGGTGAAAACTCCAAACCATACAATAAGACTTAAATGCTTGAATGATGATAAACTATTTCCTACAATCCCCTATATATACTATTCATATGTTATGGCCATCACCAAGGCTGACCTACTAAGCATGAGAAAGTATAAATGACATAAAAATGATATGGTAAGCCACAAGTTGTCTACTCATATCCTAATACAAGAAATAGGTTAAGGTGCTAGATATGATCATGAGTGTATAAAAAGATAGCCTAAAATCTGAGTTGTGTAGATGTCTTTGTTGCTAGAACACAAGATGTATAGAAGGTTTAAGGATTGAATGGGAGTTGTAAAGATGTATTGGTTAAATATCTTGTGAAATAGAATCATGTTGTCCTATGGATCAATTATTTTGGTAGGTTGAACATGTTTTGGTGACCGAAATATTGTAATTATATTTTGGATATGTTGTATATTATTTTTGGGATGTTTTTTTGGCTTGTTTGAATTTCAAATTCGTCTGCTGTTTAGTTGTATAGAACTAAGATTTTTAGGGATGTTTTCCACATTTAATTCAACCGCTTAATTTTCAAGTGCTTTAGTGAGATGAAATGGAGGAAAAATACGATTAATTACTTGTTGAAAATAGAAGTTCGTAAGTGTTGATTATTTTCTTGCACACAAGGGGAATCAATAGATCAAGACTTATTTTCACTACTCTATTTGATAACATGAAAGTAGAATTATATTTTTATTGTTTTTGGGAGATTTAAATGAAAATTAGATGGGAAGTGATCAAACTAAATCCAAAATCGTATATGAGAAGTTTCCTAATGATTTTAATAGACACAAATGAAAATAAGGAAAAACTAAAATCCTTCACATGTAATTGGAATTTTTAGATCTAACTTTATACCTTATGAGATGTGGATTTTCCAATTTGAACATTCTTTTTAACAAAAAATTGATAAACATGATGAGATCTACAATCCAAATTATAATGAAGTTTTCCTAAGATTCAACATCTAGTCAAAACCTAACTCAAGCTAAGATCTAGAATATGTTTATTTTAATTTAATTATTTATTTGAAACAAACCTACAAATAAACCTATTTATGGTATGTTATGGTTATATGGGTGTAATTTATACAATTAAAATGATCTTAAAACTAAGAAAGAAAGATAGAAAAAAAAATCCATAATCTAATCCCAGAGATAAAACAATCGTAGAGCATGGGGAGTTTCAAAATTATAATCTAAAAACATAAATTATAATTCAATCAAATATATTTTCTTTATCCTTTTCTTGTTAGTGATTTTCTAATTAGATCAAAGAAAAGAATTTTAAGAAAAAAATTCTATATAAATAAAAAATTAAATATAAATGCAACCTCTTTTTGTATAATAAGGGAGATGAATTTGATAGGAAAATATTAGAAGCTAGATATATTGTGGAAGCATGATGGAAAATAGATTTGTGACTAATTCAAGGGAGTCAGCAGACCGGTCTAGAAACCCGTGTATTCTCTTCATGGATAGAAATAATAAACAAGGTCCTCGGGGTACTTGTTGACCATTGAGTCTTAGTGTTTTCATTGATGTCAAATACATTGATGGAAAAGGGTGTTTAGGTGTCATGTGAGTCTCCATGAGGTGTCTTTCAGTGTCAAACATGAACGTTGATTGGTAGTGTCTAGGTTTGGTCAAGTTACAATGGTATCTAAGCATGGCTTGAGCTTGAGCATGATACAAGCATGTATGGTGATGGCGTGAGTTCCAAAATATGGTATGAGTTCCAACATGGTCCTAGAGATGTGTTACAAGTGTTAATGAGTCTATAAGAGATCATCTTGGTCAGTTCATGATGCCTTGTTTCACCGACCTCACTTAGAAAGATTCTTTATCTAACCTTTACCAAAATATCCTAACTTATTCTTGTTAGGATGATTACACTAAAATTATTTCTGAACATGCTCTTTATAATAAATAATATTCCTAGCTAACCACTTATCATTCTTTCTTTTCGATGGGACCAACTTGGGGTGGAGCTACTGTGTATACTTAGATCCTTAGATGTCCTAACTTGTTTGGGTGGTCCTAATAGATGATGCTATAAGGGAATATCTACATATTTTTAGTCTCTCTATATTTTAAAAGGTTAACTATAGGTTTCCTAAAAATCATAGGAGCCTTATCGAATAATATTTTATGATAGGCCACCACCATTCCCAACATCTCCTAAAGGTTGAATACCTTATGAATCTTTTCTTTTATAGTAGATACCAATTCAATGAATTAGGAAGCGCGTGCCTTATTTTGCTATGAAATATTATTTTTGAAAAGGTCCATACATTTCTTTATATGGTCCACAAATTCTTCTTGTTATTTCCTCCAAATTTTCTATCAAGATCTTGGTAATTTTTGACCACCCCTTGAAATAATAGCATCTAATCATAGAGGAATCATGTCTAACTATTTTCTCCAGTATTATAGGGTGGTCTTTATATAATTGGAGTATGTTTGGCATAGGAAAACATCTTCTAATGTGGGAACTATGGAGTCCTTTCAAGCTCCTTCAACACCTCTAAAGTGTAGGGTATTAATTTTCTTGGTGAATACTTTGGCCTTTCTGAGAAATATTTCCATTTATTTTTGGCTATGATGCCTTCTTTTATCACTCTAAAGAGAGATATCAAGGCTTATTCAACCTCATTGGAAATATTTTCAGTGATAGTGGCCTTGCATTAGGTTTCAGTGTCTTGATTTATAGCTTGTATACCCAGATCATATTTCTGTAGTTTGAGAAAAGAATTGTATAAACAAAAAAGGGTCCTCTTTATAATTAGTTACTTGTTACCCTTTTATTTTATTCTTTTTGTGAGTGTTAATGAGTCCTTAGAAGTATCAATCCAAATGAGATATTTATTGGAGGCCATCCTCTTATTGGTTACTCTTCTTAAATTCTTCGTTCTTTGATTGAATTCAATTTTAATATGGGGGTCCTCTTGTGTTGTCTAATCACCTTGTTCTCTTTGAGCCACAAGTGTTTTCTCAATTCATCCTTACTCATGTTTATGTAAAGGTATGTCTATAGAGGGTAATGCAAATAGGCCCATATGGACTGATTCCACTTTTGGAGAGGCTTCCTTTAATGTCATAGTAGCCTCATATATTTCCTTAGATGAAGATAGGTCATATGCCACTAGTGGGGACTCTATAGTTGGTGGAGGGGCAAATTATCGTACCTATGCAATACCTTCACTTCACTTAGCTACCTTGGTGGTTATAAATAAGAGGTTTCCTCTCTCCTTTTGAATTCCCTTATAATTTTCACTCTTGTAGCATGATTCTATTTTCATCTACATGTTATTTTAGATTATCTTTTTCCTCCTGTGTAATCAACACCCAATCATTTACATCCACCTCGTGAGTATATGTGAGGTTGAATTTATCTTCCAAGGAATATTGGTGCTTAGCCACCCTCTTCCTTAGATCATAATTTATTGGTGGGTTCTATATAAGATTAAAGTAATTCATGTGGGCTAATACAACTTTAAGGTCGACCATCTCTTAAATTCTCTAAATTCTATTTTCAAGGGTAAAGATAGTTGGGTCCTTATATTCTTATCTTTGCATTTATTTTCCACTATGTTAAGGTGTGCGCATACCGTAGAGAGATCAGATCGATTGTGAAGAACTCCTTTTTGTCTGGGAAGGACTACCTGTAAGTAAGAATACAAGACCACCAGATCTTAGTTAGACAATAAGTGAGGGAACTGCCTTGGGCCCAGGAAATATTAGACTTCCTTTCGAAGGTGGTCAGTTCCCCTTTTAATATGAATTAATGCAAATGATAACAAAGAAGCTATTGTGAAATCACGATTTAGGTACCTTGTTAAAAAGCAATAGAGACTAAACTACCAATAATAAAATGTCATGATGTTTGTTTGGTCACCGGTTATTGATGCATTCAGATCAAGTTACAAGGATAGACCCAGCTGGATATGAGATTGTTTGGGGGTAAATAAGGGAAAGGTTGGTTTTGGTATAAGTCACAGTGACCGATGCCGGTCACTGGATAACCGATCTGGTTATAACACCGATACCGGTAGAAGATAACCGATATCGGTAGGGGCAGTGATTTAGGGGTTTCGAATGGAAGTCAGTTGTAAGGTGGTTATGGTGTTTATAGGGTTAATAAATGATTAGGGGGGTAGTAGGGTGATGGAGAAAACTCAGAGAGTGAGAAAACTATCTTTGGGGCAATATCGGGGTTGATGAATGAAAGTTAGGTGCAGAGTGCTGCCGGGTGGTAGATCTAGGAGTGAGCTTATAATTATTATGAATTAAAAGTTCAAGAAATGGTGTTTAGAAACATACAAGATACTACTTACTAGTTCCTGATGAAGATACAGGTCCAAGGAATGTGGTGGCGATAGTAAGGCTTAGTTGGGATGATCGGTATTGGAAAGCGAGCTGATGAAGCTATCCTCAGTCTTTCCCAATGCTTGGACGAGTGTGACAGCGATCTAGTTGCTCAGTTATAGTCTTGGGCTCGATCCTCTTCTCTGCAACCTCTTCTACTTGTTTCACTTCTCTCTCTCCTGCCAAATGAATTCCGGATCCTTTCTTTTTGGTTGGGGGAGGTCATTTACTGGGAACCGATGGCGGTTACGTAACCGATGGCGGTCGAGTAGGAACCGATGTCGGTTAGGTCAAAGTGGCTATTTTTAGTAAAATAGCCATCTTTCCCTCCTTTTCTCCCGAGGGATCAGTTGTGGGCTTGGTCAAGTCATTATTAGGCTCGTTTTGGTGTGGGTGAGGGGTGATGAGTCATGGGTGTGGGTCTGGACCAAGTCATAGGTCTTAATTAGGTTGGTTTAGGGTTAGGGCTAGGTCATGATGAGGTGGCGAGGTGAGGTGGCAGGGTTGGAGATGTAGATTTATTAATTATAAGGTAATTAATAAATAATTAAGTGTGTAAGGTTTAGGTGGTGAGGTAGGGTTAGGTTGTGGGATGAGATACGGGGTACAGGGTGTCGTAAGACACAAATTTGGTGTCTACATTTGCCCCTTGTTGTCGTGTAGTTTGTCTTGTAAAGCTGCACTGACAATAATAAGAAGTGGTTGCCCCAGTTAAGGGTATAGGTAATCCCCCTCAAATCTATCACAGATTGAGGCGGCGTGAAATCAGGGATAGGGTTGATAAAGGGTGAATGATGATGAGATGATGGTAAGATGGTGGGGTAAGTTCAAGGAAGTAGACGCACGTTGAAATGTAGTAGTGCGACCAGGGTACACGAGTTGAAGAGCAAAAAAGCAATTCATAGGCAAAGGTCGATAGTTTATCCAAACAAGGTTGATATAATCCTAGTATCCAAGGCATAGGAAGTAGCTCCAGGGATATAACGGGTAAGGTACCGAGAACGTTTAGGCATGTTCGGTCAGTACCAAATGGTTGGTTTGGTTGAGATAAACATCACGGTCTCGGTCTAGGCAAAGCTGGTCGGCTGATCAATTCAAGTATCCTAGGCATGCTAAAAAACACGAACAGGTGAGCTCAATTGAACAAACAACTACATGATGGGTGGATAGAATCATAATGTGTGGTTCTCGGTCAAGGTACTGAGTTGGTGCGGCCTTGGGTCGGGCTGATTGGTGGTTGTGGCCTTGGGTCGGGCCGATTGAATGGTTGTGGCCTTGGGTCGGGCCGATTGGTTGGTTGTGGCCTTGGGTCGGGCCTGATTGGTGGTTCTGCCTTGGGTCGGGCTGATTGGTTGGTTGCGGCCTTGGGTCGGGCCGATTGGTTGGTTGCGGCCTTGGGTCGGCTTGAGTGGTTGGTTGTGGCCTTGGGTCGGGCCTGATTGGTTGGTGCGGCCTTGGGTTAGGTCGATTGGTTGGTTGTGGCCTTAGGTCGGGCCGATTGGTTGGTTGGCCTTGGGTCGGGCCTAATTAGTTGTTGTGGCCTTGGGTCGGGCTTGATTGGTTGGTTGCGGCCTTGGGTCGGGCCTGATTGGTTGGTTGCGGCCTTGGGTTGGGCCTGATTGGTTGGTTGTGGCCTTGGGTCGGGCTGATTGGTTGGTTGCGGCCTTGGGTCGGGCCTGATTGGTTGGTTGCGGCCTTGGGTCGGGCCTGATTGTTGGTTTGATTAGTTGATTGTGGCCATGGGTCGGGCCTGATTGGTTGGTTGCGGCCTGGGGTCGGGCCTGATTGGTTGGTTGCGGCCTTGGGTCGAGCCTGATTGGTTGGTTGCGGCCGTAGGTCGGGCCGATTGGTTAGTTGCGGCCTTGGGCCGGGCCGATGAATGTAAAATAAGGTTATGTAGCAAGGCCAGAGGTAGGCGATATGGTAAAAAAATGGAGAGTGGTGGATAAGGGCAGGAGTTAGGTTAAACTAAACAGATAACCGATATCGGTTATATGTGACCGATATCGGCTAGGAGACCGATATCGGTCTTCTAGGGCGCGCCCTAACCGGTATCGGTTAGAGGTCAAAACCTATAAAAAGAAAAAATACGGCATGTCATTGTCACATTGTGAATTTGAGTGCCAACCTTTGTCTTGTCTGAGTTTTGAATTGATTGGGCTGAGTTTTTGGGCTGAGGTGGCACTAGTTGAGTGGGGTAGTGAGTTATTGGTAGGCCCCAGAGATCAGGAGGTAGAGTTTGATTGGTGGAGGACCCTGCGGAGGAGATTTGGAGCTATGGCACAGCCTGGAGGAGCAGGAGGTGCTGGAGGAGCTGGACCACTACCACCTATCCCACCACGATGACGTGTAGTCATACCGGTAGGCTCTGAACCCCTATTTGTGTGAAGTTGATGAAGTTAGCTAGGATGTGGGTTTTGGGGTAGGAATCCAAAATTTGATAAAATAATGAATAAATGAAGGTAAATCATAAAATAGAGTGGGTAGATATGTTAGGTAGGCCAAAATGGCAGGGTGGGTAAGTTTTTAGGCAATTATTGTGGGTAGATGGGTAGAAATAGGAAGAAAGGGGATTTGGGGGCCGTTTTCGATCCGGCCCCGAAATCCCACAGTGACCGATGTCGGTCACTAAGCGACCGGCATCGGTCACCACGTAAGTTGTATAGATTAGTGGGTTCAGAGACCGGCGGTCATGTCATGTGTCAACCGACGGCGGTCGTGGGTGACCGGTACCGGTCACCATGGGCAGGAGGTAAGGTTGTGAAAGTAGTTGTGTTGATTTGTTGTAGGCGGGTAGGATCGAGTGTTGGGGTGAAGGGGGAGAAGGTAGAGTGGCTAGGAAAGGTTATTGGGGTGGGGGAATCGGGTGGTGTATGAGTGGGGTAGGTGGTAGGTTGTGGGATAGGTAAAGGGGATATTGTAGGTGTTTGTTGGGTGGGGTTAGTGATATTGGGGTTATTGGGTAGTTGTTTTGTAAAGGGTAGGCCTGATGGAGTGGGTTGTTTTTGCAGGCACGCCAGCAGCTGACGATGTGGGATCGGATGCCGCCTCTACTGGGGCGGATGCGGCCACATGTGACTGCAGTAGCAGTGGGTAGTCATGCGGGAGGTTGGACTTGGCGAGTCCAGAGGTATAGGGCTGTGGATAGGGACCATAGCCTGATGGTTGCCCTCATCGAGAGATGGGATCCGAAAACCAATGTCTTCCATCTCCCGACTGGAGAGATGACAGTCACACTAGAGGATGTGTATCGCATCCTGAGACTACCGATCATAGGTGAGGTGGTGTTCAGGTGGATGCTGAGACAATGATGGATAGCATCCTGCAGGTATTCGGGGATGCAGCCCCATTGATTACGTACCATAGTGTGAGCATCTGCTACGGTGATATGTATCGCGCACATCGACAGGAGACACGGCTTGCCATGCTGATGATGATTGGTATCACCTGCTTCACCCTCCCTGACTCAGAGGGAGGCCGCTTCCCATGGGCTCTGATGGGAGTATTACATGAGATGGTGGAGGAGCACACCTGCTATGCATGGGCACCGGTGTATTTGGTGCAGCTATACAGAGAGCTCTGGGGCTATCGCCGTATGAGGTGATTCGGGATATGCTCGACATTCTTGCTACACTGCTGGGCCTATGAGCATATCATGTGTTTATGACAGTAGGGTTGCCCCAGCAGCCAGGGCCACAGGCAGTTTATAGGTATGGGTTTCAGAGGTGGTTGGGGGTCGTGGGCCAGCCACGAGCAGTTATCGCAGGGTGAGATGTCACGTACTACAGGCATATGTTAGAGGGCCTGACCGCACTAGATATTATATGGAGGCCATACAGAGGCCATCAGCCTCGTGGAGGAGCCCGAGCACAGCTGCGATGGATCCAAGTACATCTTGGATAGTGGGACGGAGACCGGGGAGTATGAGCAGGATTCCCCTAGAGAGGGTACGATGACAGTTGGGCCTACGGCAGGATGAGCCACCTCCCTTCCCACAGTATCGGAGGGAGGATGTAGAGGCACCACTGCCTCTACCGCAGCCATTGGACCCAGTCTGGGTAGCAGAGAGACGGCGATGATGATACGGTGGACGAACGCTGGTGTTATAGGTTCATTTTTGGTTTGGTGGGCAGGGCAGAGGGTAGCCATGAGAGCACAGCCCACACAGCCAGATTTGGCGGCTGTTATAGTGGAGAGGGACCATCTCTTGGGTCAGGTGTAGTTATTACAGGGGCAGCTTTCTTGCTGCACGAGCACGATGGGGCAGCTAGGGTAGTTAGCCCAAGCAATGCACAGCCCAAGCACAGCAGCAGTACGGCCAGCACAGTACAGCTGAGCCTCGAGCACAGCACGAGGCACAGCACAGCCTCGAGCATAGTGCACAGTACTGCAGCCTTGCACGTAGGCATGTAGTAGCAGTGTCGGGTCCACTTCTATTAGGAGCCGGGGGACCAGCCCCACCAGCCATGGTGGCACGGGCCCGATATATGGAGGCGAGAGCGGAGGCCCGATATTATCAGGACGTACTAGATGGTACCGGTGCCGAGTATCAGCCATATGTGGCTCACAGAGCCGAGACATCCCGAGTCATAGGTCACAGGGGGCCGCAGCCACAGCCGGTGGGTCAGTGACGGGTAGGAGGTGAGATCGGCACAGGGGCCAGCTGAGAGACGAGCCGAGGGAGGGGGAGAGAGCTGAGTCACCCCAGGAGCAAGAGATGGGTTTTGTTGATTTGATAGAGGATTTGTTGATAGAGACACCGGTCTGCGAACCGAGTGTGTATATAGAGGCCTGCGTGCCCTCATAGGATTTATGTATTCATTTTTGTTGTATATACCGGCCTGTGAGCCGAGTACATGTTGTATAGTTGATACCTGAGCTAAGTATATTTTTGACATGAGAGCCGGCTGCGAGCCGAGAGCGAGTGAGATTTTGAGACAGTGGCCTGCGTGCCGACTTTGTATTTTGGATTACAGAGGCCCCATGCAGGGCAAGTTGTATATTGTAACATTGTTTTGATGATATATATAGATGATGAGGTTGATCCATATGGTGTGTATAATTGTGGATTTGATGCATATATTATAATGTTTCATGTGTTTTGTCGATGGTATTAGAATTGGATGTATATTTTGATGATGGTTTGATGATATGCATATGTGTTGATGGTATTATGATGATGATTGTTGATAACTATGTCGTTATGCAGGGAAAAGAGGCGGGCGCCGCCAAGAATTTTACAAAAAACAAAGAAAGGACCTATAAGCCAAATGAGATATGTGACCGATATCGGTTATTTAACCGATGTCGGTCACATATGACCGATATCGGTTATGTAACCGACATCGGTTATGCTAAAATGAGCTTTTCTAAATATAGAAAAGCTTGGGAGGCAACTAAAGTTCTTATTTTTAGAGTCATGCAACATGTTAAATATGAAGATGCGAGGTTGTTTGTCATCCATACAGGGTAATTGCATGGGAGAATTGAGTAAGAAGGAGGAAGAGATAGGTAAAGTGATCGTGGGCTTGGATTAAGAAGGCGTAAAGGCAAGTTATAGTGAAGAGGGTGGTGAACATGGCTGAACAAAGAGAAGCATCCAGCGGGCCGAGAGGAGAAGGAAGACAGGTTCCACCTCAAACGGCTGCATCCCTAGAGGTATAATTTGTTTTGGTTGGAATGAGATTTTGCATGGTTATAAATAGAATGTGGTAAGGTAAATGGGTAGAAAGGTGATAGGAAAGAGCTTGGGATGGGGTGAGTGTTGTAGGGTAGGTAATCAGGTGTTGGAGATATGTGCGTAGGTACAGAGAGGGGAAAATGAGCAGAAGTTATCATAGGTGGTGTTTTTGAGTGGGGTGGTTGGAATTGACAGTGACCGATATCATTTAGGAATAACCGGTATCGGTTAGGTAACCGGTATCGGTTGTCTATAACCGATATCGGTTACTATGTAAAGTTATGGATTGCGATAAAAAACACGTGGGAAGTTATTTGTTGATTTGTTGTTTGTTGGTTTAATGTGTGCAGGCACAGGCAGGGTTGAGGATGAATGATAGGGTGCCAGCTTTGTTGTCATGGGTCCGAGCGGATGTAACACCAGCTGAGTGGGCATTAATAAACCGTGTGGGGTTAAGCGGAATCCGCTATTATTCACGGATCACATGCAATCATGCTATGTTGCAGGCATTGATTGAGAGATGGAATCCTGAAAAGAATACCTTTTATCTGCCAACAGGGGAGATGACAGTGACGTTAGAAGATGTGTTCGAATTTTGAGACTCCCAATTATAGGAAGACCAGTGTATCAGGCAGGGCCTAATGCGGCGCGGCAGCGATAACGGCACAGTATTTGGTCCAGCCACACGAGATTTGACACAATGAGGTTTGACATTCACTTATGGTATAATGTTTGCGGCACACCCTGAGGCAACAAGGTTGGCAGTGGTATTAATGATAGCGGTGGGGTATTATGCATTACCTAGAGTGGATGGGGAAGATTTCTGAAATCATTGATGTGTATTATTCGTGAGATGATAGAAGGTAGCGTTACTTTCGCATGGGCACCTGCATATCTTGCGGAGCTATACAGGGGTTTATGGGCATGCAGGTGAAATCACAGGACTACACTGGATTGTGCATACTTATTACATTGTTGGGCCTATGAGCACATTGTGTGTGCGACCAATAGGCCGACCAATCCAGGAGGAGAGACAGGAGTGCAGAGGTTGGGATTCAGATGATGGGTCCAGACAGAGCAAGAGGCAAGAGCCGAGACCGTGATAGATGACGCCGAGTATTATAGGCTAGATGTGGGAGATGGTGACGATTGGATATCCGTTGGAGGCCTTACGGGAACTACATGGTGATGGTGAACATAGCCGAGGATTTGAGGGGTGTAGAGCGATTGAGGTGGATCGCGGGACACAGGCCAGGTGAGTACGAGAGGATTCCTCTAGATCACGTGCGGCGACAATTTGGATTTGTTTAGGATATACCCATGGCTCATAGACCATACAAGAGGATCGAATGCCGAGGCACCCTTCTCACCTCCACGACCGAACACTTCCAGAAGGACCAGAAGAGACAGCAGCGGTCGATCGCAGGGTAATGGATGCAGGAGTGACAAAGTCTTATAGATTATGGTGGGTAGCAGAGCTGCGAGGTACACGTGAGAGGGCCGATCATCCTGACATAGCTGTGATTATAGTGGAGAGAGACCGCCTGCAGGGTTTAGTTCACCAGCTTCAAACACAGGTGAATGAGACAATGAGATTGTTAGAGGTTTCGCAGTCACGAGTGGAGAGACTAGAGGCAAGATTCCTCCACGTGAGAGGGCGTATTCGTATGTTATAGGAGAGATTGGCGGATCAGTGGGAGGAACCAATAGTAGTGGCCCCTTTGAGGATGGAGAGGCCAGGTGAGTGGCGTCGACGATCACCATCACTACCTGGTTCGGGATGAGGCGCGGGGCCTACGTGAATTTCATAGGGGTAGAAGAATAAATAAGGATGCCGACCTGCACGTCGATGATAGAGAAGATGTATTTGTTTAACATCTAAATAAAACTGAATATGTATGTTGATTTTGAGTTTATGATAATAATAAGAAATGTTTGTGTTTTGAATGTTTGGATTGATAAAGGACAAAGGTGAGTGTTATCAATATAAATATGTGAAAACATTTATATTTTTAAGCAAAACACAACACATGATAGGTTATGGTAGGGGATGGTCGAGCTAACCTTGGGAGACCCCATGTCTCCTAAGTGCTGCCTACATAGCCCATTGCACAAAGCAAGGAGGGGCCTCAGACCGATGTAGTTCTCCCTTAGGACCAGGGAGAGGTGAATTCAGGCAATTTGGTTGTGGTTAGGCAATTTGTTGGTTGGTAAAAATTTTGATATTGGTAGGGTAAGGTTGTTGGAGTTGGTAAGGTATAGGTGAAGCGAGGGTTAGCTTACCCAAGCATTAGGGAACCATGTCCTGATTAAGGTCAACACATAATCCTAGATTCGGGTAAAAGAGGCAAAAATGTCCCATAGTTGGAAAGAGCTAAACAAACCACGTATTATCATAGGATGAGCTTGAATCTCTAGGTACCTTGCATATGCGAGAAGTCAATAGGTGGAAAGAGTTGTATAATCACAATATATCGGTTATACGTCACGTCCCTTGAGTTTTGTTGTTTTGAAAAATGGTGAGGTGAGGTGGATGGTATAGCTGGGGCGTAGAGGACTTGTTATAAGGTGATTATTCTGACGAAATAGATCCAAACCTAAATAGACGAGTCCATGACTCAAAAGTGCTTTTGAATACTGCTTTTATTTTTCTGGATATAGACTGATCGATGCGGGAAGTCTATATGGGATATGCATTTTGTTGTTTCTTGAGGTCTTCATGAAGTTGATCAATGTGAGAAGCTTCTGATAGAGGCTGACTTTGTATAGTTGTCCTTCAAGGGAGCAGTCTACTTATAGTAGCATGATGCGGCTTTGCACGGTCTAGTTTATAATAGCATATGTGGCTTTCCTTGTCCTTGAGGAGCAGTCTAGTTTATAATAGCAGATGCGGCTTTGCACATAGCTGTCCTTCGAGGGAGCAGTCTAGTTTAGAGCTTAGAGGTCTAGATGTCCATTTGGCATGAAGTATCTAGTTTTGTAGGAAGTTTGACTCAAGAATATCCCAGAATCGTATAATTGAGAACTTGTTATTTTGATACTTTTAAGTCATGGACCAGACTAAAAAGGGGAAGGCATCTTTAAGAGGAGGTGATGATCAAACCATGTGAGCTTGATTCTATTTTGAGATGCACGAAACAAGGTGTATGAGGTGGTAAATGAGCTCAAGGGACGAGCGCAAGGTAGATAAGAAGTGATGTAACACTAAATTCAATAGTAGAATGGTCAGAGATGCAAGGCATTAAGGGGTTCAGGCTCAGGTTTACCATTAAGTGAAGCTAAATGATAAGTACCTGATCCGTAGGTGTGAGTGATAATGTAAGGCCCAATCCAATTAGGAGAAAATTTTCCACGTTTGCTCTTTTCTAGTTTGGTTACATGTTGATTCTCTTTGAGGACAAGATCACCAATCTTAAAGGTACGCTCATGAATTCACTTATCATAAGCACGCTTAATGCGCTTTTGATAAATTTGAAGGTGGTCAAGAGTTGTAAGACGACGCTCGTCAAGAAGCTCTAATTGGGCTAACCGCTCTTGGCGGAAGTCATCATTGGTGAGAATATCCTGAAGAGATATTCTGAGAGAAGGGATTTGTATTTCGAGAGGCAAGACAGCCTCGGTACCATACACCAGAGAGAATGGTGTGGCATTAGTGGAAGTATGAATGCTGGTACGATAAGCCCAAAGGGCAAAGGGGATGTGATCATGCCAATTTTTCCCAGAATTGTTAACGACTTTCATGAGAATTTTGGTTAAGGTTTTGTTAGAAGATTCGGCTTGTCCATTTGCTTGTGGATAGTAGGGTGATGAGAAGCTAAGTTTGATACCAAAGTTGTCACAAAGGTCTTGTAACAACTTATTTTTGAAAGATTTTCCATTATCTGTTATCAGGCGATGAGGAACACCAAAACGACAGATAATGTGATGATTGATGAACTCAACGATTTTCTCTTTTTTGGTTGAAATGAGTGGAACGGCCTCCACCCATTTAGTGTAATATTTGGTTGCCGTGATGATCCAATGGTGATGCTGCGAAGAAGGTGGGTGAATCTCGCCAATAAGGTCTAAACCCCATTGTGAGAAAGGCCAAAGATCTCGTGTGACCTGTAACGGGTGGCTAGGAGTATGTTGAAGGTTGGCATGTTGTTGACACATAACACAATGCTTAACATATTCGCAGCAGTCTTTATTGAGAGTAGGCCAATAATATCCTAGGCGAAGGATCCGCTTGGCCATGGCGAGGCCACTAAAGTGCCCGCCACAAAGTCCGTCATGGATTTGTTGGGTGGTATGAGTGACTTCAAGCCGGTTAGACAACGAAGGAGGATACCATCAAAGCCACGTTTATAGAGGAGTCCCCCCATGATGACATAATGAGAAACACTTTTAAGAAAAGCACATGTTTTCCATTACTAGTAAGGTCAGGTGGTAGAATAGAGGTTGTAAGGTAGTCATGAAATTGGTGATACCAGGTATCCTGTGAATCAGCAGATACATTATTTACCATACAAACATCCGGAACTAAGTAAGATGGGGCAAAGAGTTGTTGGACCAAGACAAATATGTCCGAGTCAGTTGGTGAGGCCGGAATTTGCGAGGCCAAGCAAGCCATAGTATCTACAAATTTATTAGTTGAGCGGGGAATGGTTTGGATAGAATAATGAGAAAATAAGGTCAAAAGTGAATCCACGTAATGTTTGTACTTTTGAAGTTCCTCATTTTTACATTGGTAGATGCCAGTAACTTGATTTACTACCAATTGAGAGTCACCGAAAATATTAATAGACTTCACACCTAAGTGTAACGTAACGTGGAGACCCAAAACAAGGGCCTCGTATTCCACTTGTATTGTTAGTGCAGGGGAAATCGAGCCTGAATGAAAGAGGCATAGGTTCACCTTCAAGAGGAATGAGAACAATGCCTGCCCCTCCACCATGCGTTGGCATTTAGATCCATCGAAGAAGAGGGTCATTGGATACGACACATCACTGAGTGAAAGAGTTGCGATGAGTTCATCAGGGAAAGTAAAATTGGTAAATTGTTCCCCAGGTAAAGGGGCTTCGCGAGTTGGTCTGCGATAGTTTGTCCTTTGACTGATTTCTGGTGTACAAACTCAAGGTCGAGGTCGGCGAGGAGCATAAGCCATCGGGTGATGCGTTGGTTTAGATGAGGTTTGGCGTACATATAATGTATGGGGTCAGCATTGGTGATGACAAAAGTTTTGTGATTCAGGAGGTAATGTCGGAGTTTGGTGGCCACAAATGATAGGGCTAGGCACAACTTTTCTACGTGTGTATACCTAGTCTCGTAATCCACAAGAGTATGGCTTATGTAATAAACTACTTGTTCTCGATGCTCAGAGTCACGATGTGCGAGCATGGCTCCTACAAGCATGGTCGGTGGCAGAAAGGTAAAGGTAGAAAGGGTGATCGTCCTGAGGTGGGACAAGCACGGGTGGCTGCAAGAGATAAGCTTTAAGAGCCTCAAAGGCTTGGTGGCACTCCTCGCTCCATTGAAAGACAATGTCCTTTTTAAGGAGATGATGGAAAGGTTGACATCGATCCGAGAGTTGTGAAATGAAACGCTGGATAGATTGGAGTTTTCCCTGCAAACTACGCAATTGTTTGAGGTTAGTGGGTGGGGGCATTTCTAGGATAGCTTTGACTTTAGCTGGGTCGACCTCAATGCCACACAAAGAGATGATAAAGCCAAGGAGTTTTCGAAAGGATGCCAAAGACACATTTCTTTGGTTGAAGATGAACATAGTATTGTAACAGGTGATCGAAAATAATGGTTAAAACATCGAGATGTTCACTGCGATGTTTGGATTTTCCAAGAAGATCATCGACATAATCCTCGAGGATAGTGTGCATAATGTCATGAAAAATATAAGTCATAGCCCGCTGATAGGTCACACCAGCATTCTTAAGGCTGAATGGCATGACATGATAGTAGAAGGTCCCCTAGGGGGTAATGAAGGTGGTTTTATGTTGATCGGCCGGGGCTACCAAAATTTGATTGTATCCCGAGAAGCCATCCATGAGAGAAAGCATCTCATGGCCGGCAGTGAGATCAACAAGTTGATCAATGCTAGGTAGGGGGAAGTCATCCTTTGGGCAAGCGAGGTTAAGGTCCCGAAAATCCATACATATCCAAAGTCCCCCCGTTGCTTTAGTGATAGGTACGACATTAGAAATCCATTGTGGATAGTCAATAGGTAAGATGAAAGAAACAGAAAGGAGGCGTTGAAGCTCTTCTTTCACCAAGAGGGCAATGCGTGGATGCATTTTTCTCAGTTTCTATTTAAGTGGTTTAGAGTCTGGTTTCAGAGTGATGTTATGGACAGCAATGTCAGGATCGATTCCTGGCATGTCGGCGTAGGACCAAGCAAAAGCTTGATTGCGGGCACGAGAGGAAGGTAGTGAAGGTGGCTTGTTCTAATGCATCGAGAGATTGTCCGATCTTTAAAATGTGAGGATCATCCTCCGTGTGGATGTTGATTTCTATAGTCGATTCATTCAACATAGTTTGGGTGTCAGATGGTAAGGCACGTTGAATATAAGAGTCATCCGCACCAAGGTAGGTGAGGATGGAGTCATCATCCTGGCACTCCACAACATTAATTGAAGGTGAATCTTCTTCGATCATGTCTGGATACAAAAGGGGGAGAGAAGATGGGTCTTCACTATCATGCGTTGATAAGTGAGAGGACCCAGGAAGATAGCATTCACGAAAAAAAAAAGTTAGGAGGGATAGATTCCGGTCTATATCGACTCGTGGGTGAAGATGGAAAAATGGGCGATGATGGTTGGAAGGGGTGACTTCGTTGTTTTCTGGATACAATTGACATGAGGTTTCTTCGGTGTAGGTGGTTCAAAAAATCCAAGACCACGATGATCTTTGTGTTTGCGGGTAGTTACGGGAATGATCGTATGTCGGCCTTGTTCATAAAGACCGAAACCAAAACCCTTCCAAGCACAATATGTCAGGAAGGTGAGGGCAAAATGACGGTTGGTTAGATATCAAAAATCAGATTGGAAGGGAACCACACCAAGGGGAGGTTCAGGGGTGACAGAGGATGTGTCGACACCCCCATACGTTAGGTTGGTGTGGCAATTAGGTGGTCCGTAGGAGATCACCTCCCCCACACGACGGTCGTAGGTAGGATGCGCATGTAACTGTCCAGTACTCCTGTGGGGTATGAAAGGTGCTAACATTGTATAGGTGGTATTCCCCAGCGTAAGGCATTGAAAAACATCTACCAAGGGATCTGAAGTTGGGATGTTGTCCGCGGGGAAGGAAGTGGTATTCGCGGCGGTGGGTTCATTGGTCGAAGGTGTGAGTGTGGTTAAGGTGGATGGTTGAGGCGTGGTTGAAGTAGATGGTTGGGCTGGATCAATGGGTGCCTTGACTAGTACAAGCACATCATTAGGGTGATATAACATATTGCAGGTTTTGAAAGGGGAAGCATCAGCTTTGATGGTGTATGACTTCCCCTCATACTCGAATTTGATGCATCTATGTAAGGTGGAGGGAACGCATCCCATAGCCGGATCCAAGGGCGGCCTAACAACATGTTGTATTGGAATTCTCCCTCAAGGACATAGAAGAGTTCGGGTAAGGTACGTGGCCCTACACGAATGTTAAGGATCACGGTGCCTAAGGTAGAAGTAATAGCATCGTTGAATGAATGCAACATGGTGGGGTTGGCACACATGCAACTAGGAGGGATATTCATCTGTTGGAAGGCTTTGGAAGAGATGATGTTTAGGCTAGTGCCCTCGTCGATCATAACACGATGTACTCGGATGTCCCGGATGTAAGCCGAGATGAAAAGAGCGGGATCAAGATCTTCTGCACCAAAGACGAAAATTTCTTCTTTAGAAAAACTGATAAAGCAGAGGCTTTTGTGCGGGGACGAAGTGGTTGTGGAGGTAGGTTTTTTGGTGAGAGAAGCGACGTGGTTGGGTGTTAAAATGGAGGTGACGGGCAAGGTTTCGTTAGGTAGGACCTTTATCCCTTGAAGGATCTCAATTAGAGCTTATCGATGTGATTCAGATGTTTGAATGAGATCATAGAGTGTCATTTTTATAGGAGATTGGTGAATTTGTTTGATCATGGTGCGATGGGAAACTCCATCAGAGATGGGATAGGCAGGTCCATGAATGACCACTTTAGGTGGTGGTGCGATCGGGATGGCAGAAGGAGAAAGAGAGGCTACAGGTGTGCTTTCTTTAGCTTTTCCATTGTTTTTCTGACCTCGAGTAGCAATGTTAATCATGTTGATCTCGTGAATATGAGAGGAGGAAGATGGTGGGGATAAGTCATTGTTCTCGAGAGGTGGGGTTGCAATGATGATAGATTTTGGTGAGGTGGGGACAGGTGGTATAGGAGAAGGGATCGAAGCTAAGGGCTTCTCTCTCTGTAAATTGTCTTTCTTAGGTTGTCTATCCGAGATAGGTGACTAGTGAAGGATGGCTTTCAAAGCTTTGCATCCTTCTACATCGTGTCCTGGTGTGCGATGGTAAGCACAGATTTTAGATTCATCATAACCTATAGGTCGAGGTTTAGATGGATCATAGAGTCGAGCGGGGTAGGAAATGGTCGCATCCCTACCAACATATCAAGGATCTTGGAGTAAGATCCTTTGAGCGGGTCAAATTCAGATGAAGATGAGGCTGTTGATTGAGTGGGTGAGATTTTTATTGTTTTGGTAATGGTTGGGTATGAGTGGTTCATACGGGTGGTGATTTAGGCAAGGGATTTTGATGATTGGTTTTAACTAGGCGTGGTTTCTTCTGTGCAGAAGTTATGTTTAGCTGGTTAGATGATGAGGCCCCAGCTGACGTGGTGGCAGGAAACAACCACGGGGAGAGAGGAGTGATAGCAAACAAGTCCTTCGATGATCAAGTTTTCTTAGGGTTGGCAGGTAGGTGAGATACTTGGGGCGACGGTGTTGAGACGCTTGTGGGTGTCTGTAGGGGTGCAAAAGGTATAGGTCGTGTTAAAGAAGATGTGGGAGGCATGGTGTATTGAGGCAAGGTGGAGGGGTGAGGCCCTAATATAGAAGGTAGGTGTGATGGTGAAGGCTGAAGCCATGCCTGCTATATCGGTGTGATCGGGGTGAGGGTTTTAGTTGTGGCAGAGGCATAGATTGGACTCGAGGAGATTGGGTCTGTCTCCTAGATGGATTGATGGCATTATTTTTGGATAAATCTAACTATTTAGGTGGGTGTGTCAGGCTGGGTATTGGTGAAGTCCCAAGTGTAGGGGAAGGTTTGGTTAGGTTGATAGAGGTGGCTGAGGGATTCGATAGAGATGAGGGGGTGAAGGTGAGGACATAGGCATTTTGAGCTTTTGTAAACACCTCGGGTATATGGTAGAGGTGTCTAGATTAGTCATCTACATTTGAGTAGAGCATGGTGTACTCAAACGCTCCCATAAGACTCGTCTATCTTCTAGGGGATGACAATCTTCACGTGTGAACAGGAACTTTGGTATGGAAGAGAGGTGGGTTGTGATTCCGGTCCACTGTGGGTGTGATACAGGGGGTAAATGAGGTGTTGTATCAATGGGTGTTAAGAGGTCAACCGGTAGCTAGAAAGATTTAGGTGATGAAGAACTAATAGGTAGGAGGGCATGTTTGAGGGGATCCATCATGATTAAGAGTTTGGTGATGTAGGCTCAAGGGGTTTCTCCTCTAAGGATGACAGAAAAAGTGGCAAGCCTTCTTCTTTTGCAGCAAGAGTGGTGGAAGGAGATGTTTGGGAAATAGATAAGTTAGATAACATCCGCTCACAATCTTGCAGGGATGTGGTGTAAGAAGGTTCATTTGTGAGAAGAGAACTCTGGGTGGTTAATTCCTTTATGGGTAAAGGAATAGCGGGACTGTCCTCTTGTCCTGATGAAGGAGAAGGGGGCGAGAATCCCTGTGTTGGTGAAGAAGCTTGATTTAGAATTTCCTCAATGGAAGCCCTGGGTTGGGAGTTGAAAATTGCATGGATATCATGCACACTCTTCTCCTCGGCTGAGGTGTCTTGGTTTGTGTTACTATTAGATGCATGGTTTGGAAATGGTTTGTTGAATATTTTTAAATTTCGATTAGCGGGGGCATTAGGATTATCGAGAGTTATATCCCCTACATCAACCATTTCCTGCACTATGTTTTTCAACATCTTGCGGAGTTTCGTGATTTGTGTCCCTTCACGAGATGGAAGTTACAAAAGTCATTTTATTTATACCAAGAAGGTATAGCGCATGTGGAATCAAACCCGGAGTGAGGTTTAACAGGAGGCAAGGTGATAGCTCCTGCTTTAAGCAATTTGTCTAAGATCACACCATAAGTTTCTCCCAAGGGAGTGTAGTTGATGGGCTCGGCTTTATACTTATAGGTGGCTTTCGGCTGGGTATTAGATAGTGCTTGAGATTTGACCGTCACTGCGTGTACGGCAACCTTTGATTTTGAAGTAGCCGATGCATGAGAGTTGGTGGTGTTGGGTTTGGTGGTAGAGTCTTGGGTCCGGAAATTTGAGCTTTTGTTGTGTAACCTCAATTTCTCCTCCTCTAAGGCTCGAATCTCTAGTTTCGAGCCATAGTAAAGGCCTAATCAAAGGTGCGGAAAGTTTGAATTTGGAGGGTGGGAGAAATGTGTTTAGTGCAGGCCCACATAAAGAGTTCGATGAGCTCGGCCTGAGCTAAGGCGTAAGTAAGTTAGTTGATGAGGCACCGCCATCGTCCAACGAAATCTGCAATAGACTCATCTTCAAATTGTCGGATGGCATAGAGGTCGGTAATGGATACTTTCTTGGCAATATTGATGGAGAAGTGATTTAAGAAAGATTGGGCTAAGCTGGTTAAAGGAGAAGATTGAGTCTTTGGGCTAAAGCAACGTACCACTCCAAGGTAGGTCCTGATAAGGACATGGGAAAGGTACGGAGTAGTAAGGCATCGTCATGAGCAATCAGATAGCAGGCATGTCTGAATGATCGCAAGTGTTGTTGAGGGTCCTCCTTACTATTAAAGCGAGTAAATTTTGGTAATTCCCATTGAGGAGGATATGTATGAAGGGGGACAGAAGGATGAATAGGCTCCTGACAAAATTTCTCGTATGTCAGGGTGTTACGACTTCCTGAAACAGAAGCCTCAAGATTTTGCATCTTGTCCATCATCTGTTTGATTAAATCATTGGTTGGGTTAGATGATGGTGTTGTTGTTGTAAATAGAGGAGGATTGGTCCAAGAGCCACTACTAGACAATGGTGGGATTGAATGTTGATAAGATAGATAATGGAGATGAATGTATTGGGGCAGCTGAATAAGGGTGTCCTATATAAGAGGTTGAGGCCACCGGATGAGTTTGTGGAAATGAAAAGGTGGGCGGAGCTTGTGAGGGAAAGCTCGTGTGTATAGGTGGTAGAGAGCAAGTTATAAAAGAGACAGTCTATGAGAGAGATGAGGTAGGGTTAGTGGACGGTAGTGATATGTGGGGCCCTAGATTAACGAAAGGAAAGCTAATTGGTGTAGTATGAACCACCGAATTTGTTTTGGGAGGCGGGCTAAGGATGAAGACGGTGAGGCGAAGTTATTAGGTGGGGAAGGGGCTAAGTCAGCGGTGATACTAATAGGCATACCAACGAGGAGCTGACTGTCGGGTGTACGGTCAGGGGTATGAGACAAATAATATTGTATGCCGTTAGGATTAGCATCCAAAAATTTGGCAAATTCCTTATCTCCTACAGGGATCTTGGGAAAATTACTCGCTATCCGTAGATTCCCCATAGGATGTGAAGGGGTGACTCAAGAAAAGGCACAAACAGGCATGTGAAACCATGGTGCATGCACTTGTTTTCAGTGTGATAACAACCATGGACAAGAGGACAAAGAGGATTTAATCAATCCAAATATGAAAAAAGCAACAAAATGTTGGAATTGATAGGTTGTTGGTTTGTGAATATTTAGTAGAAACAGCAAGTGTGCTCCCTATATGAAAGCAAGCAAGAAAGAAAGAAACCGAAAAGGGTCCCATCGGGCGTGCCAAAATGTTTCGCACAGAATTTCGTCTTGGAATAGAGTTGCTTCTATCCTTTCATTCTCTTGAGAAACAGATAAGGGTTAGGGCTAGGAAGAATACCTATTGAGTGTGGGGAAGGTGTGCGCATACCGTAGAGAGATCAGATCGATTGTGAAGAACTCCTTTTTGTCTGGGAAGGACTACCTATAAGTAAGAATACAAGACCACCAGATCTTAGTTAGACAATAAGTGAGGGAACTGCCTTAGGCCCAAGAAATATTAGACTTCCTTTCGAAGGTGGTCAGTTCCCATTTTAATACAAATTAATGCAAATGATAACAAAGAAGCTATTGTGAAATCACGATTTAGGTACCTTGTTAAAAAGTAATAGGGACTAAACTACCAATAATAAAATGTCATGATGTTTGTTTGGTCACTGGTTATTGATGCATTCAGATCAAGTTACAAGGATAGACCCAGCTGGATATGAGATTGTTTGGGGGTAAATAAGGGAAAGGTTGGTTTTGGTATAAGTCATAGTGACCGATCTCGGTCACCTGGATAACCGATCAGTGGTTATAACACCGATACCAGTAGAAGATAACTAATATCGGTAGGGGCAGTGATTTAGGGGCTTTGAATGGAAGTCAGTTGTAAGGTGGTTATGGTGTTTATAGGGTTAATAAATGATTAGGGGGGTAGTAGGGTGATGGAGAAAACTCAGAGAGTGAGAAAATTGTCTTTGGGGCAATATCGAGGTTGATGAATGAAAGTTAGGTGCAGAGTGCTGCCGGGTGGTAGATCTAGGAGTGAGCTTATAATTATTATGAATTAAAAGTTCAAGAAATGGTGTTTAGAAACATACAAGATACTACTTACTAGTTCCTGATGAAGATACAGGTCCAAGGAATGTGGTGGCGATAGTAAGGCTTAGTTGGGATGATCCGGTATTGGAAAGCGAGCTGATGAAGCTATCCTCAGTCTTTCCCAATGCTTGGATGAGTGTGACAGCGATCTAGTTGCTCAGTTACAGTCTTGGGCTCGATCCTCTCTCTCTGCAACCTCTTCTACTTGTTTCACTTCTCTCTCTCCTCCCAAATGAATTTCGGATCCTTTCTTTTTGGTTGGGGAGGTCATTTATAGGGAACCGATGGTGGTTACGTAACCGGACGGTCGAGTAGGAACCGATGTCGGTTAGGTCAAAGTGGCTATTTTTAGTAAAATAGCCATCTTTCCCTCCTTTTCTCCCAAGGGATCAGTTGTGGGCTTGGTCAAGTCATTATTAGGCTCGTTTTGGTGGGTGAGGGTGATGAGTCATGGGTGTGGGTCCTGGACCAAGTCATAGGTCTTAATTAGGTTGGTTTAGGGTTAGGGCTAGGTCATGATGAGGTGGCGAGGTGAGGTGGTAGGGTTGGAGATGTAGATTTATTAATGATAAGGTAATTAATAAATAATTAAGTGTGTAAGGTTTAGGTGGTGAGGTAGAATTAGGTTGTGGGACGAGATACGAGGTACATGGGTGTCGTAAGACACAAATTTGGCGTCTACAAACTGTGGAGAGAGTCTTGACATAGGATTTTCCATGAGTAATCTATATACATTGGGGAAGAAAGAATAGTATATATCCTTTATGTGAACCCCGAATCTATGAACAATGAGGTATATATAGTCTTCATTTACTTCACAAACACATTCTAGCTTTTAGGGTGGACAAAATTCGGGGTATACTAAGACACCATGGATATTAAGCCATATAGAAATGTTTATTTTGAATGAGAAAATAATCCATACATGTGAATAAATTTGATGCTAAAACTTGGCTAAGGTGGTGTTTTTCCTTCATCAATAATCAAGGAAAAAGGGGGACTCGAGCAACATCTAATTTCGTGATATAAGGATTTTTTTATAATATGTTCATCAAGTCTATTCTAATCCTCACACTCAACCTAAATATTTGGAAAAAGATGTTACTAAGACTCTTATCTTCCATGTTATTAATTGGGTCCTTGACCGATTCTACATAATGGTTTTAATATCATGGGTGGTCATTCTTGACTCAACACTTGCGCAGGATTATAGATAGCGGTAACATTAGGTAGATTATAAAATAATTTTGAAAGAAGAACCAAAAATGAAAGATACATTATTATTTTATTCCCTTAACAAAAAATGTCCTTCTTTATCCATGGTGAGGGTAAATATGGGAGAAATTAAACTAGGGCATGAAAATACATCTATTTTAGCCACAACATAGTGCAATATGGCCCTTTTGATTTCCCTAATATTTACAAATATTTGAACTTATTATGAGGGAATGTTGGTTGATAGGTGTTTGCCTCTACCGAGTACTCAAAGGTTTATGTTTATTTATTTGAAAGACCTTTGTGGAATCTACTGGTAATTACTCTCTAGGAGCTTACATGTCATTTAAATGGATCTTACAATCTTATATAGTGTTCCATAAGACTGTCTAGAGACTATATTATGTGTTTACTCACACTTATATAACCTAATCTCTAATGGCCACACTCAGCTCTCTCAACCACTCTCCTTTTACAACCACTAACCCTAAAATGGTGAAATCATCCTCCTTTTATATTTTTATGCCCTGTCCTTTTCCCACTTCTCTCTCCTTATTTGAATTTTCATTTCTGTAAGGATGCTCCCTCTAAGACACTTCTATATTCTCCTTCTCATATTAAAATTTGAATTTGAAATCCTTTAATGACTTGATCTACCGAGCCTCTTCCTATGCCATTTCAATCTAGCCATTACATTTTATGGCTACCCATCCTTATCAAAGCACCCATTTTAGATAACTTCTAACATCTTTATCACTCCCCCAACCTGTATATTTTTCCATGAACTTATTTTCTCATGCTCCTTTCCACTCCTTTGTCCTCTTTTATCACACATTCTTCTACCTATATTCCACATTCAACATTCTCATGCACACTATTCTTGTGCTTCTTGGGGCCTTCTCCAAAACATCCATGCATCCTCTATCCTAATACCAAAATCCTATGTACATCATCATGCCTCATTCTTCCACACCTTCTTTGCAAACATCTCATGTGCATTGTCCTAAGTTTTGTAGGATTGCATAGGACCTTATATGCTCTCGCATAAAATAACCAAGGTACTTTAAACTTAAGGTTATCACCAAGTATACTAAGTCAGTGGTAGAACCACCCTTTGAAGTATAGAGGAAAATAGTTTTGGTCCTTTTTTCCTTTAAACATGTTCTTGACATTAGCGCTTCTTCCAATGTCTCTTCGATTCCTTCCTCACCTTCATATGAATTTTTTTATGCTATCTTGTGCATAATTGTGATCTTTTTCCCACCATATCCTAACCTCCTCCTCTAAATGTATCTCTCACCTTGATCCTTTCCAATTATTTCCTCTCGTATAAGTCCATGATTTCCTTGAACCATCCTCATCCTCCTAAGGCTTCTTCGATGAGTATTTTTATGTACACGTCTCAACCTACCTTCAACTTTCTTGTGTGTGAGTCTGTATTCACCCTTTTCCCTCCACCTCTACCTAATGCCTTCAAGAATTTTCTCTTCCTTTCTTTCCCTCCTCATATTTAGTATTCCTTTTATTTTGTGTCCCTTATATGTGTACCTATTTCCTTGTCTTATCTTGTTTTATTCCTCTTGTTCTCTCATCGCCATATTACTATGGTTTTTATTCTCTATGATGCTTCACTCTATGTGCTCCCTCTACTCATGTTTCCTTATTTCTCCCTTCCCCCGACATTCTCCTTTTTTTCCTTGTTCTCTCCATGAGATTTTTCTATGCACTTGTCCCTTGTGAAATTTTCCTCCTTTCTTCCATTTGTCACCTTTTTCGCAACCTCTTCCTCCTACACATCCTCTCGAAATTGTATCTTCCCTTTCTCCATGTATGATTCCTTATGTACTTATGTGTTTTGACCATTTTCAAATGTTTATCTCTCGATCATCTTTTCTCCCTTATCCTTTCTCTTTCAAGGGCTTCTCTTCATGGATTATCCTCCATCTAATTATTTTATTTGGTGTGGCTTCATCTTCATGCACTCTCCTCTTGTGGATTCAATCCACATTTCTTTTTTCCATGTAGTGACTTTATTCTATCACACACATCCTCCTTAATGACTTCCTCTTCATCTTCAACTTTGATATATTTTTGGATATCCTTTTCTTTTCTCCTTTTTATGCTCCATATCTCTACTAGGGTTTCTTATTTTGTGCATTTAACCATACACCCCATCTTTCCTTCTTTCTCGGGGCATCTCCTCTTATGTAATCATTCACACACTCTGGTCCTTTTTCTTAAACTCTTTCTACTATGTTCTCTTAATTATTCAACTATGCATCTATATGGTCTACTCCTTGGACTCTACACACTTCTTTCCATTCTCTCTTGATGGTCTCCAATTATGACATCAAGTCACCTTCCATATGTGCATGACCTTCAATGACCATGATAGAAAATAATTTTCATAGTGTGAAAATATAGGTGTGGTACAATTATTTAATATTTAAATAATATATGAGTGTGAAAAATGAGTTATATGCACAACTCATAGAGATAGGGGTGTGGGAGTAAGACTAGGGAGTAGAGGAGAGATATGGGGATAATGTGATAAGACTTGACTCCATAATTCTAGGAGCAAGAAATTATATAAAATTCCCTTAAATATTCAATAGAAATTACTCCATTCTATATACGTTGTCTCTATTTTTGTATTTTCAATTTCATGTGTTAATATTGAGTTATTGTTGTTTAAATTCATCATGAAAACCTATATTTTTTATAACATCGATATCATAACAGGTTAGGAAGATATATGAGAGCCATTCCAAGACAAAAACTGTGGCCTTTAGGATGAAGATATGATATTTTTGGATCTTTTGTCATAATTTTTTCAATTCTATATTAGTAATATAGATATCTCTAATGATCTCATCAATTGCCAACAATCTTGTTTTTTATCACCGATGATTTCTCCAATCGCCAATGATTCTACTAATAGTCATTAGTTCTTCCTACATATTTCCATAGATATTGTGGATCAACAAGGATACAAGGTTATGATCATCAACGATCACCTTTGTTTAAAAATGACAAGTGAGTTTTTTCCAAAGCATTCTCGGTAAAAAAAAATTATATGCTTTATTACTTTGCTTAAAAATAAAGTTGAATATTATTGTAAGGGTGCATTTTCAACTGAGTTCAAAACCTATTATGTATATCCAATTAGATAAATTCACTAGATTAAATTTTCACACATGGAAGGTGAAAATACAAATGCAGCTAATAAACAAACATATCTGGGGGATTGTGAGTGAAAAAAACCAGAACTAGCAAATGGTGCAAAATCGCTTGAATGGAAAACTAGGGATGAAAAACTAATATCCATTATTGGGCTTGTTTTATCAAACACTGAGTTGCATTATATTGACTTGGAAAATGAGTCTATGGATAGCTGGGAATTGCTAAGTGAAATATTTTGGGTTAAGGTTATGAATGTTAAATTCACTCTAAAGTTATAGTTATTTAAATTGAGAATGAATGAGGGTGCAACAATGTCAAGTCACATTAATGAACTAAGATCTCTCCTGATACAATTAATGAAGTGAAATATCAAGTGGATGATGAAGATGCAAAATCTATTTTATTGAATAGCTTACCTCCAAAATACAGTAATGTAGTTTTTACTCTTGGCCAAATGCCTTCTCAATCACTTGAAGGTATGATTTCTGCACTACTAGATGAGGAGAAAATAACAAAAGAAGACATTGAGGAAAAAACTACCCTTTATGTAAAAAAGAAGCATAATAACTCCTCCAAAGATAAAGAGGAAGTAGTATGTTACTATTGTAAGAAAAAAGGACATAAATCTTCCTTTTGTATTACTCGTGCCAAAGAAATTATAAAAGGAAAGCTAAAAATGGATGAGGCCAATGTAATTATTGAGGTGGAATCAAATCATGAAGAAGAACCAAAAAAGAAAGAAGAGTATAATTCAGATGAATACCTATACTAAGTAGTGGATCATGGAGGCTGGAGGCATAGGAGGATGGAGGAGAAATAACATCTCTTTTTAGTCACCAACAATGAGATTGCTTCATTGTAATGGTGATCATTTATTTTTTCAGCTTTTTTATTTCATGCATGTGTGGTAGTAAATAAGAATAGAAGGATAATTCCTGTTCAATTAGGAGAAAAATTTCCTATATAGTTTCCTTTTGTATGATGTGGGAAAACATGTACGCTGCTATGAAATGGTTGTTGGTTCCATTAGAAAACCTTCTTGTGAGTTGTTGGTTCTCTTAGAAAACCTTCTACAGAGTGGTTGTTGGTTCCACTAGAAAACCTTCTTTCTACTGTTGTTGGTTGGTGGTTAGCCAATTTGTAAAACCATATGTAAAACATAGAAAGGTACTATATTACCCCATGTTCACACTAAGGGGGTGAATGATAGGAAATAATGTTCATAGTGTGAACATATAGGTGTGGTAGAATTATTTAATATTTAAATAATATATGAGTGTGCAAAATGATTTGTATGCATAACTCATAGAGATAGGGGTGTGGGAGTAAGACTAGGGAGTAGAGGAGAGATATGGGGATAATGTGATAAGACTTGACTCCATAATTCTAGGAGAAAGCAATTGTATAAAATGCCCTCAAATATTCAATAGAAATTACTCCATTTTATATATCTTGTCTCTATTTATGTATTTTCAATTTTATGTGTTAATCTTTAGTTATTGTTGTTTACATTCATTATGAAAACCTAGGATTTTGGTAATGACCATTTCTTCCTTAATTTATTCATCCATCTCATTTGGCATAATGTCTCCACTTACTTCTATTAGACTAAAATACACTTGTCAACATTTCTTCTCTCCTTGAATAGTATTGTTTCACATTCATAGGTTCTTCCATCCTCCCCTTTTATCCTTTTCTCATCTCGATTTGAACTCTTCCACCCTTTTTGCACATCACCCTATTGGTTTTTTATGCATACTCGGCCTTCATCTCCTTTTCACACCCCCATGTGTCTTCAATGCCTTTTGCCTTCATCTCTAAATGGGGATAGATGGAACATCTACCCATCCTTGCATACCTTTAATGTATTAGCTCTCCCATTTTAGATCATCTCACTATCATACTTACATGTCCTCCCTAGAATACATGTCATGCATCCATCGTAGGATGTTGCATGACACTCAATCAATGAACCTCTCGATATTCATATTTATCTCGTATTGATCACGTATAATACCCTCGTTGACCTTCCACTAATCAGGTTAATATTTAAGGTTTGGGGTGTCTCTAAATGTTAAACCCAAATTCAAGACCATTTCCTTTGTGATGATGTTTTTGGTGCTCCCGCTATTGAAAAATATTAGGAAACACTTTCCCTTGGTCTTACACCTTGTGCAAAATATTTTTCTCCTATCCTCCTACAACTCCACCTTGGTTACCTTAAGGAATTGGCCCTCTCCTAGGTGCTCTTTATTTTCCCATGCCTCACTATACTCTTTTGGTGCATTCTCCACATATCCACTTTTATTGTGCTACCATTTTCCCGCCATGCCATAGGATACTTGATCACATGATGCCCTCTTTATCTACACACATGACAACATCAATTGGATATTACATACCAATCTCTATTCTCTAAGGTATTTATTTGTTGGCCTCTTCTATTATCTTGCACATTACGCATGCAATCCCTATACAACCCTTCTAGTTATAACATCGACTCTTCATTGAGTCTTCTCTCCTATTTCATATTTCTATTATTCTTTGTGTTTACCTCTAATTATTGTGCAATATACTTCCCTCTAAGTCCCTCATGGTATCTTTGTGCATCTTCATGGTGCGTCATCTCTTTGTAATCACCATTTTACGAGTTTAAATACCCCTTCAATGATTTTCCTTATCTAGTATGGTCCTCATACCCTTTACCTCCCTCATTATCTCCTCCAATATTATCATCATCATCAAAACCTCTTCACCTTTTCTAGGTGACATCTCTTCTTTATTTTAGTGAGTACACTCTTGTATCTTTTGGCATCCTCTCGCCAACCTCCCTTCATGATGGAGAAAACAATGTCTCCGCTAACTACCTCATGTTTAGAAATATGTTAGCCATTATAATCCCTCACTTTCCTATAAGAAAAAACTAGCTCGATACCACATGATAGACATTTCCCTCTATCGGGTACTCCTAATCCTTCCTTCACAGTCATATAACGAAACGAAACTCTAAGATTTCTATTTATTTCTTTAAAATTCCTTTACAAGAGTATCTACATGTAGTTAGCCTCTAAGAGTTTAAACTTCATTTCCATGGATCTTACAAGCTTAGATAGTGTTCTATAAGACCTATTTGGATACTTTACTATGTACTTACATGCACTTCTATAACCTCAGCTCTAATGGACACACTCATCTCTCTTAGAAACTCTCCCTTTTGTTATTGTTAACCCTAAAATGGTGAACTCATCCTCATTTTATAGCTGTATGCCCTATTCTTTTCCCACTTTTATATCCTTATTTGAATTCACGCTTTAAGTGGGCTACTCCCTTCTAGACACTTCTATATTCTCCCACTCATATTAAAATTTGAATTTGAGCTCCTTTAATGCTCTTATCTACCATGCCTCTTCCTTTCGTGTCAATCTATCCATTGAATTTTATGACCACCCATCCTTGTCAACACCCATGTCATATAACTTCTAACATGTTTTTCACTTCATCAACTATCCATTTTATCACACACTTCTTTTATCATGCTTCTTTCCATGCCTTTGTCCTTTTTATCATGTGTCATTATACCCGTATTACATCTTTAAAATTATATTGCACATTTTTCGTGGGATTCTTTGGGCCTTATCCAAAACATATGCATGTCCTATATCCTACTACCATAATCTTATCTACACCATTATGCCTCATTATTCCACACATACTCCACAAATATCATTCTCGTACTCTCTGAAGTTGTGTAAAATTTCACTAGATTTTAGATACTCCTAAATCATTGGCACCATTGATGGCATCCTCCGGGGTTATTTATCTCTTAATTGTTAATAACACAATAGAGTAATGAGGAATTTATGATCTAATGATGCGGGGTTGAAAAAATTATCCCTCACCATCCTCTTATATTTATAATAATATAGAAGAGTGTCCACATTTTAAGGTCCTACATATCCTACCATGGATCTAGTTTCGAGTATCATAATAACTTGTGAAGAGATTCCTTGGGATATTAAGGTTCATATCTTTAGAAAATATGCTAAATTTGGGTTTTACAAATGCTTTCAAAAATAATTCTTTATAAATGGTGGTTTACAAATTATCTTGGTTAGCACATTATTTTCAAATTTCATAATTTATCGAGTATGATTTGGGATGCTCTACATTAATGGTGCATAATGTGTGACTTGATGTTTTTAATCCTAAGGAATGTTACTTTTATTATTATGCTTTCCTTTTTAATGTAGGAATTACATCCATGAAAGCTAAGTTTGATCATAGCCATAAAATTTAGTTATCCTTATTTTTAACCTTTGGATTTCATGTAGGAGGCCATGTGTATAATTACAATTGTCCCATTGACCTTATATGATGACATGTCTTTTGGAATTTTATTTTCCTTTGTATTTAATTTTTCACTTATGAAGCATGAGGCTTTACATGGATGAAATGTGAGCATAATCATTGAAATTTTCCTTCTCGCATCTTTGAGCATGAGGTTTTGAAATATTTTAGTTTTAGAAGTGTGAGGATTTATTTGAAGTTCTCTGTGATATTCAAGCATTTAATCCTCACATTTGATAATGTGCAATCCTTCCTTTATTAACTAAATTCATCAATTTTTCAAATAAAAAATCCTCACAAATGTAAAGTACAATGATAAATTTATATACAACTGTTGGGACCCCAAAATAGTTGCTAAGTACACAAAGGCGCATAGGCACGCAAGGCCTAGTTGAAGAATGGTGCACAAGGATAAGGCACACAGGATAGGGTTTAAGGAATGGTTTAAGAAAACCTATGGCATGCGCATGGACAAAGTCGGGTTTCGAGGACTTGGCCATATTGGGAATTTTGGGCAGGACACGAGAAAAGCATGACCTGACTGCGCATGTGGAGTGGATAAGGTGCTAGCCTAGAAATGTGATTCCCATGAAAGGAATATGCCCTATGATAGAAGGTTCTAGAAGACATCATGGAAAAAATGAGCTCAGCCTGTAAAAGCATTCTCCCATGGAGGACCACATTCAGACACTTGGCACTAGATCTGAGGCCACAAAAGGATGATTTAGCACTTTGGGATGCCTATATATGTGAGCACCCGCAAGAGAAAAGAGAGAGATCAGATAGAAAAGAGAGGAGAATATAGAGAGTGAAGCTCTACAGAAATACTATGAGAACTTTGTGGGATTGGGTAGAAGCTATATAAGGGAGTAATGTATTAAGGGGTTAGGTTATAAATTTTTCTTTGTATGGATGAAGGACATGATCCCTGTTGTGATGTATGACTTTGGTCTGATCAAGTTGTGGTAGTCTAATGGATCCATTGAATGTAATGAGGTTACAAACATGAATGAGTATGAATATAATTGATTTGGTTCATATCTATATCTTTTCATTTTTGTTCATGGATGTTATGGAATAAATGTAAATCCTTATGTATTTTCCTTTATGTTGTAGTTCTATCTGTTATCTGTAAACACTCTCTGTTTGGAATGAATACATTTTTCTAGAGGTCATTCTAAGCCCTATGATGATTGTATGTCTCATTTCCACCTTTATTCATTAAGATTCATGACATAGATGATGGTTTCCCACTTAACTCACATAAAAGAGAGACTCGGCACCCGTGCATGCCTCGGGTGAGTGCCTAGTGCCCGTTGGGTGATAGGCCGACACGCATGGGATTCCCTTGTTCTTCTGGTGGGTGTAAAAATGACTACATCTTGATTTTTTTATCGGGACCTCTTTTTGAAGTTGTAGTTATAAATGGCATACATCTTTATCTCGTGTAATGAGTAATGTGAGCATTTAACTTTGGAAAGTGTTTAATCATGTTGCAAAATTATAGAGGATAAATTTTCTCAGAGATTCAACATTGGATCGGAGTTTGATGCACGTAGATGGGTAGAAGAGAACTTCTACCATGATTTATATGAAAAAAATTTCTGTTGTTTCCAAAGAGAACCGTATGAATGGCTCAAAGATATATGTCTAGATCAAGTTGGTATTATAGAACATGCACATGGACCCTAGAAGATTACCAAAGGCTATAGGATGTAGATCTGATGTGGAATCATGTTATGGATCATTGGTGGAAAGTTGTGTTGGCTAGCTATACTCTGGAGTACATTATTTCTACATACTCTTGTCTGGAATTTGTTGAGTTTGAGTTTCGTGGGAGCCCGGATGATCATTTCTACATGTTAGCCCTCTTTCAATGAATATCTTGATTGTTACCTTGAGTTTATAAGCATTCCAATAGTCGGCTAAACCATTCGAGCATTGGGAAAAGAAGTTAGGGTGGAGGAAGATCACCTATATTAAGACGAAGAAGGAAAGGGAGGAGAGGTGACTCAAGTATAGTGAAGCACATGAAAGGGAGATTGCTAGACAATGTGAGGTTGTAAGTGTGATGGATCTATGGAGGCATACATTGTAGGAAGGAGTTGAGGTTCACGTAGAGGACATGGAACCTGAGCAGTTTGTGTTACCCCATCTTGGCAAGTGCATAAGAGAGACCCCTTCGACTTCTGATGAGATTTCATTGCATGGAGAGAGAAGAGTTATTGGCACGTATTTGAACCCACCTAGTGACCAAACCCTAGTGCTTGGTTTTCCAGATCAAGGAAGGAGTATCGTTGACCCAGTTGGTATCAATGGAAGTGACAGATCTACACCCTAGGAGATATAATTTTTCATTTCCCACTTCTATGGCTACGCATACTATTCTAGTATTCAGAGGAATTTTTGACAAGGAGCAAGTACACAAGCCTTCAGTCTCACATCTAGGAGTGGTGTAGGGTACACTAGTGGTAGTGGGGCATTATCACAGACCATCGGTGTGTACTTCAGTGGAACTTTAGGGACCCTTGGCACGACCACTACATGACCTGGTAGACTCGGTGGATCATTGTTATGAGGAGCGTGCGAGATGGAGAAGTGCACTGAAGGGTATTTCGCGAGAGAATTTCATGGTCATGGTAACCATGGAGGAGGAAGAAGTGAGTTCCCACATGGAACCTATTTTAATTGTGGGTCTACAGAGCATTACAAACGAGAGTTCCCAGATCTATTGCAGTGCTCATGGTGCGGGAAGAAGCACAAGTATGAGGAGTGCCCTGAGTTGTTCAAGCACATGAATCAGCAACACTATAAAGATAAGGGCATTGCAATGGTAATCATTAAGAAGACGGAAACATAATGGATGCCACGGGTGACATGTGATGCGGGTTTGGAATCTATTATGGTAACAACAAGATTAGAGGCCATGCACGCAAAGTAAATGCCAAGGCAAAAGAAACGGCTTTAAGGGAATAAGTGGTACATGGGAAGTACTTGTATCCCGCACATCAAAAGGAGGTATATCAAGATACCATGGACGTCATTCAAAGTTTACAAGGAGAAATCTAGTGTCTAAATGAGTAGTCCAGGAGGGAGGAGAAAAGAAGGAAGGTCGAGGCACCAAGAGATGACCTAGATGAGGTCAAGGAAGTATGTAAAATGCTAAGGCAAGAGAATATTATTCCCTTGCTAGGATCATGGATGAGAGAAAAGGTGTCATGTTCCGAGAGAAGAACATAAGAGGCAAGTCTTGCATGCGAACCTTCCCCCTCACAACCTTGAATATGATAGGGAGATCACGTTAAATGCAGTCATGGAGGGATGGATCCTTAATAATATCCTCATTGACATAGGAACAAAGGTCAATGTTCTCACCTTGGATGCATGGCATCATATGGGAAGCCCTACATTACAGCCATCTTCGAATGTGTTGTATATGGCAAATAAAACTAAGGCAATTCTAATCGGTGTCTTAAAGGATATAGCTATCACCATTCGGGAGATAAGTTTATTGGGGACTTGAAGTCTTGGCACTCATCGAGGAACACAATTTCTCAAAGACTACTTGGGCACCCATGGTGTTATAAGAACAATACGGATCTTCGGCCCAATAAGGGGTACATAAGCTTTGAAAATGAGGAGGAATGGGTCATCATACCCCCGATTGATGGGAAGTCAACACCCTATCTTGAACCTTTGGGAGAAGAGTTCCTAGATAGAATTTATGTTTGGTTAATGGGGATCCATAGATAATTCATCCCACTAATGGATTTATATAGTTTAAGGATGCTCGGTCCTTAAGTGACACCACCAGTATAGCGTGCAATAATTGGGTGCATGGAACCTATGAGTTAATTAGATGACATTTAAGGGGATCAGTGAAAAAAATGACAAAGGCACGTATGATCTATCACCTAGGAGGAAAGGATCTACCTAAGTACTAGGAGGAGCCTCCCCTGAGGTCTTTTTGTAGAAGATGGAAGCTCAGTGGAAGGAGGAAAATGAATGAAGGGGGATGTTAAGCTACGTCCTACTTGGAACTATTGCACGCTGGTGGGAAACACATCGGGATAATCTCTTGGAATGATGCAAAGTGAGAATTTCCTTCTCTGTTTGTCTCTAGAAGTAATGTGCCCACCACCATCAAAGACTACCATGGTAAGGAGCCCACCTCTTTCCACATCCAAGCCTATGAGAGATCCTAGAGGGAAGGTGCGAAGCTTTTCCACCATCCCTCTGGGTACAAAAACTATATTCTACACTACAGGGTTGTGCATGCGCATGGTACATCCACTCTGAGACACGCCACCAAATAGGGAATTGGCAAGAACTAGCGGTTGATCTAGTCCAAGAATTTGAGTATCGAAGCACCAAACCATTGGTGGATAAGGCATTGTAGGAGGTCAAGCGCCTTACGATGGGGGATAGTGCAAAGGTAGAGGATAGGCTTGTAGAATTTCTAGGAGAGCCATGCTTGGAGGGACAATTTGGTGAAGATGAGTCTGATGAGGTGTAGTTTGAGCACGCGTGCGCGCAGAGAAAGAAAAAGGCAAGATGGTCTATGTCATAGACGGTGAAGAGATGGAAAATTTGGAGGTTAACCATTCTCTAGGCTTGTGCAAAGTGATGGATAGTGTTGATGAAAGAATGCATGCCTATCATGAACCTTTAAAGACAAAGAAGGTTAATATTGGGTCGGAGGTGGAACCCAAGGAAGCTATCATTGGAGATTATTGGTCGAGAGAGGGAAGTCTCTAAGATCATTGATCTTTTACATGAGTTTGAGGATTTATTCCCATGTGGGTATCATGAACTCAAAGGAGTTCACCATTCCTTGGGGGAAATGAGAATTAAGTTGAAGGAAGGTGCACGCCTAGTCTGGAAGAGACCATACCGGATGAATCCTAATCTGCGCGTGAAGGTCAAGGAGGAAATAGACAAGATAGTGGGAATCATAGAGGTTGTGGAGGAGTCAGAGTGGATAATTCTAATGGTGATTAGTATCAAAAAGGATGGAAGGATAAGGATATGTGTTGATTATAGGGATTTGAATGCAGTGTGTGTCATTAATCCCTTCCTAACCCCGTTCACTAAAGAGATCCTATAAGGAGTGGCAAGGCGTGAAGTCTACTCTTTCATGGATGGGTTCTTAGGCTATCACTAGGTGAGGATTACAAAGGAAGACTAGAGAAAGACAACCTTTACCACCAAGTGGGGAATTTTTGCCTATACAGTCATGCCTTTTGGGTTGAAGAATGTGCCCACTGTGTTCTCACGCATTGTAGTGCAGGCCTTTCAGAATTCATCCACAAGTTTCTCTAGGTTTACCTTGATGATTGGATCATGTATGGACTGGTCAAGGACCATTGTGACAATATGAGATTGATGTTTGAAAGGTGTCGGTAGTTGAGGATATCCCTCAACATCAAGAAGTGTTTTTTTGCTACCTTGTTTGGGACCATGTTAGGACACATCATATGAAAAGAAGGCTTGCTAGTGGATCCTGCCAAAATTGTAGTGATTATAGGATTGGGGAAGCAAACTAGCCAAAGCGCAGTGCATGGGTTTCTTGGAAACGTGAGCTACTATCAGAATTTCATCAAGGGGTATGCTAAGATCACCATGCCTTTAGAAGAGTTACTCAGACATAAAAGTGCCTTTCATTGGGGAGAGGTGCAACAGAAGCCGTTTGACACATTAAAGGATATGCTTGTCACCGCACCTATATTATGTTTCCCCTCTGGGGATAATCCCTTCCATGTTCATGTAGATGCCTCCAAAATGGCCATTGGGGTAGTGCTTACATAGCCTGGTGAGGGAATTGTTGATCATCCTCTATGCTTTGTAAGTAGAAATTTGACACCATCAGAGCAGAATTATACTACAACTGAGCGCAAGGCATTGTCTATGATCTACACGCTTCACAAGTTGAGGTAGTATTAGACTTGGATGATATTTTGTATTCCTTAAAACGAGTATGGCACCGAAAGGGAAGAGGACATTAGAGAAAAAGCAACTAGCCATACACATCGTGCCCTACATGTTGATCAGTGGGGACTTATACAAACTAGGGCATGATGAATTTTTGTGCAAGTGTGTACTAGAGCATGAGCACCTCGCCATCATAGAGGAAGAACACGGAGGAAGTGTGGGTGGACATTATGTAGGTAATGCCACCGCACATAAAATATTAATGGTAGGATTGTGGTGGGAAACTCTGTATAAAGATTGCAAGGAATATTGTAAAGCGTGTGACCATTGTCAGTGTGTTGGAAAGCCAAGAAGGAGAGATGAAATGCCTTTGCACCCTATCCCTAGTGCTAAACCTTTTGAGAAATGGGCAATAGACTTTGTAGGACCTATTGCCCCAGCAAAACATAGGACTAGATCACGCTATGTAATCACTTGTATGGACTATTTGACAAGGTGGGCAGAGGCAGCCCCAACTAAAGACTACAGTAACAGCTACAATAGCAATATTTTTGTGGGAGAACATTATCACGAGGTATGGATGCCCTTTAAGTTTAACCAATGATAGGGGTACACATTTCTTCAATAAAACCATGAGGATCTTGTTAGTAGAATTCATGGTGGCTCGTCACAAAACCGCACCTTATCACCTACAAGCAAATGGAACGCAAAAGCATTTAACAAGAATCTTGAGTCATACCTCGAAAAATATTTGTGATGATGGAAGACAAGATTGGGATGGAAAGGTATCATTCATATTATGGGCTTATAGGATAACTTATAAAAGGGTGAACACTGGCCACACCATTTCAATTGGTGTTTGGCATGGAAGTTGTCCTACCAGTTGAGTTTATGTTACCTTCTCTGTATATAGCTTGCGTAGGAGGCCTGGCTAATGAGAAATCGCTAGAAGAAAGGATTGATAAATTAATGAAGCTATACAAAATACGATCACTCACCAGGTGGAGCCAAATATCAGAAAAGGAAAAGGAAAAGTCATGGCATGATTGCCACATTAAGAATAAGAAGTTTGAGGTTGGGAAAATGGTCTTACTATATGATTCTATGTTTCCGCGCCATCTTGGGAAGTTAAAAGTGCATTGGTTAGGTCCCTACACCATCTTGTAAATCTTTGATTGGTGCATACCGATTCTATGTTACCGGATGGGATGCAATTTCTAGGGCACTTCAATGGGATTAGGTTAAAGCCCTACTATAAATAAGTCTTCTTGGTGTTTGTAAATAAGGTAGCATTACTAGTTAGTTTAGGATTTTCTTTAATGCATTTTCCTTTCTTATGTTTCCCTTCTCGTTTTTGTTTTGTGTTACACCTGGGCAGCCTTTGGTAATCTCATTACTTTTTGAAAGTTGTAGCTCTGTGTAGAGGACTATGCATCATTTAGTGTGGGGTAGAGTAAGGTAGACGAAATTAAAGTGTGAAGTGCCAAGAAGGAATGCATTGGAAATCCTGGTTGAATGGTGCTATGAAGAAAGTACATGTAAGCAAAGGTGAAAAAGGATGGTTGGTATCGGGATAAAGCTACATTGGGGATCCACATACAAGAGAGGAAGAAGCATAAAGCAACACGAGGTAGGAAAGAGTAAAAATCATGCCAAAAGAAGTGCCTTCTGCTTTAGTTATGTGTGTGCAAGAGTCTCTGTTAGGATGGATTGGTTGTGCACCATAAGGTTAGGGAAGTCTCCGCACAAGGTTGGCGCATGAGTTAAAGTGCTAAAGTTAGGTTTTTTTGAAAAATCTGCATTAAATGTTAAAGTATGGTGGTAGGTAAGGTAGCATTTAAAGTTACAAAGCGGGAAAAACTATAAATAGAGGGTCGAGGCCTTTCATTATTTACTTTGTGTATATGAAGAAAGAAGCACTTTTACATCTTTGCAAACTAGGGCTTCTAGAACTGATCCATGTGAAGAAAAATTTGAAGAGTTTGAGCATGAATAACAGTTTGGATTTGTGAACCAAAAGGAAGGGATATCACAGGCATAGGAGAAGTTGTGAGAAGGCGTTGTCTTGTGAAGGAATTATCCCAGCTAGGGTTTGAAAAACTAGGGCATGGGTTTAAGAGGTTTTCTTCACAAGTTTGAGATCTTAAGGAGTGGAAGAGCAGAGTAACAAGAAGAGATTGAAGTGATAAGAGGACCTAGAAAATGGCACCCAAGAAACCAACCATGTCACCCAAGAAGCCAAAGGGCAAGGGAAAGGGCAAGGGTAGAGAGCTAGCAGTAACCACCACAAGCATGAATGAGGAGTGGTATGTAGAAATGCAGTACTGGATGGAGTTTTTCTTAGGAAGGAGTGGGAATCCCATTTGAGAAAGATGGCGGTGAGTGATTATAACCATCACACAAACACAATAGAGAAGGAAATGGTGCTAGAGTTAGTGTGCCCAACAAACAAAAGGACACCAGAGGGTTTTCCCATCTATAGCGATGAGGTAAAAGTGAAGTTGGAGAAGGCAGGGTTATTGCAACTCTATGAGTTTCCTTACTTTGGAAAGCCTAAGTGCCTCTATTAGTGGATGATGTCGTGCATGCATGAGGATCACTTTTAATTTGCGGGGTGCAAGATGCACATAACCCCTCATCTGATTTCTAAGTTTACAGGCCTCATCTATACAAGAGACAACATAGATGATGACCTGAGTGACAAGGATGCCATCAAAGCAACCGTCGCTGCATATGATTATAAGAAGGGGTCGAGGTATTTTGATATTGCAGAAATCCCAGATCCCATCATGAGAATGGCCGCGTGCTTGGTCACAAAGTTAAATGATCAAGAAAGGTGGACACAGGTGAATAATTATTGGTTGAATGTATACCTAAAAATATCAGAGGGCACAATCTACAACTTATCATCCTTCATTGTAGATGAGATAATTAGCAAGTGCCCAGGAAGGATACAAGATACTCTTTGGAAATATCCTCCTAAAAATTGTATTTTAGGAGATAGGAGTATCTGACACGGTAGAAGAGTTTTTTTGGAAGTATCTAGCTAAAGATCCCTCGCCCACAAAAATATTTGCAAAGTATACATGTGAAACAATGACAGCCTCCCACAAGGTGCATCTAGACAAGTGGTATAAGCACTTAAGGGATGCATTCGGGGAAGAGTGGAGAATCCCAGAACAAATACAGGTGCTTATAATGGGAGAAGCTGAGTTTGTTGTGTACCAACACTTCTGCATAGGAATATTTAAGTTGATGGATGAAACCATGAGCCCATGGTGTAAACTCCCATTCTCCTTCACCGCCCAATACTTCCAAGTGGGAGTTAACAGGTTCAAAGAAGCAAAGAGACTAAGGTTTGACCTTAGTTAAGTTTATTAGGACCATAGGGAGTTGCGCAAGACACTGGTCTACCCTAAGAAGCACGCGTACGTGGAAAATTATGTAGCCCATGAAATCAGAATGATGAAACCCCTTACTCTAACAATTGTAGGAAATACCGCAACGTGTGTATATCTCTGCATTAGGCCAAAATTTGAGAAAGGTGCATACCTAGAGAATGATGTCTCCATACCTGAAGATCCCATGGGTAGAAGAAAGCCCATGCTCAAGAGAAGGGAGAGGGAAGAAGAAAAAGCACCAAGTGTGTAGGATACCCAACCAATAAGCGTGTTGGTGGAAAGTGCCAAACCTAGCACTTATACACGCAGGAAGAAATCCCGATAAAAGATAAGACCTTGGAAGAAGAGGCACTCAGAGAAACTCCTCACCAAGGAGAAGTCGTCAGAGGATGCAGATAAGGTTGGATCCCTTGTGGAAGAGTCACCTCTCAAAAAGAAGTAGAGTATAGAAGAGGAAGCTGACTCAGAGGAGATTGAGAGCTTGGAGAAATACATAGGTGAAAAGGATGATGATGATGAAGAAGATAATCCTAAAGAAGATTATCCTAAAAGATATCAAGAGCCACTTGTCTTTAGTGTGCACAATTTAGAAGAAGAGGGAGGATAAGATGAACAGGAGTTCCTTTTTGTGTGGCGCAAGGGTAACCAGGAGAAGGAAGGTGCCTAGGACATGGGAAGAAGTGAGGAGGTTAGTGCGCAAAATAAAAAAGCTCCAAGCCTTACGCAGGAACAAGTAAATGAGGTGGCAGAAATAGAAGAAAAAAACAATTAAGGTCTTGGTAGAACAAGAATTGGAGTGTAACGTAGACATAGTGATGGGAGAGGATAAGGAGGAAAGCATTGAGAAAGAACAAGTCAGTATGGGAGGAGGTCCTAGTCTAATGGTGAGTTTCCCCAAAGGCACGCGCGGGAAGGAAGATCCTTGATACAAAATGAGGATAGGTCATGGGCTATGTTGATGACCAAAGGAAGGTGTTACACGTGCACTTCTAGAGCACTGTACCCATGGAAGAACTTCTAGCTATGGAGTCATTTGACGAAGAGGGCACGTACCCCAGAAAATAAAGATGCTCTCTTAGGTGTTTGAGTCCCATATTGACGAGCCAGAGTTCGAAGTATACCAAGGGGAAATCATGTCAGTACCAGATTCTAAGGGAACCAACCCCTTGGTAAATTCCCAGACTCTCGGATGAGTAGTTATGTAATGCGCTGAATAAGGTTGTGGTCGAGACTAAGGCTAGGCTCTTTGGAATAAATGACAGAGTAATATTTCTAGAGGAAAAGATAGAAAAGAAGGAAGAGGAGTTGGCTGAGAAAACTAAGGGCTTAAAGCAAGAAGATTTGATCAACATGCAGCTAAAGCACAAACTAAGGGATGAGAAGGCAAAGGTGTGTGAAATATACAAAAAGATGGAGTCTATCACAAGTGCCATTATGTTGAAGCATCTAGACCTAATGTCACCCATGCAGAAGTACAGATCCACTCTTGAATGCTTAGAATATCTTATGCACATCCTCACCATGGAGAGACAACCGTTGGCCCTGGAGTCCATGGAAGAAGTGGCAGCACGCTTGGAGAGGGAGGACAAATTGAAAGTGGTAGCAATCATTGTTGAGTATAGAAAGGTACTTACGGATGTCAAGATTGCTACCCAATCTGCTAAGGCTACATACGATAATTGCGCAGACAGGGATAGAGTGGCGAGCATCTTGGTCACCACTCATGAAGTAGAGTTGAAGGATTTTCAAGAGAAGAATAAGGGAAATAGGGAAGAGAGGGACATAATCCTTTCCGAGGTTGAAAATAAATCTGAGGCCATTGAAACCTTAAGGGGTTCAATCAAAAACTGGTTGAAGGAACTGTACCCACAAATCACAAGAAGAATGGATGCACTTGAGGACATGGGAAAATAATTAGAAGGGGTAGTTGAGACTATGAATACCCAAGGAGATGGGTTAAGCTTTAAGGAAGTGAGCACCTTAGTTGGTGACCTCTGCCAGAGAGCGCAGAGTGAAGTAGATGCCTAGAACAAGCTGGAGGCCGACCTAAAGAGGGACTTCCCACTCCTTTTGCAGCAATAATTACCCTTCCATTCTTTTATTCTTTCCCATTCCTTCATCCCCTTATTCTTACTCTTCCAAAATTCTTTTATTCTTCTGGAACATATTGTAATTCTTTTGGAGAAGTGTTCCCATAGATGGAGAATAGGCATAGTGTGGGGTGATGTTGGGACCCCAAAATAGTGGCTAAGTACACAAAGGCGTGTAGGCACGCAAGGCCTAGTTGAAGAAGGGCACGCAAGGATAAGGCGCGCAGGATAGGGTTTAAGGAAGGGTTTAAGAAAACCCTGTGGTGCACACGAGACAAAGCCAAGGTTTCAAGACTTAGCCATATTGGGCAAGACACAAGAAAAGTGTGACCCGACTGCACATGCGGAGTGGATAAGGTGTCATCCTGGCAATGTGATGCCCACAAAAGGAATATGCCCTGCGATAGAAGGTTCTGGAAGACATCATGGCAAAAAGTGGAGAGCTCAGGCCTGGAGAAGCATGCTCCCATGGAGGACCACATTCAGACACTTGGCACCGGATCTGAGGCTGCAGAAGGATGAGTTGGCACTTTGGGATGCCTATATATGTGAGCGCCGTAGGATAAAGAGAGAGAGAGAGAGATCAAATAGAAAAGAGAGGAGAATATAGAGAGCAGAGCTCTGTAGAAATACTGCGAGAACTCTGTGGGATTGGGTAGAAGCTATATAAGGGAGTAATGTATTAAGGGGTTGGGTTATAAATTTTTCTTTGTATGGATGAAGGACATGATCCCTGTTGTGATGTATGAATTCGGTCTGATCAATTTGTGGTAGTCTAATGGATCCGTTAAATATAATGAGGTTACAAACATGAATGAGTATGAATATAATTGATTCGGTTCATATATATATCTTTTCATTTATGTTCATGGATGTTATGGAATAAATGTAAATCCTTTATGTTGTAGTTCTATCTCATTATCTGTAAACACTCTCTGTTTGGAATGAATACATTTATCTAGAGGTCATTCTAAGCCATATGATGATTGTATGTCTCATTTCCACCTTTATTCATTAATATTCATAACATAGATGATGGTTTCCCACTTAACTCACATAAAAGAGAGAGAGGCGCCACATGTGCCTTGGATGAGCACCCAGCGCCGTGGGCTGATAGGTTGGAGCACATGGGACTACCTTGTTCTTCGGTGGGTGTAAAAATGACTACAACAATAATGATATGTGATGAAAACATACTAATTAAATTCCAACGTACGATCATGAAAGGAAACCTAAGTGCGAGTGTGAGTAGTAAACAAATATTAAAGGGAGATCACTTAGGTAAAAAGAGAACACTCTTAAGATAATAAGTGTAACAACTAATTTCCACCAATATTTTAAAACCAAAGTGGGTCTTTATTTTAGAAATTATCATTTTGAAAATGGGGTATTATGCAAGATATGGTATGAGAAATATGACCTTTCGATTGCATACTTCTTAGTTGTAAAATTGAGAAAATGTAAATATACAACACTAAATGTGAAAGAAAGACAAGAAAATAAGTTTAAATTGGTTTATATGCTCCAAGGAATCTAAAAATGAGTTAAAATAGTGCAACATAATGTTTTAAAAAATTATCCTTGAAAAAAACTCCTATATATTCAAAAACTTACCCAATTTGGAATCCATGTGTGATTGGTGATTTTTGAGCTCTCGTTAAACTATGATGGTTTTTACAATAGAGAATGAATACAAAACCATGATAGTAACATAATAGAAGGGATACCAACAATAATATGTGGGGTAGGAGGAAATGTTAGTTACATTTCTTTTTCTAGTTGGGGTAAAAAAATAATTTTTCTTGGATATGTAGTTTGGGGCATTATTTTGAATGTTATTAGTGTAGAAATGTTAGATAGGATGGGTAAATTAGGGGGCGAAATGGAATTTTCTAGGGTTTTGGTAGTTTTCAGGGGAAATTTTAAGGAACTTGTAGAAATCATGGTGAATGTCCTTGTAACAAGTTTCATAGTTTTGGTGAATCTAGTAAAGAAAAAACACGATTTAGTGGGGAAAATTGTAAAACATACAAAATAGTTATAGATCGAATGTTGAATCCAACATTATTTATTTTATTCTTAAAACTGATTTTGTGAATAACCTTTGTCAATTTTTCTCTCAAGTGGAAGTAATAAATTATCTTTGTTTCACTCACTTGATGTTTTAGCACTAAGAATACTAAAGAACTTTAGTTTTTGTTAAATATAGAATAAGAAAACAAAGTAGTTTCTAGTTTTTATTAAAATTAAGAATGCTTCTATTAATAATAAATTGTTACAATATTCACAAAACTAAACAATAACAACAAGAAAGGCCCCAATAGAGACCAAGCTATGAGCAAAAATAAAAATACAAATAAACTAAGAAATAATTCATCCGATTAAGTTGGAACATTATCTTAGAGTATTATTTTTATCACAAAATCACAAAGCACCCTCCAAAGTGTGCACAAGTGTGTGTTCTTGAGCTCACGATGTGACTGGGTAACATAGGTATTATCTCCAAGTTTTGGGACTTGCTACTTGAGATAGACCTCCAGAGAAGGTTGGTTCCTCTTCCTAATCTAGTGCAAACTAACTCTAATGAAAGAAAACTACCAACTACTCCTAATCTATCACTTCCAAGGGACCAGGGAGAGAGAAAGAGCATGAAAATAAAATAAATCTACACTACAAAGGTGATGCACCAAAAGAATGGAATGAGAATAAATTTCCAACTTTTGAAAATGGAAGAACAATGCATATTAGAAAGGGTGATAACATTTCTCCAAAATCTAACAAAAACATTCACAAAAACATTCCCTTACACACACAATAATAATGAATCCCTGTAAGATAATAATATAGACACAATACACTTGCAATAAGATTGAAGAGGCAAGGAGAAAGAAAAAAACATAGCAAGGGAAGATACATCCACAAACTTATATCTATTGCTTCATTAGTATGCACAGTTCAAATAATTACAAATTAAGGGTCTAAATCACCATGTAAGGAGTCCACTACAAATTCCTACAACAAATTAGTTTCACAAAACAAAATGGGTAGAGTTTTACTACTAAAATCATCCTCCCTTGCAAATGAGGGAAATCCCCAATTTATAGAGGAAGAAGAGGGGAGAGAGTAACTTAGATTTGTCTTTTTAACCACTTGCAAGATGTAATAAATGAGTGCAATTGATGGTATTTTACTTGCAAAAGACTCCCCATGTTGTCCCATGACCTGTAGTAGAGAAATAATGATTTCTCATGCTCATTAAATGCATTCCCAACCACCAAACTTAATCGGGCTGATTTTCTATGAAATGCACCCTCAAATATTCATCAATCTATAAATTTCTTGATTGGTGTGCATCAAGCTCGGAATCACGATTCCAATGAGAAAATTTTTGTGTTATTCCTTTAAGGGATGCAAAAGTTATGGCCATCTGTGTACATGCAGCTATTTTGATAATCACCAAATTTGCTTTTATTATACGAGACTGTGCATTAATTTGGTAGTTCAAATTTATCATTTAAATATTTCTCTCTTTTTTATGTTTCTTTCATCTTAAACATGTCTGGGGCATTTAAAAATGGTGGGCCCATTTTTGGTTTGATTTCCTTTATTAAGGGGGTGACTACTTTAAAATAGTGCATTTGGGCGGCTCGGATGAGTGGCTCTATTCTTGCATTGTCAGCTTTCCATTTGATGCAGCGAGCCACTAGATGCATTGGCAAGCCATTTATTCAACTCGAGAATCCTTTCATTTACATACCAAACCCATTCTCCACACTCCCACATGTATACACCTGCAACCCCTATTATCATGCATTAACCCCCATGTGGCCAACCTACCTTTTGCACTTGCCTCTTAACATCACCCACGTGCTAGCTCAAAGATGCTATGTTTACATTGGACTTACTTTATACTCCACCGACCACCCGACTTGGCTCCACTCATTGCATTGTTTCAATTGCATTTTATCCTCCTTGAGCCCCACACTTCAATGCTAACGAGTCATCACCGACTTACCATTCGATTTACACACTCACATGCCCCAACTTGAACACGCACCGCGTTCATTGACCATATAACCCTTATTACACGTGGAGGCCCTACACAACCTTGGGTCCTCCCATTTTTATTGATCTTTTTAAGTTGTGTTGAGGGGCCATGTGGTGACCCTGCACAACTTCACCTTCATCCGTAAAGGCTTGTGGGGTTTTTTCGAATGTTTACGTCACGTGTGTCCCAAACAAATTTTGGGATGCTTAAAACTAATATCCCCACAAAACTTACTCAAGCTTGGTGCTTGGCTCATGATTCAACATGAGAGCTAAGGAAAATTCCTCTCTGTCTTCTACATTTCAACTAATTCCTTGGTCATGACGGAATGACTCAATTCCTCCATTGTAACACTTAGGGTTCACCATTTTTCTCAATTTGTATGACTTGATCCATTTTACATGCCCAATAACAGTGTTTAGTTTATCCTTCATCTGAATGACTCATCCTTAGATGTGAAGCTCTACCTTAGCTCAATATTAGTATATGTCTCTAAGTATCCGGCTTGATCTATAGTGGATGAACTCGACCCTCCCTTTTGAAAACTTGGCTCTTGTTTATGACATGCATGTGTCAAACTATCTCTTTCTTGAGATGATCTTCATTCAAATGGGCTCATCACATATATTCACTTGACCCAACCATACATTTTTATGGATAACATCCAACTTAACATTTCAATCACTCAATCCCAAAATGGGTATCTCAATGAGGAGCCCGCACTATAATTTGATGGTGATTCATTTGGTCATGTTATAATGTGGTTCGTTTAGAATAGATTTACACAATTCACAACTCACCAATCACGGTGCAACTCGTTCTTTCTAACGATGTATAATTTTATCCCCTTAATTCAATGGTTTTGTGATGTAATTCGGTTCCTTGTAGGTTGATGTGCATTCGAGTCATTCATAATCAACTTGGTATCTTTTCCCAAAACTTCTTGATCCTCATAATTAGAAGGCGATCGGATCTGCATTGAAAAATAGCTTAGCTTACCTCTTGTAAAATAGATCGGCCATGTCTTTACGCAACTTGGTCCTTACAATGAAGTAGCTCGGTTGCACCCAACTTCTTCTTCAATGTTTCTTTAAAGCGGCTCGGTTATGATCTTGATGAGCTCATTTGAACCCAAAGGCATATTTTCAACCTTTTCATCCCCTTCTAATTTTATGGACTTGATGGATCCTCATAGCACAAGGGAAAATGTATGAACACCAAATTTCATCATTGATGTCGCAAGTGGACCCTGTTTTTGATCTTCCAACCTGAATAAAATTTTGGGACTCAATGAAGACCAAGAAGAAGAAAAATTCCTCTTGCAACCTTCAACTCCTTCAAGGATCCCTTGAATATTAAAATCATATTTTTCTTATGAGATCCCCCATGCAAACCTTCTTTATTGTCTAATTTCACCCGGGGTGAAATTGGATAACAATTTGGTGACTCATGTAGCCATTTTCCTTTAAAATGAATTATGACCAGTTACCTATAGTTATCCATTGGGCTTGGAGTTTGTGTGATCAACATGAGCTATTCCAAACTCTCGAAAAACTCGACCTCAAGACACTTGGAATGTCACTTATTTCTTCTATAACTACTCTCTACTCGCTCGCACTCTCCAACTTTTGTAATAAAGTCTTGAAATTTATTTTTGAGAGTAGAAAATTGTTGTAGAACTTGGATTTCACTCTTGCTTATAGTTATAATCCATGAGGTTGAAGGGTGAACACCTATTATCTTGGACATCATGGAAACCTATTAAGTTCGATGTCCTTTCTTCTTCCTCGAATGTCCAACCACAACCCATTGCCTTGGATACTACTCTATGTTGCAAAGACCATCATCAAATCCTAGAGATATGCATGGTACCTCATGTTTGTTGCTTAAACATTAATTGAAGGATGAGTGAACACTGGGACTGACATCTACTAACTTTAGTTTCTCTGCATTTGATTTCTCGTAAAGATAACAATTTTTTCTTGCAACTTTGAGTTTTTTTGCTGCAATTTTTATTTTCGTGACCATGATGAACTGTATATAAAGCATACACTAGAAGAAATAGAACATGTGCATTGGTACTTTAGGAAAATGAAAACTAATCTACAAAAATACAATGTGTGCAAGCACTTAAAGGAATGAAAATCTAAACTAATATGTACAAGAGTGAGACATATTCCTTTTAGTAGTAGTGTTTGAGACAGATTCCATTGACTGGAATCTATAGCTCCTCACTATCCAACTTGGCTAGTTGGAAAGCATTGCTACTTTTGCATTCAGTGATCATGTATGGACCACTCCATATTACATCAAATTTGGAATGTTTTCCCATTTTTTCTCGATCAACATCCCACTTCAATACTAAGTCTCCTTCTTGGAATGTCTCGGCTTTGGCTTTCTTGTCAAAGCTTCTCTTAATTAGTGTTTGATTTTTTCCATGGTATACATTGCATGTTCTCTTGTTTCTTCCAATTCCATCACTCTGCATACTTTATTTCCATGGGCTCAAACTCATCTAATTTCAGTTGCTTCATGAGTTCCAATGTCGAACTCAAGTGATATGGGCAGCCTTGCCTCTTTCCCATAGACTAGTTTATATGGAGAACTACTTGTAGACCTTTTCAGTGTAATTCTATCATCCCACAAGGCTGATTTGAGTTTGGTATGCCAGGTTCTCTAGTTCTCATCAAGATTCCTTCTTATGATTCTCAAAAAGTTCTTGTTTGTAGACTCTTCTTGCCCATTACCCTGGGGGTAATAGTTAGAAGAAGTGTTGAGATATACTCCATTCTTGACATCCCACTCAGTGATATTTGTGCCAAGAAAGGCCAATACATTATCTGATATGATAGTAGCAGGTACACCAAATCTAGTTACTAACCCCTCATAGAATTCTAAGATGTTAGGCTCATTTTTTCCTTGAGTTCCATTGCTTCATCCACTTTGTGAAGAAATGTCTGTTGCCGTGAATATCCACTTGTGGCCTTGGCTTGAATTTGGGTTGATAAATCTAATGAATTCTAACCCCCATTGCATGAATGGTTGATCAAATGAAATAGGACAAAGGGGCAGTGCTACTAACTTTTCTTTTCCTATGAAGAATGCACATTTTTTTACATTTCTTAATCCAAGTGTAGCAATCACTAAAGAGTGTGGGCCAATAGTAACCATCTTTCATGATCTTGAGATTTGTTACTCGTGGAGAAAATTGACCTCCCGCATCTCCATCATGGAATTCATGCAATATTTTATTAATCTGATTTGAAGGGACACACCTTAGGAGAACTCCATTCACATCCTTCTTAAATAGGATGTCATCAATGAGAGCATTAAAAATAGACTGAAATCTAAAATATATCCTCTTTTCTTTGCTCAATTTTGGGGGACATAGGCCCATTTAGAGGTAATGCCTCATATTTTGAGTCCAACATGGAGTAGAAGCATCATCAACTAATTTTTCTTTATCACTTTTTAGCATTAGGACAGCTTCTATCTTGTTATCTGACTCAGCATGTTGTTTGGAAGCTAGCTGCTCACATAGGCCTTTATCATGAACTAGATTTGTCATTTTGATTTCAATGTCATACTCCATCACCCAAGTGATCCAACCCACTCTCTTCTCATTCAAATCTTTGTTTATAATAAATTCCTCGACTCCGGCATGAGATACTAGCAATTGGCTCTTGTTGTTGGAAACCAAATGTTTTAACTTCTTCAAACTTATAATCACAGCAATACCATGTTTTTCAATGAAATAATATCTTACTTTGTAATCCTCCAAGCTTTGATTGAAGAATTCTATGGGTTATTCCAGTCCTTCTTTATTATGCTGCACCAAAATGGATGAGATTGTATCCAAACCCCTAAAATCATATAACATGAAATCCTTAGAATAATCTGGATTAATAAGAGTTGGGGCTTGATATATTGCATGTTTGATGGCCTCAAAAATATCCTTACCTTCAGCTTTCCATTTTAATGCAAGGCTCTTCTTTAACATCATGGTTAATGGCTTCACTAAGGTGGAAAAATTAGGCACAAATCGTGAACAAAATTAATTCTCCCCAAGAAGCTTTGGAGATATTTTTGTGGCTTGGTAGTGGAAGAGCACATATGGCCTCAACTATTTCAAGATCAATGGTTAATCCTTCCTTTGAAACAATATGGCCCAAAAAATTTCCTTCATGTGCCAAGAAAATAAATTTCTTTGGATTCAAAGATACTCCAAACCTTCTACATCTTTGAAACACTTTCCTGAGGTGAAAGAGATGGTCTGTTACATTCTTAGAGAAGATAGTGATATCATCAAGATAAAAAAGCACTATCTTGTTGATCAAACCCTTGAATTTTATATCCATTTCTTGCTAAAATTTTGCTTCATAATTTGAAAACCAAAATCACATCTTCTTGTAAGCATAAGTGCCCCATTTTGTAGTGAAAGTTGTCTTGAACTGGTCTTCTTATTTCACCATAATCGATTGTAGCTTGAATAACCGTCCAATAATGAGAACCTTTCCAAACCAGATACAACCTACAATATTTTCTCCATTGAAGGGAGTGGGTAATGATCTTTGAGTGAATCTTTATTCAAGTCATAAAAGTCTACACACAATCTGATTTCTCCGTTTCTCTTCCACACAGGCACTAAGTTTGCAACCCAACTCGAATGCTTAATTGGAAATATGATGTTGGCCTTAATCAGCTTGTTCAATTCTTTTCTCATGAGAGGTTCAATGTGAGGATTCACTAGCCTTTTCTTCTTCTGATGGGCTTGGATCCTGGATCCAACTCAATAGTATGTTATGCCAACTTTGGGTTGAAGCCTCTTAAATCTTTGTAATTCCAGGAAAAGACATCAGGAAACTCTTGACAGAGTTGTAAAAAATCATATTTCTCTTATTGAGTACTCACTTTTCCAATTTGTAACACCTTACCTTCACCTACTGAGATAGGCTCTGAATCTTCACCCTTTACTTGAATATTTGCCTTTTCTTTTTGGAATTGGTCATTGGAGTTGAAGATCAAATCCAAAGTTACAAGACCCTTTTCCAATTTGTTTTTCTCAATGAACCACTTGGTCACCATATTGCTACTCCAATTTGCCTTGATTCTTTTTAGATAACTAAACTTCTTCTTGCAAGAAATTGATGATTTGTTTATCATTTTCAAATACTAGCCATCTTGAATTGTTGTCAGGATGCTTGTTTCACAGATTCTTGATAAAATTAATGAAATAGATAGAGGGCGATAGGCCAAGGAGGAATACCTATTTACAAATTTGGTTGAAGGTTGTGCATGTGTTTTTGATTTATGATCCAGGATGACCATGAAGAACTTCCTTTTGGCTAGGAGGAACTACCAATAAATGCAAAATAAGAGCACAAGAAGAATGTTAAACAATAAATGTCGTGTATCTTGCTAGCGTGTGCTAGATCTAGGAAGTGTGATACTTCCTAGATGGTTTTCAATCCACTGTTTAATAAAATGTAATGCAAGAAATAACATAAAAAATAACATCCTACTTGTAGTTGATAAGATATATGTATCTCGTTCAAATACAATAAGCAAATCTAATCTAACATATAAGGTTATGATCAGATTTGGAGGTTGGGTAGGTGGTTTTGAGTTTCTACAGTCCATGACAGAGGTCCAGTAAGGTTACAAATGGTTTTGGGTAGTTTGGGAGTGGGTATTAGCTTGTTTTCCTAAGTTGGGTTATCAAACATAGAGACCGATGTCAGTCAGGGTGTGACTAATGATGGTTTAGCTATGACCAACGGACAGGTTTAGGGTGGATAAGGGTAGAATAGTTAAATGTATGAATTAGGGGTCCAAGTTCTCTCTATGTCTACACAGAGAGATGGGGAGTTCTAAAAGGTGGCTTCATGTAGTGTATATGGCTTGGGTGAGGCTTTTGTGAAGTTTTAGGGGTGATAAAGTCAACTTAGTGAAAGTATGTCAGAAGATAGAGTAGTTGACATTAGTCGGTGACCGATTTCGGTGAAGGGGAAACTAACAACGGTCAAGGTGACCGGTGTTGGTAGGGGATAAATGGTGGAAATAAAATAAAATTGGTTTTGGAGCTTCTATGTGATTACATAGAGAATGGAAAAAGGATGGTTAGGATCGTAAAAATCCTATAAATGCTCATGAATGTCTAAGATTTGGATATGGGGGGCTAAAGGGGTTGTGGGTTGTTGGATGGGTGGATTGATAAGAAGGTGGGGATGGTGGGATTCAAAGTAGAATAGGATATAATAAATAGAGCTAACGAAATCACAATCTAAGTATAGAATTACTTTGATCAAAACACACTTACTTGTATTTATAGGCTTAGTTGGTGGAGGATAGCAATGGTTAATCTATGAAACTAGTGATTAGTGTTGCGGTAGCACTTCTCGGAAAGTTATCATGAATTTCAATTCCTTCATATCAGTCTTGGTGTTGGCTATGGTCATTTGGATGCTCGAACAGCTCTGGTTCATGCTTGCATGCAGATCTCTCTTTCTCCAAAACTCAAAAATGCTAACCTCTCAAAATTTCCAACCTCTCGAATAAGGTTACAAAAATGAATATATGTTAAATGATGATGGTTTAGGTTAATCGGCGTTGATTATAGTGGGAAATCCTAGGTTCTCCAAAATAGCAGATCTTGGCTATCTTTTAGCCATTTTTGCCCATTGGTTTGGGTCTAAAATGGTATTTTGTGCTTAGATAAGTGGGCATGCTGTTAGAGAAAGAATAGGCATCTGATTTTAGGGTTATACTAAGTCTCAGTTAGTTATGGTAAGTAGAAATTGAGTCTTAGTTAAAAGAAACATGTTAAGAATAGGTCCATGATGAGGTGTCTAGGTGATGTGGCTAGGTGAGGTGGTCAAGTGAGGATGTTAATTAAATTAATTAAAGTAATTAATTCAATTAATCATGTGCACTATGGGATATGAATATGTAAGGTATGGTTAATTTAATTAATGGGGTTATAAGGGTGGTACGACCTAATTTTTGTGTCTACACGGTTGTCCGACAATCACCTTTATATGAGGCTAAACTTGATCTCTCTTGATGATTTCAACAACATCAAATGTTTCCCCAATAGCTACAAGTTTGTCTACTACATCATTCTTCTTCCTTAGGATGGAATTGATGTTAAAATCTTCAAAATCCTTAATGAGATCCCATACCCGATTCTTGTAATTTTTTAAAATATCATTCTTGGCAGCATTTTGTCCTCTAACTTGGTTTACAATCAGCTCACTATCCCCAAACACTTGCAAGTTTTTAATGTTTATTTTTCTTTCCCAATGCAACCCATGAATCAAGGCTTCGTACTCAACTGTGTTATTTGAGCAAGAAAATTGAAAACAAAAAGCTGAGTAGTATTTGATACCTTGAGGTGACACAAGCATTGCTCCTCCTCTAGCACCTTGCCTACTCCTTGAACCATCAAAGAATAGTTTCCACACTTCATTATTATCTTTGTGATCTGATTTAGTGATGCTAGGGAGAGGTGTATTTTCTTCATGTATGTAATAGACTCCTAACTCAGCTTCTTCCATTTCTTTATAAGGATCAAAAGCATGCCTTTTGTTGGCCCAATCATCAAGTGTAAAATCTACAAACACCTCCAACTTTAGTATTTTCTTCATAAATCTTTATCAACCATTCATATAATAAACCCCGATGATCAATAATGTATAATGGTGGGGGCTTCATATTTTTACTTTTAACCCCTTAATTGCCTTAATGACTCCGAGAGCACCTTCTCTTGATATTTGGATATTGATTTGATCTATTCATTTCATGACTTATAATAAACTACCGATCTATTCATGTTTAACATTAAGTATTGAATACTTTTTACGTATACTACATATACATTAAGTATTGAATACTTTTTTGTATACTACGTATACTTGGTTCTCTTCTCCCTATTCAGGGTATTGAGTGATCTATCTAAGGAACCTATCTGAATATTTGTTACCAATATTCATCTGCATCATGAACCTTAGACTAGGTGACATAGGACAACGCAACCAAAGCAACTTGCGATACTTTGGCCAAATATTTCTAACATATTGTTCGTATTACTATTCCTTGATGGCATACTCATCAATCCGGAATACATCCTTCACCCCACTCTATTGTTATCTAGAATGTCCTTTACTGACTTTCATCAGTCCACTTGCCCAAGGTTTAACCCTAGTTCGAGTTAACAACATACGTTATGATAGGGGAGGCTCACTAAGACTTAGGGTAAGTTGGCATACTGGGTCAACCTAAGTCAACCCCATGTGCCAAGGTATCTTGAGTCTTAGGGGGCTACCCCATATCTTAGACATGTTACTAACTAGACCTAGAGAGAAACTAAGATCAAGTCCAAGTGTGTAGATCTAGATGATCAATGTAGAAGGGTGTTGCCACATGTCGACTGCATCATTGTATCCTCGAGAAGATCCTAATATTCTCAAAGGTACACCCTATAGTTGGTGTGTGCCAACATCCTACAAAACAACCTCATCGAGATGTACATACCTCAAGGAGTTTATTATAAATTTAATTAATTTGGATTATTAAAAATAGATTTCAGCAACCTTGCCTAACCCTAATCCAACACTCCTTAAGTTCTTCTCTACAACAGATTCAATTGGTTGTTAAAGAACTTTCATAGCTTAAGATTGCCTTTAATGTTATTTAATGGACTTAACAAGCCATCAACCATAACAGGATATCAACATCATAAGTTCCATTTATTGTGACTTAACCATTCAAGGAAGTGTAACAACCATCTAGGTTGTAACTAAGTAGACTTTATTAAATGAAGTCTAATAATTAGGAATCACGTCTTCCATTTTATTTGCATTCTTAAGATAGAGGAAGAATCTTCCTTTACATGATTAAGTGCTAGGGCCTAGCACCCCTATAAATCATTTACAAATTCAATAGTTATTAATGAATGTTCATTCCATATCATATTACTATATTGAATTGTTTAGTTATGACATCAAATTCTGCAACTTAAGAAGTTGCATCCTATTTAGGGAAATTAGTCCAATTCCCAATGTCAAACTTATCTAAGAATACCCCTATTAAGCATATACATAATATGGAGTATAACAACAAGATAAGATTCCATCTATGCAATGAAAGTACAAGATAATATACACACCCAAAGTAAATAAATTCTCAACATTTAATTCATCTCTAAAACTTATACATTTAGGTATGCTACAAGACAATTGCCTTCATTACAAAAGAATACTACTTTTCTTTTTCAATACAATCTCAAGAATGATTCAGAGTTCTTCACAAAAATCAGACTTAAATCAGCCAATGATCACATAAGTTTATGCCTTCCTTTTCACTTACGAAGTCCATCTGCAAAAATTGCTAGCATGGGTCAGTTCAATGAACTGAGCATGATAAGCACTAAGCCTTAAAAAGAAGTGCATTCCAATAATTGTTCCATTAAAACAACTCTGCTTTAATGAGACAATTATTACATCATATAATCAATATATCAAAAGCAACGAAAAGAAGTACATTTTAAACAATTGATTTCACTTCCAAGAAAAGGACAGAATATAATCCACCATATCAGCCTTACAAAATAGAGTCTAATTGATTCTATCAATTATCCTTAGGAAAACAACATATCATAACATCTCATTGTTCCCAATCTTTCATAAAAGAAAACAACATTTATCTTTGCTTCAAGCCAAAGGAAGAGTTTAAAGCATGGTTCTTATTAGGATGACTCATCTAACTCCTAAACAAAAGAAGAAGAAGAACCATTACAAACTATGCCCAAACACAAAACATCCGAGAAACAGAACAAATTCAAAATGTGATTTAACTGTTTCTTTTAAAAGACAACTACCTTAAAACTTAACATTTAAGATATTCATCTAAACAATTTCATTTAATCCAAGAAGGAATAGAGGATCAATCGGTCTACCTGCAAGTTTAAATCTATTTCACATATAGAAGTTAACTTTTAAAGATCTGAAACAACGTTCAAAAATCAAGGTAGACTCATACAGGAGTTAATCTCTACTCGAGTTCATCCAAGGAGAATTCTTAAAAAGATAGAGTGCAAGAGACAAACTTACTCATCTCAAACCAACAAGTAAAGTCTTGTCAAACAACAGTCTACCAAACAAGCTGGCATTTCAGCTCAATAAAACCGAATAGTATAATCTCTTCCAACATCATTTCTACAAATGATTGGGTAAAGGAAGACCAAACAACTCATAAAGAAATCTCTATATAAAAGGAGAATCAAAATAGAAAAGTTCAACCAATGATCTATCCAAGTAATAAGAAAGCACACTGCCATATTACTTACACTTCTTTACTTTCAATGAACACGAGTTTCAATTCCATACCCAGAATGAAATACAAATAACAGTCCTAAAAACATAGTCTGTTCTAAATGAATCACATTCCTTTCTTTTATAAAACACAAGGTGTATTTACTATATCCAACAAGAGATAGAAAAATAACCAATCAATAAGTTAAACATGATCAAAAGTATCAACAAACTCAGACTGAAATCCCATTATCCTTAGAAAATGTTTCCAGTTAAATCCCAAGGATATTTAAACAACTCGATTTAATCTACACTCCCAGATTTCCTTGTGTAAGTAGTTCGATTAGAAAATTTCTGAGTTTTAAACTCTTTAAGAAGTTAAGAAAACCCAATTCAAATACCAAAACCAAATCAAACATGTCGATAATACTACTAGCTCAGAGCTTGAAAGTACAAAATCGAGCACAATGACAAACACAAGCTTCTCACAAAGGTACAAGACTACCCAAGTAAATATTCACGGTTCAGGGAAACAACAAGTTCCCATCCAAGTTTAAATCATTAACAAAGAAAACTCAACATACCAGAATAGAACCGACACATCGTTCCTGCTACTATTTCCAAACACTAAGTACTAAATTTCATGTACACTCCCAAATTTCCTTGTGTAAGTAGTTCAAATTACAAAACTCAACATAAAGCTTTAAGAAGTTGCAAAACCAAATCGAACAGTCGATAATCTTAGTATGAGATCAAAAGTATAAATACAAATATCCATTAACAGTTCATATTCAAAACAAGGAGTCCTATTCTATCTCAAATGAAAAACAAGTTTCCAACAGAGTTTAAATCAAACAAAATAACAAGATAAGAGTGTGATGAAATCATGAACTTCAAAACTAAGTCCAAAATACCACAAGAGTAAAGCACGAATTACAACTCACATGAGCACATACGGCTTCAACTTAGTATGAGTTACCCAAGATTTCAAACATGGTTTAGAAAACTAGAGGCTCCAACACAAATTCATATCAAAGTTTCCAATGAGAATCAAAATCAAACACAAATAACAAGAATAAGAGTGCAATTGAACTTCAATTAACCAAAATACCACAAAGTTGAGCCCAAAATGAGTTAAGGTTACAACAATTTTTAGAGTAATAGAGGCTCTAACACAAATTCATATCAAAATGAAGCCAAATTATAATCCCAAAGGAACTCAAGTTTCTCACAAAGTTTAAGCCCATAAAATGAGTAATAACATACAAGTACAAGTCATGTAGGGCATTATCCAAGATAACCGTTTAGATTATCAAGGTTAAAAACAACAACCAAGATACTCTATATGGAGTTCTCAACAACACAAAACCTAGGGATAATTCCAAAGTTCAAAACAACAAACTCAAATCAACAAGTTCTCAACAAACACAAAACAAGCTCTACTAAAACACAAGCTCAACACAAGATCACGATCAAACAAAACAAAACTCCAACAAGATCAGATAGAACCCAAGGTTCTCAAAAAATCTGAACCATATCTAAATAGCAATGAAGATTATTTAAACAAAATACTTCCATTACCCATTCCAGAATGAAAAATCCGAGTTACAGAAATACGTTTTTGCATGCATTCTCTTTTTTAAGAACTATACATGGTAAGTTTCCAAACAGAACATCATTTACCAAGGATTCAAAACCAATATCACAAGATTTAATAAACCCAACAAGCAAATAACTAGATAAGATAAGCAATCCAAGAATCTCAAAAGAGCATAATCGTTTTAATGAAACATTTATAAGAAAGCAAGAGATCTTAAAGTTTAGAGCCTATCATGCCTGATAGTGCTTCTACCAAATCGAAGAGAACCTCCAGCCGAGCTCACAACTTCTCCTCTTCTCCACGAAAGATCAAACAACCACATTCTTTTTCCACATGCCTCTTATATATTCCACGAACTGAAAATAGGTCAAAAATCTCAAGAATAGCCATTAAGTGCAGTTCAATCTGTTGGTTTGAAAAACTAGAGAGCATGCAGAGTGAAAATCGTGAAACATGCAAGGTGAAATGACCCCATACAAACCCGTTTGCATGCTTTCCAAAATGGTTCGAGCACAAAAACCGAAAACAATAAATTCCATTAATTCCTATTTTCCCACCTATCCTTCCTTGCCACCGCCTTCCAAGTTTAGCGAATGCCAAATCAAATTTAACAAGGAATTCCATTTTAGTGAAGTTTCCACATAAGCCTCTCACCAAGTCAACTAGCCCCTGCCACAACTGGTAGTACCTCTATGTAATTAAAACCTTATCAACAACTTAAATGCCTTGGAACCATCACCTATAATACATGCGACCACCAATTCCCCTTCATGCCCATTAGTTTAGGGTAGACATAATTGCTTAGGTTAGATCTTAGGTTAGCTTAGGATAGGTAACCTTAGGATATAACCCAATCAATAAATTACCACCTTAGGTAGTTTCCACATAGGTTAGATTAATTCCAACACAATAGTTTTTAGGCATTAGGTTAGATCATCACACAACCATATAAGCATTAGGTTTTAGGATAATTTCAATAACCTAGAAACCTCTCCATAATCCTTTAGTAAAATCTTAGGTTAGGATAAAATTTAATTAATTAACATAGCTAGGTAATATATATATTCTTACCTAGCTTAGGATTCCATAGGACAGTCCCTTTAGTTTTAGGAACCAGAATGTTTCCTATGCCGTGAACAGGCTATAGTTCATTTGCATCAAGCATTGTCCTGCCACGATCGAACTGAAAAGATCCAAACACAACATACGACTGAATAGAAACATGTTCACACAACAATCAAAGAACTTGTAATCAATCAAAGTTTAGTCATATGTCTTTTAATTCATGGAATGTCGATTTACCATTCATTCAACAGAGAAGATTTAAAACATTCCTTGGATCACTGAAATTGATCCAAGGATGAGTCAGATTAATAGATAAGTTTACAATTCTTAAACTAGATTGCAACTCACCTAAGAAGTGAAAAATGGATTCAAGGAAGCCATTCCAATTCAATCAAAGGATCTTAAGAACAGAAGATGATTTATCCATATCAAGCATGATCTCCAAAAATCAAAAGAACATATCTTTATAAGGAAAATCACATGTCAACACTTGAAATGTAAAGGAGGAAAATAACAACTATCAAGGGTGTTACATGCTCCCCTCCTTAAAATAATCATCATCCCGATGATTACCCCTTTTTTTAACAATATACCTCAAGACAATCACTTCATTCACTTCTCTTACCATAAGTCAAAATATATTAGAATCTTATAGTTCAAGAAATCAGCATTAAATAGTTGTTTATCCAAATCAAATAAATATCTACCCAAAACTGGCATATTTAATGTCATGTAAAGATAAAATCATAAATTTTTATCAGTCAACAAAATCAATTCTGATCAAATAGATATGGAAAATTAGTTTTCATATCTCTAGATTTTCCCAAGTTGCACTCTCTTCATTAAACTGGTCCCACTGGACCTTACATTGACTTATTTCTTGATTTCTTAAATGCAACTGGTGAGTTTCAGCACTGAATGGGTTTAACCATGATTATTCCTGGGTCTTGGACCTACAAGGAATTCTAATTTAACACGTGTGATAAATCTAAAATGTATTTCTTAAGCAAAGAAATATGGAAAACATCATGCATTCGTGACAAAGTAGGAGGTAATGCTAAACGATAAGCTATAGGGTTGATTACTTCAACTATCTCAAAAGGTCCCACATAATGAGGTGATAACTTGGTAGCCTTGCCAAAAGTTATAGAACTCTTTTTCGGTTTAACCCGAAGAAAGACTTTCTCACCAAGTTCAAATTTCCTATCAACCCTCTTCAAGTCAAGTGTAACTCTTTTACCTATCTGCTACTTCTTTCAAGCGTTCACGAATCAACTTAACTTGTTGTTCCATTTCGTAAGGATTTCAGGTCCAATTACCTCTCTATCCTCTATGTTATCCCAACTAACATGGGTTTATGCATTTTCTTCCGTAAAGTGCCTCAAAAGGTGCCATCTTAAGAGAAGCATGATATGTATTATTGTAAGCAAATTCAACTAATGGAAGATATTCTTCCCACTTATACTATTGATCCATACAATACATCCGTAACATATCTTCTAAAACTTGATTTACTCTTTCAGTCTATCCATCCATTTCCGGGTGATACGCAGAACTGAAATTTAGCTTAGTTCCTAGAGCTGCATTAAGCATTTGCCAAAATCTTGACGTCATTCTAGGATCTCTATCAGATATGATTAATTCAGGTACTCCATGTAATCTGAAAATTTCATGTACAAATCTTTTAGCCAAAACAGGTGAATCATCTTTCAGATTTCCAGCAATAAAATGAGCTACTTTTGTTAGTTTATCAACAACTACCAAAATAACATCATGTTTATTTCTTGACATAGGCAACCCTTGTACAAAATCCATGCTTATTACCTACCATTTATACTGTGGTATGCTATGAGGATACAATAAACCTGGTTGGGTGCATATGTTCCACTTTTACGTGTTGACACTCTAGACAATGTGTTACATAATCAATAACATCTTTCTTCATTCCTTTCCAGAAATATTGTTGTTTTATATCAGCAAGCATCTTTGTAATGCCAGGGTGTCCAGAGAAAGGTGAATTATGAAATTTAGCTAACAATTTCTTTCTCAAACCATTAAGCAAAGGTACATAGACTCTGTTTTCAAATCGTAAGATTCCTTCTTTATCAAAGTGAAAACCTTTATACCTCAAATCATTAGAATCTACAGCAAGTGCTGCTTTTACTTGTTGAAAGTAAGAATCAGATTCCATAACACTTTTTACTTCATCCTTAAACTGAGTTCTTAGTGTTATAAGAGCAGAAATGTGCTTCCTATGACTTAGAGCATCAACCACTCTATTTTCTTTACCCTTTATATAACTTATGTCAAAATCATATTGAGACAAAAAATCTAACCATCTTCGTTGTCTTGCATTCAGATTTGGCTGAGTGAAAATGTACTTCAACCCAAGATGATCAATTTTCAACTCAAATGGTTTACCAAGCAGATAATGCCTCCAAACTTGAAGTGCATGAACAATGGAAGCAAGCTCTAAATCATGTGGAGCATAATTCAACTCATGTAACTTAAGTTTTCTACTTTTGTATGCTATTACATGACCACTTTGTAACAAAATACCTCCTAGACCTTCACCGGATGCATCAGTTACCACCATAAAATCTCCATCAAGATCTGGTACTGCAAGAATAGGTGTTGAAGTTAACTGTCCCTTCAAGGTTTTAAATGCAATTTCACATTTCTCACTCCAAACAAACTTTTTATCTTTCTTCTGTAAGGAAGTTATTGGTGCAACTATCTTAGAAAAGTCTTTTACAAATTTCCTATAGTAGCTAGCAAGTCCCATGAAGCTTCTAACTTCATGTACATTCTTTGGTGCAGGCCATTCTGTTATAGCTGTAATTTTTGAAGGATCTACAACAATTCCATCCTTACTTATTACATGACCCAAATAGTGGACTTCTGTGTCATAGAAAGAACATTTGGACAACTTACCAAACAACCGTCTCTTTCTCAAAATTTCCAAAACTACTTTCAAATGCTCATGATGCTCTTCAATGCTTTTAGAATATATGAGAATGTTGTCCAAGAATACGAGCACAAATTTGTCCAAGTATTCTTGAAAGATATTATTCATTAAATTCATAAATTCCATAGGTGCATTAGTTAATCCAAAAGGTAAAACCATAAACTCATAATGTCCATACCTTGTTCTGAAAGTTGTTTTATGAATATCCTCATCCTTAATTCGTAATTGATGATACCCAAATCGAAGATCTATCTTGGAGTATAACAATGCTCCACGTATCTGATCAAATAAATCATCAATCCTAGGAAGTGGATATCCATTCTTGATTATTGCATTATTTAACATTTTGTAATCAATGCACAATCTAAGTGTTCCATCTTTCTTTTTCACAAAGATCACTGGTGCTCCCCAAGGTGAAACACTTGGTCTAATCAAACATTTAGACAAAAGTTCTTGAAATTAAGCCTTAAACTCTACTAATTCTATAGTATTCATTCAATACGGTGCCACCTTAGAGATAGGTTCGGTTCTAGGTTTGATCTCAATCGTGAAATCAAATTCTCGTTTGGGTGGAAGACACAGCAATTCTTTCGGAAATACATTTTGAAGTCTCGTAACAATGGATATTGATCCATGAAATTGTTGTTTCCTCTCGTAGTTTCTAAAATTTTATGGCATATAAGGTACATGCTTTATTTTTGGCCTTTTTGCATAGGTGACAGGCTTCCTAACAGAAATCTCACATTTCACACCCGAATCTCTTATTTTCTATAGGTCGTCATCTAAACAACTAATGCATTTTTTAAAACAATCCACTTTAGCCTTATGTTCTGCTAACCAATTAACACCTATGATTACATCATAAGACCCTAAAGGTGCAACATACAGATCAACCTCTATGGAAAAGTTAGGTAATTCAAGGACTGCTCCAAAAAGACACATACTAACTGTATGAATAGAATTATTACCATAATGTACAGTCCATGATTTATCCATTTTTCCAGCTTTTCTTTTAAGTTTTGAAGCAAGTTTACTAGAAATAAAACATTTAGTAGCTCCCGTATCAAAAAGAATAGTTATAGGTATGCCAAATAACTTACCAGGAACTTCTATAGGTGTAGCTTGCTTTTCAGCTTGCTTGTTAGCTACTACAAAGCATGTATCTTGTGCTGTTGATTACGATCATCCTTCTTCAAAGGACATTGATTTGCGTAATGATCCTTGCCACAATTATAATAGCCTCCTACAAGTCCCTTTCTAGAATCAGAATTATTTCCAGTCTTAAAGTTATTATTATTACCTCCATAGGACTTCTGTCCATTGTTATTATTCTTGGTGTTGATAGTGTTTTATTCGACCTCCATAGGTGTTGATAGTGTTTTATTTGGTGGAGATGGAGACCTTTGAGCTCTTCTTCCTCTCCTCCCTCTGCCTGGTGAGAGCTATAATTAATCAAAAACACCTTTTCTCTTGCTCTAAACCTTGTTTGAATTCTTCTCATAAATTTGACAAGATTGGGCTGCTAAAACCAATGGATTCTTCCCTTTTGGAGTCACCAGATGTGTTATTTCAAAGCCTCTTACAAGTTGGAATTTAACAACAAGAGCACATCAAAATTTGTGTAATGATAAAATGAAGACTTCTCCCTATCCCACCGAGCATGCGAATCTGTTGTCAATAAATCACATCACCCTCCAATTTGCACAAGTGTGTGTGCTTGAGCTCATAGTGTGACTGGGTAACATGGGTATTATCTCCAAGTTGTGGGACTTGCTACTTGAGATAGACCTCCAGAGAAGGTTGGTTCCTCTTCCTAATCTAGTGCAAACTAACTCTAATGAAAGAAAACTACGATTACTCATAATATATCACTTCGAGGGACCAGTAGAGAGAAATAGCATGAAAATAAAATAAATCTACACTACAAAGGTGATGTACCAAAAGAAGGGAATGAGAATAACTTTGCAACATGTGAATATAGAAGCAAAATGCATATTAGAAAGGATGATAACAGTTCTACACAATCTAACAAGAACATACACAACAAAATTCCCATTCACACACAATAATAATGAATCCCTACAAGAGCATAATATAGACACAATACACCTGCAATAAGATTGAAGAAGCAAGGAGAAATCAAATAAACATAACAAGGGAAGATACATCCACGAACTTATATGTATTTCTTCATTAGTATGCACAGTTCAAAAAATTACAAAGGGCATGGATCACCATGCAAGGAGTCCACTACAAAGGCCTGTAGCACATTGGTTTCACAAAATAAAATGGGTACAGTTTTTCTACTATCATCCTCCTCCTTGCAAATGAGAGAAATTGCCAATTTATAGAGGAAGAAGAGGGGAGAGAATAGCTCGGATTTTTCTTTTCAACCACTTGTAAGATGCAATAAATGAGTGCAATTGATGGTATTTTACTTGCAAAAGAATCACCATACTATTATGTGACCTACAACATTGAAAGAATGATTTTCGATGCTCATTAAATGCCTATCCCAACCACCAAACTTAATTGGGCTCGTTTTCTATGAAATATATCCTCAAATCTTCATCAATCTCCAAATTTCTTTATTTTTATGCATTGGGATTGGATCCACAATTCCAACAAGACTAATTTTGTGTGATTCTGTTAAGGGATGTAAACATTATGGCCATCTAAACAGATGTAGCTATTTTGATAGTCACCAGATTTGATTATAATACACGGGGCTATGCATTAATTTCGTGATTGGAATTTATCATTTAAATATTTCTTTCTTTTCAACATTTATTTCATCTTAAACATACAGGGTGTTTAAAAATGGTGGGCCCATTTTTGGTTTGTTTTCCTTTATTGAGGGTGATTGCTTTAAAATAGCACATTTAGGCTAGCTCGGCCAAGATGGCTCTATTCTTACATTGTCGAGCTTTTCATTTGATGTGGCAAGCCACTAGATCCATTGGCAAGCCATCTATTCACCTCGGAAACGTTTCATTTGCACACCGAACCCATTCTCCACACACCCACGTGTTACACTTTGGTGACCCATATTATCATGCACTTATCTTAGCATTACCTACCTTTTGCACTTTCGCTTAGCATTACCCACCCGCTAGCTTAGCGTGTTATGTTTGCATTGGGCTTGGTTTATACCCCATCGACCGCCCGACACGGCTCTGCTCATTGCATTAGGTTAGCGAGTTATATCCCCATGCTTCCACGTCGGTACAATTCAAGACCGACTTGCCACTGGTTTTGCAGTTCACACGTCCCAACTCAAACGCACACCAAGTTCACCCCCGTATAACCCTTGTTACACGTGGAGGCCCCATGCAACCCTATGTCCTCCCTTTTTTCTTGATCTTTTGAAGTTTTTCCAAGGGACGACATGGCAACCTAGCGTAACTTCACCTTTGTCCAAAAAGGCTTGTGTGGTGTTTTTGAATTTTTGCATCTCGCGTGTCCCAAGACAATTTTGGGTTGCTTAAAACTGATTTCCCCACAACACTTACTCAAGCTCGTTATTTTCTCGCAAGTCATCTCGGGAGCCATGGAAAATTCCTCTTCCTTTTACATTTTGACTAATTCCTTGGTTACGACAGAACGGATCAATTCTTCCACTGCAACACTTGGGGTTCACCATTTTCTCAATTCATATGAATTGAACCTTTTACACACCCAACAACGAGTGCATAGTTTATCCTTCATCTTAAAAAATCATCCTTAGACGTAAAGCTCGACCTTAGCTCGATATTAGCATGTGTCTCTAGGTAGTTAGCTTGATCTGCGGTAGATGAACTCGGCCCTCCCTTTGGAAAACTCGGCTCTTGTTTGTGACATACTGTGTTGAGCTATCTCTTGCCCGAGCCGATCTTCATTCAAACGGCTCGTCTCCTATATTCACTCATCCTGACCATGCATTTTCTATGGATAACAACCAACTTAATATTTCAACCACTCAATCCAAAAACGTGTATCTCAATGAGGAGCCTACACTACAATTCGATGGTCATTCATTTTATCTTGTTATGAGGTGACTCATTTGGAATATATTTACACAACTCATGACTCACCCATCAAGGTACAACTCGGTATTTCTGACGATGTATGATTTGATCCCCTCAATTAAATGGTTATGCGGTGTGAGATCGTTTCTTATAGCTCGATGTGCATTGTCGCGTCATGCACAATCAACTCAGTCTCTTTTCCCAAAACCGTTTGATCCTCAAAATTGGAAGGTAGCTCGGATCTGCAGGAAAAAAATACCTTGGCTCACCTCTTGTAAAATATATCGGCCATGTACGTGTGCAGCTCGGTCCTTGCAATGAAGTAGCTTGGTTACGGTGAGCTTCTTCTTCAATGTTTCTTCAAAGCAACTCAATTATGATCTTGATGAGCTCATTTGAACGCAAAGGTATATTTTCAACCTTTTCATCCCCATCTAATTTTATGGACTTGATGGATCCTCGTAGTACAAGGGAAATGTATGAACACAAAATTTAATCATTGATGTTGCAAGTGGACCCCATTGTTGATCTTCCAACCTAATTAAAATTTTGGACTCAATTAAGACCAAGAAGAGGAAAAATTCCTCTTCGCAACCTTCAACTCCTTCAAGGATCCCTTGAATATTAAAATCATCCTATTTCTTATGAGAGCCCCATGCAAACCTACTTTTTTTCCTATTTCACTTGGGGGTTGAAATTAGATAACAATTATTTCACGTAAGACTTTGAATATGATCATGTATCTTCACAAGTTATTATTTTAGTGTTTCACATTTTATTGTTTTATGTTTTACATAATAAAAGAGGGGTCTATTAGGTCCATCACCCTTGAAACTTATATATACATTAAAGTATAATTTTACAAAATAAAGGCATATAACTACACTACCCATAGTTTAAAAAATATGTCCTATAGGAGGAAATAACAATCTTTACATAAAACACACAAATCAAAAAAATAGATATACGCTATAGAATATTATTCTTGTTCACATTTCCATAGGATTAAGAGGACCAGAGACTAGTTCGAGAGAGGATTTTCTCCTTCCTCTTATTTAATTCCTTCGATCATCCATGGCCCAAAATATGTACAAAATTTGAAAGATATAGGACGTAAACATCCCCATTTTCAATCAAACTCCTATGGGATGGATGAGGACCACTTAAAACCTTTATAATCTTAGTCTTCCCTTCAAGTGTGGCCAACCAGCAGTCCTGCTTCATTTTTTCACAATAGGGAAGGTTTTCTTCCCCTTACTCCAACAATCGTGACTTATATTTATCCTTCAAGCATAATGTCACACTCACAGTTCTCCATTTTAAGGCCTTGCACACCTTTCACTCCAATCTTCTTACTTTCTTCAATGACTCGGAAATGGATTTTTAAGATAATATAAGTTTAGGGTTTTCACCTCCTACCACCATAGCCTTTGGGTGGAAGTTGTTCCAAATAGGCTTCAGGCCATCCTCAAAAGTAAAATATCCTTCAAAAAACGTCTAAACTTGGAATTGATACATTTTAAAGACAAGGGTAATACTAGCTATCCTAGTAAGAAAACCAAAATAGAAATTTTCAACACAAAAAAATACTCCACTAGCTCCATGGGATTAGGAAATTTTAAGATATGATTACAAACTCTAACTCAACATCACTGACATAAAATATTTTGTGCAATAATATCATTAGACTGTCATCCATAGTGGGTAAACAGAAATAACATATTCTAATGGGAAACTCTAAATCTTAAGAAACACATGATGAGAGAGAGAGAGAGAGAGAGAAATCAAATTGGCATGCTTATATAACTTATTATCTATACAAGTTATAACTTTTCCTTATATGCAATCCACCATGACTAGAACATCAAAACACTTGTACATTTAATTTAAAATCATACAAACCGTGTTAAAATAGAAAAGTGTATTTGAAGTTGGTCTTGTTTTTGAGAAATAAATATTTCTATAATTAGAATTTGAGTTCTCATGATAAAATATTTATATTTGAGCCAATATTATATTCATGGGAAGCTACATTAATGTGTGACACCACCTTTTATTTATTAACCCACTCATAAATCATAACCATGGATTTAAATTAATATATTATATGACTTGATTTCGAGTTATTTCCTACTAGCACTCATGGATTTTATAAATGATGTGTATTTAATATGCCTCTTTTCTTGATTCTCTGCGTATTCCCATAGATTTATCCAAACTTTTCACATATAAGTAGGCTAAATTTTAAGACCCCCTTTAAAAGCAATATATATTACTTGGCGAATTTCTAAAAATGACTTTTAAAATCTTGGTGAATGACACGAATTGAAAGGAAATGTTATTAGTCTGTAGCAACTATCGTCCGGTAGCATAATGCTATCAGCCAACAACATTATGCTATTGGACGATAATATAATGCTACTAGTTAACAACATTATGCTACTGACCGACAACATTATACTACCAGTCAACAACATTATGTTGTCGACTAGTAGCAAAATTATCTTTTGTGCATATGGTAAAGGTGATTTGAATATTAAAAAATTGGTTATTAATGTAAACGCCAAGTGAATCAACCCCAAAAAAATAACTTGTACTCATAAATTTTAGGCTAAATAGTAGGCGACAAAACACCTCAAAATTAGCCAAATCCAAAGTTCAAAATCCCAAATATTCATGAATAAAAGAAGATTCACAACTAAAATTTACACTACATATAAGTCTCATTAATTCCTTTTTTTTAGTTACATTTTGTCACATTGTTCTCCACACATTATGATTTTGGAACTAACAATGCTATAATAAAGTTATGATTTTAAGTTTGAAGGTGTGGGTCATTCAATTATAAAGGAAATGGGAATTTTTGGTTGATGTCATTTTACAATTTTTTCCTATTGTTATGTTTAAATTATGATTTTTAAACTAGCAATTCTTTAATAGAACCATGGTTTTAAGTATGAAATTCCATGTTTTTTTGTGAATAAAATGTGTGTTTTCAATCTATGAAATCTTGTAGACATTCATCACATGTTAGCTAACTCGTCAATGTTTATTCACATTTTAAATTACAAGTTCTTACATTTTTATGGTTTACAAAGCAACATGGGGGTCCTTATTTGTTTGTTGTAATTTTTAATAGATAATCTTTGGTCTGAAAAGTTTTGACAATTACGAAACAACATGGAGCTTTGATTCATTCACTATTCAAAAATTGAAAGGAAAAGTATCCTGTGAATCTTAGAAACCCTAACTTCTCCGAAGAAATGGAACTATGTAGAATTTATTCATTTATGTGCTCTTTGCATCATTACATCTTCAAAAGGCTTACTAAAGGCGATATTACACTTTACGAAATAACATGGAGTTATCTTATTGGTTCACTTCTGACTATTTCTAACAAAATCTTAGTAGATATTAGTTATGAGAAAATCAAAGCAACGTGGACTATTCATATTGGTTAACAACTAACAAGGTTATCAAAGAACTGACATTACAAATTGTGAAGTAACTGGGAGTTTTCTTATTGGCTCACACTTTGCAATGATTGAGAGGAGTAGGACCCACCAAGAAAATGACATTGCAAAAATAGTATAAACATGGATATTTCTTATTATATTATGTTTCATAGTGACTAATAGAGGTTATGTAGATTCTGACAATTTGAAAACCATACATACGTGGTGTTTTCTTATTGGTTCACACTTCGTAGTGAAACATATCTGATAGAAAGATCATTTAATAGAAATGGTAAGTAATAACTGTACATACATGGAGCCTTCTTATTGGCTCTCCTTTCACACTCTAACATGGTTCTTACAAAGGAAAACAACATGCGAAGCTATCAAAACTCAACACATGGAATTAAAATGACTTAGAGATGAAAATATATACTGAGAATCCATGGGAATACGTGGAGAATTAGGAAAAGTGGAAAATTAAAGCCACATCAACTACCAAAATCCATGAGTAGCTCAAAGCCTCAAAATCAATGCAAAACATATAAATTATTAAATGGTGGACTAGACTTCAATGTTACAATGGTATACCACCATTTTAACATGAATTAGAAAGATTTACATGACTCTTGAAAGGATTTCATGCTCAAGCACTTGGTATTCAAGCTATAAGCGATAGCTTAAAGTCTAAATTCAAGTGATTATAAAGAAAACAGAGTAATGCCATTTTTATGAGATTTAGATATTTGCATACGTATAGTTTCTTATGTATTTTAAAGTTTATCATCAATGGAGGATTACCTACACACTTTCTACTCGGAGCAGCTCTTTGGAGACACTATTTTTGAAAAACAAGTCATCGGTGTAGAAAATTATACAACCTTGAAAATGGAGGTAGAAGGAGCTATTTTGATAGATTATGATGATGATGCAAACTAGGAAAAAGTGCAGTTCATGTCTAATTTAGTTCCCATTAGACAAACATGTTATCATATGTTATCTATAAAACCAAGGGTAACACTTTGCATCGAATTGCTTTGGGTTATTTTTGGTAATAATGTAAGTTGTATATGAGGAATTATAAAATCCATAGAAGGAAATTTAATTTGTAATATAATTGAAAAGGTTATTTCTACTTACTACCATCTCCCTTGATCTAATATTCACTTCAATCAAGAAATAGTGGAACAATGGGGAAAGAGAAATAACCTTAAGATTGTGCTTAAATATTGGGTAGAGGACCTGACTATTTTCAAGTCTAAAGTCACCATAGAAAGGATGAATATAAGATATTTCATACTTGTAGTGAGAGTGGGAATGGACCTAATGAATAAACTACTTGGAGCACCAAATATTATGCATGTAAATCATACCAGGTACCCCTAATAGCCATGATCATTGATGATGAAAATATATCTAATTTGGTTGGACTTCTAGCATTTAACCTCTAAAATTATCTTGTGAGTTCTAGGGAGAAGAAGTAACATTTTTATATACGTTTATTCCAAAATATATATACATTATGTCTCACTATGAAAATCTCATAAATTTAATTTCTATATGATGTCTTACTTACTTGTTGTTGTGTATGCAGTCCAAAAATTTCAGGGAGTCCTTGGTTGGTCACACAAAACCCACATATAGTTCCCAAGGTCTTTAGAAATATGCACATGCATAACTATAGGAATAACATGGAGGTGATATGTAATAACTACTACCCTGTGATCTTCTATGCCATACATGACACCCCTATGCCTAGGGTAAGTCAAAGAATCATCAATTCATTGAGAAATTTTAGATCTTCCTAGTGTTACCCTTATTGTAAAATGATAAGAATAGAAAGGATTCTCTCTATCCAATTTAGAATACCCATATATGTTTCATACAAGCTAGCTAAGTAGGATATTGTAAATAATTTTTTCCATGACATCAATCATGTGGAAAATTAACAAAAGAAGAAAAATTCTACTTATCCTCCTCTACTTTTCTCAATACATTTAGTGGTCTTGACTAATTGGAAAAAGGCCAAGAGAGTAGTTCCACATGAAATAATTTCACTTATACAATCATACTCTAATGTTTTTGATCGAAAAAAGAAGAACGTGACAATTCTACAAGCACGCTCCCTGGCATTACCACTTACTGACTACAAACATCAGCCCCGTAAGGATGAACTAGTTTTTAAGGATGAGGTCAATGATCAAATGGATTCCATTAATACAAGAAATTTAAAATATACCTATGCACTTATTCGAAACAAGCCGAGTTAGTGGATTGGAAGTTATGCTAGGACAATAAATAGAGAGGGAAGAAGAGGAAGAAGATTCAGATGACCAAGGTATTGATCCAAGTCAACTTAAGAAGATTCTTGTTGGTGTGCCTCCTCCATCAAAAGGAAAATTTGTTCCTTCTCATTCTACTCCTTCTCCAAGCATATAAATGACAAGCCCCGAAAGCTCTATTGGGACGAGCCACAGTACACAACGCCGACAAGAAACTAGTCCTATTATTATTATTCCTCTTGTGATTACCATTGTAATTGTGACTCCTATGTGTGTTCCTTTTCCTTCTACTTATTTAGTTCATAATTCTATAGGGATGGTTTCTTATTATTCTATTCCATATTCCCTAGGACCTTTCACTAGTAGTATTCTCATTTTTACTAGTTTTTATGAAGATGAAGCAAGAGGAGATCATGGGATATTGGATCCTACTAGTTTTCAAACTCCTTTCTCTTCCCATATTTATACTACTTATATTATTTCTCCTTCTCTCCTTTCTTCTATTTTGGAAGAGGTTTCTATTCCTATTCATTCTTCTTCTTCACCCATTTCTTCAGTTGTTTCTTCTCATTTTTTCATCACCAAAATCGTATCATTGTCTCCCCAAGTCATTGTAGTCACATATTCCCAGCCTGTGGTAGTTACTATAATAGTATCATAATCAATGAGTGTAGATCCTACAACCATTTCTTCTACTTATTTAACTTATTCTTCCACTCCTCCGACTTTTGTATCATCTTCAACTCCAACATTATCTTCAACTCTTATCGAGAAGACCTTATAAGGCTAAGTTGAAGGAACCAATGCAACATTCTCCTTCTTTCCTTTCCCTTCCTTCAATTTCTCCCCAATCTATCCAATCTCTTCATCCAACTTTGCTTCCTATTATCACACCATATGTTTCCCAAACTTTCTTATTAGACATGCATGTGCCACTCCTTCCAATTCCCTCTTTCATTCCCATTTCTTCTTTCTAGGCTCTTATGGTCACTCGAGTTTCATGAGCCATCTCTTGGCCCCTCTGGGACCTGTTCAAGTTGAACCAAATTTTCCTTGGACACCACACACCTTACCACAAGTGGTAAGGCCTTCTTATACCTTTCCTTCCATAACCACAATTGCATCTACTACTCCATAAGGAACATGGACTCCTCTTGTTGGGAAAAAATTAATGGCTTCTACAATGGCATAACTTGAAGACCCAAAGGTACAACTCAAGTATGATACTCCCACAATCACCCTCAAGAGGGTCACAAAGAGGAATTTTTCCCAAGGAGATACTCCTATCTACATGGAAACAAAGGAGGAAATTTTGAGGATTTCAAGAAATCACACAAGGGGAAGAATTCATGGATGTAGAGCCTCAATCAGTTATTAATGTCACTCAGTAGATGAAAATCTGGTTCGATTACAAGAATGCAAGTGATCTTGATGCTCTTCATGCTCAGAATCAAGTCATTGTGCCAAATAACACTTTTCCCAATGTGTAAATGGCCTTGAAAACTTTGTATAAGCTATTAGTTTCTATAAAAATTCATTAAGATGTAGTAGAGTAAGGGTCACAATAGGTACAAGGCCAACAAAAATGTATGACGAGGATAAATTTCATGATGGAAAAACTACTATATGTCAAAACCAGGGGTTTTTTTCTCAATGTATTGCGAATCAAAATCTAGGACTTGAATACAAGAAATATCTACATGGGAAACATTTTGAAAGAATTAGGTGATTGGATGGCCACAATGGAAGGATTGCTAAGAGAGTTGTGAGGGATAGTAAAGAAGACCATTGAATTATTATATGAAGCTCAAATTACCTCTATGCATCAGCCACAAGGGAGATTAATTCAGAATTACTTTGAAAAAATTGCAATCATTCATTGTTACTCTCACTGCTAGCTTTTCCTAGGCATATATGGCTAGGAAGACATAAAATATTATGACATTGGTGACTTCTACAAAGGTAAAATTAGAGAAATCTTCACCTCTAATTTCCATTAGTGATACAAGAAGTTCCTTCTTTGATCAAGCCTCTTATTCTGAACCTTCGGTTATATTTATAATGAGTTTAAATCATGTGTGAATGAACTTTAGCATAGTCAAATTCATTCTATATAGGAAACTTCAAGTGGAGCCTCTAAGTAGATCTTGAAAAATTAATAACTTTCCTGTTTGCATGATATAATATTTTTAAATCTGCAATCTTAAAAATATAAAGTATCAACTTTCTTTCATAGAAGATGTAGTTTTAATCCTTTATTTATCCACTCACAAACATTTTTATTATTTGAGATAATCTTAACTAGCTATTTTAAACCCCACGGAGGTGGAAATTTTGTGTAAGTATACCAGTTGTTTACCCTCTAAGGAGGAATATGTTTATAAAGAAAGCATTTGATAGTCCAAGGATTGTTCAGTGAGTTTGTTTTTCTATATATTTCTTTCTCAATTGTTTTGAAAAGTTTCTTAGATCTATTTTGATTGATTAATCATTGTATAATTTAATTTTTCATGAAATTTGTAGATGTGCAAAAGCTATTTGCATAGTCATAAATTTGATTAGTTTTACTACTTATAGAGATATACTAGCACTATTAAGGTTATAATGTGATCAAACTTGAATGTTCTTTGGTACCTCCTTATCAACTATCCAAATATGTGACTAAAAGATTAGAATTCATAGATGTGGTACATAAAATTCAGTATGGAATAAGTGGTTGGTACAAGGGATGTAATTTTCTACTAGAAAGTACACATTTAGTACTTATTCATCTCTTCATGTTTTTATAAGACAAAATTAGCCTTATGCCAATCTATATTTTTTTAACTTGATATCTATAAAAGATGGGACCTTCATGGTTATGTAAAATCTCATATCACAAAGATGAATAAAAAGTATACTCAAAGCACTACAATACATTCTTATTGATGCAAGATTATCTATAACATGCAAAAAATCATTTGAAACGTAATCAAATATCTCCAAAGCATTCGAATGAGAATAGTTATATTTTGATCTAATTTTATTTCATTTGTCTTTTCATTTTATCTTCTATGGTATGCCTTATCAAAATATTTTACCTATAAAAGAATATATAAGAAAGTCAATATCACTTTATAACTCACCTATAACTCTTACAACCTCATATTACAAATGCAATTCTATAAGTACTTAAAGAGTTCCTAAATCCTAAATATACTGAAATTAGTTGCACATCAATTAGACCATGCCCTACTACACTTCTAAAGAACTCAACGATATTAAACGGTTTTTATAGTTTTATAGGGTTCTAATTTTTTGCAGGTGATTACAAGTCATCTCAAAGTTGTGCGAGCAAGAGTGGCATACAATGAAATTCATTTCCAAACAAGTGAAGCACACAAGAAGTTTCAAATCCATAATGTCAAAGGTTTCAAGACTAGAAAGATTGAAGTCAAGACTATATAAATTAGGTCATGACCATATAGTAGTTATATAGTCTTTCCCCTTATTATTTTCTAGTTCTAATATTGGTACCAAATAATTTGTAGTCTTTGATCTGTATGTTTATCTATGTTGCACATTTGGATCATTCCTTCTCTTTCCTCTATAGTTATGTTTCTCTCTCCTCTTGTGTATTTTCAAGAAATTACTTCATTTTTATCAAATGTTACAAGTTTGAACACATAATTATAATTATGAATGGTTAATTTGGAAGGTAATTAATTAGAAGCTAATATATGTTTCCAAAGGAAATAAGCATGTTTTTTCTATGATATTTTATTTAACATCATCACATTGTTAGCTAACCTATCAATGTTTACTCACAACTTATCTTGTAAGTTCTAGAAGGGTTTTTTGTTTTTTGCATTCTTTTGTTTTTTCTTCATATTATTTAACAAGTTATTTTCGGGAATTACAATATTTGAAAGTTCTAAATTTAAGTGAAGCATATGTATTGGTTCCTTATACTCTTCAGACCTAACAAGTTTTTCCAGTTGTGAAACTACACAGAGCGTGCTGATTCATTCACTATTCACAAATTTATATGATAAGTATCTCATTAATCTTATAGTCCCAAACTTCTTCCAAGAATGGACACTATGAAAAATTATTCATTTATTTTCTCTTTGTATCATTACATCTTTAAAATATTTACTAGGGAATAACATTACACTTTGCAAAACAATGTGGAGTTATCCGATTGTCTCACTTATGAATATTTCGAAAAAGTATTAGCGAGATATTTGTTATGCAAAAAAAAGTAATGCAAAATATTATTATTGGTTAAAAACCAACAAGGTTATCAAAGGATTGACATTGTGAATTGTGAAGTAACTTGGAGCTTTCTTATTGGCTCGCACTTTGCAATAATTGACAGGACCTACCAAGTAACTGACATTGTGAAAAAAATATAAGCGTGGAGCTTTCTTATTGGTTTTGTGCTTTGCAATGACTAATAGAGGTTATATAGATTTTGACACTATGAAAACCATACATACGTGGTGTTTTCTTATTGGTTCACACTTCATAGTGAAACATACCTGACATAAAGATCATATAATACAAACAACTGTAATAATGTACATACATGGAGCCTTCTTATTGGCTCACCTTTTACACTTGAACATGGTTCTTACAAAGGAAAACAACCTATGAATCTATCAAATCTTGCCACATGAAATTAACAGGACTTAATATTAAAGGTTAACATAATAGAAAAATTCATGGGAATACATGATTCAAATAAGATGATAAATTTTCATACTCAAGAACATGATATTCAAGATCTACATAGATTTTCAAGTCCAAATTCAAGCATTTATGAAGAAAACAAGAGTATTTATATTTTTAGTTAGTAAAAACTTTTCATATCTACAATTTCTCAAGCATTTCAAATATTATCATCAATTATAAATAAGGAAAAGATACTATCATAAAAATGTAATGATTATTTGAATATATTATATGAACATCTATATCACATATCCATGAATGGAAGCTTCCAATGTATTGATGGTGGATCATCTCTATCATTTGCTTGACCAGTTATCTGACTTTGTTGATATTCAGCTAGTGCAATAGATCTATTCCCATCTCCAATAGGGTCGTCTTCCATATTTGTGGCATTCTTATCAGCCCCTCTCCTTTCATTAATCGACTTTCATATTTCCAAAGCCCTATCATAGGAAAACTTATTCACTTCGTATTTTGATATGTAAATATTTTTGTCAATATTGTTTCATAATTTTTCCTTTATAAATGAATAGGTGCTAAAAATCTCTCATATTCAACTAAACCCAAAATCATTGTTTGACATAGATCAACCAATGAGAAAAATGCGGTCATGGTTTCTTACAAAATAGTACTGAACCCAATTTTTTTCCATAGGTAGGTTATTTCTCCACACTCTAAAGTATTATCCAAACATTTGAATTGTTCAATCATTGTAGAGGAGAATTCATAGGATTAATCAATCAATATGTCCTTGCTTAAAATACCTAGAATATTCATTCTATTGATATCAACATGCTTGCAAAATGTTGAATCAATGTAGTCAATCTCTTATGGTAGTCTTCCTGCAATGATCTTTCATTTTGGAAAATATTCCAATTGGTGGGATTTACTAAAGCCATTCATTTAAGTAAAACATTCATACTAAAATTTTATCTTATTTCTTTTAGTAGTGAAACTACAATTTCTCTTAACCTTTTCCTTGTTGATGATACAATGTTATTAAAGAGTGTCCCTGTGGTATTTACCTTCTCAACCTTACTAGGTATTATTCAAAAGAAGTGCATTGATATCTCATATTCACATAGCAAAGCACATACTTCTCCAAAAAAGAAAATAACCCCATAAATATACTTGGATTTCCAATATCATTGAAAAACAAATATTCTATTTCCAAACAAACATGTTTCCTGAAACAAGAAAAATCATAAATATATAGTTCTTTCTTGGGATTATTTAATTAAATGATGGATTTCATCCAGCATGGGTAGGATACCACACAACATCAATAATGTTTCTATATCATTCAAATAATGTATCAAATCTTGACACATTTTCACTTTCATGTGATTCGTCACATTACTCCCAACAAGGATTGATACTCATCATATACCCTACAAACTAGTTGATACAATGAGATCCACTTAGTGTCGACATATTTTAATAGTTTATTCCCATTTTTAGTCCTTCTGAAAATATTTGGAATTCCATGATGTTAGAAAATTTAAGGGATGAATAATGATACAAATTATAAATCCACAATATAAATTGTTGCATATTATAGTTTATGAAATGCAGTAATTAAGAACATAGATTTAGATGTTTATAATGCAAATTACAGAATGTAAACCAAATTAAAAGAAAGTAAATGTACAAAAAAACACAATATATAAGTGGGAAACCATGGAAGGTAAAAAAACATTAAAAATCACTTATCTTTATTGAGAATAAACTTTCACCGAGCACTCCCACTATTTCCACATGCAGTTACACCTTCAAAAGGAATTAAACCACCTCATACATTTGCTCATGAGTTTCACCTCATTTACATCATGTATCTATAATCAACTCACACATATAGCTCGCATACATGTTACAACCTATGTAACTGATCTCTAATGAGATCACCTTGTTATATACAAGGTGGGTGGTCATGATCCACTCTTAAAATCTGACCCGTTTGGGTCCAACATGCTTATATTTTAAATATAAGCTATAAACCAAAACATATAGTCTTTGGTGGGTTTCATAAATAAGTAATTTCTCACTTAATATTATAAACCCAACACTCCCCCTTAATGTTAAGTAGGGAAACATGAAAAAACATGTCAAAGTTTGTTCCTTATGCCAAGTCACCTTTTGGTACAAAAGGAATTACAATCCATAAATCAACATGTGATTTAGGCTAACATTTTAAAAACTTGTTCGTGGGTTTGTGATTATGTGGTGCACTACACTAGAGTCTCGTGGGGTTTTTAATTCTATGGTACACTATTGTAGTGTCCCACATACTTATACAAGTGGCAAACAATCTGTAAACTCATTGTGGGGTTTTAGAGAGGACATGAGACATTGTTTTTCTGTGGTTCAAATAAGTGTTCCACGGATTCCATAAAAATCACAATACAAAGGAACATTAAAAATTCTCAAGATAAGACGATGCTTCACAATATAATATTGTTTTGGGTGAAAAAAAATGGAGTGAAAGAGTGTAAAATTTGTGAATGATGGAGGGGTCGATGGTAGGAACCGTGATGATCCACGGGCTCTGAAAGGGGATTCAATTGGGGTTGGCACGGGTTTAGAGGGAGTACGGGTCAATGGAGGAGAGCAGGCCAAGGTGACCTGGGATAAGCTTGCAGCGGATTCGTGCCCTAATCCTAGGGTTTCAAAAATAATGCGACTTCATCTAGGATAGGTGAGCAAGGTAGTGATTGTTGAAGGAAGATTGGGGGGTGCTACTGGTAATTGTGGCTCAGCTCGGCCTCATTTATCTTCTTATTTCAAAGATGTGATGGCTAATAGAGGAGGCTAGTTCCCGGGAAAACAAACATCATGTACTCAGACCTACCTAGTCGATTTGGCCGAGGTTGTTCCTTCATTAACCATCGCGAACCCAGAAGTTGAGGAATATTTCAAAAATTTATCTCAGGATGCAATGATTGGTAGGTTTAATGGCTTTTGGCCTTCCTCCTCTGCATTATATCAGTGGGTCTTTGAAAACTAGACCAATAAATGTGAAATATCTCTCTGTTCCAAGGGATTTTTTGTTGTCCATTTTAGGGAATCTGAAGATTATCAATGATGTTTGTGGTGGTCCTTGGTTCTAGGGACATGCGGGTTTATTTTTAACTCCATGGTTTCCATATTTCAATCCAAATACTTATTCGGTGGCAAAATGTCGGTTTGGGTCAGGCTTCCTAACCTCCCCTTACATCTGTGGTATGCCTGTAAAGATATTGGAAACGTTTAGTAAATTTTATTAAAGAGGACTTAGATAGAACACATTAGGTTCTGTGTTTGCATGCCCAAATGTGCATGGAAATTGATTTGAGCAAAGGAATACCTGATCGAATTAATCTTAAATTCGGTAATTTTCAAAGCATTGAGGTCTTAGACTATGAGAATCATTGCATTTCAGTGTAGATTATGTAGAAAAATGGGCCATTTACAAGATTCTTTCCCTTTTAATAAAAATCAAAAATATGTAAAAAATAATGGATCAACTTCATCTAGTGGTTGGGGTTTTGTAAATCCGGATTTGGTATCGCTTTGAATTTTAAAGATAATATGAGTAATCCTAACACAGGCGGTAAAGTGGTTTCAAAGAAGGATGACTCAGAGAAGGGAATGTAAGAAAACCACTTGGTAGTAGGTGGAATAAAAAGGGGACATACATCCGAAAGTTCAGAATCAACTGGGATTCTATGTCAAAGAATTTTATGGATTTGGAGAATTCCAATGACCTAGTGATGGTTATTTCGTCTGACCTTGGAAAGTGGCAAGAAGTAAAGAAGAGGAAAAACAAAAAGGGATGAATGGGCAGCATCGAAGATTATTTTCCATCACAGGGTGGGAAGTAATTTTGGGATAATCTTTCAGTATGGTTAGCTTATAGTTTTCTAGATGCAATTGTTAAGCTGGAGAGAAGTTATAGTCATTGTTTGTTTCTGGCTAATAAATCCTTTTGTTTTCCAGAGGATTTGGCCTCAGTTTTTGAATAGGGAACGGGTCCTTTAACCTACTTTATCATTACAAAAATCTCAAGATAAAGTGATTAAGGATGGAGAATTACATTAGAATATAGAGTTAATAAACTCTTCATATCTAATGTTTTGCTGGGGATTACAAGTAAACTTCACATACATGATAATTTACTTAAACAACATAGAAATAGTCTTGGGAGTATCCACTTTGACACATTCAATCCGTTAAGAGATGGCATTGCATAAGAAAGAAAATGCAACATGCCCATTTCTTATTTCCCCCTCAAGGGAAGCTCTGAAAGGCCAAAACTCATATGATTCAGAGGTGAAGATCAATGTCATTCACATGATCATAAGAGCCAAACAACATATGCTCTGCTGATTTAGAGGTGGAGATCAATGTCATCCACATGATCACAAGAGCTAATATCTGAAATTCCTAACATAGCACGAAATTGTAGAACTTTGTAGCACCCAAGGGCTTAGTAAAAATGTCTATAACCTGCTCATCAGTGGAAAAAAACTTGAGATTTATATCACCATTAAGAACTCTTTCCTAGATGAAGTGCATATGAATCTCAATATGCTTGGTTCTTTGATATTGGACATGATTATTTATAAGAATAATGTAACTTTGGTTATCACATATAAGTGGAATGCTTCCTTTGAATCCCATATGAAGTTCTTTCAATAGTATTTTGAGCCACATAACTTTTGTTGATGTTTTCATAACACTTTTATACTCTTCTTTAGTATAAGAGATAGAAATTGTTGGCTTTTTTTTTTACTACTCCACATTATTGCACCTGCACCCAACTTGAAAACATATCCGAAGTAGATATCTATTGAAAACATCATCATCATGGTCAAAATCACAATAACCAAATAGAATTGCATTATCACAAGAAGAATAACACAAGCTATAATTAATTGTACCTTTGATATACCTTAAAATACTTTTTCCATTTTCCAATGGTCCTCATAAGGATCCTGCATGAATCTAGAAACAATTCCAACTACATAGGAAATATCAAGCCCAAAGTGATATTTCAATAAATCAAGATACCAACCAGATATCTATATAAAGTAGGATTAAATTTATCACAAAAGGTCTTGGATCTAATTCAACACCAACTTCTATAAGAATAGAGACATGATTACAATCAATCATATTAAATGGAATCTAATCGGGACCAAGTGGGACCGAACGAACCGAGCGGTAATTTTTTAATCCCGCATCCGAATGCATCAAAGGAGATAAGGATGGTGATGTGCGGGAATCATGTGGGTATGCAAAGGAACAAGTAGCTGAGGTCCCCAAGGCCACGTGGGCGGGTGTGGTTTCCACACAAAAACCTAACCCATAAAATGGAATCACTCAAGTAGAAATTAAAAATCATATGTGTGTGTGTGTGTGTGTGTGTGTGTGTGTGTGTGTGTGTGTGTGTGTGTGTGTGTGTGTGTGCACTATTTCACCGTCCCACATGTGGTAATTGAGAAAACAATGCAAAAAAAAAAAGCTATCTCGTGATAGAGAAATTTCTTGGTTCAAGACCTAATTTGGATGTTATCAGAAGATGGGCTTATAGGAAATGAAATCCTAGAGGAAATATGGAAATTTCTTTAATGACAAAGGGCTTCTTCCTTATCTAGTTTAATATCCTAGAAGACTACACTCGTGCTCTAGTAGATGGCCCATGGTTCTTGGGAAACATGGGCTTATTTCTAAAGAGATGGTCTCTAGCATTTGACCCAGATAAAGAAAACATAAATGTGATGCCACTATGGATAAGGCTACTTGGGTTGCCTCTCGAATTTTGGGATGAAGATTTTTGATAGGTATATAAAATTCATTTAGATCTCTAGTGGATTTTGATGGAGCCGTAAAGGCAAGAAAAATCTTGAATTTTGCTAGAATTTGTGTAAATGTTGATCTGGAAAGAGATTTACTTGATATTATTAATATACATTCTAAGTTGGGTATTTGGAAGCAGATGTTGGAATATGAAACATCTATTACAAGATGTAAAAAATGCAACAAATTTGGGCACAACTTGAAAGCTTACCCAAAAACAATAATAATGGAAACATAAGGGAGCCTAAAAGAAGAATGGAATGGCATGAGAAACTGACAAAGGTAAAGGATCAAGGATAAGATGAAAGGAAAGGAATTGGCCAAGAAACTAGGAATAAATCAAGAACAAATCAGCTTGAATCAAAGGAAACCCATTTTGAATGCCTGGACAATCAGGATCAGGACTCCATGGAGGAAGGGGATATTTTTAACCAAACCCAGATGGAAGAATTTCTTTTACCATACATAGAACTAGAAGAAAAGGAGACTGAGAATGAGGTGACACAAGAGGAATATAAGGATCATTCTAATCAGAAATATGATGGGACTCAAGAGGTGGGTTATGACACAAAAGGGACGACACAAGAAGAAACCAAGACCTTGATAGAGAATAAACAAGAAGAAATCTAATAGGAAGAAGAAGATTCAAGAGAGAAAAGAGTAGAAATAGAAGAAACTATTGGCAAAGAAACATGGCCATGCCAAGGATCAAACTTGAAAGAGATTCAAATGAATGATAAGATCAAAATCATAGTGACCCCCATAAAGGGAAAAATAAGAGCCAAGAAGCCTCAACCTCCAGAACCCATAAACACTCAATGAGAGAAGATGTAAGGGGTTGCACAACTAGAGGGAAATTAAAAAATAAAGAGGAGAAAAAAATAATAATAGAAAAGAAATAGAAACAGGGAAGAAAACAAATTTGGACCATAAAGGGCCCAAAAATCTCATAAGATTAAATAAAGATCGTTACATGGAACATAATAGGCCTTAATAGTGTAATCAAGCAATGAATGTTGAAATATTTTATTGTGAATCATAAACCTACCATTCGGTACTACAAAAGAATAAAATGGATGTAGAAAAATTCAAAATCTTGGTAAACAAAGTATGGAGAAATGCAAAATTTAGATGTGTTAGTTATAGTGGAGCATCAAGGGGAATTGCAGTTTTATGGGATAGTGATGTGGTAAAAGGAGGGACCATATTTGAGTCTTCTAATCACCTAGCTATCCTCTTCACATCCAAACAAATACATTTGACTTTAGAGGGAAGGTTTCATAGGATCAATACATATCACCTTGTCTTCCTCAACCATTTTGAAGAATAATCTTGGTAAGCTTACCTTTCTATATCTTTATGTCACTTGAGATTTCTATAATAGAGGTTCAATGTGGTAAAATAACCCATCCTGTGTATCAAGGAATTAATTTTCTCATATATATTTATTGCGCCCTAAAATATTGGCTAAGTACATAAAGGCGCATGGGCGCACAAGGCCTAGGTTGAAGATGGGCACGCAAGGAGAAGGCACGTAAGGAAAGGTTCTAGGAGGGTTTTAGAAAGGTTGTGTTGTGCGTCGGAAGACAAGGTCTCGGGACTTAGCCATATTTGGCGTATTGGGAAGGACACGAGAAAAGTGTGACTGACGACAAAGAATGAGGAGTGGATAAGGTGCCACTGGCAACATGATGCCCACGAAAGGAATATGCTTAGCGATAGAGGATTCCAGAAGACCATCATTACAAGGAGTGGAGAGCTCAGATCTGAAGGAGCATGCTCCCATGGAGGACCACATTCAGACACTTGGCGTCGATCTGAGGCCACGAAGGATGAGTTGGCACTTTGGGATGCCTATAAATACAAGTGCCCATAGAAGAAAAGGAGAGTAGATCGGATATACGATAGAGGAGAATATAGAGAGTAGAGCTCTGCAAAATACTACGAGAACTCTGTGGGATTGGGTAGAGGCTATATAAGGGAGTAATGTATTAAGGGGCTAGGATATAAATTTTTCCCTATATGGATGAAGGACATGATCCGTGCTGTGATGTATGACTTTGGTCTGATCAAGTTGTGGTAGTCTAATGGATCCATTGAGGTTACAAACATGAATGAGTATGAATGTAATTGATTCGGTTCATATCTATATCTTTTCATTTTTGTTCATGGATGTTATGGAATAGATGTAAATCCTTATGTATTTTCCTTTCTATTGTAGTTCTATCTATTATCTGTAAGTACCCTCTATTTGGAATGAATACATTTGTCTAGAGGCCATTCTAAGCCCTATGATGATTATATGTCTCATTTCCACCTTTATTCATTAAGTTCCTAACATAGATGATGGTTTCCCACTTAACTCACATAAAAGAGAGACTCGGCACCGCGTGTATCTCGGGTGAGCACATAGCACCCACGTGGAGTTCGATGCTACGTGCTCAATCGGGTCAGCAAACCTAGTGACCAAACCTTGGCACTTAGTTTTCTAGATCAAGGAGGAGTATCGTTGACCCAGTTGGTATCAAGTGGAAGTGACAGATATTTTCCCAAGAGATACAATTTCTCATTTCCCACTTCTATGGCTACACATACTATTCCAGTATTCAGAGGAATTTTGGACAAGGAACAAGTACACAAGCCTTGAGTCTCATATCTAGGAGTGGTGTGGGGTACACTATTGGTAGTGGGGAATTATCATAGACCGTCGACACGTAGTTCAGTGGAACTTTGGGGACCCTTAGCATGACCACTATAAGACCTAGTGGACCTGGTGGATTTGGTGGATCATGAGGAACAAGACCTGGTGGACCTGGTAGATTTGGTGGATCATGAGGAACATAACCTAGTGGATCTGGTGGATTTGGTGGGTTAGGAGGCACAAGACTTGGTGGATCTAGTGGTGGAGGAAACACCGGAGGACACAAGGCTCTGGATTAGGAGGACAAGGGCCCCAGCCACCTCCTCAAGTCTTCTTTGTGATGTCTATACATGTTTTAGATTATAGGGTATTGAAGATGTTGTATAGTATGTTTACAAGTGTGAGTTTCTATGGCATGCAAAAGGGATCACTAGCCTAGAGAGGAAGGCAAGTCAATTTGCAATGATGTTGCAAGGGCGTGTGCATAGCTGGTATAGGAAATATGACCCTCATCAAACGGTGGTGGATTATACTGCTTTAAAGAACACCTTCTTGGTAGAATTCCACATCCCTGAGTTTGAACAGAAGAGCATCAGTGCCCTAAAGGAGATTCAACAAGGAATGGTAGAGAGTGTGCGGGAGTATGATGCATGGTTTAAGACTCTCTGTCAAAATTGTTATATGACATTCACCCTTCACAGCATGCTCAATGGTTTTTGGAGGGTCTATAACACCTTTTAGGAGATCTTTATCTCATAAAACGTTCACATACCCGTGTAAGGCGTTAGAAGTTGCTTTGTGCGCTAAAGTTGTTGGAAGTGTTGATACTAGTGTTAGCCCATTCCTAGAAGCTCAAATCGTTGTTATGGCTACGCAACTGGAGAATTTGTCTGCGAACTTAGCCCATGAGACTCATAGTGGTATATGGTGTACAGATTATGAAGTAAAGGGGCATGTCAAGGATAGTTTCCCCCAGAAGATAATACACATTGTAGCAGTAGACTGTGAGATTTAACATGGGGACCATGATGCAAGTAGATGTACCTTGTTATAGCACATAATTTAGAAGAATGTGTCCCGATATCTTTGTAAAATATACACCTCTATAACCCATGATACTAAAGATTGTAGGCCTATTTATCAGTTCCATGAGGCCATTGATCTTGGTGTGCACCAAACTAGCCTTGCAAGTAGTTCTAAAGGTGATGATCGCCGTTATGAGGAGTGCGCAGATGAAGGCATGCATGGAAGGGGATTTCACGGAGGATTCTCGTGGTCATGGTAACCACGGAGGAGAAAGAAGTGAGTTCCCACATGGAACCTATTTTAATTGTGGGTATACATACCACTACAAGTGTAAGTTCCCAGACTTATTGTAGTTCTCATGGTGCGGGAAGAAGCACAAGTATGAGGAGTTCCCTGAGTTATTTGAGCATATGAATCAATAGCACCGGAAAGACAAGGGTGATGCAATGGTAAGCATTAAGAAGAAAGACAAACAATGGATGCCATGGGTGACACGTGATGTAGGTTTGGAATCTGTTATGGTAACAACAAGAGCAGAGGCCCCATGCACAAAGGAAATACCAATCTAAAAAACCCAATTTCAAGGGAAGAAGTGGTACATGGGAAGTACCTGGACCACGTGCATCGAAGGAGGTATATCAAGAGACCATGGATGTCATTCGAGTTTACAAGGAGAAATCCAGTGTCTAAAGGATCCGTTCGGGAGGTAGAAACAAAGAAGGAAGGTCAAGGAGCCAAAGGATGACTTGGATGAGGTCAAGGAAGTATGTAAAATGCTAAGGAAAGAGAATATTATTCCCTTGCTAGGAGCATGGTTGAGAGAGAAGGTACCACGCACTGGAGAAGAGTGCGAGAGGTAGGTATTGCATGCAAACCTTCCCCCTCACAGCCTTGACTATGATAGGGAGATCACATTAAATGCATTCGTGGATGGATGGCTCCTTAGTAATATCCTCATTGACACAAGCACATAAGTCAATGTTCCCACCTTGGATGCATGGCATCAGATGGGAAGACTCAGTATGACCATCTTCAAATGTGTTTAATATGGAAAACAAAATGAAGGAAATGCCCATTGGTGTCTTAAAGGATGCAGTCATCACCATTCTGGGAGCTAAGTTTACTGGGGACTTTGAAGTTTTGGTGCTCACCGAGGCAGACAATTTCCCAGCATTACTTGGGTGCCCATGGTGCTATAAGAACAATGTGGATCTTTGGTTTAATGAGGAGGAATGGGTCATCATACCCCGGCTGATGGAAAATCAACACCCTATACTGAACCCTTGGGAGAAGAGGTCCTAGATAGAATATATGTGCGCTCAATCAGGGATCTAGAGACAATTCATCCCATAGAAAGAGTTATCTAGTTTTAGGATGCTCAGTCCCTAAGTGACACCACCAGTATAGTGTGTGATAATCGGGTGCATGGGAACTATGAGTTAATCAGGTGGCATTTGAGAGTATCAGTAACAAAGGTGAAAAAGGCGTGTATAGTCTGGTGCCTAGGGGGAAAGGAGATACCTAAGTACTCAGGAGGAACCTTCCCTGAGGTATTTTTGCAGGAGATGGAAGCTCAGTGGAAGGAGGAAAATGAACGAAGGGGGATGCTAAGTTACCTCCTACTCAAAACTATTGCATGCTGGTGGGAAATGCATTGGGATAATCTCTTGGAATGTCACGAGGTGAGAATTCGCTTCTCTGTAAGGATTTTCAGGAGCAATGCACCCACAGATATAAAAGTGTACCATGGTAAAGAGATCACTTCCTTACATATTCAAGCATGTGAGGCAGCCTAGATGGGAAGTGCAGAAGCATTTCCACCTTCATTATGGGTTCATAAGTTGTATTCCACATTACAAGGTTGTGCGCGTGCATGGTACATTCATTCTGAGGCATGTCACTAGGTAGGGAATTGGAAAGAGTTAGCGGCCAATCTCATTCAAAATTTGAGTATCAGAGTACAAAACCCTTGGTGGATAAGGTATTGTAGGTTGTCAAGTGCCTTACCATTGGAGATCGCGCCATGGTAGAAGATAGGCTACTGGACTTGTTAGGTGAACCTATCCTGGAGGTGTGCTTTGAGGAAGAAGAAATAGAAGAAATACAGTTTGAGCATGCATGTATGGAAAAAGAAAAAGGGAAGATGGTGTATGTTATTGATGGGGAAGAAATGGAAAACTTGGATGTTGACCATTCAGTAGGGATGCACAAGGTGTTAGACAGTTCTGATGAAATGGCATACACCTATAATGAACCTTTAAAGACAAAGAAGGTTCACATCGGCTGAGATGACGAGCCTAAAGATGTTATCATTGGGGACTATTGGTCGGAGAAGGAAGTCTCTAAGATCATTGATATTTTACGTGAGTTTGAGGATTTATTCCCATGTGGGTATCATGAGCTTAAAGGCATCCACCATTCCTTGGGGGAGATGAGGATAAAGCTAAAGGAAGGTGTGCACAAGTTAAGAAGAGACCATACCAGATGAACCCCAATCTGTGTATGAAGGTCAAGGAGGAAATAGACAAGATGATAGTGTCAGGAATCATAGAGGCTATGGAGGATTCAAAGTGGATAAGTCCAATGGTGGTTAATATCAAAAAGGATGGAGGGATAAGGATATGTGTTGATTATAGGGATCTGAATGCAGTGTGTATCATTGATCCTTTCCCAACCCCTTTTATTGAAGAAATCTTAGAAGGAGTGGCGGGGCACAATGTCTATTCTTTCACGAGATGGATTCTCGGGTTATCACGAGGTAAGGATCGTGAAGGAGGACCAAAGGAAGATAAATTTTTCCACCGAGTGGGGAATTTTTCATATACATTCATGCCTTTTGGGTTGAATAATGTGCTCATTGTGTTCTCGCGCATTGTGTTACAAGATTTCCAAGACTTCATCCATAAATTCCCTCAAGTCTACTGGATGATTGGACCGTGTATAGGCTGGTCAAGGACCATTGTGAGAATCTAAGATTGATGTTTGAAAGGTTTGGAAGTTGAGAATACACCTCAACATTAAGAAATTTTCTTTGCTACCTCATTTGGAACATTATTGGGGCACATCATATGTAAGGAAGGCCTACTAGTAGACCCCGCAAAAGTTTCAATAATTGTGGGATTGAAGGAGCCTACTAGTCAAAGCGTTGTGCGTGGATTTCTTGGGCATACGGGGTACTACAGAAGTTCATCAAGGGGTATGCCAAGATCGTCGTGCCTTTAGAAGGGCTACTTAGACATAAGAGTACCTTTCATTAGGGAGAGTCACAGCAGAAGGAATTTGACATTTTAAAGGATCGGCTTATCACCGCGCCCATCCTATGTTTCCCTTATTGGGATAAGCCTTTCCATGTTCATTTGGATGCCTCAGGAACCTCCATTGGAGTAGTACTTGCACAACCTGGTGAGGGATTTTTTTATCACCCTTTATGCTTTGCAAGTAGGAAATTGACACTAGCCGAGTAGAATTATACTATGACTAAGTGCGAAGCATTGTCAATGATCTACGTGCTTCATAAATTCAAGCAGTATTTTTTGGCAACCTCTTTTATATTTTACATTGACCATATGATATTGAAATACTTGGTGAACAAGTCCTTTATATAAGGATGCATATTTCGGTGGGTACTATTATTCCAAGAATTTGAGTTCACAGTGGTTGTCAAACTAAGAAAAATTAATTCCAGACCTGATCATTTATCTAGGATTGATTCAGGGGAGGACATACAGAGCATTGAAGACACCGTGCCAGATGCACAACTATTTAGGTTGCAACGCGCACCCTCAGATTTGGAGGACATTGCAGTATTTCTCAAAATGCGTGTGGTGCCAGTCAGAATGAAGGCCTTGGAGAAGAATAAGTTGGCCATACACGTCTCTCCCTACATGTTAATTAGTGGAGATCTATAAAAATTGATCAAAACGTGTGTTGTATTTTTTTCACTTTTAAAAGTTTCCAAAGATTGTGATTTTCTTAATCAATTTTAAGTATTCTAAGCTCCACAAATTGATTAAATTCTGATTATTATGCATCCATAGAAGTGTGGAAAACTTGGGTAACAAATAAATAATCAGAACTGAAAACACTTAGATAACAAACAAGATTGTTTACGGGGTTCGGAAATTCCTACATCCCCGGGTTCAGATTGAACCGATCCATTAATAATACTGAAATGTAAGTACATTAAATCTTAAAAAAAACCAATAATGAATCAAAACCTGCAAATGAGCTGATCAATGTCCCAAGAACTCTGAAAAATAGCAGAAATTGTCCCAAGAACGATTCGTGGCTCCTACAAGTGTTTCGCAATGTGATCTCCCTACAACCTGTGTTAGAAAAACACCTACAAATGGAGATTTAAAAACATTATATGAAAAAAATCATATATCTGAGATCATCTCTGAATTCGAACACTTTTCATGTTTACACCCTAAATCACATTTCGGACTGAAGTGCATTGAAATTCATGTTTTCCAACTAGCTGTCTTGTAGATCCCTGTTAAAAACTGCATTCAAAGCTTCCAAAAATAGGTTAAAACTCAACAAAAATATCAAATCTTACATCGTTGGAATCATCTCATAATTTTCTTCATTTCATCTTTTTACTCCAAGTTCCCAACTGAAAGTGCAAAGCCTTCAAAAATGGCATTTCTAAAAACTGCCTCCTTATCCTCCTTTACACGCACTGGCACCTCCTTTACAAAACGTACTGAGCTCGTTTTATATTGTTTGGAGCTCCTTGGTGCAATGGCTAGGTACTTATCCTTTTACCCCATCATGCATGGTTCAAATCCCCCTCCTTCTCCTATGCCGCCTCTTTTTTATTTAATCCCACATTAAAATGCATTTTTGGTGGATGAGATAATGTTTTAGGCTTTATTAAGCCTTTTTCCACGCATGTTTTAAAAGTGGTCAAAGGACCACTTGGAGCATAACCGCCCCCACCTCTTTCTCCTCACGTGGAAGCTTCCACTACAACCACTTCTCCTCCTCCCTTCCACGTGGACTTAGCATAAGGTGGCGGCTAAGTGGGTAAGTGGTTAGGATAATTATAGTGGATTTAATACTAATGTTTGAACATTAATATATGTGATTTGTGGCATAATGCGTGACATTTGGAAATAATGCATGGTAAATAATTACAAAGTAATATGAAATTGCATTTTTCTCCTTTTTCCACTTGCCCGATGCTGACTGAGCCATTTTTCCATTTGTGCACGCGTCCACGTCACCATGGACCTGTTGACCAATGTTGACCTTCGGTTGACCAAACTTTGACTGGACATATCTTGAGCTTAGAGTGTCCATTTTTCACGTTCTTATAGTCATCGAAAATCTATCTGAAGGCTCTCTTTGACTTGACATGGTTTAGGGAATTTTATAGAACATTTGACACTAAAATTGATCCCCGATCAAAGCGGGTTGGGATGAGGTTCGCGTCGTTGTGTGCTAGAACATGAGTGCATTGCAATTATGGAAGACGCACATGGTGGGATTGCAAGAGGACACTATGTGGGAAATGTAACCATGTGGAATATTCTACTCACGCCACTTTGGTGGGAGACCATTTATCAAGATTACATTGAGTTTTGCAAGGCCTGTGACCATTGCCAGCACCTTGGAAAACCTGGAAAAAGGGATGAAATGCCCTTACGACCAATAGCCAGCATGGAACAATTTGAGAAGTGGGATATCGACTTTGTCGTACCAATCTCACCAACAGCGTGAAGGACTGGTTCATGGTATATCCTCACTTGCACTGATTATTTGACAAGGTGGGCAGAGGCAATGCCTACAAAGGATTGTACAGTGGCTAACACTGTTAGATTTTTATGGGAAAACATAATTAGCAAGTATGGATGCCCATTGAGTTTGATAAGTGATAGAGGTGCGCATTTCCTTAATGAAACAATCAGGATTTTGTTGTCAAAATTCATGGTGGCCCATCACAAAACTACTCCCTATCACCCTCAAGCAAATGGAATTGCTGAGGCATTTAACAAAATACTTAGCCACACATTGACTAAGATCTATGATGTTGGTAGATAGGATTGGGATGACAAAGTATCATCCATTCTTTTGGCGTATAGGAATACTCTACAAGAGGTTAAATAAGGCTACTCCATTTCAATTAGTGTTTGGTGCGGAGGCTGTCCTACCATTTGAATTCATGTTACCTTCTCTGCAGATAGCACACACAAGAGGATTAGATGATGAACAAGTGCTTATTGACAAGTTAATGCAATTAGACGAAAGACAATCACTCGTCGGGTGAAGCCAAATAGCGAAAAAAAAAAACAAAAGGCATGGCATGATCATCACAATAAGAACAAGAAGTTTGAGGTTTGGCAGATGGTCTTCTTTGTATTATTCAAAGTTTATGCGCCATCCTGGGAAGTTAAAAGAACATTTTTGGGTCCCTACATCATCTCATACATCCTTGATTCATGCGTGTGTCGATTCAAGCGTTGGATGGGATGAGATTGCCAAGCCCTACTATAAATAAGTATTCTTGTTGTTTGTAAATAAGGTAGTGTTTAGTTAGTTTAGGATTTCCTTTAATGAATTTTTATTTTCTTGTGTTTCCCTTTCTCGTTGTTGTTTTTTGTTGCACCTGGGCGCTAGTAATCTCATTACTTTTTAAAAATTGTAACGAAGCAGAGGACCGCACATCATTTTAGTGTGGTATGAAGTAAGGTAGAAGAAATTGAAGGGTGAAGTGTCGGGAAGGATTGCATTGGAAAGCCCGGTTGAATGGCCCTATGAAGGAAGTACATTCGAGGAAAGGTGAAAAAGGATGATTGGTGTCGGGTAAGGCTACATTGGGGATCCACGTACAAGAGAGGAAAAAGTACAAACACAACTCGAGGTAGGAAGAAAAAAATCATGATAGAAATAGTGCCTTCAGCGTTGGTTACATGCGCGCAAGAGTCTCTTGTCAATATGGGTTGGTTGTGCACCACAAGGTTAGGGAATTGTCCACGTAGGATTGGGCGCGTGAGTTAAACCTCTAAATTTGGACTTTGGTGAAAAAGCCACATTAAGTGTTAAAGTATGGTGATAGGTAAGGTAGTATTTAATTTTAAAAAGTAGGAAAAACAATAAATAAAAGGTTTGGAACTTCATTATTTACATTGTGAATACGAAGAAGAAGATATTTTGCAAACTAGGGTTTCGAGAGTTGATCCATGAGAAGAAAAATTGGATAAATTTAACTGTGAGTAACTAGTTTGGATCTACAAACCAGGAGGGAAATAGTTCACGGGTGTGGAGAGAGTTGTGGAGAAGCACCATTTGGTGAAATGATATTCCAATTGGGGTTTGGAAGGTAGGACATGGGTTGGAAAAGAGTATTCTTCGCAGGTTTGAGATTTGAAATTGGCAAAGATATAAGAGAAAAGCTAGGAAGAGACATTGAAGTGTAGTGATAACCTACACAATGGCACCCAAGAAACTAGCAGTAACACCTAAGAAGGGAAAGGGCAAGGGAAAACAACAAGATACTACCACAAGTACCAATGAGGAATGGTATGTAGAAATGCAATACCCATATGGGGTTTCGCTCGGGATGGAATGGGAATCCCACTTGAGAAAAATGACATTAAGTGACTACAATCATCACATAAACATGATTGAGAAGGAAATGGCATTGGATTTAGTGTGCCTGACTAACCAAAGAACAACTGAGGGGTTACCAATTTATAGCGATGAAGTCAAGGTGAAGTTAGAGAAGGCGGGGTTATTACAACTCTATGAGTTTCCCTACTTTGGAAAGCCAAGAGAACCTCTATCAGTGGATGATGTCACACATACATGAAGACCGCTTTCACTTCACAGGGTGCAAGATGCGCATAACCCCTCAACTAATTTCAAAATTCACAGGCCTTATCTATGAAGGAGAAGATATAAAGGATGACCTATGTGACAAGGAAGCAATTAAGGACACAGTGGCCGTGTATGCGTATATGAAGGGGTCAAGGTATTGTTATCACTGAATCACAGCACCCTTAAGTTTACACAAGTTCATATACTTGAGCTCACGGTGTGCTTGGATAACATGGGTACTATCTCCAAGTTGTGGGACTTGCTACTTAAGATAGACCTCCAAAGAAAGTTGGTTCTTACTCCTAAACTACCTGCCATAATCTAATATAATGTAGGCAAAACTATCTTTCCTAATCTAACTTTCTAAGGGACCAAGGAGAGAGAATGCATGAAAATGAAATCCTAGACTAAAGTGTGAGTGTAGTCTTCCAATGTGTGAAAAATAGAAGTAAAATGCATACTAGAAGGGGTGATAACAGTTCTCCACAATCTAGAAAATGCATTCACAACAATATTTCATACATGCACAATAATAATGATTCCTTGCAAGAGCATAAAAATAGACACAATATTCTTGTAATGAAGGTTGAAAGGGTAAGAAGAGTGCAAACAAACACAGCGGGGAAGATGCATCCACAAACTTGTATTTTATTGCTTCATGATATGCACAGTTCAATCTATTACAAGATAAGGACCTAGATCACCATGTAAGGAGTCCACTACAAGGGCCTACAGCACATTGGCTTCATAAAGCAATTTTGACAGAGCTTTGCTACAAAAAAACTACCTCCTTCTACAATGAGCCCAACACCCCAATTTATAGAAAAATAAGAAAGAGAGAGAGAGGGAAATCCTGAAATTTGTCCTTCAACCACTTGTAAGAGGTATTAAATGGAGTAAAATGATGTTTTTTTGCTTGCAAAAGGCTCCCCATATTGTCCCATGACTTGCAAAGCAGTGAAATATGTTAGCCCATGCTTCATTGAATGCATCCAACTACCAAATAAAACACTATTATGAGCTTCACCGCATGTTCTAAAAAATCTCTATCTATCCTTCATTAAATCTAAAATTTCTTGATTTTTTGCATCGGGCTCGGTGCCACGATTCCAATGGTACCAATTTCATGTGATTTCGTTGAAAAATGCAAAATTTATGGCCTTATGAGTGCAAACAACTATTTTGGGTACGCTCAATCATTTTCTGTCATTTGACGGGAATGGGCATTAATTGACTAGAGCTGAATATGTTTATTTTATTTAAATCTACCCTCATCAAAATTAATAAATCTAGTTTTTTTGATGCAGAGGATGTCGTGCTTGTTCCAAAAAGTCCAATTTTATGAAAATCGGAGCTCGAAGTCAAAAGTTATGGTCATTTGAAGTTCGGGGTCAAACATTGACTTTTTCTCTTCATTGTGGCTATTTCGGCAAAATCGGGTCCACGTGTCCCGGTGTCCCAGAAAAAAATCTCTGCATCACCTAATTCAGGATTCCTTGTCCTTATGCATCCGCCATTGATCGAGTCGTGAGGGTCATTGATTTCCACATTTGTCGTATCCCATTTAGCTTGGCTCTTTGTGTGGCGATTTCACCTTTTCACGTCCCGCACGTACCTACGTCCCAAATTTTCCAAACACATTTCTTCGTGCCACCCACAATGCATTGACTTGCAGAAAAATCAACTTTTCATGTCCTACACGTTCCTACGCCCCAACTATCCCGCGAACCGTCTGGGACAAAATGTCTGATTTTTCCACAAAACACCAAAATGAGCCCATTTTCATATTTTTTCCAATTTTCTCTAACTTCTTGGGTTTTTTCTTGGATGGGGAAAGTTAGAGAGAAGCCAAGGGGACCCCAAAAAAATGATTTTTGGCCTTGAATCAATTCTTCTAGCTCAGAACTGAAGAATTTGTGCAAGTTATCCAAAATTACCTTGAGGGGTGAATTTTGGATAACTGGTACTTTGATATCAGGGATATCCAAGACCCAGTAATGAGAATGTTCACGCGCTTGGTAACAAAACTCAACGTGCAAGAAATATGGAGGTAGGTAAACAAGTCCTAGTTGAATGTTTATAGAAGAATATCAGAGGGCACCATCTACAATTTGTTTACATACATTGCAGATGAAATTATCACCAGCGCACATGAAGGACACAAGATTATCTTTGGTAATGTCCTCTTAACCATTGTGTTCTCGAGAGATCAGTACCAAATGTAGCGAGACAAGTTCGTTTGGGAGTACCAGAGGAAGACCCCTTGCCTGCAAAAAGATTTGAGAAATACACTTGTGATAACATGACACCCATTCACAAGGCACGTCTTGAAAAGTGGTATACGCACTTAAGGAATGCATTCGGGGCAGAATGGAGAATACCAGAACAAGCGATGATGCTTACGGTAGGAGAAAGCGAGTTTGTTGTACACCAACACTTTTGTATTGGTAGGTTCAAGTTGTGAGATCAAATTATGATCCCTTAGTGCAAGCTCCCATTTGCCTTCACAGCTCAATACTTCTAGGCAGGAGTTAACACATTCAAGGAGTCCAAAAATTTAAGCTTGACCTTAGAATTTTGGACCAAGACCACAAGGAAATGTGCATAACGTTGGTATATCCCAACAAGCGCACGTACATAGAAAAGTATGTATCGCATGAAGTCAAATGGTAAAACCCATAACTCGACTATTACAGAGAGAAGTGCAGCGCATGTATACCTTCGGATAAGGCCCAAGTTTGAGAAGGGTACTTATCTTGAAAACAAGATAGCTATACCTGAGGACCTAACAGGTAGGAAGAAGCCCAAACCAGACAGAAGGAAAAAGAAATGCAGAAAAAGGCACCAAGTGCCCAAGATACTCAAGCGGTAGGCACCCTAGGAACAAGCACTAGAATAAGTACTTACATGTGCATGAAGAGGTCCCCAGTCAAAGAGAAGGCGCCAAAGCACAGGAAAATCTCATCACAAAGGAGAAATCACTAGAGGAAGAGGAAGAGAAAGTAGAGTCTCCTATACTGGAATCCCTAGTTAGGAAGAAATAGAAGGTGATGGAGGAAGCTGACTTGGAGGAGACATAGAGCTTAGAGAAATACATAGGTGAGAGGGATGACAATGAGGAAGATGATTATGGAGAGGAACAATAACCACTTGTTTTCAGCGTGCACGGTTCGAGAAGAAGAGGGTGGAAAAGAGGAACATGAGTTCCTTTTCATACATCGTAAGGGTAGCTAGGAGGAGGAAGGCGCCCAGGACATGGAAATAAGTTAAAGAAGTTGTACGCGGGATCGAGAAAACTCCTAGGATCATGAAGGAACAAATAAACAAGGCGGAAGAAAAAGAAGCAACAAAAATCATTGAAGCCTTGGTAGAACAATAATTGGAGCACAACGTTGATGTAGTGATGGAGGAAGACAAGGAAGAAAGCGTAGGGAAATATCACGGTAGCGCGGGAGGCCCCAGTCTATCGGTAAATGTTCTTAAGGTCACGTGCACATGGGGAAATCACATGGAGATCTAGGGGCAAGGAATGATATACATTAATGATCCTAGTAAGGTTTTGCACGCGCTCTTCCAAAGCACTGTTCCAACAGATCAAATTGTGGCAATGAGGTCGTCTAATGAAGAAGGTGCATACCATCGAACAAGGAAGATGCTCTCTTGGGTAATTGAGTCCCACATTGACAACCCCTTGGTAAATGCTCAATGCTTTCAGATGAGCAATTATGCAACGTGCTCACCAAGGTCTCAGTTGAGGTTGAGGCTAGGCTCTTTGGACGGAATGATAGGATAAGATTTATAGAAGTAAAACTAGAAAAGAAGGAGGAAGAGCTAGAAAGGAAGGCCAAGGATCTAAAGCAGAAGGAGTTATTTAGCACTCAGCTAAAGCGTGAACTCAAAGAAGAAAAGGCAAGGGTACGTAAAGTACATAAGAAGGTAGAATCCATCACAGATGTCATTGTTTTGAAGCATCCGAACTCGACACCAACCATGTAAAAGTATGGATCTTCCCTTGGGTGCCTTGAAGACTTAACCATGGAAAGACAACCTCCAGCCTTAGAATCAATGGAAGAAGTAGTAGCGTACCTAGAGAAGGAGGATAAATTGAATGTAGTAGTAATCATGGATGAGTACGAGAAAATTCCTTGCTGATGTAAATATTGTTTCCCATATCGTTGAGGCTACATATGACAATTGCGCGAGATAGGGATAGAGTGGTGAGCATCTTGGTCACCACCCATGAAGTAGAATGAAGGAGTTTCAAGAAAATAACAAAGGGAATAGGGTAGAGAGGGATAGAATCTGGCCGAGGTTAAAAAGAAATCAGAATCTATTGAGGCCATAAGGGGTATAATCAAGAACCGGTTAAAGGAGCTATAGCCACATATCACTAGAAGGATGGACACACTTCAAGACATGAGCAAGGAGTTGGATAAAAATGTTGACACTATGAAAGCTCAAGGAGATGGACTGATTTTTGGGGAGGTAAGCTCCTAGTCGGTGCCCTCTTCTACAAAGAGTGCAAAACAAAGTCAATTCTGGAATGAGTTGAAGGCCGACTTGCAAAGAGATTTTCCTAGTTTATTGCAATAATGTCATCACTTCCCAATTCTTTCTTCTTTCCCAAATTCTCCATCCCCTTATTCTTTTTCCAAGACGTAAGTCTATTGTAATTTTTCATTCATTGCAGAAGTTTTCCTGCGGATGGAGAAAAGGCGTAGTGTGGGGTGATGTTGGGCCCCTAAAATATTGGCTAAGTACACAAAGGTGCATGGGCATGCAAGGCCTAGGTTGAAGATGGGTGCACAAGGAGAAGGCACTCAAGGCAAGGTTCTAGGAGGGTTTTAGAAATGTCGTGTTGCGCGCCAGAAAACAAGGTCTCAGAACTTAGCCATATTTGGTGTTTCGGAAAGGACACGAGAAAAGTGTGACCTAACAAAGTGAATGAGGAGTGGATAAGGTGCCATCCTAGCAACGTGATGCCCACAAAAGGAATATTATTAGTGATAGAGGATTTCAAAAGATTGTCATTACAAGGAGTGGAGAGTTTAGATCTCGAAGGAGCATGCTTCCATGGAGGACCACATTTAGACACTTTGTGCCAGATCTGAGGCTGCAAAAGGATGAGTTGGCACTCTGGGATGCCTATAAATATAAGCATTGAAGAAGAGAAGGAGATCAGATCGTATATATGATAGAGGAGAATATAGAGAGCGGAGCTCTGTAGAAATATTACGAGAACTCTGTGGGATTGGGTAGAGGCTATATAAGGGAGTAATGTATTAAGGGGCTGGAATATAAATTTTTCTCTATATGGATGAAGGACATGATCCTTGCTATGATGTATGACTTGATCTGATCAAGCTGTGGTAGTCTAATGGATCCATTGAATGTAATGAGGTTACAAACATGAATGAGTATGAGTGTAATTGATTCGAGTTCATATCTATATCTTTTCATTTATGTTCATGGATGTTATGGAATAGATGTAAATCCTTATGTATTTTCCTTTCTGTTGTAGTTCTATTTGTTATGTGTAAGTACCCTCTATTTGGAATGAATACATTTGTCTAGAGGCCGTTCTAATCCCTATGATGATTGTATGTCTCATTTCCACCTTTATTCATTAAGTTCTGACATAGATGATGGGTGAAAGGCCGACGCACATGGGATTCCCTTGTTCTTTGGTTGGTGTAAAAATGAATACAATATTCATCGAAATCCAACTACCCCAGCAAAAATCCCTCCTATGTTCTTCCTTCTACATTTGAACCTAAGTCCAACAAAAGGAAAGGTGAATACCCTAGAACCACTCAAGTGCCTAGGAGTAACACAAAAAAGGAAAAATGCGATGAACCTAGCTTCAATCGGGAATCTTATGATAAAGCATGAAGGGTGATTTAGCTTCCAAATGTTTACTCGGTTTGGGGGAAATAAGAAGAATAGTCATGATCCTAGTTACTCTAGGTAGGTTACTCAAGATGGCGCACTTAAAGGTATTAAATAGGGATTTAAAGATATGAAAGGAACAATTAACACCCTTCATAATGATAAGGTGGAAAAGGACACTGGACATATTTGGAGGAAAATGGAAAATTTTGAAAGTAGGTGCAATCTTATGGTGGAAGGCTTCATCCTGCAAAATGGGTTTCTCAACTCCATTGTCAATTAATAGAGATAGAAAAGGAAAAGGCATGGAGACTGAAAGGAAGGAGGAAATAAAGAAGAGGGACAAATACATAAAGGATCTTGTGTAGCTCTCTACTCATCTTTTCAATCATAGTTGATCATGTGTTTGTTTTTTTCTCTTTGTCTCTGTTATAACACTTTGTATGGTTTTTAGCTAGTTCTTGACTATTTCGAAGCGTACTTTGACTAGTTTTGGGCTGGTTTTATGCTCTTTGCACCAGTTGTTTTTTATTTTTAGTTTTGATTCTTGAAATGTATATGGTCATATATTGATTGTAGATCATTATTGTAATAGGATGGGGCCCTTGCCAAAACCCTCCTTTTACGAAATATCAAGAAATCAATCATATTAAATCTTTTAAGATGATTAGAATCATATTGTGATTGAGATGCAATAATAAATTTGTGATTTTGAAAAATAACCATGCCTATAAAATGATTTAATAGTCCTAAATTAGTCATTTCAAAACATTGTCTTAACTTCTCTTTGATTCTAAGAATTATATTCTTATCACTACTAGTAATCAAGAGATCATCAACATATAAGACAATAATGATAACATGATTGTTTTCATACTTGAAAAATAAATCATTATCAACAAAATAGTTAGAGAAACCAAGCTCATGAAAGAAACTATTTATCTTAGCATACCAAGCTCTAGGAGCTTGTTTAAGACCATACAAATATTTCTTAAGTTTACACACATATAATTCTTTTCCAGGTTCTTCAAAACCTTTAGGTTGATGCATATAAATTTCTTCTTTCAAGTCACCATTTAAAAACACATTTTTAACATCCATTTGGTGAATCTCCCAACCATGTTGAGCAAATAAAGCTAGAATAATTCTAACAATTCTCATTTTGGCAATAAGAGAAAAGGTTTCAACATAATCCAAACTAGGTTTTTGAGTAAACCCTTTAGTAACTAGTCTTTCATTGAATCTATCAACCTTGCCAACAAAGTTATATTTTGTTTTATACAACCATCTAGAGCCTACAATCCTTCTTTTAGGAGGAAGAGGGACTAATTACCAAGTTTTATTCTTGATAAGAGCATTGTATTTATCTTCCATAGATGTAATCTATATTTTATTTAGGTTGGATTCTTCAAAAGATTGAGGTTCAACCTCATAAACAGTTGACAAGACATGATAAGAATCTTGACTATGGGTCATCTTTCTCATATCATTATTTTGAGGATTTGAAACCAATATTTTGGCCCATTTAGGAATTCTAGATTGAGATAAGGATTAAGAAGACTCCCCCATAATTTCTAAATCCATCATATCAGAAGAGGGATGATTAAGCTCTTGTAAATTAGTTTCCATATTTTCTAAGAAACTATTATCATTTAAAAATCATTCTCAAACTCAGGAAGCTTAGAAAATGGAAGAGAAACATATTTACAAAAAGATTTCTCAAGAACATGCACATTCCTATTTTCTACAATCACATGCTTAACTAGATCATAGACTCTTAATCCTTTTATTTGACTATCATACCCAACAAAAATGCAAGAGTAAGAGGTAGGATCAATATTTTGTCTTTTAACTTTAGGAATAAGAAGAGAAATAGGGCTGTCAAATATCTTTAAATAAGAGATATCAGATTTTTCTTAGTCCAAACTTCATGAGGTGTGGTTTGATGTAAATATTTTATGGGAATTCTATTAAGGATATGAACAACAATGTTCATTGCTTCAGCCCATAGAAACTTAGGTACATTAGAAGCATGAAGCATAGTTCTAGCCATTTCTATGATTGTTCTATTCTTCCTTTTAGCTATGCCATTTTGCTGAGGAGAATAGGGAGTTGTTATCTCCATTTGAATTCCATTAGATACACAAAACTCATCAAAATTCTTATTAACATACTCACCTCCATTATCCATTTTGATTCTTTTAATTTTTAGATTAGCCATGTTTTCAACAAGGGATTTAAACTCTTGAAACTTAGATAAGACATCATACTTTTTCCTAATGTAATAATACCAAGTAATTCTTGAGAAATCATCAATAAAACTAAAAACATATAAAGCACCAAAAAGAGAAGGTACTTCTAAAGGACCTATAACATCACTATGAATTAACTCAAGTAAGCAAGAGGAATTTGACTCATGATGTCTGTGAAATGGTTGTACATGTTGTTTACCATGCAAGCAACTTCCACAAGATTCATGGTCTGATTTTATCTTAGGAAGACCTATAACAAGGTTAAGGTGGGAAATCTCATACAAAATTTTAAAGTTCACATGCCCAAGCCTTTCATTCCATAATTGAACAACATTACAGGAATAAGTGGAAAGAAAAGATTTAGCAACAAATCCATCAAAAAAGTACAGTCCATTCTTTTGTAAACCAAAAGAAATTACTTTACCAAGCTTATTTTTAACATACCATTTATCTTGTAATAACAAAAATTTATAGTCATATTTAGTTAATTGCGAACAAGATAAAAGGTTCTTCTTTAAGTTAGGAACAAATAACACATTTCTAATGATTCTATTTCCAATCTTAATATTTCCATAACATTCAGACTTGATGACAGAGTTATCTCCTAGATAAATGTTTTCATGACACTCAACAATATCATGAAGGATATCATGCATATATGTCATGTGTCTAGATGCACCACTATCTAGGATCCATTCACTATCAATGGAGGTTGAAAGGGCAGTATAAAGAGAAATAGAATTCTCAACATTATTGGCTTGGTTATTAGTATGACTCTGATTTTTATTGTTCTTCTTCCTTTTTATTAATTTTGTTCTTATTCTTAGGATTGTTATGAGATAAGTGAGCATGAAAATCAGTTTCTTTATGGCCAAATTTACCATAATTGTTACAAGTGCCATCAAAATTTACTTTAAACTTATGATTATTCCTATTGTGTTTAAATTTGGATCTAAAGTTTGATTTCTGATTTGTATTATTGATATACTAATTTTTAGAAGACTTCTGAATTTGAGAGAACAATGTTTGAGAGGCATTCTCTTTTAATTCAAATTTCTTCATGACACTCTCTTCTTGAATAAGGAGAGAAGACAATGTGTCTAAATCAGGTAGATCATCTTCATTTTGATATTTAGAATTTAGAATAAAGATGAAGTTTCTAAACTTTTCATGAATGTTAATTTAAATAATGAAGTAAATCAACTTATCATGAAACAATTCAAAATTACATCCATCTAATTTAGATTTAATGTCCTTAGGCTAGATAATTAACATCCTTTTCATCAACTTTCATAGGGGTTGTAAAAATTCCATGATTAACTTGATTATCTTAGAGAGGAAGCTACCCTCATGCATAGTTTGCAATTGATCTTGTGCATCAGCTGAAGATTCCATATGTCTAATATGTAACAGGAACTCATCTTTGATACTCCGCCTCTTGGGATTTATGAGACAAAATGCTAAGGTTATCAAGAGTAGATTATCTCCGAGTAAGTTTTCTTCTCAAAATCACTTAATAAATCACATAAATTTCTAGCCATAAGGGTAGCCTTAATCCTAATTCTTAAGATAATGTAATTAGATTCACTTAAAATTTGTTATTTATCAATGGAAAAACCATAAAAACTAGCCATTTTAAGGAAAACTTAGCAAAATTTTGAAAATAGAGTGTTAGGCGGGTAATTCAAAAGTTACATTAATATGTGGTAAAAAGAGCATAATAATGTGGATTAAAACTCAAATACAATATTTTGAATTTTGATGAAAATCCTCAAACAAGGTATTAGAACCAAGGAGGAAGCTCGTAAAACATGAAAAACTAGGCTGGGAGGCTACAATGCAATAGAGAATAAGTTATTAAATTTTTAAATCCACGAAACAAAGAAATAGTGTTTCACACATTCTTGCAATCTTGGTGCTTTGTAGAGTACTCGGGTCAAATAGCTACAAAATAAAGGAAGAATTCTAGTGGTGCAAATTAACTTGCAACAATTAATATGTTCATTAATCTACAATCATTTAATTATCAGACCTAGGATGTAAACTTTCAATATTACTAGTGTTGTATGCATGTGTACGAGATGTTTTGGAGGTGTAAAGGTAAATTTTTTTCACTACAATTAGGAAATAACAATGCTAGAAATGAACTAGACTATGATTGAAAATAAATACTATGGATAATGAAAAAGCATGTAAAAACAGATCATAGATAAAGAAATGGATTGTTGTTAATCTAATCATGTGAGGAAATATAACAACAAATAGAATGAGAGAACCGAAAGTGGGCCATGTCTTGGGTGTTAATCCCTCCTAAGGCCTACGTCTACAGAAAATTAACAAAACTCAAATTCTTATTTTGTCAACATGAAGATTACAAGTGAAAGATATAGCAAAATCCTCTACCTAAGGATCGATCTATCTATGTATCTCTATATATATCTATATCCTTCTACAACATTAATATTTCCTTTTTATATCTTTCATTACAATAGAGGCATGAAGAGATAGAGTCCTACTAGGAGTTCCAGTTGGATTAAGTAAAAGATCTTAACCAAAAAATCTGGAAACTTACATGCATGCAACATAACTATTCAATAGATGTTCTCATACAATCACATAACTTAACTAACCAATCAGTTGATCAACCAGTTATTAAATTATGAGTTAAATCAATTAGTTCTTTTTTTGAGTTGCAATGCATAATCAGGTGATGGTGTTGAGTCTTCTTCTTATTCACATAACTTCTTCTTCTATCAACACGTGCAAGATTAGGTGTAGTGTCCACATTGTGTAATCTCCTTATAATCACGAGTTTCATGTATGTGTGTGACCTCCTTTGGCTATGGATGCTTTGATGCGAGATGATTCCCTTTGGTTGCATGTCAATTTCTTGGACAACCTATTTGTTGTGAATGAGTTCCTTTGGTTGCATGTCAGTTGTTGTGTGTGGATCCTTTGCTACATGTTAGTTGTTGCATATAACAACTTCTTTGCAAACAAGGCTGACATTTATACAAAGCACTATTTAACATCATATTGCAATCAAAAGAATAAATGCATACTCATAACCCACAAAATAAAGTAAGCTTTAGTAATAATTATATTAACTAATATATATGCCATGAGTTCAAGTTATAATGGAAATGTTCAGCAATATCACTAGGAAATACAAGTTCAGGGGTACAATTGGCTAAACAGAATACAATAGATGATGTGTTTAAAAAGGAAATAAAATGACTCATCACACCCCCAGACTTAACATCTTGAATTTCCTCATTCATTTTTCTTCAGCTCCTCCTTAGGTTTCCTTGGCTCCATCTGTATGATGTTGCATAAACATCTGAAATCAACCAGGTAGATGTTCCTTCAAGCTCGGTGAAGAAGTATCCTCCATTCCTTTTGTATCTTTCCATGACTCTATCATGTATTTCCTCATCTAGTTCCTTGTTACAGACTAGTGCGGTATATGATAGTGGAATATTGGTGGATAATAACCAATGGGAAACCAAGTTTTCCACATCCTTTATAAAATTAAATGTATGCATTTACCCTCCTGAAAGTGGGAATGATATTATGATAGGAGTGCATTTATTTTTGTTGCATCTCAGGGGACATCTCTTTCCAAAGTGCATCCTGCAAGCATATGTTATCTCTCATGCATTAAATTTTATGTGGTCCCTGGCTTCTTCATGATATTTGTTTCTCATCTGGTGTACTCATTGTTTAATGTTCCTGTGTTCCATGTATTTTCCATATTGTTCAATAATTGCCCTTGTATTTGGAGCTTCACCTTTGATCATTAATGGTTGCACTTTTGACAAGTGCCTGTATTCCTCCATCTTTTTCTTTGTACAATTCATTGTTAAAATAAGAACATAGTGCCTTAATTGGAACATCTCCAATATAAAGTATTGGGATCCACTCCTGTCATATTCCAAGGCATAATTGTACATATACAACTCACATAATAGCAACTAAATTTCATGAGGCATTTTTAGATATATTCTAAAGAAAGGTCTGGCTCCACTAATATCAAATGGAATATCATAGTTGATACAGGTATACTTTAACTACAACATTTTTATTTCAAGAAAATGGCATAAATGTTAGAAGGTGGCCTGCATTTAAGTATTTCATTGGTCACCTAAATTGTATCTTCCTGTTTTTTCTTGAGCCTAAAAATTTCCTTATCCTTAGCCTTAAATTCTTTGTCATTTTCCTCAATCTTGTTGATGTTGGAAGATTAATTCTTCCTTCTCCCTTTCCCATCTTCTCTGCAACCTAGTAACATAGTTTTCAAATTGCTACACCCAGTAATCTAACAAGGTTTTCTAAGTGCCTATGTTTCTACAAGTTAGTTTTGGAGGTTCTTTGAAAACTTCTCTGATGATAATATGTGGTTGTAGGCTAGCTTGTGGAAACAATGGGGAAGCGAGATCTAATATTGTCTCAGTTGTATCCTCTTAGTAATTGTAGGAATATCCCCTTGTAATATTTCATCATGCTTAGATGGTTGTTCTGTCTCAATGCTATGAATAATATTTTCTATAATTTCTTCAACATTATGGGGAAAGACCTCCCCAATCTCCATTTCATCAGTCTGTGTTTCAAGAATTGCATGGTCGTGGACTTCCTTTATCTTCTCTGCATGGGTTGTATCTTCAATTTATTCTATCAATCCTTCTCCTTCATAATTTTCATGGGTCTCCCCAATATGAACTGCCTCTACATGAACTTCAATTTGTTCAGCATGGCCTTCTTGAAAGGTTTCTTACCACATTCTTCCTCCTTATTCTTCTCCATATCCTTCATGATGTCCTCCAAGTCTTTTTTATCACATGTAACTTCAACACCACCCTTTTCAATGTCCATTTCAACATCTTCTACATCATTGTCAAGTGTGATTTTGATAGGTGTCCTATGCTTTGAGGTTTTGGGATTTTGGTACGCAACTTATGTGATTGTCTAGGCATCTTAGGGGTTGTGTTGGAAGACTTTATTTTTCCCTTGGATGAAGATGATTCAGGTGTAGATATTCCAAGGAGGGTTTATGCAACAAGAATCCTCTTAGGAAAAATGGGTCAAGGGTTTTCTCTAGAGATGGTGGCTTCTCTGAAACACGGGTTTCGAAGGTTGAGAGGTGGAAGTTATGGGTTCAGATGAAGGTGTGGAGGAACTACCTATGATTCTTCATCTTTTCTTCCCTTTTTGCAATAACTCATCAATTTTTGGCCCTTGAAAAATCTTCCCATTTCAATGCGTTATGGTGTTTGTATAGATGATAATTGACATGCAACCTTCAAATTCACTTGACCTCCCGAGGTTGTGCGAAATTGCCGATGTTGAATGTGTGTGGAAAGTTATAGGAGGATCGGTGACTAAGATTTGGTAGTGTGATCTCCTAGTAGTTGAGTTGGAAAAGGGGAGATTTAGAGGCTATGAACGTGTGGCGTAAATTCCCTATGGTTTGTCTAACTTAATTGGATCCAATTGTTGATCTAGTTTGAAGTTTCCAAATTAACTAGGATGAAACTAACAATCTATGCTACTACTAAAAGAAAACTAATCTAAAAATCACAAAGCTGCTATATTACAATCAAAAACAACAATTTTCTTCTATTCTAAATAATTAAAATACTTCTACACTAAAACTAAACAAGCGAGATAACCTAGTGTGGTTATTCACCCTGTCTTTGAGTGTATAGAAACTAAACTAACTTAAAACATGAACTTTTCCAAATGATTTATGATATGTAGACAACCTCCTACTAGATATTCTCTCCTTCAGATCCACAGGGATGGGAAGAAGAGGATCTGTCACGGGGGTTGCTATGAAAGATTCAAACCCTCTTGGAAATTAACTAATTACTTGCAAATGAAAGGAAATTTATTTCTACTCTATTTGATATGATGTAACAATGATAAATTGTAGGAATGAAGGAAATAAAACAACAAATCCAACCTAGAATTCATAGAACAGAGGTAAATCTAGTTGTGTAGTAATTTGTCCCCTTAGTTTATCCTTTCTTTATATGTGTCCATATGAGTCCAAGGAATTGGGAATGCAATGGAAAATCTTCCCCAATTTCCATTAGCAATCTAAATAGTAGGAGAAGGCACTTGAGCAATGGAATCTTAAAGGAAGTCAAGTTCATGAACAATATTTGGAAGAGAGATATAACAAGTGAAAAAATCTTGGCTATGCAATTTCTAGCAGGATTGTTGTCAGCAATACTATGCAACATACACAAAATTCTCAGGCCCTTTGCTTGAATACAAGCATTGATTATGTAAGAACTGGTTGGGATGTGCCTTCATGCACAAGGAAACCTTGGAGTGCCAAATCATTAGGTGAAGATGTAGTTCAAACTAATTAAATCTATTTAAAAATAGAAGAGGGAAAGAATACCAAGCAATCAAGACTATTTTTAGGTAATTTGGTTCACAAACGCACCTTAGAAGTCAAGTTAAGTGAAGCATCGCGTGTTAAAACCATGCATGAAGAGTTCTAGAAAACTTACGTAGGACCACTACCCTGCGCGAGGAGGCGGCCTTAGGACTATTGCCCAAGCCTTGGAGCAATCTCGGGACCGTCACCCAAGCACGGGAGGTGGTTTTAGAACCATCGCTTCAGTAGGGCAGCGATCCCTGACACTAAAGGACAAAACATGTACATAAATGAGTGAGAAGCTGGAAGAAAACATGGAAAAGCTAAGTAAGGATGTCTAGGCTACAAATATACATTGTGAATGGGTTTAGGAAGTCGAACACCTTATGAAAGGACATGAATCATCATTGGGGACTTTTGTAACCATTTTCTGACAATGTATCACATGTAATTTTTCGTGCATACAATGTTCTCTTTCTAATGTATGTTTTACAATCAAAGTGATAAGACAATGGTGAGACAAAGTTAACCTCCCCTCTGTGACTCTCTACTCATTATTTTCAAGATTTCATTTAAGAAATTGGGAATATTAACATGTATACCATTCTTCAAATGATTGAGCAAATTGAAATGGACAGTATTCAACCTGGAGTATCTACCCTCGCAAGTAAAGTATTTGATAATGTAATTGGCAACATCAGCCCAAAACGGTGATAGAGAAGTGTGAAATGTACTTTTTGATCATTCACAAAATTATCATCTACATCACCAAATTCTCATCGAGATGCATCTAGGTTTTCCTTCTCAAGGAACAACTCACCTTTTTCATGAAGCTCTATGACTACAACTAAAATTTTATCATCTACTTTCACTGCTAAACCTTTGACATTAGCCTCTTCATCCTTAAATGTGGCAGCAAATTTTGTCACCATGGATTCATTGAAACCCTGAAACTTATTGATATATTCCATCCATCCACATGTTTGAAAATACTAAAGTATTTATGGCTAGCTGTGGAGTTGTGAATGGTCTATAGGCTCATGGTGAATTAGATCCCCTCCCATGTTGAATTCTGCAAACTCCCTTAGCTCTAAGAGGAAAAATCTCACAATTTGTAGCAATTATGCAAGAACTCGAGTGAGGAGAAATTTTTTGAGTACTTGTGTTTTTAATTTTGTGACCGACTCACACACAATGCATAAGGGGATGAATTAAATTCATTTAAGTGTCACGCATGTGTGATGTGAAGTAGTGTAATGAAGTGGGGTGACATGGAGAGACATCTCAGAGTTTTTAAAGGCGACGGTGATAATTTCTATTTAAAGGCATTCATGACATGACATAAACATTAATTAAATATAATCATACCGTCAATACTTTATTAAAGTGAAATGAGTGCACTTATCTCAAGAAATGTGTTGGATGATGATGACATATTTATTGTTGTGATTTGCTCCTTTCTTGCATGTAGACCCATCATGATGTTGCATGTTGAGGTGCCACGATGCTACGGATGTTGTTTTTAGTGTTGCAAGTATATGCAATGTCATGTTGAAATCCCATTAATGAAATCAATTAATTCCCAGAGAGGGAATATTGAATTTTCTAGTGCCAATCATCTTCATCACTATTTATACGTGTAGTTTGTTCCTTATTTTCTTCATGCAATCATAATTTTTGCAGAAAGGAAAACAAATCAAAGCTTTATTGCATGTTGTTACAAGTGGAAATTTAGTCTTTGCACCATCTCCTTTTATCAAAGACCATGCACTTCTTGCAACAAATACACCAAATCCTGCAAAACAAAAATTCTAAGAAAACAAAACATGTTAGTTGAGTGGTGTTGATCACCAAGAGGGATGATCACATCACTTTTATTCACCCTTGGAGTATTCAAGAAAGCTGAATATACCAAGCCACTGAACATCTCATTCCTCAGCAATTTCAAAAGATGAACCAATATGTTTAACTTCTGACCTTAACTCTAATGTTCTCATCTCCATCCTGATTTGACCTCCCATGAATTTTTGCATGAAGGTTCTCTTATCAGTTATATTTTTGTACAACATTAACCTATTACCATTCACTAGAAATTTGAATCTCACAGATCTATGGTGGTGAGTTTTACAGCTCCACTGAGAAATATTTTCTCAATCTCATATGGACCTAGCCACCTTGTCCTGAGTTTTCCCATGTGGTCTTTGTACTTGGATTCAAATAAGAGATAGCCCAATCACCTTCTTCAAATTGCCTTGTTTTGATGAATCTATCATGTCATTTGATCCTTTTCTTCTGTATCACCTCTGTATTATGCACAACTTATCTCCTCATTTCATCTAGTTCATTGAGTTGGATAATCCTCTACCTTTGAGCTTCAGAAAAATCTATGCCTAGTTCAAGTGTAGTTCTCAGTGTCTTATGCTCAAATTCAATATGTAGAATAACATTCTTACCGTACAAAAGATCAAATGGTGTGAAGCCTATTTTTGTCGTCTTCCAAGTTGTGTTGAATGCCCAAACTTCTTGAGAAGTCTATGTCTACCCAATCTCTTAGGGGGAGTGCAATAGTTTTTGTCAAGATGGATTTTATTTCCATGTTTATCACCTCAACTTGACCATTAGATTGGGGATGATAAGGTGTATAATTCCTCTGTATAATTTCATATTCTTTAGCTAGATCAGAAATAACTTTAGCAATAAAGTGTGTACCTTGATTAGTAACAATTTCTCTTGGTACTCCATACCTTGTGAAGATGTGGTTGTACAATAATTTGACAACTTTCTCACTCTTCTGATTTGGCAATGCTTTCATTTCTTTCCATTTAGTGAGGTAATCTATGCACACCAAAATTTACTCTTTCTACTAAGATTTAGGATCTATTGGACCAATACTATTTAAGGTTACAATGGCATCTCATCTCACTTGGTAGGCTTAACCATTATTTGGCATTTATCACACCTCTTGGTATATAATGGTACATCCTTATGTAGTGTATGCTAGTAATACCCTATTGTCACCAATTTTGTGTTTTTATTTTTACAACAAAGTGTCATCCACATGGTTCACTATGCATCTTATCGTAATATTATCCTCCCCATGTGAAATAGAAAACCATTTATCCAAGAAAAATTCACAGTTTTCTCAACAATGTATTTTTTAGAATTTAAATAGGGAGGAGGTGTCTTACCTGAGACCAAATAATTGGTTGCATCAGCATACCAAGGTGTTTTAGTGGAAATGGAAAACAAGTGCTCATCTAGGAAGGAGTCATCCACTACTTGTTCTTCATTATTATTCTCCATTCTTGAAAGAAAGTCATCTACAACATTATCCTTACCAAGATTATCCACAATGGTGACATCAAACTCTTGTAAGAGTAGTAACCATCTAATTATTCTACTACTTACAACTGGTTTGTTGATCAAGTATTTAATTGCAGCATGGTCAGTGTGAATAAACACTGGGTAGCATGTGATGTAGTGTCTAAACTTGTTAATGACATACACAACTACTAAGAAATCTTTCTTTGTGATTGTATAGTTAAGTTCAATGTGTTACAGGTTCTTACTGACATAGTAGATTGTGTAGTTTATAATTCCATCCTTCTATCCTAAAAATATCCAATGGCGTGATTTGAGGCATCAATATGAATGTGAAATGACAAAATCCAATCTGGTCCTCTTAACACAGGTGTAGAAGTCAACATTTGCTTCAAATTGGAATGCAATCTCACATTTCTCAGTCCACTCAAAGGTAACATATTTTCCCAGCAAGAAAAATAATGTTGATGTAATATTACTGAAGTCTTGTATAAATCTTCTATAATACCTAGCATGGCCTAAGAAGATCCTCATATCCTTTTTCTTCTTTGGCATTGGTGATTTAAATTCATGGATTTTTTTGGATCTACCCGAATTCCAGTAGATAATAGATGATTCCCCAACATTATTCCTTCAGACATCATCATGTAGCATTTTTGTTTCTTAAGGACATGTTATGCTCCTTACATCTCTTAAGAAATTTGTCCATATTCTTCATTGCTTCATCAAAAGTACTTGCCATGTATTGTAAAATCATCCATATATACCTCCATGCAGTCATTGGTTAGATCTGAGAAAATTCTCAACACTACTCTCTGAAATGTAGTAGGTGCATTACACAAACCAAAAGGAAGAACATAATATGAAAATGTTCCCCATGGGCACATGAATGTGGTCTTGTCCTAGTCCTCTAGTGCAATCTAAATTTGGTTGTAGCCACTATAGCCATCAAGAAAATAAAATTATTTCTTTCCAAAGAAGAGTGTCAAGAACTTGATCAATGAAAGGAAATGAAAAATGATCTTTTTTTTTCTACATTCAGCTCTCTATAGTCTACGCAGATTCTCAATTTTCCATTCTTCTTAGGTACAATGACAAGGGGTGACACCCATTGATTGTCTAAAATTAGATATATGAATCCAACATCCAATATTTTTTAATTCTTCTTTCACTATATCCCTCATTGTTGGGTTCATTCTTCTTTGTGGCTATCTTATTGGCTTGCAACTATATTTGATGTATATCTTATGTGTACAAAGCTTAGGGTGTATTCCATGCATATCTCCATAGTCCCATGCAAATGTTGTCTTGTGTTTTCTGTAGAAGAGCAATTAACAGTTGCTCTTGCTTCATGTCCAAAAAAATTCACATTAAGTGGCTTTCTGGAGTAATTTCCACTTGCTTAGAGAGATCATTCATGGAGCATATACTGCTACTTACATAATTTAATATAAAATCATGTGGAAGAAGTTGGTGGAGGATGTAATTCTTACCTGGAACATTCATAGTGCTTTGTTACGGTAGGATTTGATTCTCGGACAGCTTATACACCATAATTTTCCATCTACTTATTCATTCTTCCCAAAAATTATTTTACAAGACATTAGAAAGAACAACATTCTCTTATTTCCCTTTAATTTTACATGACTTCTCCAGCATCATGAGCTATTGAACTGAGCTTTGGTCTTCTTATGGATCTTCAACCCAAACGGTTTGGTATTCTTCATTGAACGATTGTGCAGGGGTGTAAAACATGAGATTTTGGTGCCACTTCTATTAGATATAATCATATTACCATATCTACATCCTATGAATGCATCGGTGTCAACCATGGTCTTCCTAGAATGATATGATATCCTCCCAAGCTTGCTTTTGGTTGGAGAACAATAAAATCAAGAAAGTAATCCCAAGAGTCTACCAAAACTAGTATGTCCTCTAGGACTCCCTCGGTTTAGCTATTGATCTATCTACAAGTTGTAAGATTGTGGTTGTTGGTCTTAGTCCCTATAATTTCAAATCATCCATAATTTTTTTTTCATTACATTTATTGTTTCCCCCAAGTCAATCAAAGTGTTCTTGATCATTGTGCCATTGATTGTGACATTTACCAAAGGACTTCCTGGATCTATGTATTTGGGAAGAATTGAGTTCCCAAGCATAATATCAACTAGTTGTCCAATGACTTATACAAGTAGTTGGATCTTTCCTCCTTCTACTGGTTTCTTTATGCATAGGTCTTTAACCAATTTATTGTAGATGGACACATCCTTAATAGCTTGAATCAATGGAATTTTGACATAGATGTCTTTTAAATTGGTTGAAAAAATTAGAATCAAATTTTGATTTGAGGTCAGTCTTATTTTCTTGTAATATTTCAGGAAATGGTGGCTCATTACCTTGTGTTTTACCCTTGCTGGAATTTTTCTCAGGTTGTTGTGGATCAACATGTAGTGTCTTCTAGCTTTGCTTTATGGATCGGTATGCAACAACTGTGGTTCTTTTACAATTTCAGTAATGGTGGGTCCAACTGGTGGAGGAAGTTCTCTTCTGAGTGAAGATGGATATTGTTGACATCAACATAATAGCTAGGGTATTGAGTTGGTTCAATGGAATAGGCTGGTTGAGCAGCTTTATTGTTAGGGTTAGGCATTGGCCAAGCTGCTAGTTGGGTAGATTTTGGTTAAGAGCCTGCTTGGGGGTTTGGCATCATATATTTCTATTGCTGATAAGGAGGTTCCTAATAATATTGTTGGTCATTTGGAGGTGGGTTATTCCATTGTTTTCCTCCTTATCAAGGCTATTACCACAATTAAGGAGGTTGTTTCCATTGTTATTATGTCTGGCCTTGGAATTGAGGTTGTCACTGTTGTTGATATTGGTTAGGATATGAGGCCCAACCTTGAGGGTTAGCTCAAGGTGGGGATTACATATATGGATTATTAAACCAATTTTTAAATGAATGCATAGGGTCTTGTGTCATACCTCCTTTCCCGGTGGCCATGGTTTCCTTTGAACAACATAGAAAACTTTCACATCCTCTATCTCCAACATCTTGAACTCGGGTGAAGCCTCTCTTTCTTGCGCAATGTTGGCCAATTCTCTACATCCGTAGTCAGATTTATTTCTTTTGCATACATGGAAATACTTTGTGAGTGTTGCTTCTACATCTTCCTTTTATTTTTGGCATGTAGAGCATCTAATTGATTAGCCATATCATTGACAATCTCCTACTTTATGTTTTTAAACATGTTGACAATATTTGACTTATATATGTCTTCAATTGTTTTGGTAGTTGATCCACCTCTTGATATTACACTTCTTAACCTCTTCATAATAGCTCTTGAGTAATTTTTTCATGATTCACATATTTATGCAAAAGTAGATTTTGAAATGTCCCCTACTCCTATCAGATCTAGAGCATCCATGTCCTCCTCACTGATTCCCTTCAAAAATAGTAATTTGAGAGATTCAGGTGATAGTCTGGTGTTTCTTGAATTCTTAATGCAGAACATGAACCTTTCCAAATAGTATTCCAATAGTTCATCCTCTTTTGTGTCATTCTATATATTTCATCACCTCCTTTGTTATTTTTTCTGCAATAATCTTGGTACTTATCAAGGAATTTATCCTTCATTTGTGCCCACATGGTTACAACATTTCTTCCCAATCCCATGAACCATCTCAAGGTTACATCCTTGAGTGTAGCAAGAAATAGCTTCAATTTATGTGCATTAGTAGTATAATCATAACTCCTGCACAAAACGTCAAACTCAAACAAAAAGGTGTCTGGGTCTTCTATCATTGATCCATGAAAATTGGGCAAGGCTAAGGGAGAAATATTCTTCATAACAGTAGTTGCATCATTTTCGATAGAACGGGAACTCAAAATTGATTGCCCCATTTCAAACATTTTGATCTACTTATTTTGTCATCTCTGGATGCTCAAAAGCGACTTGAAAGCTGTCGCTTGGAGGATGATCTTCAAATAGTAAACCAAGGACATCTTCTTCAGAATCCTCAGAGGTATATGAAAAGATATGTGTTACTTGTGGATTAGGTAAAAATCTACCATGGGCATCCCTTAGGTGGTGCATACATCAACTAACTCAACTTAATCAATGGAAATTAGTTGGGGGTTGGTTTGAAACGAATTTCCTAAAATCTAGATTGCTCTAAGAAATGAAAAAACCTCTTAAAAAAATTATAGCATGGCAGTATCCCTTGAAAAATGGTGTCAAAATGGTGGTGTAAATTAACTTGCAACAATTAATATTCTATTCATTAATCTACAATCATTTAATTATCAGACCTAGGGACATAAACTTTCAATATTGTCAATGATGTATGCACAGTTACAAATGTTTGGGAGGTGTAAAGGTAAATTGTTGTCACTATAATTAGGAAATAACAATGCTGGAAATGAACTAGACTATGACTGAAAGTAAATACTATGGATAATGAAAAATCATGTAAAAATAGAGCATAGATAAATAAATGGATTGTTGCTAATCTAATCATGTGAGGAATTAAAACAACAAATAGAAGGAGAGGGTTAGCAAACCACAAGTGGGCCTTGCCTTAGGTGTTAATCCCTCCTAAGGCTTGTTTCTACGTCAAATTAACAAAAATCATATTCTTATTTCATCAACATGAAGATTACAAGTGAAAGATACAAAAAAATCCTCTACCTAAGGATCTATCTATCTATGTCTTTGTGTGTGTGTGTGTGTGTGTGTGTGTGTGTGTGTATCCTTCTACAACATTAATATTTACCTTTTATATCTTTCATTATATCGAGGCGTGAAGAGATAGAGTCCTACTAGGAGTTTCAGTTGGATTAAGTAAAATATATTAACCAAATAATCTAGAAAATTACATACATGCAACATAACTATTCAATAGATGTTCTCATACAATCACATAACTTAACTAACCGATCAGTTGATCAACCAGTTATTAAATTATGAGTTAAATCAATTAGTTCTTTGTTTGAGTTGCAACGCATAATCAGAGTGATGGCATTGAGTCTTCTTCTTGTTCACATAACTTCTTCTTCTATCAACATGTGCGAGCTTAGGTGTAGTGTCCACATTGTGAAAGCTCCTCATAATCATAGTTTCATGTATGTGTATGACATCCTTTGGTTGCGAGATGCTTTGATGTAAATGATTCCCTTTGGCTACATGTCAATTGTTGAGTATGACCTATTTGTTGTGAATGAGTTCCTTTGGATGCATGCCAGTTGTTGCATGTGGATCCTTTCTTGCATTTTAGTTTCTGCATATAATAACTTATTTGCAAATGAGATTGGCATTTATATAAAACACTATTTAACATCATATTGGAATCAAAATAATAATGCATGCTCATAACCCACAGAATAAATTAAGCTTTAGTAATAATTATATTAACTAATATCTTGATCCATAGGGATCCAAGATGACTCTACTTCATCATATCACCTAGCAACAAAGAAGGAAAATGAAGAAATAGAGGTTTTTTCTTTATGTTAACATAATTGCCACTCTGCATGCAGAGTGGTGGTTAGAAAACCACTGCCCAACTAGGGCGGTGGTCCTGTAATCACCGCCTAGCCAGGGTGACGGTCCTGTGACCATCGGTCTGCATTGGGCGGCGGTCCTGACACTTTCGGATAGAAAATAAAATTTAAAACGAATAGTCCTAGAATTAGAAAGGTTATCCATGTCTCTTCTCCTCCATGGCCTTTCCCATCCTCCAGTGCATGGGAGGACATGAAAAAGGTTATAAATACATGTAGAAAGGAGATTTTTGATCATCAAAGCATGAAAACAAGTGAGCAAATAATTCTTAGTGATGGAATTGTGTTTGTATAAGAAAGGATTTTTGAGGCAGAGCAAGCAAGTAATTACGAGGAAGTGTGAGATATTATCTACTTCTCTTTCATACTTCTTGTAAATTTTATACTTCTTATTTGAATTGGCTAATAAAAAGTGGGAAGAAAGAGCATTTTTCCCTTCCCGACCGGATTTCCTCCTCAGGAGGTTTACAGAATAAAATTATTGGTGTTCATAAGCTTACATTCTTTCCTTTCTTGCAATTGTTGATTCTAAGCATAATAAAATTCATTCACTAGCTATATATGTCATTTTCTAAATCGAAAGTAGAACAATAACATTTAATTGTGATTCTGTGAATGATTCCAAAGTAGAGAGTTTAAATATCATTTGGTATCATAGATAACAAGTATCCGGGACTATGGTATTCGTTCTTGGATTTGTATGAAAATGATGAGATCTAAAGGCGAAGAGGATTTACCTTGCGATCCAGATATTTCTGCAAGGAAGTGGAAGCAGAGAATTGGGGAGCAAATGGAGGAAGAGAACTTGGTCTGTAGAATTAAGATGTTAGATACCATGATGGATAGGATGTTTAGAAGACAAGAAGAACTTGCATATTTGTAGAAGATGGATTATGTTAAGAAATACTCCATGGACTCAATGGTTTGAGGCTTAGCCGAAAATTTTGGCATAGGGAGGAGCCACCATGAGGAAGAATATGGGGAAGAGCGTGAAGAAGAGACTTCAAATGCAAGAGAAAAGGTAAAATATGATCATGCTCCCTTTAAAGTTGAGACAAAAGTTGAAATTAAAAGCTTTGAAGGACAAGTAGATGTAGAGTTGCTTGATAAATGGTTAAAACAATTAGAAGTCTACTTTAGCATCCATAATGTCACTGAGGCATAAAGGATCACCTTTGCACGTCTCAAAATGGAGGGACATGCTCTAGTTTGGTGGGAAACCCATCTAGCCACTTGTGAAAAGAATAAATGTCCTATTGTAAAATCTTGGCAAGAATTTACAGAATTACTTAGAGCTAACTTCTATCCTATTAGCCACAAGACTGACCAAATGATTAAATGGTAGTATTTTAGACAAGGAAGTGGTCAAAGTGTGTAGAACTATACTATGGAGTTTTGGAGGTAGGCCATGTTGCTAAACATGGACTTGGAGGATGAGGATATTCTGACTAAGTACTTGGGAGGACTTCACACTCACCTTCGAAGAAAATTCATCTCCACAAAGCCCAAATATCTCAATGAGGCGTGTGTGCAGGCATACTATATAGATGATGAAAAGAAACAAGGAGAAGTAGAGCCAAGGGAAAATCAATTGACAAATCAGCAGAAGAAAGAACATGGGAAAATAAGTAACAAAGGTAAGTGGAAAGGGAAAGGTAAAAAAGCTGCCACTACTTTAAATACTTGTAAAGATCCCAATAATTTTTGTAAGAACTATGATATCAATGGTCATACTGACACTACATGTTGGAAGTTGCATCCGGAGTTACATCCGAAGAACCAAACCAAGGACTCAAAGAAGTCCATGATAGCTGTAAAGACAAAGGGGAGGTGGAAATAAAAGATGACTCTGATGTAGATGAGAGGCTTGGATGCGCAGCCACAAACATGGACAACTAGGAAGAGGAGATGTGTAGACTATTCCATATCAAAATCCAGATCAAGATAACTAAGTTAAATGTTTTGGTTAATACCATTTCTCACTCTAACTTGATTTTGAAGCAGTTGTAAAGAAGCTTGGTCTTGAGACTTATGAGCATCCACACCCTTATCCATTGGGCTGGATGAAGAAGGGTGTTGAAATTCAGGTAATAAAAAGATGTAAGGTCAAGTTTGGGATAAATTCCCAATATATTGATGTATTGGAAGCTGATGTTATTCCACTAAATGTTTTTGATGTTGTTTTTGGGAGTCCTTACTTGTATATCAGCGATGCTATATTTATGAGAAGGGAAAAATGATATAGATGGGTCAAGGATGGGATCAGCTACAACATCCAGGCACTCCAGTGTAAGACACAGGTTACTATGGTGAGTGTTGACCAATAAAAATGAATTATTCAGGAAAATAATAATCATTTTTTTACTTTTGTTAAAGAATAAACAAGATGGGGTAGAAGTTTCAGAGAATTCTAACCAGGGAAAATAGGATTTGGATAGTATTATTCAAGTTTTTTAGGAATTTTTTCAAGCTCCCGGTGGATTCCCACCAAAGCGGGAAGTAGAGCATGAGATTTAGCTATTGCGAGTCCCCTCTACCAAACATCGAGTTCTATAGTCAATCCTTGTTGGAGATTATTGAAGTAAATAAATAACTCCAGGAACTGCTAGACAAGGGGGGTGATACGACCGAGCACCTCACCATATAGTTCACCTATTGTGATGGTACCAAAGATGGATGGTTCTTGGAGAATGTGCATCGACTATCGTGCTTTAAACAAGATCACCATAAAGAACAGGTAGCCACTTCTCCGCATAGATGATCTTTTGGACCAGCTTCAGCATGCCAAATTCTTCATGAAGTTGGACCTCAAGTCAGTTATCATCAACTCGTAATGGAGGAGGATATATGGAAGACTGCCTTCAAGACAAAACAAGGTTTTTATGAGTGGTTAGTAATTCCATTTGGTTTATGTAATGCACCCACTACATTTATGAGATTGATGAATGATGTATTGTAGGATTTCATAGAATCATGTGTAATTATTTATCTAGATGATATCTTGATTTTTAGTGCCACATGGGAGGAACATCTAACTCATTTGCAGTAAGTATTGCAAGTTCTCAAGGAGAAACAATCGCTTCGTAATATGAAGAAATATAAATTTTCCGAATAGTCACTTGTGTATCTTGGGCACATGGTTGGAGGAGGAGAGCTACGAGTGGATCCAAAGAAGGTGGAAGCCATCACCAATTGGCCAACACCAACAAGAGCCACAAAGACTAGGAATTTTATGGGTGCAGTACAGTAAATGCAAAAGTTCATTCCAGGATTCTCCATGATTGCAGCACCTCTACACATAGTGGTCGCAAAGAGTAAGGATTTTGACTGGGGTAAGGAACAAGACAAATCCTTTGAGTTATTAAAATAAAAGATTAGTCATGCTCCATACTTGATCTTCCTAATTTGTGGAAACCCTTTGAAGTAGAGATAGATGTCAGTGATTATGTTCTGGGTGCAAAGTGTTGCTTAAAGGAGGTAAACTTGTATGTTATCATTTTGAAACTTTTACTTGATAGTTAAAGGATATTCGAGTATATGATAAGGAAATGTATGCCCTAATTTAAATAATAAAAAATGGGCGCATTATTTCTTGGGTAAAGAAACTATTGTACACTTGACGACCACAAACCTCTCTAGTATTTGCAAGCATAATCTAAATTGCAGCAGGAAAAGCACTACAAATGGATGGGGTTCCTTCAGCAATTTCATCTGGTGATTAAATATAAGAAGGGTAGTAAAAACTTGGTGGCAGACATTTTGTCTAGGCTACCTACATAGGAGTTATCATGTTTGGCCACTATCTCTTAGATCAATCCCTTCACAAAAGAAACGTATGGAGAGGCATATGCCTAGGACAAGGATTTTGGGGTGACATTTCAGTAGTTCAATCCCAAGGCGCTGAAAGGACGGGGATAGAAGATTGTTATCTCAAGGATGGGATACTCTACCGATGTGGGAATCTTTGTGTGCCTAAATAGGAAATACTTCTATTGATGAGGGTAGCACAGACCTTGAAAGTAGTGGGACATTTCGGTGTTGGTAAGACACTAGCCCACTTGTAAAGGTATGTGTATTGGCCCAATATGCAAGAAGAAGTATCAAATTTTATACGTGGATGTAAACTTTGTTGTACCAGTAAGCCTAAGACTAGGTTTGTATATGCCTTTACCAATACCTATTCGTCCATGGGAGGACATTTCTATGGACTTTTTAGGAGGATTACCTATGTCTAAACATGTCCATGACTATCTCTATGTTGTTGTTGATAGATTCAGTAAGATGTGTATTCTTATGGCATGTAAAAAGATAGTAAAAGCACATGAGGCAACAAATATTTTCTTTTCTAATGTATGGGTGCATTTTGGCTTGCCAAATTCTATTGTTTCTAATAGGGATTCCAGGTTCTTGGGGAAGTTTTAAGGAAGTTTTGGACTACTTTGTGGGATAAGATGGATACTAGGTTACAGAGGAGAACGAATTTCCATCCATAGACAAATGGACAGATAGAGGTGGTGAATAGGACTAATTGATCATAGGTTATAATAGCAAATACCCAAGGACTTGGGATGAGTCCTTAGCCTACATTTAACATTCCTATAACCAATCATTGCACACATCCACTATGAAGTCACCATTTGAAGCATGCTTGGGATATATACCTACAAATCCGTTGGACATAGCAGTTGGGAAACAAGATGAGGAGGAGACATGAGACACAGAGGTGACTAGAGAAAATACATTCATTGAGAGGATCTTGCAAATCCATCTCAAAGTCAAAGAACAATTAGAGAAATCCCAAGCCAAGTACAAGGCTAGGCATGATCAACACAAGAGAGAACATAAGATTCATATTGGAGATATATTTTGGCTTTACTTGAGCAAGGAGAGACTACAAGGTCAAAAGAAGCTCAAGCCACTACGTTATGGACCCTTCCCCATATTGGAGTAGGTTGGAGAAAATGCCTTTCGACTTTATTTTCTGCCATTTATGAGGATGTACTCAGTAGTAAACTATGAGAACTTGCACCTATATGAGCCATCCATGCTAGATGAAGATGAAGAACTACAGTTGTTACCTTCCATTGAGGATTGTGTCTTAGACTCACAAGGTGAATTGGAGGAGGATGTAGTACTATAGCAAAAGGTCAAAGAGACTAGAAGAGGTCCCACAAGAGTCTTGGCAAGTTTGTTCGAAAGGAAAACACTAAGGCAGAACCGGTGGTACTCGAAGGAGCAAGTGAGGGAATTATTTCCTCATCTACTATCCCACTAAGATTTTATGGGACCAAAATCCTCCTAAGTAGGGGAGAGTGCTCCATAGGGATCCAAAATGACTCTACTTCATCAGATCAACCAACAATAAAGAAGGAAAATGAAGAAATAGAGGTTTTGTCTTTATGTTAACATAATCACCACTATATGCAAAGCGGTGGCTACTGGAACCATTGCCCAACCAGGCGGCGGTCTTATAACCACTTCCTAGCCAAGGTGGGTGTCTTGTGACCATTGGTCTAAATTTGGTGGCAGTCCTAACACTTTCAGACAGAAAATAAAATTTGAAACAAACAAAGTCCTAGAATTGGAAAGGTTATCTGTGTCTCTTCTCCTCCATGACCTTTCCCATCCTCCAGTGCATGGGAGGACATGAGAAAGGCTATAAATACATGTAGGAAGGAGATTTTTGATCATCGAAGCATGAAAACAAGTGAGCAAGGAATTCTTAGTGTTGGAATTGTGTTTGTAGAAGAAAGGAGTTTTGAGGTAGAGCAAGCAAGTAATTGGGAGGAAGTGTGAGATATTATCTACTTATCTTTCATACTTATTGTAAATTTTGTACTTCTTATTTGAATTGGCCAATAAAAAGTGGGAAGAAAGAGTGTTTTTCCCTTCCCAATTGGTTTTCCTCCTTTGAAGGTTTCTAGGATAAAAATTGTTGGTGTTCATGAGCTTACATTCTTTCCTTTCCTACAATTGTTGATTCTAAGCATAAGCAAATTCATTCACTAGCTATATCTGTCATTTTATAAATCAAAAGTATAACAACAACGTTTAATTTTGATTCTATGAATGATTCCAAATTAGAAAGTTTATAGATCATATCTATGTCATGAGTTCAAGTTATAATGGAAATGTTCAAGCGATATCATCGGGAAATACAAGTTCATGGGTACAATTGGATAAACGAGAATATAGTATATGAGGTGTTTAAAAAGGAAATAGAATGACTCATCAAATCCCACACAAAGAAATTAAACCCAAAGATCAAATAAACCCACGTGAAAAAAAAAATCCGCTTATCATACACAAAAAAATCACATAACACAAGGGTCTGCGTAACAAAGAGAATGAAGCACCAATGCAAAGCACCTACGGTACAAACACGTGGTAAGTCATGGAGCAAGGAAATCCACATAACAGGATAATCAAGCCATGTAAGAATTAAAGAAGGTAACGTAAGTCAAAAAAATATATGGAAGACTTGGAGAAGCCATGCAAGACTAAATATGATTGAAAAAGGGAAAATATTCAAATAAGTCACCCAATGGCTATTAAGGGCGTAAATCATTTAAATAAGCCGCTTCATGAGAAGATTGGAAAAGCCACGAAGGACATAAAAATTGCCGCACGGGCTTGATAAACTTAGAAAAATGATGAATAACATAGATCTATACACAAAAATGGTAGTGGAGGATAGAAACACATGCACAAACAAGATCTAATAAACTAAATTGATTAATCATTTTAGATCATCCAATATTCTCATTATTTTGGCAGAATTGGAGTTTTGAACTTGATAAACTTAAAGCACATCGCGAAGCAAACTAAGGTTTCACAGTTTTGAAAAACTTCAAGTTTCTTCACACCTATAAATCAAAAACATCCAAATCTATCATGCACATGCATAAACACCAGCTTTGATACCATGTTAGGAAATTTAAGGGATGAATAATGTTACAAATTATAAATCCACAATATAAATTGTTAAATATTATAGTTTATGAAATGCAATAATTAAGAACATAGATTTAGATGTTTATAATGCAAATTATAGAATGTAAACATCATGAACAAAAAGTAAATGTACACAGAGACACAAGATATAAGTGGGAAAACCATGGAAGGTAAAAAAATCCATTAAAAATCACTTATCTTTATTGAGAATGAACTTTCCCCGGCACTCACATTATTTCCACATGTAGTTACACCTTTAAAAAGGAATTAAAACATGCCTCATACATTTTATCATGAGTTTCACCTCATTCGCATCATGTATCTGTAATCATCTCACACATATAACTTACATACATGTTACAACTTGTGTAACCAATCTCTAATGAGATCACCTTGTTATATACTAGATGGGTGTTCATGATCCACTCTTAAAAGTTGACTCATTTAGGTACAACATAGTTATATTCTAAATATAAGCTATAAACCAAAACCATACAATCTTTGGTGGGTTTTATAAACCAAAAACATACACATGAATCTTATAGAACTACGGAAGAAATAAACATGCACCTCTCGTACAAGTTCTTAGAACTTTGCTATAGGTTTAAATTTGCTAACGATTTTGTATGCTAGATTCATTCTATGAGACATACAATGAAAGGAAATCATATATAGACAATGATATGTTTGGATTCTTACACACGAGATCATTTTTATGACCTTTCATTATAGATGACCCATCTTCCCCAACAAATACCATCTTTTTGCAATTGCAAAATCATCCATGCCACCTGATCTCCTTTAAACTTCTTATTACCAATTCACAAAGTTTTTCAACATTGGATTTCTCTCTCATCTTGTTAATGAAAGTAAGTGAGTCTATATCATATGAATCTCAACAAAGCATAAACATGCATACAAACCTAAGAAATATTATCTACTACTATAATTCCATCCATAGACAAATACACATTTCATGGAGAGTTAAATTTCTCTTTCAAGTCTTCTTTCTCAACCATAACTACACATTTTTCCCAATCCCAACCACTACTTTTAGACCAATGAGAATGAGAAAAGTGTGGGAAACCAAGAAAATACAACATCTTCTTATGTTCAAGAAAATATGTTATAGGATGACCTCTTTTCAAAATGTGAAAAATAGTAGTTAGTTGAACTGTTTTACCTAAAAGATTATTTTGAATGACCTTGTTAAATTGAGATGTAATTGTCCCTCCATTTTCTACAACTATTCTTACAATTATACTATGCTCCTTAAGTTCTTTTTCATACGTAATATTTAAAAAATCATCCACATTTTTCCATCTAGAAACATTCTTCACAACTCGTCTACAATTTTCTTTTCATATATCTTTCCTACGTGTTTCTCAATAGTATCCAATTTATGTTGCATTGTCTTGTCCCTCCGCAATTTTCAACTACAAATTGTACAATTTCATTCTTTAGGAGGTTCAAATTTATTTTCATTTTTTTGGAAGAATAATTTGTCAGGTGGGAAAATTGTGGGATTTCACCAACGCTCTGAGACTAGGTCCCTCTAATTGAATGGGGAAGCTTAGTTTATTGAAAACAAGGAAACATATATACACTATTCTAATTGTGGAGCTGACCTTATGACATGGGACCACAAAGGATTAATTCTCTATACACGTGGAAAAGTGCTTGTGTGGAACACGAGGGAGGAATTATGAGGGAGAAAGGTGAGGAGAGAAAGTATGAGAAGAGATTTCACATTGTAAATAGCACATGTAGAGTTTTCTAGCATAAAATCAAGATTTGTTCCATGTATTCAATGAGAAGAAACCATGAGAATCAACAAATAACAAAACACACAAAGCACAAAATCTTAATGCATAACATTCAACAAGTACATTGTTCATGGATTATAGTTGAGATAGAGAGGAAACATAAGTAGAGGAAATTTGATCACTTTTTTCTATAAAGAGTATGGGAGCTAGTAAACAAGATTAACCATCCTTTGAAGTGTGGAGTTTCTCCCAATTTATAGCTTTACAACGCAACTCTCTTTGTCTACCCTCTATATGATTGTTCATGTTCCCATTCATTTTTCTGATTTTTCATTATCCTAGGATGAACAAATCAGTCCCATTTTTATAATTGTAAAAGGGAATTTTACATTGCAAAAATATTTTCTTGTCACTTAAATGAATAGTACAAAACATCATGATCATGTACAATGACGAATTAGAGTGGAGGGGGTAAAAGGAGAGTGAGAAAGAATGGGAGAGGAGAGGATGAATGATCCCACACTTGAATGAAGATGCCTCCTCCCTTGATGAAGATTAACTCCACTGATGTTGAAGATGAAAAATTGCTCCATGATTTCCCTCTACAACACTACTATACTCTGTAGATGAAGATTATTCCGTTGGACACTTTTTCCCTTTGGCGAGACTCCTTGAAATTGTGGATTGTCTCTGCAACCATTGTTTGGATGCACCAAGATGGAAAGTGATGAGCACTGATGAGTAGACCATTGAGAAACATGAAGGATGAATTCCCTCATTGAGAACATCCTTCTGATCCTTGAGACACTATCACATCTTCATGATCAACCATTTACATGGGAGAAATTGGATGCACTTTGTTCACACAACCTTGATCTTGATTCTACCGTTGTAGGAGCACTGATGATGAGTAAAGCATGAGAAAATCCTTCTGATTCCATAGTAAGGGGAGAAGAATGAGATAAAAACCAATGACATCCACCTTTTTATCATGAACTCCATGTGAAATAGCTTTCGGGAGAAAAAATTGGCATTTTCCAATTTTGGCACTTTTTGCTCACCGCATTGGGAATGCAGGAATGGACTTGAAAATAGAGACAAAATATTTTGTGAGTGTTGAGACCATTGTAGGATGTTTAAAGGATTTAAATGTAACAAATTTTAGCTCATTTCACCCATTTACTATTTTTAGAATATCCATCATTATTGCCCATTTTAGCCAATTTTGCAGTTTTGTCAATCTTGCCAATTTTTAGTGTCTCGATCATGGAGGAATGAAATGAGGAGAATGAATGAAAATTTTTCTCAGAGTTACTATTTTTAGTATTTGTTATCTATAAGGCTTACTAAAAACATAAAGTGTCCTTCCCGGTGTCGGATTCAAATGAAACCACTTGCAGAAGTTTATATAATTCATTTCAAGGATTTGCTCCAATTTTAAGGGGTTTCAATCGTTGTAGTTCATGAGATGTGAAAAACAAGTATTTTTCACTGAAAATTTCAAGACGTTGTAGAAAATAGAAGGTTTCACCAATGTGGGCATGTAGACACTCTCTTTAAAGGCGTTTTTGTAAGGAAGTTGCAGTTTAAATCTTATGGCAATTAAAGTAGGGTTTGTGAGATATGAGTGAAAAGGTGATTTGAGCATGAGGGTTTCTAGAAGAGTTTCAACAACATAACAACAAGGGAGCACAAATGGAGGGAAGGATAACTTGAAAAATGATTCAAAAATTCACTAATTTTTATCTTATACCCACCTTGTAACTCCAGTTTAGCTCATTCACCTTCAAATCCACCTTGGGTCACTTCTAGCTTAACCCGGGTTGAGGGGGAGTGAAGACTTATTAGATGGGAGAAATGAGCCTCCATTGCACCTTAACACATTTGGTAACTGGTGAAAATTTTCTTGCAGCAATGAAAAGTTTGCCATGGGGTTAGCTCTCATGGAGATGGGGACTAGTTTGTGCAATGGTGTGAGTTGATGACAATATCCTAGTGACTAAGTTGTGACTTCAAGTGCCGGAAGGAGGAGGGCTGCCAAGGGGTCACACTTTGTTGCACCCATTGCAATTTTTCACTCGGTGCAAAATTGATTGCAGCATTGCAAAATGTGCCAAGAGGGTGTTGGGTCATGAGAATGGGGCCATTGTAAGTTGTGAGTTGTTAACACTCACCTAACCACATAAGTTGTCACTTAAGTGATGCAAACTCAAAAACACATCCTCTCACCTTGGGGTCACACTTTTTGCACCTTAAAACTTTTGCACCAAGTTCAAAGGTGCAAAATGGCTTGTAGCATTGCAAAGTGCACCAAGGACACTTATAGTCATCCCGCCTTTACCAGCAACTATCAAAAATAGACATGAAGTAGTGATTTTCCGCCCTTAGAGCATCCCTATGAGTTTCATGGGAAAAAATTATATAATTTTGACTGAAAAATACCTGGTGAGACCAATAGTACCAATTTCAAGAGAAAATTCTACCTAAATTTCAGGATTTTCCCCTTTTTTAATTGTGGTCAACCTTGTGCCTTTGGAATATCAAAGCGCCACCAGAGAGAAACTTGCATTTTTGTATAACTTATCACATGGGACATGTATAGGGTTAAATTAAATTTACTTCAATTTTTAAATCACATCCCAACTCCCTTTAGAGCTCCCATAATGCATATTTTAATCTCCACCAAGATCAGAGATCTTCACTTGCATTATCGGACCAATATCTCAACATATTGACGCAGAATCTCTGAAATTTTTTGCAATGTGAAGTGGACCTTTTTAGATTTACAATGAGTAGTGTTTTTTCACTTCAAAAAATTACTCGAGGCTTATGGACTATCTGGAACAATCTCACTAGCTTTTTCACTCCTTTCATTTCCCTACATTGTGCTACAAGTAGCCCAAAGTGTTGCATAGTTTGTTCCTAAACCTATCTCACTTTGCAGAACTTCCCTAAACTACCTCCAATGATATCATAGCTCAATCACACTCTTCTTGGAGGCATTATCTCTTCTTGGTTCATCTCCAGATGGTGTTCATTAGGTGTTAAAATCTTGAAAAATAGGCCTTTTAGGCCTCCAGGAGGACTTCCTTCAAAGTGGATCACAATGAACCCATGAATTTCTTCCTACCAACTTACCTACACATGAAACACACTTTAAAAATCTAGTTAGTACTTGCCTCTCAAATATGATGGAGTTTACATTGTCGAGTTTGGTCGGAGGAAGGTTTACATTACCCAGTTCAGGGGAATTTTGAGTGTGGGCTTAGTTGTCATGGATTTTTTTTTCAATTTTTCATGCTAGACATTTAGCATGGTGAAAATTTACAATGAGTTTAATAAATGGAAACTTAGAAACCCACTCTAACCTAAAACTCCTTGCCAAGTCCCATTTTCTTACCTTTCTCTTTCTTCCATAAATATGTGTCCTCTGAGTATTTTCCATGTCGGAATTTAAATTTTGCTAGCTGTATGAAGTTTCACCTCCAACATTCAATTACACATGTGATGGCATCCTAACACTAGAGTAAAATGTAAATCATCCAGTGATTCAGTTTCAACTTCATTTAAAGGGATGTCTTGAGGAAAGGCATTTCATTGTCATTTTCATTCACAACGTTAGTACATCAATGAAATCATTCCAAGTTTCATTTTGAATGCAATCATTATCCCTTGATAGTGTTGGTCCTATTGGAGAAGGATGGGATTTTGTAGATGGTTTCTCAAAATAAGATGTGATTTTTCATATGCCAGTACTAGGAGGTGTTGCACTTACTTTTTTTTTCTTAAGGTTTCCATTTTAGTTGCCATTTTCCTGTAAGGACAATTTTTGAGTTGGCTACGATGAGATGAAAATCAACTAAGGCATTGCAGTGTTGCATGACATGGAAAAAAATGACACTGTCAATGATGCACAATGCACATATACTAGCGATACCGTAAAATCAAAAAATGACATATTTTAATATATTATAGCATTACTAACATCCTAACTTACAAAAGCAAATAAAGCAATGTGACATGATAGAAAATAGGTTTTAAATTGGATCAATATTGAATAGAATTACTTGCACCAACTGCGCTTGTAAGATGTAAATTGCAACATTGTAGCCAACATGACCTTGATTTATTTGATTTTTTAAGAAAAAAATTGAATCCTTTTCTACTACTTCACAAATTCGCAAATAAGAAAAGATTAAAAATCATTTTCTTGATTAGTCTCAAGAATATAGATCTATGTGTGTATATATACATCTCGTAATGTCAACTCCTTGCACCTAACTAGTGAGGTTGAGGGTCCAAATGTCGCATACGGTTAGTAAGTATGTGATATTATCTCGTCAACGTAAAATCAAATCAAGTTTCTTCCTTCGGTGAGCTTGAGCGAGATGTATGACATTATCGAGCCCAGTAGCTTCACAAGTAAGACATTCAAAAATTTGTTGAGCTTATTATAATAATAATAATAATAATTCTATTATTCTTGTATTCATAACTATTAGAGTAGATGTATGTGTGACTTTAAATAAAAGCAATAAAAGCGAATTTACAATAATAAATTTTAAAAAATTAAAAATAATAAATAATGGAGGAAAATAGCTCGTGAGGGCAGTTTCCTCAACCTTTACTATCATTCCTCCATGCAATAGCAATGGACGTCCATCAATGCATTTTGAATGGGTTTTTGTCTGATGTTGTAGTTGTAGGTATGAAGGTTAAATGAGAGAGGTTTCAGCAGGGTATGGATATGCCCAGTAGGCACGCCAACTATTTGACAAAATGCCCGAGGGAAATGTGGTATCTTGGAGCATGTTCTGCTCATATCAGCTTCATTTTTGTTTTTTTACAGTAGCAGGCCACCGTGTAGGTTTGATTGAGGAGGGTTTAAATACCCCAAATGTCTTAGGCACCTCTGTTATCAAGGGAAAATAATAATGGTTTATTTAGTAATATGTGCTTAGTTTACTATTCTGGGCTTAGTTCTACACATTTTCATCTCTATCTTAGTTAAACATGCGGTAGTTGCATGGATTTCTGACTGGGAGCTATAAAAAGCACGTAGATTATTTGATAATATAGACTGCAATGGTTGTAGTATTAGGACATAGAGGGATTGTTGAAAAGAAGTTAGAAACTCTTCAGTAAATGTAAACGGTAAGTGTAAAGACAAACATCATAGCCAAACTGGTTATCTTAAGGGAACTCTAATATTTGTCCTCTACATAGTCATAAAAATGTGGAATTTGTGTAGATGTGTTTTCTTGGTGCTTAGGAGGAGAAATTGGGGCAGATGTATGGTTATTTTCTTACTGCTTGCAGACCACATCACTTTTGGGGCAGAATAACATGTGTGATTTGTAGGCCAATGTGGATTTGGCGTTCTATGACTAAATTATGAACTCTGAAAATTGCAACTTGTCACTCCATCTATTCTGCTCATTTGGATAATAAGTTACTACCTATTCTACTTCTGATTGGGAGCTTTAGTTTTCGACACGGAACTCCATATATAATTACTTAAGAATGGAGTAATGTGTGGTTATAATTGCTTTGGTACTATGATTTATCGGTGTACAAGAGTTCATATGAAGTTATTCACGAGGATTCATCGAGTATGTAGTGGCACGAGAACGGTTCATGGGAATGCCTTAAAGAGATATGTTTACATGGAAAACAATGGTTATTGGAAATACACAAAATGGGTGTGATGAGATGGCCTTGGAACCTTACTTGAGCAAATGCATTTGGCACGTGTTGTCAAACTCATCAACCCTTGTTCGCCGACCCATTATAGGCATTGATTCACTCCTTTTGTACGCACTTTTGATTTCTTTGGAGGTTATGTTCTTATATCTCTGTACATTGCATTTGTGTATCATGTAAAACTAATGTCGTGAACAACCACCTTGGATGGTGTGCCAAAAAAATTGACCCTAAACTAGAAAAAAACTTATATTGTATGTTTCATTAGCTAATGTTATGTAATAGTCAAATTGGTTTGACAAATGTGCTCTGACAACACACAATTGTAGTTTTAAACCATGCTCAAATTGTGTTAAATGTCTCCCAAAATGACACGTAAAAAGTTCCTTTGATTTTCACTTCCTTTGGTGAACTATCCTAACCTATTATTTTTATATGGTGACCCATTCTAACCAAGAAACATTTCCAAATCACTTCACTACTATGTTTTGGAAGTGGGTTTCATGCGGCCACTTCAATAAATGGTTTCTTTGGGAGTAAATGTTTGCCTGATAGAACCCTAAAGAAACCATTTTGTAATTCATTTTACTCATTACCTTCAAAATGCATTTTGCACACTCATCTTGGAGGCCATGGGAGTAGTTTTCTAGTGAAAAACAACTTATTTCAACCAAGCGGCTTTGAAAGGTCGTTGCAGTTTCAAAGCCTCGGTGACCATTTTTGATTACGTAAGTTTATGGTGATTCTATGTATAGAAGAGAATAGGGTAGATATTTTGGACATTCCGTTTGGGAGTCCCACAATTTTTGTAGGACCATTTCATGGCCACTTGGGGTAGTTTTGCACGAAAGGTAATAAGGGCCTATAGACTCGCGTTGACTCTCTAAGGTTCGTACTATGCTTGAAAATGATTCTATGGTTGGAAATACATACATTAAGAAGGAATGCGAGGTTTGGTTCTCTTAAACAACATTACAAAAGAAAAGTTGCAAATGTGTAATTTGGCACTTTTATCTAGTTCGCGTTATTGACAACCGAAAAAAAAACTTGCTAGAGGTCGTAGAACTTGGTGTTACCTTGAAAATATTATGAAACTTGAGTGTAATGAATCAAAAATAGTTTTGTTATCTCTCACCTTTTTGGTTATGGAAATGGTTTGGTTTACTTGCTTAAAATGAATGAATGTATTTCTCTCTCTAACCTCTCTCTAAAACTTGAAAAGGTTGTTTTGATTTAAATATGGGAAATGTATATGTTTCTCTCTCTCTAACCTTCTATTTACTAGGGATATTTGTTAGTGGGTTGCATGGGAGGGGTGTGTCCATGCCTATGTGTGTCAATGACCCATGACTATATGGCTTTAGAGGTGCAGTAGCGTGGTGGTGTAGAATAATTTACAATTTTTTTGTTAATGATATAGACGGCTTCCTAGCATGTTTTGTGCTACTAAAATGGAAAAGAAGATGTTTATATCATATTGGGTTGTTTTCATGATTGTTTTGGAATGAATTTAGTGTTATATTGTGGTAAACCGTGTTGTTTAGAAAGGTTTATGCAAACCAAAAAAATCCAAAATTAACTCCTAAAAAGAAGGCAACTCCTAGAATTAGAGGGAATGTGAATAAAGCTAATGTAGGAGAGCATAAAGCCTCCTGGTAGACCATCAAAGAAATAAAAGAGAGAACGAGCTTCTAGAAAGGAAGTAATGGAAGGGAAGCAAAGATCCTTGGTGGGTGGTAAAAAATCCAATCTTTTCAAATGATAATTCTCTCATGGAATATAAGGGGTTTAAACAACCCAAGTAAACACCAAATTCTAAAGGATATCAGGAAGGATAGGAAGCCGAACATTATTATTTTGCAGAGAAACAAAAATGAATAAAGACATAATGATGGATTTCATACGCTTTTTGGAAAGAAGTTAGGTTTCACTACCAATCATCTATGGGAACTTCGGTGGGCTCGCTCGTCTTCGGGATCAAAGGGGTAGAATATGCGTTGGATTCAGACAAACTAGTTAGGCAGTCTAATGTCTTCGACACGCACTAATGGAATTTGCGAATCTAAGGCAAAGAAGGCCCTTCTAACTTGGACTGGTGTGATAGATCGATCAGCAAGGATGACTGCTCGAAGGCTCCAATCAATATCGAGCTCTGGCGTGATTCGATCTATGGGTTGCGGAATACGTGGAAAATGACCTAGGATAGTTTCGTGTATGTCTCCTGATAAGGTCATATAGTGGATGGTGAATATAATTGACTTTTATGGACGATTTTCTGGCCTAGTCCAGAATTCTCTAGCTTCGTTAGCCGCTATATTCAGTAAGGACAATTGTTCGATGATGATGGGTGGAAGTGGAGTGGACTGAAATACTAGTGTGCGTAGGCCAGTGTCTATATCTAATTCTCTTATGGATTCGTTGGGCTGTGGGATCTGTGGATCACAACCATAGACTCTTGGTTGTTGCGGTCCTGTTATGGTCATACGCGAGATCAAGTTCTAATCCCTAGTATCCAGTAATCATACGCTTTCTCAGCTTCTATGTTTAGAACCAACAGTTGTGCAATCTTCTCAGAATACCTCACAGGCGTTCTCGCAACCTGGATTCTTAAGCTGGTATCTATATCTACGAGGGTGTCTCCAGCGTCTGGCTGTGGAACTAAAGGATCGCACCCGAATGTTTGTTCTCTTTCAAACCCTTCTACAGTCATGTGGATGATTTTCTAGGGTAATCTGTAGTTTGGCTGACTTGACCAAAATGCATGTGCCTGGTCGTCTTCTATGTTTAATCCTCTTAACTGAGAACTGATCAGTTGTAAATCTGTGGTTGTTCGGAATACTTGTATTCTGAGATTTTGGTCTATGTCAACTATTGTTGTGATGAGGTTTGGTTGAGGCACGATTGGCTCAAATATATATTCCCTGGGCTCCTGAGGTCCCGTGATTGTCATACGAAACAAAATGCAAATCTAACTGCATGAAATAAATCTAACATATATAACTTTTTATTCTTCTAAGAAATCTTTTGACAATTTTAAGGAAAGCAAACTATTTTAAGCGTATCTAGAAATAATAATTAAATAACAATTTAAAACAGACAAGATAACCGAGTGTAGTTATTTGCCTGTGCGATTTGTAGAATTATTCTAAATAAATAAAATAGCTCGTCTAATCTATCTGCAAGATTCTCGATCCTACCTCAGAAGTGAGGAGTGAATCATAGTTTCTCAGAAACTATCAATCCTCACAGCTTCCCTGGCAATATCGAGAATAGAATTTACTGAAATGAAGCAATTTATCTACTCTATTTGATATGATTCTGACTAGAACTTTGAAATTTAAAACCTGGATTCCGCAGAACAGTGGCGAATCCGATGGTGTGTGTGATCTCGTCCCCTCAGTATGATCTCCTCGTTCTTTCGTGTTCACGTGGATCCAGAAAAGCGTGTAATGCTAGCACCGATAGGAGTAGATTTTGGGACAAGGACAGCTCAGAATGCAGACCGGAAATGCGAGTAGGAGAGGGATAGCGCAAGAGTACAGAGCTTGGCTTATGCGATTCCTAGCGGGATTTTACTGCGAGTCATGCAACATGAAGCGACGAACCTGTAACTATCCTATACGAAGAGCAAAACCTAACTTTAATGGCTTCCTAAGCTACTCTGTTCGATGGATTGGATAAAATAAAGACACTGCTTGCACAAGTTGGATATGTGGCTTACCAGCAGCTGAATAAAGCTAACCAGGCATATAATGAACTGAACTAAGAACTCTAAGCAACAATGAAAATTAAATCTACGAGCAAAAAGAGGAATTCAGAGGCAAGCTTTAGCTGGATTTGGATGAAATAACACTTTACTTTGCACAAGATGGGTATGTGGCTTACCCAGCGGTGAGCAATTTAACAAAAGATGCAAGTGAATTCAAGCTATGGCTTCTAAACAAGCTAACTAGCTAAAACACTAAAATGAGAAATGAAAGCAAAACTCAAACTCAAACTCCAAAATCCGACCAAAATTCGGACTAAAAACTTTACAAGACCATTTGCATGTGCACAAACCATGCATTTATAGGAATTCAATCACCCATGAAATTGAATCAAAACAAAATTGAACTCCTAAGCAAATTAACTCCTAAACAATAAACAAAGGAAAAACACTATTTAGGGGACCAAAAACATAAATGCATGCTCAAGTCGGCAAGGAAAAGCTGGTGAATCGTGATATTTCACGCGAGTCACGTCAAAGAACGTTACGGAAAAAGCGCGCACGGGACCGCCGCTGCGGCGGGCGGCGGTTCTGAGGACCGCCGCCCGATCGGGCGGCGGTCATCCTGGACCGCCCGCCACTGTAGGGCGGCGGTTTAAATCCTTGAAGATCAAAAAGGCCAAGGAAAGAAAAAAGGGGGAAAACAAAGGGCGCGGGGGCTAAGCGGGGCATGTGGGATGTTAACGCATACTCCGAGGGCTTTTCCGGATCCCGAACACCTTGCGAGGAGACCTGTATCATCATTGGGGCACTTATTACGCTGTTCGCCATCCGAGTACCTTACAATTTTGGGTACGTACATATTGCCCCCTCGGAGAAGCGTTTTAGCCATGAAGAGGCATAAAACGGTGGGTCCGAGTATGGCAGTCCCGAAATGGGGAGTTAGAAGCTATACCTTACTCGTCCGTGTGTTGAAACGACGCCATCCGAAATTCCCGCTATCTGCAAAATGAAAAGAGAACTCAAGTGCAGATAGATACAAAACTTGGAAAATAAACGCTAAATTAATAGGGAATGAGAACGTACCATTCGTGCGGGGATAGGAACTTACCTCCATCAGCGCTCCAAACCTGCGAAAAAGTCTTTTTAAAACGAAATAGGGTGCTATATATATGAAAGTGGGCCCATTTTCCTATTCATTTGTGCGCGTTTGATTTGATTGATTTTGAGCTCTGGGACCCACGGTGACGGTTTCATGCGTGAGTAGAGTCAAAACGTCCGGCGAGATCGTGATCATGCCTCCACGTGCGGAACACCGCCCTGCTAGATCACAGGTTGGTTTTCTTCAATTTTGTGTTTTTCCCCCTTTAAATTTGAAATGTTAAATTTGTCGTAATGGGGGGGTTATTTTTGAAAATGTTAGGTTCAAAAGGTCCACCTAGGGGGGGCGCCTACTGGGTAGGCTCCATTTTTAGTTTAAATGGTCTTTTTTTACTCATTTTGGGCTTTTTGGGGTTAGCAACCCGTGTGGGTTTTCGGACCGCGACCGCCGCCCTGGCCAGGGCGGCGGTTACATGACCGCCGCCCTGTTCAGGGCGGCGGTTACACGACCGCCGCCCTTAAGGCGGCGGTTACAAAACCGCCTCCCTGCTCAGGGCGGCGGTTCTGACCAGAATGCAAAAGAACTTGATTTTTGAGATTGCACTTGTATTTTCCTGCATTTCTATACGTTTTTATGACCTTCTTGGTATTGCTCAGATACTAACTTGCTCTGTTTTGTGTGTTTTTGGGTGTATGCAGGCGAGGGAGGAATACATCAGATGGAGCCGAGAGAGAGAGTGTGACTGGCTGTCAGGGGTATTGGATGCCCTCTCACCAGACGAGGAGGACACACTACAGAGGGCCGGTATACTGCGCATATCGCGCGTCCCACATGTCACACCATCTAGTCACATCCTTTGTGACTTATTTTCATATTGGGACGCAGATCGGAACACTTTCCGACTGCCAGGGGTCCGCGGTGAGTGGACTATCACGTTGGAGGATGTCTACCGTATTTTGGGGGTCCCGATCATCGGGAGGAGACTCACATTAGAGACGGCAGGCTCACGGGCACAGATTGCACAGTGGGCAGGTTACATGGGAGATGCAGCTATCTCCACGGGGTCGAAGAAGGGAGTGAGAGTTCGATCCATCCCTTCTTTGCCTATCCCCATATTTCGACAGGCCATCATGGGGATCCTTGCCTCGAGATTGATTGGGGACAAGGGAGGGGACACTTTGTTATACTGCTGGGCCCCCATCATTGCACAGATAGAGGGGCATGGCCGGATATACGCCTGGGGTGCAGACATTCTGGGGACCACCTACCACGATTTATACAGGGTGGTCCGTTTGCAGGGACAGTCATTGAGCCACCCGACTCTAGTCATGAGTTGGGTGTATGAGCATTTTATTCCTTATGGCAGAGGCGTAGAGGTGGCAGATCCAGGGGCTGTGAGGGCAGCCAGATGGTCAGATATGTCGGTGCTTAGAGCACCTCACCAGCCAGTTGCCTCCCTTACCACAGCAGATATGGAGGCGACACCGTACCGGCTTATGGCCGGCATATGGGGCGAGGAGACCCTTACATTGATCTCTGCTCCACCACAGGGCAGCTCATCGACCGCGTGGGACGGGTGGAAGTACATCCTTTTGGGAGAGTTCCTCAGCAGTTTGGCCTTCCATATGCGGGCATGCTTCCCCCAGTGGCACCAGCTTACAGATCAGTTCGCGAGGCCAGAGGGGGGCCTAGAGGCCGAGGTTGGACAGTGGTCACTCCTGGCACTCCCATTGCAGCTAGGAGGATAGTTCGGGCCAGAGGGAGAGCCGGTGCGCCTCGGGCACCTTTGCTTCAGATTGCTGCGGGTCCTGCTCACAGCAGCGATGACCCTATAGACATTGACTCCGATTCTGAGGAGCTTACAGAGGGAGGGTCGGAGGAGCAGACTGATGATAGCGATCCTGAGTGGCATGACACTCAGGATATTATGCAGGCGGAGAGGGCCGAGGAGAGCGCAGAGAGGGACACTCTAGTCTCAGAGGAGCCACTCTCTCAGGGCCATGGTGGAGAGGATGAGTCAGTTGTGGGGCGACATGTTGCCCCTGCTACAGGAGCAGCCCCTCAGTCGGCAGCGGCATCCGCGGCGGGTGCTGGCCCCAGCGATCCATCTTGGAGGCCCGGTGATCCGAGTAAGTTATCCTTTCTTCCTTTCAATGTTTGTTTAATTTAGGATTTGTTATCTCTCCTTGTGTTTGTATCTTGTATATTTCATCCTCTTGCTTGGTTTCTAATTCGTTTTTCTCCTTTGTTTGCAGAGACTGTCGACGAGTGGCGGGATCTGATCCGCAGGGTATGCACTGATTCCCTGATGATCCCCATGGATAGGACCCGTGCGGAGCTATCTGTAGATGTCGGGGAGCCCTCAGCGGCTGGCAGGCATACTCCGACGTCTTCGCTCCCATTTGGCACGTGGCCAGGATGGTGTCGACTCTTCGTACAGAGTTGGCAGGCTATAGGACGGCTGAGCGTCTTATGAGGAGCCATTCTCGTGGTGAGACCGCGGCTGCTCCTCGGGACCCTGAGCCCTCCGTTCATTCAGAGCGCCGGCGTAGCCGGAGCCCTAGGCGAGGGCGCGCACCTTCGGAGGGGTCGCGTAGGGGTTGAGAGACCACTTGGCTCCTATGTATTTTGTATTATAGATTTTTTTGTATATCACGGGCTCTTTGAGCGTTTTGACCATGCCTAGTGCATGATGGCATTGTATATAAACATTGATTATTTATATATATGCATTCGTTTTTGGATCAAAAGCTTGTCACTCATGCTTTCCCTTTCTGTTTCCAGTTTCCTCATGTATACTACGATGTATGTTTTATATGCTTTCTAGAATGTATGCAATGGAAAACAGATGATGCAAATGTTTGCTTTCTTTTTGTGTTTCATGATGCTGATACATGATATTGTAGATATATTGTGATCTTGAATCTTAGCTTCTGTGAGCAATTTGGATACCTCATGTTTGTTTTGGCAAAGTGATGAAAATAACCAGTATGATGAACAGATTAACTTGCCCCACTCCTAACTCCACGCAACTAGTAAGATGCGAGGGCTTATCACCAAGAGCCAAGAAGGGCGCAAGTTATGAAATATGGTAAAATGATAGTGATGAAAGACAGACAAAGCTTTGGCGGAACCAAATTGGAAGCTACAAGCCTACCCTACCTGAATGACTTCATAGTTTTGGATGCAACTTGCTTTGCGGTTTATCTAGACTTAGACCCGTAGATGGCCACATAGTAGACAAAATCTGGATTTTTAGGATTTTTAACTCTTTTGGAATTTTGAACATCTGATTCATTCGTTTTTGACTCAAAGTTTGAATAGTTTGTTTATGACCTTTTAACGTTTGCTTTGTCAAGAGGACCCCCTACACTTTGCCCCATGCTACCAGTAAGAAGCGTGGGTTTATCACCGTGGGCAAGGCATAGGCGAGTAAGGGCATTTCCATCCTTTCCCAACCCTACGTCACTAGTAAGAGAGCATGAAGCTCATCAGAAGGTTGGTGGGGCAAGGAAATGTGTAAAAATAAAATTTTCTGTTTAATCACTTTTTGACTTGCTTATTTGAGTAAAATGTCAGTATATGCTTATTTCCAAAGAGATGTATATATGGGATAGATGTGACACCATGAAGCTTCTAGAACAGACCTTAGGCAAGACACCTATCCTAAGAAGAAATCAAAGCGAGAACAAACTTGCAGATCTTGGTATGGTTACCGTTAGGGCTTTGTCATGTTTGATTTATTTGATAAAAGATTCCAAGATGATTTGATGATATCGAAGATGGAGAGGTATGATTAAAGAACATTATGCCAGAAACATCACGAGTTTGTAATGAATTGCTTTGAGAATAGATTTCTTGATCACAACTTATGTAAGAACAAGTGGACAAAATGATCTAATCTATATGAAGATGCAATGTAGATAGTTATATAGGTAGCGTTAGCTGCCTATGCGTAGAAACGTTTGAGGTGCAGGGAATTGACTGTTTCGCCAAACTCCTCACCTTCTAACGTACATAAGAGGTATGCACCATTTCCGTAGTCCTTCATGACTCGGTATGGGCCCAACCATTTGGGCCGGAATTTCCTTCCTTCGCCGGTCTTCTTGTCGATCCGGCTGTCTAGTCTTAGAACTAGATCACCTTCGTATATATCGCGTTCATAGACCTTCTTGTTGTACTGCCGGCACATTCGGTCAGCATAAGCTCTATGCCGCTGCTCAGCATCTAACCTAGTTTCATCTAGGCTTTCTAGTTGGGAAAGACGTGCTTCTCTGTAAGCGTCTTCATCCAGAATCCCTTGTAGTGAAATGCGGAGACTGGGTATTTCGACCTCAAGCGGGAGAAGCGCCTTACCCCCCAAATACTAGCGAGAAAGGAGTTGCTCCGTTGGTGTTCTTATTGAGGTTCGGTGGGCCCCAAGGCCGGATATAACTTCAAATGCCAATCTCGCTTGTTTTCTTTCACCGTTTTAAGGAGAATGGCTTTCAGTGTTTTGTTTGTCGCTTCAGCCTGTCCGTTGGCTTGGGGATAATACAAGGAAGCCGTATGATGGCTTATCTTAAATCTACTGCATAGTTCGCGAACTTCTTCATTTTTAAAAGAAGTTCCATTATCGGAGATAATGATTTGCGGGATACCGTACCTGCAAATGATTTGGTTCAAAATGAACTTGGCGATCACAGAACCAGGTACAGTAGTAAGAGGCATGGCCTCTACCCATTTGGTAAAATATTCAGTGGCCGTGATTATAAAATTATGGCCATCTGTGGATGAGGGAGAGAATTTCCCTATTAAGTCTAGACCCCATGTAGAAAAGGGCCATGGAGTAGCGATTGGTTGCAGAGCTTGTGCTGGCATGTGGATCTCGTGGGAGAATTCTTGGCACTTATGACACCTGCGTGCAAACTCTATCGCGTCATGTTCTAGAGTGGGCCAGAAATAGCCCATTCGATGTATTTTTCGAGCGGTGGCATGGCCACCGAAGTGGCCTCCACATATACCGTTGTGGGATTCATGGAGAATCCTCTTGGACTCTTCTGTGTCAACACACCTTAAGAGCATTCCATCGAATGCTTTTCGATAGAGCACCTGCTCTATAATGACATATTTAGCTACGATTATGCGTAACCGCCTTCTTTGTTGTGGTGTAACTGCCTCCAGTACGTATGGTCCATGATATAATTAACGATATCAGTGTACCAAGGACACTCAGAGATAGCGGGTCGTGTTTCGATGTAGTATACGCATTCATCTGGAAAGTCTAAATCTACTAGATCGCCTCCGTCTAATGGGTTGTCAGCTAACCAATCCGTGATGATTTGTCCTTTAACCGACTTCTGATTTACAAATGTTAATTCGAACTCTCCCATTAAGGTTATAAAACGTCCAGCCTTTTTAGATAAGGACCCTTGTGTGAGAAAAGTTCGTAAATGGTCCGTTTTTACCATGACCTTCGTTTCTTGATTCAGCATATAATGTCTTAGGCGTTTAGTAGCAAAGACTATGGCAAGGCATTCTCGTTCTGCTTGTGTATAGCGTGTTTCATAGTCGAGCAGCGTTCGGCTAATGAAATAAATCACACGTTCTCTCTTGTTATCGTCTTCTTGGGCCAACATACAGGCCAGCGAGACATTGGTAGCTCGCGAATATAGGATTAACGGGTGATCTAGCTTAGGTGGCATTAGCGTAGGTGGTGATAACAGAAAATGCTTAACTGCATCAAAAGCTTCATTGCAATCTTCAGTCCAATCAATGCTATAATCCTTCTTGAGTAAATTGTTGATTGGATGAACGGTGAAGCTTAGGTCGGGATGAATCTCCGGATTGCACCGACTTTCGAGAAATGATCTGATTCCAGATTCACTCGAAGGTGGGACCATTTCGAGGACAACCGAATTTTGGTTGGATCAACATCAATCCCTCGTGACGATATGATGTAACCTAGGAGCTTTCCTCCTGTTACACCAAATACGCATTTCTCTGGATTTAGCGTGACTCCGTATTCTATTAGACGTGAAAGAATGACGCGGAGTACTTCGGGATGGTCACTGCGCTTCTTGGCTTTAGCTAATAAGTCATCTACGTAAGATTCCACGATTTTATGAATTAGATCGTGAAATATGTATGTCATGGCCCATTTGTGCGTGCTGTAGGCGTTCTTGAGACCGAATGGCATAACAAGCGTAGCAATAGGTTCCCAAGGAGTTATAAACGTGGTTTTAGCTTGATCTTGCTCAGATATTCTGATTTGATTGTATCCCGAGAATCCATCCATGAGAGACAAAAGTTCAAAACCAGCCGTTGCATCAACGATAACGTCTATGGATGGTAATGGGAAATCGTCCTTAGGACACGCTTTGTTGATATCTCGAAAATCTATGCAGATGCGTATCTTTCCATTCTTCTTGAGAACGGGAACGATGTTAGATACCCATTGGGAGTAGTCAACTGGCTTGATGAATCCTACCTGAAGGAGTTTTATTACCTCCTCTTTTACCATGAGAGCTACTTTGGGCTTCATGGGTCTTGATTTTTGTTTAATTGGCTTTGCATCTGATCTAGTGACGAGGTTGTGCACCGCAATGTGGGGTGCGACTCCCGTCATCTCCTTGTAATTAAATGCAAACGCCTTTTGATGTTCTTTGAGAATCTGAGTATGTATTTCCACCTCTTCTGGGGTTAACGAAGAGCCTAGTTTCAATATTCTTGGTTCATCTTCTGTCCCGATGTTGACATCGATTGTTTCTTTGATCAAAGAGGCGTTACCCTCTTCGAACTCAGGTGGTGCTGGAGGTAAATCTAAATCATCCCCATTTTCTACTGCGTATATGCTAGGTTCCATTTGTGAGGGAAGATCCGTTACGGGATTTCCGAAGTAGGAAGACGAATGTGGAATCAAGGATAAATCTAGCATGTGATAGGAGAGATGTAGTGCCGCATAGGCATTTAAGTAATCCAAAGTAGCAGCATCATTATCAACATGGTCTAGGACGGTAGATTCACTTTCGCTTGAAAGAGGATTTGTCATTGTTTTTATCAATGGTTCATCACGAATGGATACCGTGAACTGGGTATCTTCTAACTCATTGCTCGGAGTAAAACGTGATGCTGAAGTTGCTATTGAATCGGCGAGAAGATTTTTCTCTCGCGGGATTGCTTCAATGGATATGAAGTTGAACGCCTTGCTTAAATCTAACACAGCGTTTTTGTAGAGTTGTAAATGTTCGGCTTTAGTTTCATATACTTCAGAAACTTGGTTTGTCACTAATTGCGAGTCTCCCAGGACTCTGATGTTATCAATACCAATTCTTTTGGCTAAGGTAAGGCCAAGGAGGAGGGCTTCGTACTCAGCGCCGTTGTTTGTGCATTCAAAGTTTAATTTAAAAGTGAATGGGAGGACTTTCTCCTCGGGCGAAGTAAGAATTATACCTGCCCCGCTCCATAACGACATTTAGCTCCATCGAAATGGAGAGTCAATACTTACTTAGGGAGTACGGATGTTGGGGCATCTGCTGCGTTTGCGCATTCTACTTCTACCATCTGAGAGATCCTCTGTTTGGTGAGGAACCAACACCTAGGAAAATCCTATGCCCTCTTGAATCGAATGGTAAGAACATTGGTGAATCTTGTTCTATCAACTCAACGATTTTGCAGTAGTCCCTAATGATACTGTTTCTTTAGTTTTATCTTTAGGGGTTGGAATTGTTTTGGCTATCACTGGTAGTTTCAAGATCCGTCGTAGGTACCAACTTTTCCTCTGGTTTTGGGTCAGTAGGTTTATTAAGTTGGTTTGTTGGCAGTTCAAATTCTGAGTGCACCCCTGGTCTTTTCTTTAAATCAGCTAGGTGCAAATCGAAAGGTTTTGGATCGCCTTTGGCTACAAATACCTTTCCTAGATGCAGGAATCTTACTTCTTGAAATAGCGTGGAAGGGATTGCCTTCATGCGGTGTATCCATGGTCGGCCGAGGATCATATTATAGTTAGTTTCCCGATCTATAATATAAAACTCAGTCAAAATGGTTTTGGGCCCTAAGGTGACCGGCAGTATAATAGTTCCTATCGAAGTGGCTTTAAGGCTATCATAGCCTCTCAATGTATTTCGAGTAGTGGAACAGTTTGTTTCCCCATATCCAAGTTTTTGGAGGAAAGAGAAAGGGACTATGTTAACTGCGGCCCCATCATCAACCATTGCCCGTTTTACATAGTTATTATAAACCCATACTTGCAAGTGTAAGGCTGGATCACCTCGGCGTGCGATCTCAGCATCTGTGGGCATTTTACTTATTTCGAATATGAATTCGACATCCTTGTCCGGCTGCCCCGGAGGGTGGATATCAAAATCTACGTGATTTACTTGTGTTTCAGGAGGTGGAGTGATGTTAATTAGATGGCCTAGACCTAGTGCTTCTAAAAGAGCAGCTCTGTGAGGGGGAGAGTTCTTTAGTAAGTCCAAAAATGAAATGTGTGAGAAGGTCTTTGTTAGGTCACTAATTAAATCATAGGCACCGATGGGTTTTTCAACTATTTGTTGACTCTTATCTGTCTCTGGCAGATGACTTGGGCTCGGTTGAGAGAAATACTCTCGTGTTCTTGTTATAGCTTCGATAGGTAGTTCAGCGTCTAATTCTACCAAACTGACTATCTTGGGTCTCGGTTGAGCTCCTAACTGTGGCGCAACTGATGGATTTAATGAAGTCGAGGCTTCATGATCATTGTTTCCCGTCATTGCACTTTTGTTTGCTCCGGTTGGATTCAGCCTATTGCCATCATGATTTGGGAGCGGATCGTTAAAGATCTTGAGGGGAGCATTCTGAGGAGAAACTGCCCCTGCGAGCGTATTTGGTGATGATGAGACGGGATCTGCCAAAAACAAGTCTGTGAAGAACTGTCTTTGTTCTTCTGGCAAGCGTTGCATAAATTTATTGTAGTCACGGCACGTTCTAGTATCGTGACCCCGAATTTTATGGAAACCACAATAAGAATTGGGGTTGTAATTCCCATTTTGTTGGTTTGGTGTGTATTGTGGCCTAAAATTTCGATCAAACTATTTTGCTATTAGGATTAAAGTTTTGGAATTGTTGTTTCTGGTTTTGACTTTGGTTTTGGTTACCAAATGAGTTTTGGCTTGGCCCTTGTATGGGATTTCGTTGTTGTTGTTGTTGTTGTTGTTGTGGATGGTTAAAATCCACTGTATTGATCGTCGGGGTAAAGTTGTTGTTTCGTTGGTTGTTTGTTTGTGACGGAGCATTAACAACATTCACCCTCTTGGGCTGGTCGGTTACCCCATCTGTTGTTACCCCACGATTTTTGTTAAGGATTTTGGGTCCTTGATTGACATTTGTGATAGTTGTAGTGTTTTGAGTGGAGGTGATTAACCTCCCGTTTGTTCCATATGTCTTACGACCACTATCTATCGCTGCTTGGTCTATTCGAAGAGCGCTCTCAAGTACTTCATCGTAAGTTCTTAGTGGGAACTTCTGGACTTCTTCCTTCACCTCCTTGCTGAGAGAATGAAGGAATAAATCGCATAGTTCCATCTGATCCATGTTTGGAGCACTTGCTGAAGAATAAAGAACTGTACGCCACCTCTGGATGAAATGGGTGACAGATTCGTTGTGTTCTTGTTTGATGTGCAAGAATTCCCTGATTCCTGTTCTCAACAGTTTGTTCATGTCGAAGGCCTTGATGAACTCTGACACGAGTTGTTTAAATGAATGGATGGAGGCTTCAGGTATCCTGTAATACCAGTCGAGAGCAATACCTTCCAAGGTTTTAGGGAATATTTTAGCAACAACCCCATCCCAAGGGAGTAATTCTCGTATGGCTGTAGCGTAAGCTTTGATATGTGCGTTCGGATCTCCCTCACCCTTGAACTTGGGTAAATCAGGAAGAGGTCTTGGAAGCATGACGCTTCGTATGGTGAAATCTAAGGGTTCCTTTAGATATTCTGAATAAGTCCCTATCGCATAGCTTTCGACCATTGATGGTGGTTGCTGAGGGAGTAACGGTGGGATAGGTTGTTGATATGGTGCAGAGTATGCGTTAGCAGGGGCATAAGGAAGTCCCTGCGTTTGAGCAAACATGCCGGGAGAGGAGAACATATCTCCTTGTGGTGATTTAGAGTACATGTTTAAGTACGACGGGGTGTTGTCAAGGAATGGATTGTTTGACACTAGACCGGGAGGAATAGTGTTAGAGATGGTGGGCCTTGTTGGCGTTTGTTGTGGATAGTGAGGAGGCATGCCTAACGTGCCTACTCCTGTGAGGAGATCTACTTGGCCAGAGTGGTATGGAGGATTGGAACTTCCTGTTTGCATGAACGGAGAATTTTGACTTGCTTGAGCAAGTTCTAACCCTCTCACTCTTTCTACTAACGTTGAAATGACTTCATTTGGTGAAGTCACGGTGCTTTGCCTGAGCGGCGTTTGTTGTATACCCTGGTGTTGTATAGGCATGTGATAGCCTGTCATGAACTGATTGCTATCTTGCCAAGTTTCTCGAGAGTATTTCCTATATGCAGTGGCATAGAGGTATTTTCTTGAAAAGAGATCTCGGGTTGTATTTGTAAACCTCCTATAGGTGGGTACATACCCGAGAATGTTGTTCACTCCTAGGATAACGTATTGACTGTCCATCATCTAAGACCAGGTATGGGTCTGACTGTCTACTGATTTGTGATCTAAGTAGCATTTGAGGAGACGAACCAGATTCTCGGTAAACGTCATATTGTTTGAACCTGAAGGCTCTGTTTGTTGCGTTTGAGGGGGTTGATCTAACTCCTCAGTTTGAAAAGATGAATTATATCTGATTCTTGGGGTTTGTGTTGACAACTGATTAGTTGAATAGTTGTCGCCCCATACTGAGAGCGAGGGTGATGATTGCCTATTCTATTGGGCGTAGTATGCCTCAAGACCCAGAGGGGTCTGCCATATGCATCGAATCCCGACATATTCGGGGGGTATATGAATACCCCCAGAATAATGGGAAGGAGCGAAGGTGATTTGTGAAAGGAAACGTGATATTATGACTCCGAAAGAGAAAGTAGGAAGTTTACGTCAGCTTCACTAATTTCGTTTGTTTCACGTCGGGTTCACCAATTTTGTTGGTGGCGATGTGAATGCTAATGAAGTATGAGCGCAGCGTTGTTTTTTTCACGAATTTCACCAATTTTGTCGCCGGAAAAAGCGGGACAAGCGTGAGAATCTACAAGTGACTCTTCCGTACCCGATCTCTCGAGGTCGTGCGAGACAGCCGGTGCCGGTGGGGGTAGAATATGCGTTGGATTCAAGACAAACTAGTTAGGGAGTCTAATGTCTTGACACGCACTAATGGAATTTGTGAATCTAAGGCAAAGAAGGCCCTTCTAACTTGGACTGGTGTGATAGATCGATCAGCAAGGATGACTACTCGAAGGCTCCAATCAATATCGAGCTCTAGCGTGATTCGATCTATGGGTTGCGGAATACGTGGAAAATGACCTGGGATAGTTTCGTGTATGTCTCCTGATAAGGTCATATAGTGGATGGTGAATATAATTGACTTTTATGGACGATTTTCTGGCCTAGTCCAGAATTCTCTAGCTTCGTTAGCCGCTATATTCAGTAAGGACAATTGTTCGATGATGATGGGTGGAAGTGGAGTGGACTGAAATACTAGTGTGCGTAGGCTCAGTGTCTATATCTAATTCTCTTATGGATTCGTTGGGCTGTGGGATCTGTGGATCACAACCATAGACTCTTGGTTGTTGCGGTCCTGTTATGGTCATACGCGAGATCAAGTTCTAATCCCTAGTATCCAATAATCGTACGCTTTCTCAGCTTCATGTTTAGAACCAACGGTTGTGCAATCTTCTCGAGAATACCTCACGGGCGTTCTCTGACCTGGATTCTTAAGCTGGTATCTATATCTACGAGGGTGTCTCAGCGTCTTGTGGAACTAAAGGATCGCACCCGAATGTTTGTTCTCTTTCAAACCCTTCTACAGTCATGTGGATGATTTTCTAGGGTAATCTGTAGTTTGGCTGACTTGACCAAAATGCATGTGCACAGTCGTCTTCTATGTTTAATCCTCTTAGCGAGGGCGATCGGTTGTAAATATGTGGTTGTTCGGAATACTTGTATTATGAGATTTTGGTCTATGTCAACTATTGCTGTGATGAGGTTTGGTTGAGGCACGATTGGCTCGAATATATATTCCCTGGGCTCTGAGGTCCGTGATTGTCATACGAAACAAAATGCAAATCTAACTGTAACGAAGCAAATTCTAACTACATGAAATAAATCTAACATATATAACTTTTTATTCTTCTAAGAAATCTTTTGACAATTTTAAGGAAAGCAAACTATTTTAAGCGTATCTAGAAATAATAATTAAATAACAATTTAAAACAGACAAGATAACCGAGTGTAGTTATTTTCCTGTGCGATTTGTAGAATTATTCTAAATAAATAAAATAGCTCGTCTAATCTATCTGCAAGATTCTCGATCCTACCTCAGAAGTGAGGAGTGAATCATAGTTTCTCAGAAACTATCAATCCTCACAGCTTCCCTGGCAATATCGAGAATAGAATTTACTGAAATGAAGCAATTTATCTACTCTATTTGATATGATTCTAACTAGAACTTTGAAATTTAAAACCTGGATTCCGCAGAACAGTGGCGAATCCGATGGTGTGTGTGATCTCGTCCCCTCAGTATGATCTCCTCGTTCTTTCGTGTTCACGTGGATCCAGAAAAGCGTGTAATGCTAGCACCGATAGGAGTAGATTTTGGGACAAGGACAACTCAGAATGCAGACCGAAATGCGAGTAGGAGAGGGATAGCGCAAGAGTACAGAGCTTGGCTTATGCGATTCCTAGCGGGATTTTACTGCGAGTCATGCAACATGAAGCGACCAGAACCTGTAACTATCCTATACGAAGAGCAAAACCTGCAACTTTAATGGCTTCCTAAGCTACTCTGTTCCAATGGATTGGATAAAATAAAGACACTGCTTGCACAAGCTGGATATGTGGCTTACCAACAGCTGAATAAAGCTAACCAGGCATATAATGAACTGAACTAAGAACTCTAAGCAACAATGAAAATTAAATCTACAGCAAAGAGGAATTCAGAGGCAAGCTTTAGACTGGATTTGGATGAAATAACAGCACTGCCTGCACAAGATGGGTATGTGGCTTACCAACAGCTGAGCAATTTAACAAAAGATGCAAGTGAATTCAAGCTATGGCTTCTAAACAAGCTAACTAGCTAAAACACTAAAATGAGGAAATGAAAGCAAAGCTCAAACTCCAAAATCCAGCCAAAGACTAAAAACTCCGGACAATAACCCAACTCCTAGGTGAAACAACAAAGACTTTATGCACAAGATGGATATGTGGCTTACTAACAGCTGAACAATACTATCTAAACATGCAAGGAATTAACATTATGGCTTCTAAACAGAATAAAAGACTGAACTATGAGAATCAGAGCATGAAATTGAATGAGGGGCAGACCATTTGCTTGTGCACAAACCATGCATTTATAGGAATTCAATCACCCAAAACCAAAACCAAATTGAACTCCTAAACAATAAACAAAGGAAAAACACTATTCCAGGGGACCAAAAACATAAATGCATGCTCAAGTCGGCAAGGAAAAGCTGGTGAATCGTGATATTTCACGCGAGTCGCGTCAAAGAACGTTCTGGAAAACGTGCATAGGACCGCCGCTCTGAGCAGTGTGGCGGTTACAGGACCGGCGCCTTGATCGGGCGGCGGTTTCATCACTGAAGATCAAAAAGGCCAAGGAAAGAAGAAAAAGGGGGAAAACAAAGGGCGCGGGGGCTAAGCGGGGCATGCGGGATGTTAACGCATACTCCGAGGGCTTTTCCGGATCCCGAACACCTTGCGAGGAGACCTGTATCATCATCGGGGCACTTGTTACACTGTTCTGGCAGTACAGTACCTTACAATTTTGGGTACGTACAAGTCCCCAATGATCAACATCGCTTAGTTGTTTGTTTTACTTATTTAAATTCTAGAAATATGTTTATTCTATCCAACATTTATGCTCCTAACTCTTGCTCTGGTAGAAGGATTCTTTGGGATGAGTTAACTAGTTTCAGAAGGCTATCAAAAGAGATCCATTGGATCATTGGGGGAGACTTTAATACTCCTCTGACCCCTGGAGATAAGAAAGGGGAATCACTTCTTATTCTGAAAGTATGGAGGATTTAGATAACTTTATTAATTAGAATGATTTGTTTGATCTTGAGCTAAGTGGTTCTAAGTACACTTGGACAAACAGAAGGAGTGGAGAGGACCTTATTCAGATAAGATTAGATAGATTCCTTGTCAATGTCCAATGGTTACAGGATAAAAATTATTCACTTTCCTCCCTACCTCGCATTGGATCTGATCATAATCCAATCATCCTTAAAACTGGAGAGTTGGAAATCTCAAAAGGCATGCCCTTTAGGTTTGAAAAAATGTGGACCACCCATCCCGAGTTGGAGGAAAGGATTGAGGAATGGTGAAACCTTGAGACGAGAGGAAATTGTATGTATCAAGTGGCGGCCAAACTCGAAATGTCAAAAACAATATTAAAAATTGGAATAAAGAGACCTTTGGCAACATTTTCTTGCAAAAAAGTAAAATATTTGAGGAATTAAAGGAAATGGAGGAAATTATGGAAGAGGGAGCATGGAGTGATGAGGATAAAGAAAAAGAGAAAATTCTCCTCTGTGAGCTACATACTATATTATGCAAGGAAGAAATATACTGGAAACAAAAATCCATGATTAAGTGGTTAAAAGAAGGTGACCGAAACACCAATTTTTTCCACATTTCGGCCACAATTAAGGCAAGCGAAAGTATGATACAGGAAATCACAAGACCTAATGGGATGATGGTTACTGAGGAGAAATATATTTCTGATACTATCATTTCTTTTTGCAAACAACTCTTTTCGAGGAGGAGGACCAAGATATAAATGCCACTAATAGCACGTTGAGGATCTTTGGGCGCCATGATGATGATATTAATAAAGATCAAATTATTAAACCTTCAGAAGAAGAGATTAAAGCCATTGTATCGATGATGGAGGGAGAAAAACTCTTAGACTGATGGGTTTCAACTTTTTTCAAAAAGGATGTCAGAATAAACGGTTCAAGATTTTTTTCAATCGGGATATATGCTCAAACAAGTCAATCACATGTTCATTTCCCGATTCCAAAAAAAAAAAAACCAAGAGCTAAAGACTTGAGTGATTTCGGGCCCATCGGTCTGCAACACTCTCTATAAAATAATTTTAAAGATATTAGGTTTTCATATGAGGGACACTCTCAGTAATTTCATTTCACCCAATCAAGGAGCCTTCGTGTCAGGAAAACAAATTCTTGTCAGCGTCATCTCCATACATGAAACCATCCACTCAGTTGAAAAATCCAAAAGAGAAGCGATGATTATCAAATTGGATATGCAGAAAGTGTATGACAAGATTTCATGGAATTTTATATTTAAGCTTCTTCAAAAGCTAGGCTTTGATAGCCATTTCATTAATCTGATTTAATCATTCATCACCACCTCTAGTTTTCAACTATTATCACGTGAAAATCTCATGGTTTTTCAAAGATGAGAGGGGTCTAAGGTAGGGTGATCCACTATCACCCTTTCTCTATATCATTGTGGCGGAAGCATTGAGTAGGCTATGCTCAAAAGCTAAAAATGAAAGGAGAATTGAGGGAATCAAGGTTGTTAATGAGGTTGAGAACCAATGTCTCCAACAATTTTTGATGACACAATGCGTTGGGCCAAGCTTTTTCCAAGAAGCTAGGTCTTTCAAAATCATCACTAAGATCTATGAGGAGGTTTTGGTCAAAAAGTTAACTTCAGGAAGAGTTGTGTTACTTCATCAATGTTAGTGAACAACAACAACACCGCTTAGCCACCATTCTAGAATGTAATATAAATAATCTGGATAGTTATATGGGAATGTCTTTGTTTGGTTGTAAAATGGAAGACACTATTTGGAATACAATCATTAAGAGATTTCACAAAAAAATAATGTCTTGGAAAGGTACCTTCGACACAAGATGGAAAATCCCAATTGCTTCGAATATCGATGTAGGGAGTGGCCACATACACAATGTCTATTTTTACTATGCCCCAAAAAATTAGAAAAATTATTGAAGTCGTAAAAATAATATTTTGTGGTTAGGGCCTGAAGTCAAAACTAGGATACCCCTGATAGCATGGGAGAATGTGACAACACTAAAAGATAGAGGTGGTCTCAGATTGAAAAATATGTAGATGATGAATCAAGATCTCATTGCCAAAATAGGATGGAGGTTACATAAAGAGGAAGGCATATGGGTTGACATCTTGAAAGTGAAATATTTACGGAATGTTGGCGACACTTTAGGTTTTTTTACTGATAAAGATCTACCTAAAGGATCTAATTTTTAGAACAACTGGGAAAGTGAGGGAATTGGTGAGAACAAAGGGATCAAGGGAATGGTACAAATATCAAAATTAGGAAGGACTGTTATCCATATTTTCCCCAGAAAAATATTGGATCAGCCACGACCCCGTCTGCATGTAAGGAATCGGAGAAACCACATTCAAACCTTGCAAACAGGTTGTAGAGGGACTCTACAATGGAGTGGCGGGGCCTGTGAAAGATCAAACGACCCTGTGCAAGAAGAAATTCAAGAAACGACTCTGTCGAGTGAATCCGTGCCTTAAATCCATTAAAGAGATTATATGCGGGCTTGGAAATGGAATAACAGGTCGAGGAAGGATAAAATAGTGTCGAAAAGGATAAAGGCTCAAAGAGAAGAAACGGCGAAGGTTCGAAGTCTTCGGGCTCCGGAATAGTTCAGAACGATCTCAAAATTGACTAAGTATGGAGGAGATAGCGGACGTTGCCAAGTGTCCAAACAATGCATCTTCAAAGTTGAATCCAAAAAGGAGGCTCGAACAAGCGCCATGCCTCCATGTGTCCCAGGCCCAAAACAGAGGCAGAGTCAAAGCTAAAAGTCAAAAGGCAGGTAGGGCGGGCCTCAAAAAAGGCTAAGTATAGAAGTGTTAGCAGAAGCTGCCACACGTCAGCTTAGTGCATCTCCAAAATTTAGTCCAAAAGCGGAGACCCAAATGAGCGCGGGCTCGCCACGTTGTCTAGGGTCCGAAAAGGTAAGGAGAGGTGTTGAAAATTCCAAAGAACCTGTGGAGGCTTCCATGTGTCAACCCAACGCTCCTTCAAAGGAAAATCTTGAGCGGGATTTTAAGTGAGCACGGAGCCTCCACGCGTCTAGTTTCATAAAGGGACATGGTTGGGTTGAATAGTCAATGCATTGAGACAAGCCAACGGAGGGTGCTAAGTGTCAACATGACGCTAATTCAAGAGCAAGAATTAAGGGAGGGTTTTTAGACAAGCGCCAAGCCGCCGTGTGTCCCCGATCGATATATGACCCCACCGAGCAAAGGACTTAGCCAAAAACATAAGGAAATCAAGCAGGTCATGGAAGAAGCCACGTGTCAACCCCACGGTACTCAAAAATCAAAATACAGAGGGTTTCCTCAAAAATACGTCAGCCCTCCATGTTTCCAGTTTTAAAATGGGGCCCATATTCGAACCGATTTTCCCACTATTTTATACGAACTTGATCCAAATTTCAAATAGGCATATCTTTCGACTCGGGGCTTGAAATCTAGCAAATGGCACCATTAGAAAGATCTCGGCCTCGTCTACACCATGAAGATCTGAAACTTGAAGTTTGGAGAAGTTATGTGGGAGAAAAATGGATAAAATTCTTTGGGCCATCAATGTAGGATCTATTTTGCCCCAACAACCAGATTGGATTCAATCTGATCCATCGTTTCCCCCTCCTTCGAGGCACCGAACTAGTAATTGATGCAGTCAAGAAAGATTTGGGGCGGATATTTTGTAGGAGGCATTGATGATAGTGGTTGAACTTGAACTGGTTTTTCCCGCTTCTCTCTCTTTCTTCTCTTTGTGTTGAATCTATAAAAGCAGGGTCGGGACTCATTGTAAAGGGTTGGACATTCTTCTGTTTTGCAGGCTCCCCTTTTCCTCTGGAAAACAAATTCATGGAGTTTCAGACCTTCCATTAGATTGCAACACGTTTTCTGCCTTTTGGCCATTTTGTAAATGCATTGTATCAAATCTGCAGAGCAATAATACATGTTTGTGGCTGATTTTTACCCTTTCTTGTCTTCATTGCTCTCATCTGGTCTTTCATTGCAAAACTGGTTATCTATGCTTGATTATTGTATGCATTTTTGGTTTGTGCCTATCAGCAAAACGAATGTTCATCATTCCTTCGGTGTATCACCTGGTTAGCTTAGTTTTAATTTCTTGCATTCCTTTCATCCTTGTCTCCTTGGCAAAATTAGATTAGGTTTAGGAATCAATCCTTTGCAAATTTCATGTATGCACCTAGACAAAGGAATAGGAACCAACCTTAATCTGGAGAGTTTTCCCATTTTCAAAGTCCCACACTTTTGGGGAAGACTCAATGTTATGCAAATCACATCAAATGACAAGTTTGAAACACCAAATCTGAGAGGTCATTGGGGGTGCTTGTGATTTTGCACTAATAGGACCCTGGATCATAAATCGAGGCACTAAAAGATGAGATGCCCCTGGAAAGATCACCTCTTGTTTTACAAAGGGGAGGTTGGTGAAAGAGTGTGTGACTATTGGACAGAAGGAAGGAAATGGAAACAAATTATTCTCCCACCTTCCTAGAGTGCCCCCTCCCCCACCGAAACCCTCAACAATGAACTTAAGTTCTACCACATTCCACCAAGATAAAGTCAAGATGAGTTGATATGGAGGAACACAGATTCTGAGAATAATGAAGTTAACTCTAGCTATCTGCTCAAATTTGAACAAATTGAAGCTAATGATTACTAGAGGAGAATTTGGAACAAAAAAACTTATTCCAAAAATAAAGAGTTTCTTTTGGGAAGCTGTTCAAAATAAAATGATCACCGTGGACAAGCTAAGAAAAAGAGGCATGATAATCATAAACAAGTGTATCCTTTGTAAAAGCCAAGAAGAAACCGCTAACCATCTTTTTTTAGAATGTTCATTTGGTTTTCAGGGTTTCTCGATGGTGCTGGATATATTCAAATTTTAGATGATCCTCCCTAGGGATGTCTCAAACCTTCCTGAACAATGGATATCGATTTTCCATCATGATTGTGTCAAGGAATTATGGAAATTTTCCCTCCCACATATACTATGGGGTATATGGATTAAAAGGAATAATAGGATATTCAAAAATCATGTTTCTAACCCCAAGAAGGTGGTGAAGCTAATCATCTAGAACCTTAAAGATACTATTCAAATTACAAAAGTAATTCAATCAAACCCCCTTGGGTCTTGATTTGGATATTCTAAATAATTTAAATCTCAATATCAAAAATGAGAGCAATAACAAAGACAAGGAGGAAAATAAAAAGAAGGTTAAATGGAAATTCCCACCATTTGGATGGTGCAAACTAAACTTTGATGGCTTGACTAAGATTAGGGAAGGAAGTGCTGGGGGTGGAATTATACGAGACCATAAGGGTGAATGTCTAAGGGTGTATGTTGGTTCGGTTGGGCACCACTCAAATAACCATGCCGAAGCCATAGCTATGTTGTGGGATTAAAGTTAAGTGGATCTATGAACATACAAAGCCTAACAATTGAAGGGGATTTCTTGTGCGTGATCAATGCTCTTAAACATAATGAAAGAACGGTATGGAAGCTTAAGAATATCATTAAGGAGGCCAAGCAGATGATGGAATAGTTCGAGAGGGTTGAGATACAACACGTGTTCAAAAATAGAAATAAGACTGTTGATGGTTTGGCCAATCATGGAAATGACCTACAGGGACAGATGAGATGGCAACATGAGGATTTACCTTGGAACAATATAAAAAAGTTGATTAATGAAGACAAGATATGATGGGATAGGGAATCATAATTATAGGAATATGTAGGATATGACTCGTGTGGACTTGAACCGCACTTTAAAAAAGGTTGTTAACAACAACACAAAGTTAAAGATCTATTTTTGGTCTTTTTCCTTCATCTGGTTCAATATCACGACTAGCTTTTTTGGAGGGCAAAACATAGGTGGCGATAGAGTGCATATTGAACCCACTACCTATATGCATCTGAAAAGGGATTCCACTTTTTGGTGGCTCCTTTGGCAAGGCAGTTTGTCCATTTTCATTAAAAAAATTGCAGGCCATGATCCGCATCTCGATAATGAATTTAGGAATTCTGGGAGAACGGTCATGTCAAGATGAAGGACAACGAAATCGAGGTCAATGAGAACACCATCGCTGAAGCTACCGGTATGTCCACCGATGGCCTAAATTTTTAAGGATAAAACTAGAAGAAAGCATGAAATTTCAACCTTCTTTGGTCTTGGGGAAAATATTATTTAGTATGATGATGGTACGCTAGAACTTGTTTGTTGAGTAGGTGGGAAAATGTGTCTTGTGGTATGAAATACTTCACACTCAAAGGTAATTTCAGGAATCTTTTCTCTTACCACCTGTCCATTTTGAATTATCTCAGAAGAAACCAAGAAATGAGCTTCTTTTTCCTCCTTAGGTCCTTGACTACTTCTATAGAAGACTACCAAAATGATAAGTTGGAAACCCCTCTCCACCATGGCTTAATTTTGTTGATGTTTAAGAAAGGTAAAATCCTTATTCGTCCCAACTTCAGGGAAAAAGTGATGATTCAGATAATGAAACCCTAGCATATCACATGAAAAAAATAAAAAAGGGTGGGCAACAAGATGGTTGACTTGACATTGCTAACATTATTTGTGATATGAGAAAGGGAGACATGTGTAGGGAGGAAAGTGCTAGGAATAGGGAGAGAGCTAGAGAAACAATCAACTATGAAGTCCACATCCTCAGAGTGGAGTTGGCTACGGACACCATTTTGGTGGTTAATAAAAATATGGTGCAAGAAGTTAAAGACTACCACAAACAAATTGAAATTCAAAACAAGTGTATTGGAGGGTTGAATGCTGACTTTATTATGCAGGAACAGAGGATATCAATCCTTCAAGATCAGATTGCTAAAATGGAAGTTGAAAAGGATGAGGTTAACATGAGGCTAGAAATGAGCAGTTTAGATGAGGAAGACATCAGGGAAATGGAGGAAAAGAACACTGAAAAACACCTTTTAGGGTCATCATCAAGTGCAACTGGAACATGGAAGCGGGCCGAGTACAAGAACCATATGCAAAGATTCTTAGAGCAAGGTGGACTTATGAAAACCCTTTGGTTTCCCTTTTTCTCTATGTTATTTTTCTTTGGGTTTGTTTTGTCTAGCTACTTTGGTGTTCTAAGTATTTTTTTATAGTATCTTGTAATACTTAGACTAGTTGTGGGTTGCTCACGTTCGTGAGCACTATTTATCAAGCTTGTTTGAATCGGTGCTTTTGGTTTCTTTTTTGTTGGCTTATGGGCCTCCGCTTCTTTTTTGTGTAAAAGGTTTTTAGTCCCTTCAAAACTAAATCTTATTATCTATCTAAAAAAGAAAGGATTAAGAATCTACTTGCATTTATATGATTGTCCTTGAAATGTAAAATAGTTGTTATGGAAAACTTATAACATCATCTAGCAATAATTAAAGGAAATATCCTTATTACATTAGTTCCAGTGAGAATGGTTTTTCTGTTATGAGTAAACGAAGAGGATATGGTTTTGGTAAATCACATAATGATATTTTTACGTCTAGAATTGTCTTCCTAATGAACCATAGAATGATCAAATAAGAGTATCACGATAACACTAAATAATGGGAGAAATGTTAACATCACTAATTATGTGACTAATTAACCCTTCAATTTTATAGCATGTGTGAATGTGTGTCAAGTTGAAGCATAGGAAACAAGGAAATTTTAAGCTTGAAGTTAAACCTTGCTATAACCATTATTAGTTTGTGGAACAACGTGTAACATTAATGATGGTATGAATGTATAATGTGTAGATGAACCTTTGTTCCATTGAGGGATTCATTCGTAGCATCTTATTTGACTATAGTGACTTATGACCTTTCGAGGATGAGTTTTGTACAACCTTAGGGAGTAACATGTACCTCACACGGAAGGATGTTGTTTATAAATGGATCTTCCTTGTGAAATAGAAACTAGGAGAAAATCGGTTAACCAAAAGAGACCCAATTAAGTGGGTTACACAATCATTGCATACCTTGTTAAATGTTTTAAATAATTGTAAGATTAATCATACAAAACACTCATTATTTATAACTAGAAAATGAATGTTGAGTACTTTAAGTAAATTTAGTGGAATAACTAGAATTACCATGCACATTCAAAGTGTACTGTAAAGTAATGATAAGAGGGAACTATATGTTTGGCATAAGATAATATATAACCAAGTATTATGGTAATACTAATGTTAATGGTTTTGGTAGAAATGGAATAAGAAGGAACAATTTTGTTCGTTTGTAAATGGTCATTCCATCTTTATCTAAATATAAACCAGAGTATCAAGAAGATTGATAAGTTGTGCTTATTATTATATGGAAATTAATGGAAGAATTTCAAGTCGTTTTAATGTCATTCCTTATTGCAAGGAATCAAACATGATAAATCTTATAATGTAGCAAGTTTATCATGAATCGATGTCGCTACAAGAAACAATGATGAGAAATTTTATGGTCCTAACCTAGAATATTAGTCTCTCTGCTAGTATCTCGTGATTATATTTTCCCTAGAATTATCTTGAGAATAATGTTGTCATACCCATTGATCTAATAAAAATCTCTTTCTATGTTAATCTATGAGCATAATTCCCTAGATGTGTCCTTGAATGACTTAGAGAAATGTGTGAAGGGAAACTTGAGACAAATTTGGTTTGCCACATAAGGATGTCCTTAGGAATCCTTGTGGTCTCATAAGTGATCTTCTTAACAACCTAGGTATGTATGATAGAATTAAATAAGGGCCTTATACCCTATTTAGCATGGGTTCCTTTTGGTTATTATTCTTTTGAGATAACACCCAGGTCATGGGTGGATTCGAGTCATAAAATTTCTGCGAATGTTGTGTCATTCCATGGTCACACCCTTGTGCTAACCCGAGAATCTCCATTCTACCAAATTAAGGGAAGGATAAATCATGTTCAAGCCTACTTAATGTACTTACAAAACACTTTGGTAAGAGGTACATGGGTACTCGTGACTTGGTGTCCAAGTTATACTCTTCTCCTTCTATTTAGTGGGACCACGAGTGTTCTTGAATCCATAGGAGATTGGTGGCTAGGAGGAACTAATGCTGGTTATGAAACTTAGTCATGCATATCCCACGCCCGAGTGGTGGCTAGTGTTTTCTTTGGGTCTCGCCAAAGATGTGCACTCTTGGACCCAACCTTTTATGTTAAGAATTGATGTTGAGTTGTATGTTCTAAAAGTGGTAGTGAGATAAACTAGGAAATACTAACTCTTGATTGAACCCTAGAATGATGTGGACCACGATTGCATTGTGGCATTGTGCGACCTAAAGATATGATCCGTGTTTTCCACAAATGAAATACCTATTTGTAGAGCATCACAATGCGTTCAAAAGTAAAATTATAAACCTTGTGTTAATTTGAATAATCCAAATGTAAGCCTTAGTGATCATGTGGGCCCATTATTATGAATCGTGTGACAAGTGCAAATGTCTTAATTGTTGGTCATATTAAAACAAGAACATTTGCCAATTTTTCTGTTACATTTTGGATGGTAAAAGTTATGTGCATTATAGTTGGTATCAAAGAAAACGTTCAAACACTTGACCCTCTGGGATAAATTGGTAATGAGTCTTGTTTACTCATCCATATGGGTGTTCAGATGAGTTTCATGCCAATCCTTGTTGGCATGTTATGTGGAGTCATTGTGATGTACTCTAGTCCATTTTTATACTATGTATGTGGCTCATGGAGAGCATGTTATAGACGGTCCTCAATCTCGTGTTATAGTATTGTCTTTGTGTTAGGCCCCATAGAGATATTTATATTATGGTTTATCGATTGCTTAGTGTCATTTTTGGGTAGTAGCATTGTAGGTGACATTTGGAGATGGATATCGAAGTTAATAGGTGATTGGTCAGTTGCTCATGAGCTCTATTCATCAGTGGGTATGATATTTGATAGTTAGGGCATATGATATGTGGCAGTATTTGACATTTGAGAGATTTGGTTTCCTCCTTGGAAAACTTTACTTGGATTTTCACCCTTTCCCCATCATTGTATACTACATTATGGATACATTGTTGACTCATTATGGTGAAATCACTCACCGTTATCCTACGATATATTATTCCTATTCTTGTATACTTACAAATTATCATACTTACCAAAATTGTGTGGATAACCCTATATTCTCTCTAGACATTTATGGTTGAATAATTACATTAACATGGTCTTCCTCATAGATCATGAATTTCTATGATATTCAATCATGCATCGATGCATTGAACAATTCTATGTTCTTCTCGGATCATCAAAACTCTAACCCTCTTGACAACCACAATGAACACTTTTGGGATATTTGGTTTACTAATCACATGAATTTCTAATTGATGACCTTATTGGAAAAAAATTTGGTTCTTAGTCATGATGACATTCTTTGGGTATGTTTTTGTTGGTGGAGGTAAATGTTCTTATCCGAGTTACACACATATATTTATAGATTGAATTCAATCATAGATTATGGAAATTGCACTATCTGATCGATATTATTATCATGTTGAGATGCACACTTGATGCTATAGTACCACTATAGAAGGCCACTAAAGGTTGCACAATGATTGTGATGTGGATATTTTCATGTGTATTTAATTTGTAATCTTGATTTTCTCATAACCAAAAAATTATTTATTGGATTTATTGAGAAGCTTTGAGGATCTTCTTGTTTATTTTTGTTTTTTCTTGAACGATTTTGGTAGTTTGAATGCGGGTACTTGGCTATTTTTCTTTGGTTTCCAATATTTTTTTGTTTTGTTTATTTCTAGAACTCGAAGCTTTATGATTTTGAAGCCACTTGGCTAAATGCCATCAAGAATGTTATGTGGATTTTCTTACTTGTTTGATAAGTTGGTTCTATCTTGTTTGTATTTTGTATACATGTCATATGGCGGTACTCTCAAGGTGTCATGTCTACATGCTTAGTGTTGCAGGACATGCCCTTAGATTTGAGGTTATGGGGCTCTGTGTGTCCACAACCATGGAGTGACCCAACCTCACTTGGATAATTGATACTTAATCCTCCTATGGTGGAGTGACACTTGTGATACTTAGTAATCTATGGTTGAGAGAATTTTATGATACTCAATCCCCCTATGATTGCATGACATTTATAATACTCGGTTCTCCTTGGTAGAGTGGCCTCATGACATGCAATATAGTTATTAGATTGTGATGAATTGTGTTTCTCCTTGCATCCTAGGATAATGTTAATTATTGTTTAAGATAGATATGATATCCATATCAGACTTCATAGTTATGTTTGGGGTTATTCACTCTTTCAAATTATGGATTACTTGAGAACAATGTACTTTGGGATATGTGAGGAAAACATCAAGCTACGCACATATGTGATACTTATTAATTTTGATTGGTTATTTTAGCTCCTTTGATGAGGGTTTGAGATACCAAACTACAAATCATGTTGATATATATTGTTATACTTGGATTCATTGGGCACTATACATAGTGAAATCGTTACTTTTGGTCTCGGGGACCTGACTATAGGGGTGTTTTGTCATACTTGTTCTTCTATTTTTATACATTCCTCGTGATTTACCTATTTGTATGAATTTTATGTTATGGGGATTGTGTATTGGGTAACTGTTACATCCCCTCATAAGTATGGTGTATCCTCTCCGTGAGGAAATCTATGGTTTTATGGATACTTGTGTTGTTTCGTCATCGACTCATGGTTAGTTAGAGTGTTTTTCCACTTTGGTTTCTTGAGTGCTTAGTGTAGACCCTACCTTGTTGGTGAATTGACCCATTGTATTGTTGTGGCTAATGTGGTTAAAAGGAATATGTTGAGGATTTGGTCTATGGATGGGGATTGATGGTTTTGTTTCATGTTATTGATGTAAAAATCTGAATTTGAGTCATTTTATGGTTTTAGGTTGTGTGCGACACTGTGATGTCTTGTATTTTTGGAAGAAATGTGGAAACAATGAAAATAATTTATTAAACGATGAAAATAATTAGGAAACATCGAATTAATCATCTTACACTTATGAGAAAACAAATAATTAAAATATGCTTACGAGAAGATGCCACCAAACAAGTTTGGAAATGTTTAAGAAATTTACTTGGACTCACTATGGTTGACAAAACTACCAATCTTCATAGAACATTAAAGAAATTGAGAAAAGTTATAAAATGTGTTTGTGCCCTTGTGGACATGATTTAATGATAGGGAACATCTCACTAATTATTATCATTTTATGTTGGATCCTATAGACTTCCATATTCTTCTATCTCCTTGGTGATGTGTCGCATTGAGGATGATGGTCTTGTAAGGGGGAATGTAATGCCCACTCCTTGAATCTGTCTAGTGAGATTGTGGGTCTTGATGTCGCATATGTTCAGTATGTATGTGATTTTATCTCGTCAATGCAAACTCAAATCAAGTTTCTTCCTTCAGTGAGCTCAAATGGGATGTGTGACCATGTTGAGCCCAAAGAGCTTTGCAGTGAGACAGAATCAAAATTTTTGTTGAGCTCATATTAGTAATAGTAGTAGTAATAATAATAATAATAATAATAATATCAACAATATTTCTATGTTTGTCTTCTTCATCACTATCGGGGTAGATATATATGTGACTTGAATAAAAGTAATAATAGAAAAATTGCAATAATAAAATAAATATTAAAGGATTTAAAAAATAAATTAATTAATAAATAATGGAGGAAAAAAACCCATGAGGGAGGTTAGGGCAACAATTATTTTTAGAGTTTTTGTAATTGCTTTGCAGGTCATTTGGAGCTAGTGATTGTCGAGGTGGCCTTGGGGGTGTTTAGTAGATGTTGGCAAAGTGTAAAGCCATTCTCCTAAACCTTTACCAACATTCACGCAACTTCTTCCATGTTAGCACTATAATTACGGAGTAGGAAACAAAAGGACGCCCATCAAAGCATTTTGAATGGGTTTTTTTGTCGATTTTGTAGTTACATTTTCCATGGTAGATACACAGTGAAATGTGGAAGGTTTCAATAGGGTGTGGATGCACGCGGTAGGCACGCGAATTGTTTCAAAACAATTCCGAGAGAAATGTGGTATCTTGGAGCATTTCTGGCCATATAAGCTTCATTTTTGTTTTTTTATAGTAGCAAGTTACTACATGTTATTTTAATGGATATAACATAACAATTATTCTACTGACTTACAATGTCTAACATTTCCACACAATGCACCAAAAGTGCAAGTACAATACAATAGGGTCATATGATCACCATATGCCCCTAATTCATGACACAAATTTTATCACATAACACAAGAATACATATGTATGACGAATATAGTGATTAACATCACTACATATATACAAACACAATACAACATGGTGACAGAACTTCATGATACATCCCAACATGGTGGCAAAAAACACGGTAAGACACAATTCACTATGAAGCACTTTTTGTTATGCAACACATTAGTACACATATCTAATATCATAAGATGATGAAACACTACAACACTTTCATAGTTCACAATAACATTGTTTTCACACAACAAAGTGTTAACACACAAAAAATTCACGTTGAATCCACAGAGAGAGAGAGAGAGAGAGAGAGAGAGAGAGCAAAACACATCAACATCATAGTTAGTCCACACTAAGTGGTAAACAACAAGTGCATTCACATGATCACAATTACAAGTTTGTCACATCACAACATATTATCACATTACACTTCCAACTCCTCCGCCATCATGAATAACCATCACAACACCAAGCTGTCCCCAGAGGTTTAAAAGCATTAACCTCTCGCTCCGATACCATATGTCATGCCCACAAATTACAACCTCAAAAACAACAATAAAATTACGAATATTTTTTTCTTTCATTGCTTGATTACACAACACCAATAGAGTAACTCAACATCACAAAGGACACTTACACAAGCATGGACCCACATTGAAAACATAACAACACCAAAGGACACTATTGTCAAACTTACTCAAAAGGATGTACACATTACAATGACTTAACCCCACACGAGAATCCTAAGGCTAGCCATGTTCTACAACACATCATTCATGGTTGCATTTTTATTATTATTCAATTCCATTGTTTAACCTTGAAGATTGAAGAGCATTTGACATACAAACAAATATTCTCGTTCCCAAAGCTACATATTCATTATTTCATTTTACATCATTGTTTAAACCACATTATGTATATAAAACATGTACTCATACCTCAAAGTTGTATATTTCCCATTTTAATAAAACATTTTAGATCACAATGATGCCCTCCTTTATTTTCATTTGTTTTAAGATCATCTTAGGCATTTTAGTTAGTTTGACATCATTCAAGGTGCATATGATTTTTGTAACAATCATTCCATAGTTTCATCTCATTTACTCTTGTTCTAATTATATTTACATTGTTACTTAGATCTCATATTAACATCTTTTTAGAACAATTATGATTCGTAACACTTGCTTTTCACTTAGGGATTTAAGACTACAAGGAGTGTGATCTCACACAACACAATTCATTTCATTATTCCTAGGCTCTCAAGTATTAAATACATATTACAAGTGAGACATTTGATACAATTTTATGCGTTCAAATGCATTCTAAGGCAATATTTTCAATCGTGGGGTAAACATAAATCAAAGTCTCTTTCACCAATAACATCATGAAAGGCCACACTATAAATCATTTCATTTTCACTCAAGGAATCTAACCTTATTAAATTCAAAACTAGAGTAACCAAACACCCTTATTTTGCAATAACTTTGTAAAACCCAATGGTATTTCTTTCTACTTTTCAAGGTAAAACTTTATTTGCAATGCCTTAATGGGAATGTCCACAACATTTAGAGCATAGTTGAAATAACACATTTAATCCATTTTTCGTTATACTTACTTACCCACATATAACACAATACTACAAGGCTCCCAGGGAAAAACATGAGAGGTTAGTGATCAAGTACAAATCTCGTAGATAAGTTGTAGGCTTCCTAGAGAGATTGATCACTAGTCAAGCACTCCTCTTCTCGAGTCACTCTAAGATTACATACGAGTGCTGGTTTCTTGACCAGATTCACTCAATAACAAGACTCTCCTCTTTTGTATCATTCATAAGTCATCACTTCTCTTAAGTTTCAATCAAGGAGGAATGACACACAAATTTATTTTGTTTGGAGGATAGTATTCTCAAGGATTACTAGGCTAGAGTCATTTTGATGTCCTTTAGACTAACATTCTAACAATGTGGATCCATTTGCAATTCATATGAGGTGGTTTAGCATCTTTTGACGTTAAACCTACATGTTCATGCGGTAACCTAAATCTATGATCTTTTATTTTCTTCAAGCTAAGAGGGGCCATCAAGTATAAAAGTAACTAGGTTTATCCTTTAAGTTTAAGTTCACCAACTCGCAATTAAGTAAAAATCACTAGAATTCATCGAAATCATCAACATACACTTATCCAATGCAATTGACCTATAGGGTAAAACACAAATATATTTCAATTCCTTAAATTACCCGCACATACATAATGAGTGAATCTTTCTTCCATCAATAATACAACAATTACAAAAGTTGAGAATGAATTTACAAATGCATCATTTTATAAAGGTTTGTATACTAACTATAGAGTTCTCATACTTCAGTGCTTCATTGCAAATACAATTACGACCACTCTTTCATTATACAAACTATACAAGAGTATATATAAATAGGAAAAACAATGCTTTCTTTTTCGCCTTTGAAAGACAAACATTTTTAACACTCAATTCTAATAATTATTCTATGCCACCTGCTTCGCACCTGTCAAAATTTTGTAAGCGTGGTCGGTGAAATACGCTAGCATGGAATTCTCCTACAATATAACACAAATCATGATTACTAATATTCCATTTACAATGAAATAAAATAACTTTGTATAAACAAGAGAGGTAAGAAAAACTTTATTTTTTATTTCATTTCATTTTCAAAACTAGAGAGAGGTAGAGAGAGGAGAGAGAAATAACATCATTTTTCCCACAATCAATTTTCTCAAAACAAGCAACCAAATGAAGATCCATACAATCATATGTTAGTGTCTACAAGTTTTTTCGCAGTTATTTGACTTGATAAGGGTCCACGACAATATTTTCTCATTTTACTATAAGTTGGCAACAACGTCCAAATTAGCCGAAGTGGCTATAAGACTACATTCGAAAGTTGATTCTTGATGGTCAAACGCACCATGAGACAAATCCTATACACTCTCCTATATACAAAGAATTCATTGGAGTTCATCAGAAATCAAAGCAGACAAACATGGTTCGAATGGTGACAATTTTTCCGAGGCAAGCTGGTTGTTATTGTACTAGTTTGACTTGGTCACCCAACAATTGCAGGTTTAGAAAACCTCCTAGCAAAACTAACATATAGAATGTTTTTCTTAGAACTAAGGGTTGCATGGTATTGTCACATATGAGTACTAGAGGTATGCAGAGGCCAAGTTTCATTTCTCCACCTAGGGCCCTAACGAAAAACCCAAACCAAATTGAACTTTTAACTTTCAACAGTGATCTAAAGCTGCAAAAAGGTCTGCAGGGCTCCTAGAGGGGTGACGAAAAATACACAAACAAACATGTGAGGTTGTTCCAAGGTTCGATATAACACTCCACATGACAGGGAACATAGTCAAAACTTGACTTTCCGTTTCAGGGTTTGGAGGGGTGTTTTAGACGTCGTTGAAAATTCATTTATTAACTTTTGCAAGGTAAACAACAAAGTAGTTTTAAACTAGAAAACAAGTTTGATTTGTCATTCAAGTGGTTTCGTTATCCAAAATGGTTATCCAAGATATCCAAACCTCTAAAGAGGTACAATCGAAAAAAAGGTTTACACTTAAACATTTTTCAGTTGCATTGAAAGAAGGGAAATTTCATTGTTTTGAGCTACGGTTCATTTTAATTACCCGATAACATATTCTTCCTTTGTTTTTATTTTCGATATCATTGTAAAAGGAAAAACTAGAATACAAAACTCGTGCAAGATAGGAAAGAGAAAACCATGCATGTAGCTAACGAGGCGGTGAGGGAAAGGTGTGCTAGAGGCACTTTTGTACACACTCCAAGAAACCACATTTTGTTGATGCATATTGCCATTTGTTCTTGTGACTTTGGTATGATTCCACACTTTTACATTTGACCCAAAATTTCATTTTCAACATTGTTGATGGATGCCCATAGACTGATCCAAAGCCCCCCTTTTTTAGTATCTCAAGCAATCACTATATTTGATGAGACCATGTTTTCTCCAAGGAATTTTGTCATACGGTTCATGTGTGCTATGCAAGTTCCGACATTTGACACAAATCATCACCCATATTCGTTTGACCATTCAGACCTTGCTCCAAAGCTCTTGTTTTCCATGGGATGTGTGTTGACAAACGGTTTGGAAGTTGGTTTTAAACCCCTGCATTTGCTCAAATGCATCCTAGCTCATTTTGAGCATATTCCCCAATCACCAAGCGAGACAAACCCACACAACCACCACAGTTTATTTGGTATACTAAAATAAAAGTTTGGAGTCTCTTCAAGAGGACTAACACTTCCCAAAAAGGTCATTCATGCCTCAAATATGCCATAACAATGGTAGCTACTAAATTTGTCCTACATTAAGGTGCCAAGCAACCAAATTCACACAACCCCCACATGTTTGAGGGGCATGTTGGATGCAAGAGTTTAGGCGTCCTCGAGATGACCAGTGCGGCCCACCTTCTCAAAACATTCTCCTCCAAACCAGTGCACTGGATACTTGAATAAGACAACAAGAAGTTTCCATGATCACGGGTAAGCCCCAAAAATGCACAGTTTGGTTCACACGCCTATTAATGTGGTAGCAGTTGTTATATCATAAACTAAAACCTGCTCTAATCTTCATTTCTACACACGCTAGGAGAGGACCCCATAACCGTGCACCCTAACTTTAGGGGCACGTAGATATATGTAGGGGTCTCGTCAACATAAAAAAATTATATCATTGTATAGTGTATCATCATGCCACATCAGTATTTTCATTTCGCGTGTTTATTTGGAGGGAAAAGTAGTTTTTGAATTGATTTAAAATGAAAAAAATAATATAAAGCATTTGAAAGAGGTACCAATGACGGAGCGCCCTATGTGTCACATTGTCATTGGCTCTTAAAAAGTGTCATTAGTCAAATAGTGAACAACTATTAGTCATTTTTTCAACCAATGGTGAAAATCAATGTACATATTTTGGTACCTGCACATTATGGGGTCCTCTTCCTAGTAGAAAATAAAAGACGTGCATTCTCCAAAGCATTTACATTGTTTTACCAAATGCAATCATCAAAGCGCCCAAATGGTCCATGACATGCTCACACTTCTACAACACCTACACCTTTTATATTGGCCGCCAATTCATTGCAAGTGCTCAAGAAAACGTTTGAACCTTGTTCAAAAACTCCCATATGGACGCATCCATGGATAATATGTCGGGAATAAAAAAGATCTAGGCACTACTATGGCGGCTGCCACACTCCCACTCGCCCAAAACAAATCAGAACCAACCACGGAAACCTAACCTATTCCTTGTCCCCTTTTAGGTTTACTTTATTTGTTTTTTTAATTTGTAAGTTTATTTATCTATTCATTGTCATTTCTCGTTGTCTTTTATTCCACTAAAGTAGTGAACCACTACAAATTGACCCAATTAGATAATTTTTATCATCCTTTTATTACTTTGATTTTATATTAGTATTGCTCGTGAGAAGGTTAAAAGTGATTGCTCTGACAAACCGTCAGGGTTTAACATTTAGGTGAGGATTCTCTCACTCCGATTCATAACCAATTCAAGTTTCTCCAAGAATCTAGTTGCCATCTCGAATGGGGATAACTCATTTCATACTAGCATCACGAGTTCATTTATATAATAATAATAATTATTGCTATTATTATTTATTTAACTAAACTCTCAACGACCTCAAACAAGTTCGCATGAAGCGATCATTCACTCCCAAAATGTTTAATCCCCATTCAAACATGTTAGAAAGAGAGGATAAACAAGTGGGTGCTACACACCAAAAATGCACCTCAACTCAAACATTTATCGTTAAATGATCATCGTCATCATTATTATTTTTATTATTATTATTATTATTATTTCATATTCATGACTAGAATCCAAGCTCGCTTCTTGCCCAAGATATTGTAGTCTTGGGTCTTTTAACCAAAAGTAGGTGTAAATGAAACAAACAATCCAAAACAAAATGCACAGGACACCTAGTTTTCTCTTTGGTGATAGTGAGGCATAAACAATCTGGTGTCCCCAGATTTCACCCTGAAATCTGGGACTACCCTATGTAAAAAAATTGTACTTTTAAAATAATGGGTCGTTTTGTGTTTTTATTGCCAGAAATTTCTGTAATGTGTCAAGATATTCCCAAGGAGCCATATTAGCCATTTTCACCAAATACCCAGATGCCCAAAATTGTTTTATTCTGTCGTTGGGGTTTGCTGCAGAGAAATTTGTATTTAATTATTTTGAGCCCCGTTTGAGGCAATTTGTGCTCGGTTTAACTTTGTTGTGATCGTACATATCATTATTCCCATATACCAGTAGGGTTTTAACCAAGAATGAATCCTGGGCTTTATTTGTAACTTCTGGCAACGTTTTGTGTTTTTTGTGTTTTCCCATTTCGTTTTCTGTGAAATTTCTTTGGATCAATTCCTTTGTCGGTTTGGCCTAATTCTTGGCACAGGAGTATTGGAGATCACTATGCACATTGTGCGGAAGAAATTCGCCATCGAGGTCTGGTTCTCTTGGAAAAGATGAAGTCGTGCATCAAAACGCTTCTTCTGGCTGGCCGCATTTTTGGAATAAGGGGTTTGAAGTGGATCATGGGATTTTGGAAGCAAAGCAGGTAGGTGGGATTTTTTTTTGTCTTTGCCTAACAAGGTATTTTTTCCCATTGAAACAACGTCACTTAAGTCACAATGGGAAAATTAAAGGCAACAAGCAAAGCGGAAATTTCTTACCCGCCTCGTAGGGTAAAAATTTTCATTGTGAAATAAAAGAAAAATCACTTAAGCCATTGATGGGATTTTATTACCTGCCTTGCAGGGTAAATAATCCCATTATGAAAGTCAAACAACTTAAGTGGATCATGATATTTTTTGAGCTGCCTTGCAGGTGAATAATCCCATTGTTAATTGGTTTTAAAAATAAAATTCACCCTTGCTAAAAGTGCGACCCACCTTGAGTGAATAATAATGCATTAAATAAATATTTGTTAATATTTATTCACTCAATTTTGGCGCCCAAGCTTGTGAAAAAGTCAACAAATGGAAGTGGACAAAAGGAAGTTAGAAATAGACAATTTTAAAATTAAATAAATATTATTTATTTAATGCAGCCCCTTCATGTCAAAAAGTGCCCCATTTGAGAGAGAAATAATACTTTTAAAGTATTAAATGAATTAATTAATTCCTATTTTCAGTGGCTAAGGTCAAAGCATACTGTGAGACTTGAGTTAACTCGAAGCAGAAGTCTAAAATTAAATAAATTTAATTTATTTAATGGCAGCCATGAGCATGCACAAAATAGGTGCCCCATTTGCAGAGTAAAGCTTATTAATTAATTGCCAGGGAATAAGAAAGAGATTAATTAATCATAGAATCATGAGGATTATATAAGCGGGGGCTGCCATAAAGATGAATTAATTAATTTACAAGCAGAGAAGTGTAGCCCAGACAAAAAAGTGCGCCCCATTTGGAGATGATTTTTGCTCAGAAGGTGTAATAATGCTAAAAGCTTTTAGAATTGGCACACAGGTTGAAGGAGGTTGATTTGTGTCTGGATAATTGTTTGCATAAGTGATACAGGTGCTCAGGTGAAGTTGGTAAAATTCATGCTTGCTTTGCATGCAAATAAAACATCAAATTTGGGGGCGGCAGAGCTTGAATTATGCAGATTTTTATGATTAAAATCCACTTTCATGTTCGAGTTGCCATCTTTTATCGAATTAATTGCAGGAATTCATTACAGGTGCTTTCATAAGAGAAAAGAAGCTTAAATCAATGTCCAATATATTGAACATATCCTTCGAATCTAAAGAATTATCCAGATGATCACGCATTTGGTTGTGAAGAATTCCAGCGAAATAAAGAGGAAAATAATTATTCAAACAAAGATTGCTCCAGCCATGGCAAAGCGGGATGAACGAGAAAGCTCACGGAATCATGCATTACTTCCAGATTTGCTGACATCGGAGACACAAATCTAGGCCCAGATCCAGATCCAAATCCAGATCTCATAATTACAAAAGCTTCGGGCAAAAATTCATCCTCTTGTTTCTGATGCAGCCCGCGTAGAAGTCAGTGTGTGGAAAATTTCTTCCAGGATCTTGTGCATGTGCTCCCAATCTTCCAGTTGAAGCCTTCATTGAATTTGCATTCACCCAGAGTGCTTTCTAGAATTTTTAATTGAAACATTACACTGATGCATGTACTGGAGAAGAACTGCAAAAGCTTCAAGGATAAGAAGGAAGACATGTCAAAGGCAATACCCACAAGCAAATCACAGTCACTTGCTTCCAGATCCAACCGCTTCTAGATCCAGTTTGAATCAAGGGAATGGCATACGCAGAATATGAAAAGGACAAGGTCTGCAACTTTCTTATTTCTTTTTCTTCCTTCTTCTTTCCTCCGACAAAGTAATTGAGCGATCAATTAAATTATAAAGCTTAAGTGATTGGTTTAAAAGCTATTACTTGAAGAAGTCAACCATTGGAGATAGGTGGCGAGACGTGCAAAATAGAAGGTTCTATTTTGGGTTGCAAAATCATGCATGTCATGCAAAGAGGAATTTCAGGAGGGAGATTGTCGGTTGTTTTTTTCGACTTCCACGTGTGCCGTTCAACTAAAAGCTTCCGACTTGTAATTGCCCTCTACATTCTATAAGTAGAGGAAGAACCTTCTGATTAAGGATCAAAATTTGTAAAAAGCATTCTTGTGTTCCAAACTTTGTGCCTGAAACCCCGATAGCCACTTGAAGCAAAAGAATATAAAGGAGCAGAGTTTCAGAGAACTTTGTGTCATGGTGCATTGTGTTTTTAGTTTTTATCTTAGATATTTTAATAAACTTTGTGTTATTTTAGATCTAGATCTAGAGTTTCCTTTGCTTATAATTCTGTGTTGATATATATTGATTTCTTCTATGTGCATGCAATCAACTCTGTTATCTATTGATTGAGATGCACATCTTCCCCATTTCTTCCCTGTGTTTATATAATTCCCTTCTTTTTTAAAGATTTCTTTTATTAAACGATTGCTTGCTTACTTGCGTGAATCTGCATAACTATGGTTCATGAGCTGAATAGTTAAAGTAAAACTCCTATATAGATACTAACATATTTTTATCGACAAATCTGACACGGGAGCCTCACCGGTAAATGAGGGAGATTTATCTCATGACTGCCTAGGTTTTCAACTATGCAGAAAATCTAGCCAACAATTTTTGGCGACTCCACTGGGGAACAACACAAATTAGCAGACCAAAGCTTTCTCAAGTTAGAAGCCGCAGATCCAGTCTTTCACTAGGAAGAAGAGTGCAAACACATCTAGATCCAGATCATCTTCAGCATAATCTGGCAGTTGGAATTATTCAAGTCTATTCTCAAAGAAGACGTGCTCCTTTCATGATGTAGAATCAACCACTTGCCCCTGCAACGCTGTTCCATGGGGTGCAGCCTTTGGACCTCTGAATCTGACTCCTATGCATGATCTACCTAAAGGAACGGGAAAGAATTTTCTAAAATTCTTTGGAGATGACAAACAAAATCCAAATGACCAGTTGGTTGCATTTTTCATATCCTGTGGAGTGCTTGCAGTCGAACATGAAGATGTATTTGTTAGACTCTTCATAGAGACTCTGCATGACTTGGCTGGAGAATGGTTCTACTGGCTAGCTCCTGGTACCATAACCAACTGGGCTACTATGGGATGCATTCCTGAAAAGATTCAAGGCAGCCGAAGATTCCAGCACCTTGATAACCCAACTGACTCAGTTGAAGGAGCCACATGAGCACATGCGGGATTTTATTGCAAAATTCCAAAGATTACTGTACAAAATTCCGCTTTTTGCTTCTCTGAATGACGAGAATCAAAAAGTATTCTTCATCAATGCTTTGCTTCTTGAAGTAAGCTATCAACTGCGAAGAGCACGTCCTGCTGACTTGTTAACTCAAAACATGGCGGTTGAAATTGAAGACGACCTCATCATGGCTGGAAAGATAAAGAGCAACACTTTTAGAGCTGAAAGTTCATCCTCTGCTACTACTTCTGATTCATTGCTGCAAAAGTTAGCAAATGAGATGTCACAGATAAAGAAACAAATGGCTCAAATGGCTCAAGGCAACAATACTGCCCCTGCTTGGAATTTCAACAACCGGAACCACATTGCGGTTCCCAAAGATTAGCAATTGAAGTTGCTCCCAGAAACAACGTGGAGATGAATGAAGAAGACCTGGAAGCTGACGTTGATCAGCTCAAGAATGATGATTTTATAGGTCCTGTTGGTGACTCCAACATTAATTACCTAAACTACAAATCTGAACATGAGTATGAGGAGCTTCTTGAAGACGATCATGGTCATGCATATGCAGTACTTACAAGATCACAAACTCGCCAAGATGAGGCATTAGCTACGACGAACAAAGAAGGGGCATCCCTTTGCCTTCTTCCTTAGCTCCGGAAGTAAGCATGTGAGTTCTTCATCCCAACCATAAAAAGCAATCCGTATCTGAATCTATTTCTTCTTTTGACATTATTGATCATGTTAAGAAAACCAGAGTTCAAATGTCAAAAGTTGAATACTTGAGAGCCTTTCCTGAGCAGTTAAATAGGCTAGTCAAATATGTACAATCACCAGACAATCCAATACATCAAAAGGCCTTTTGCCTAAGCCCAAGGATACTCCTCCCCAGAACAACACTGCAGTTGTTAAATCCTCACCATCTTCTGAAAGAGTGGAACCTGTTCTATGTTTCCCTATTGCTTAATGGTTTCAAGTTAAGCAATTGTGTTCTAGATTCGGGTGCTTCTGACAATGTCATGCCAGCTAAAGTTGCAGATGCTCTTGGGCTTACCTTGACAAAGACCATAAAAAGGTGCTACTCCATGGAGAGACAAGTCCCTTTAATCGGACAAATCAAAGATGCACAAGTTGTTCGATGACTTTTCCGACAAGAGATTAAAGATGACAATCTTAGTTGTAGATATTCCTATATCCTACGGGATGTTGCTGAGCAGAAACTTCTGCAAAGAGTTGGGAGGAGAAGTAAAGATGGATTGGTCCTGTGCTCATATTCCTATCAAGGGATTAATCAGAAGCTAGAGCCGGAAAAGAAGTCCAAGTACACGGTGACAAAATCTGAAGATCCTAGATCTCAAATTCTTTTTCAGGAATCTGACCGTGGGGTATACTTCTTGGAAATGGATAAAGGCGTTCCAGAGCCAAAACTTCAACCAGAGCCAGAGCCAAAGAAAAGAAGAAAAAGTTTGGACTCTGAAGTTTAAAGGCACATGTTGTTCTTTTGGATCAAGAGTCGGCGTTCTACTAATATCTCCAAATAATGAGATATTCCCATACTCCCACAAGCTGATGTTCAAGAACACCAATCATACGGCAGAGTATGAAGCATTCTTGCTTAGGAATGGAGCAAGCTAAAAAAAAAGGAGTAAGACTCCTCAAAGCCCAAGGAGATGCTGAACTTCTAGTAAAGCAAGTTCGAGGGCAAAATCAAGTCAAAAGAGATGAGCTGAAGCATTACAGAGATAAAGTGCTTTCTACCACACTGGATTTTGCAGCCTTCTCTATCAACTTTATTCCAACCAATCAGAACTCCAAGGCAGATTCTTTGGCAATCACAGTTGCACTATTGAATCCGGATAGACCACCGTCCATATTCAGACAAGGAAACTATAAAGTGGAGATGATCTACCGCCCCAAAGTCCCTGAACAAACATCTGCATGTCTGCATGTTGAAGGGAGTAAATCACCACCACGACAAACAGTCACAGAAAAGTTGATCCATGTTATGATGACAATAGTGGAGCAATCCAACCAAAAGGTAACAAAATCCCCAAGGGTTTGGTTTCCTTAGTGGAGACTTTCAACAAGCATGATCAGTACCTGAAGAAGAACAAAGAATATGGTGATAGTTCTTCCTCAAAATCAGAACTGTAAATATGAGAACGGAGGAAGTTGATGTAGACTTATCCACCACAGAGAGAAGAAAGGATGAGCCACCACCAGATGAATTTGATAAGGACTTGCCCAGAGTATTTGACAAGAAGGCCAAAGAAAGGAAGTTTAAGATCAGAGATTGGGTACTCTGGTGGGACAAGAGACATGAACCGAAGGGCATGCATGGCAAATCTGATTCACTTTGGAAAGGGCCCTTCGTGATTAAAAGCGTTGCCGGAATGGACACTTTCGTCCTTGTCTACCGGAATGGATTTGAGTTACTATGGCATTTCAACGGCGGCAGACTCAAGTCTGTTCAGAAGGCGAGATATGGGGTAAAACTTGTATGTATATAAATAAAACTTTGTTTGTTTTTCCTTATTTTTCTGTGTTGTGTTGTTTTTGTTTGCCCGACCCCGAGCCCAATGAACAAGACACAAAACCAGAGATGTTGGGATCTCATCTTTACCCTTGTCATTTTAATAGAGGCAAAGATGTCCACAAACGGAGCTGACTGGTATTCCCATATTTCACCCTGAAATCTAGGACTACCCTATGTAAAAAAATTGTACTTTTAAAATAATGGGTTGTTTTGTGTTTTTATTGCCAAAAAGTTTCTGTAATGTGTCAAGATATTCCCAAGGAGCCATATTAGCCATTTTCGCCAAATACCCAGATGCCCAAAATTGTTTTATTCTATCGTTGGGGTTTGCCTGCAGGAAATTTGTATTTAATTATTTTGAGCCCCGTTTGAGGCAATTTGTGCTCGGTTTAACTTTATTGTGATCGTACATATCATTATTCCCATATACCAGTAGGGTTTTAACCAGAATGGATCCTGGGCTTTATTTGTAACTTCTGGCAACATTTTGTGTTTTTAGTGTTTTCCCATTTCGTTTTCTGTGAAATTTCTCTAGATCAATTCCTTTGCCGGTTTGGCCTGATTCTTGGCCTGGAGTATTTGGAGATCACCTATGCACGTTGTGCCAGAAGGAATTCGTCATCGAGGTCCGGTTCTCTTGGAAAAGATGAGGTCGTGCATCAAAACGCTTCTTCTACGGCTACATTTTTGGAATAAGGGTTTGAAGTGGATCATGGGATTTTGGAAGCAAGCGGGCGGTGTGGGATTTTGTACTGCAGGTACTTTTTCCCATTAAACAACGTCACTTAAGTCACAATGGGGGTCAAAGCACAATGTTGTGTCCCACTTCATGTCCCAAAAACGCGAGTAAGAAGTTGGGCGGGATCGGAAATCGAGGGTGTTCGCGCGAACATCCCTTTCGCGTGAACCCCCTTCACCTAAACTGCCACGTAGGATGTAGAAAGTAGTTCGCGCGAATGGGGGTTCGCGCGAACACCCCTTCGCGTGAACCCCTTGAATTCAAATATTTTTGGCGGCAAAGAGTTATATATAGATATTTATATAGTTTTGGGCGGCGGATTTAAGGTTTGGGGGGTTCGGGCGAAGGGGGGGTTCACGCGAACCCCCTTCACGCGAACCCCCTTCACGCGAACCCCCTTCGCGCGAACCCCCTATGTGGCACCTATGTGGCACATTTTGGCGCCAAATCCATTTGGAGGATAATTTTATGCCAAAATGTGCCACTTAGGTGCCACGTAATTAGGGTTAACGAATGAATAAAATTACAAAATTTTAACACAAAATACATAATTTTATTAGCTTTCTAAAAATATAATTTTTATTTTTTAAAAATATGTTTTACTATTTATTTTTTATATTTTTCTAACATATGGTATTTTAGGACAATCGATCGTACACAATCAACCCAATTTGAAAAATAGCAAAAATATCAAAAAAATTTGAAAAAATTAAAATTATTATTTATTGAAGTCTTCTTCTTACCTGTGAAAAAAAAATTCATTTTTGATATAAATCTTAAAATTTATTGGCATAAACATTTGTACGCCATATATTTGAAAATATTTTTACAAAATAATTAATTAAAAAAAAATATAAGTCCAAAAATATGAAAATTTTGACAAAGACTTCAAAATTCAAATCTTGAACACATATCTAAAATTTCATGGTGAAAAAATAAATTTTCATTCAAAAGAACCACCCGAGGACAGTCATTCCTCTTTTATAACATAAGAAACAACGTATGAGTAAAATTAAGAAAAAGACTGCTTTTTTTTGTAATTTTTTTAAAAAAATTTACATGTATTCTACACTCTAAATACAACATTTCGTTAGTTTGTGGAATTTCATGAATATGTATGGTTTTATGGCTATTACCTTTAGAAAATCAATGAAACTGAAAATTCATGTTTATAATGGTACAAAACATACCAAAAAGTGGGACATTTTATTGTGCTTTTACCACAATGGGAAAATTAAAGGCAACAGGCGGCGGAAATTTCTTTACCGCGCTCTTGAGGGTAAAAATTTTCATTGTGAAATAAAAGAAAAATCACTTAAGCCATTGATGGGATTTTATTACCGCCTTGCAGGTAAATAATCCCATTATGAAAGTCAAACAACTTAAGTGGATCATGATATTTTTGAGCTGCCTTGCAAGAGTGAATAATCCCATTGTTAATTGGCTTTTAAAAATAAAATTCACCCTTGCCAAAAAGTGCAACCCACCTTGGGTGGATAATAATGCATTAAATAAATATTTGTTAATATTTATTCACCTAATTTTGGCGCCCAAGCTTGTGGAAAAGTCAACAAAGGGAAGTGGACAAAAGGAAGTTGGAAATAGACAGTTCTAAAATTAAATAAATATTATTTATTTAATGCAGCCCCTTCATGTCAAAAAGTGCGCCCCATTTGGGAGAGAAATAATACTTTTTAAAGTATTAAATGAATTAATTAATTCTTATTTTCAGTGGCTAAGGTCAAAGCATACTGTGAGGCTTGAGTTAACTGGAAGCAGAAGTCTAAAATTAAATAAATTTAATTTATTTAATAACAACCATGAGCATGCACAAAATAGGTGCCCCATTTGAAGAGTAAAACTTATTAATTAATTAATTAATTGCCAAGAATAAGAAAAACATTAATTAATTATAGAATCATGAAGATTATATAAGCAAGGGCTGCCATAAGGATGAATTAATTAATTCACAAACAGAGAAGTGCAACCCAGACAAAAAGTGCGCCCCATTTGGAGAGGATTTTTGCTCAGAAGGAGGTGTAATTAATGCTAAAAGCTTCTAGAATTGGTGCACAGGTTGAAGGAGGTTGATTTGTGTCTGGATAATTGTTTGCATAAGTGATATAGGTGCTCAGGTGAAGTTGGTAAAATTCATGCTTGCTTTGCATGCAAATAAAACATCAAATTTGGGGCAGCAGACTTGAATTATGCAGATTTTTATGATTAAAATCCAGTGTTCATGTTCGGTTGCCATCTTTGTCTGAATTAATTGCAGGAATACATTACAGGGGATTTTATAAGAGAAAAGAAGCTTAAATCAATGTCCAATACATTGAACATATCCTTCGAATCTAAAGAATTATCCAGATCTGCACCGGTTGTGAAGAATTCCGGCCAAATAAAGAGGAAAATAATTGTTCAGACAAAGATTGCTCCAGCCATGGCAAAGCGGGATGAACGAGAAAGCTCAGCGGAATCATGCATTACTTCCAGATTTGCTGACATCGGAGACACAAATCTAGGCCCAGATCCAGATCCAAATCCAGATCTCATAATTGCAAAAGCTTGGCAAAAATTCATCCTCTTGTTTCTGATGCAGCCCGTGTAGAAGTCAGTGCGTGGAAAATTTCTTCCAGGATCTTGTGCATGTGCTCCCAATCTTCCAATTGAAGCCTTCATTGAATTTGCATTCACCCGGAGTGCTTTCCAGAATTTTTAATTGAAACATTACACTGATGCATGTACTGGAGAAGAACTGCAAAAGCTTCAAGGATAAGAAGGAAGACATGTCAAAGGCAATACCCGCAAGCAAATCACAGTCACTTGCTTCTAGATCCAACCGCTTCTAGATCCAATTTGAATCAATGGCATGCGAGAATATGAAAAGGACAAGACTGCTGCACTTTCTTATTTCTTCTTCTTCCTTCTTCTTTCCTCCGACAAAGTAATTGAGCGATCAAGTAAATTATAAAGCTTAAGTGATTGGTTTAAAAGCTATTACTTGAAGAAGTCAACTTGATTGGAGATAGGTGGCAGGCGTACAAAATAGAAGGTTCTATTTTCGATTCTGAAATCATGCATGTCATGCAAAGAGAAATTTCGGAGGGAGATTGTCGGTTGTTTTCTTTCGACTTCCACATGTGCGCAGTTCAACTAAAAGATTCCGACTTGTAATTGCCCCTCTACATTCTATAAGTAGAGGAAGAACCTTCGGATTAAAGATCAAAATTTGTAAGTAAAGCATTCTTGTGTTCCAAACTTTGTCTTTGAAACCCCGATAGCCACTTAAGCAAAAGAATATAAAGGCGCAGGTTTCAGAGAGAACTTTGTGTCATGGTGCATTGTGTTTTTAGTTTTTATCTTAGATATTTTAATAAATCTGTGTTATTTTAGATCTAGATCTAGAGTTTCCTTTGCTTATAATTGTGTTGATATATATTGATTTCTTCTATGTGCATGCAATCAACTCTGTTATCTATTGATTGAGATGCACATCTTCCCCATTTCTTCCCCTGTGTTTATATAATTCCCTTCTTTTTTAAAGATTTCTTTTATTAAACGATTGCTTGCTTACTTGCTGCTGCAGTAAGCTGCATAACTATGGTTCATGAAATTTGAATAGTTAAAGTAAAACTCCCATATAGATACTAACATATTTTTATTGACAAATCGACACGGGAGCCTCACCGGTAAATGAGGAGATTTATCTTATGATTTGCCTAGATTTTTAGCTATGCAGAAAATCTAGCCAACAACAACCTTGCATATTCCCGATGACAACCAAATGACGAGGTTTGACACACAAGATATTGTAGTCATGGGTCTTTTAACCCAAAAGTAGGTGTTAATGAAACAAACAATCCGAAACAAAATGCACAGGACACCTAGTTTTCTACTTTGGTGCTAGCGAGGTATACACAACCTTGCATATTCCTTGATGACAACCAAATGACGAGGTCTAACACACACGCACGCAAGCTAATATTAACCAAAATTTTGCCATTGTAAACAAAGCTATTATGTTAATCTTTCTTATAAGAATACTATGCTACTTTTCCATGATAACGATCAATTACTCTAGCATAGGTTTGTCTACCCCCACTTAACAAGTCAAGGTACTTTGCAAGGAACCTACATATGCTTTATTATAATCCCACATACAAAATGGGGTTATGCTTGTTAGGATAAGACATGTCCTCTCGCTGATAGAGCCCAAACAAAACCCCACAACTCATCTAGTTATGGTTGCACACTTGCTAGCTAGGTAAAGTGGGGTAGGGCACAACATTGTTGTATTTTTACCTTCATGTTCAACTTGCACCAAGCAAGGAGAAGGCCAAAAACGAATGGTGTAGCAAAAGATGTGTAAATGGTTTGGTGCAATGTCAAACTTGTTTTTGTGCACATAAAGTGGGTATCATTGTGGGCTGCAAAAAGGGAAGGAGATCTGATTTTGAAATCAACATGATGGATGACATTTTTGTGCATTACAAAAGTAACAAGGTACAATTGTCATACCTCATAGAAATGTACAAGGTATGTAATGTTTTTATTGAAATAAAGCGAGTTGAAGTTATTGTTGTCTATGGGATGCAATGAATTTAGTTTTTGGGAAATTTTCATTATTGTTCTCTTTTTCATATATCAGCTCATGGGAAGAACTTAATTATAGTTGGGCATGCTCAAATTCAGTCACCCAATAAATTTATAATAGGAGAATTTAAATTGTTGATTTTGATAAGATTATATTATGAGTTGTTCTTAGATTTGAATCGCTGCAAGAGTGATCATTTTGAAGTCATTAAATCATTGGAAAATAGTGGTAGATGGTTTTAGTGAAGGAAACAACTACTTCAGCCAACATAGGGCCAAATTGGGTGAAAATCGGGGATTTATGATTGTCATACTTTTTTTTCAGCCCCGTATTATTGATAGTGTGGAAATTTTTGGAGAGATGCCATGCTTACAATCGTTGTACTTTCCTTTCATTTGTTGTTCACAATTTTTTAGCTACTTTTCTACTTATAAGGAACATGAAAAAGAGCTTCCAATCATATGGGTGAAGAAATTTCAAGCTACTACTAACATTGAAGATATTTCAAGCTACTACTAACATTGACATATTTGTGGTTGGTCTAAGGTGGTTCCCAACCACTAACATTCCGATTTTTGAGAGAAAAATGCAAGATGACAACTGTGTTTGGAACAACATAACTAAAGTTCCGTAATCCATCATTTGAATGAAAATCGTAAGGTTGTGGAAAAAAAGAAGAAGAGTTGGCCATCATATCCTCCTAGCATGAGGGGATGAAGAAGGGAACACATTTTTTCTTCAATGAGTTTGCTTCATGTGCAGGTACATCAAAGGAGTCACATAGATTTATTTGGGGTCCAGGGGCTCACATTTTGCTTGAGGGAAAGCAAATTTGGGGAGGGAGGATTGTAATGTCCCCTTTTCTAAATTAAAAATAATTAATAATATTTTAAGTAGGGCCCAACCAATTCTTATGTTGGGACAACTTCATATTATTATTATTAAAATAAAATTTATTTTTAAATACTGAAATAAAATAAAAGGTGAGGTCATCCCTTTTTATGAGGGATTAACAAATATTAAAAGAAAGAAATAAAAAGCCTACATGGAGCGCTCCACAAAGAAAGAAAAGTAAAGGCTATAAAAACAAATGTTGGGGCTCATTTGTGGGATCATCTTGTGAATTATATACTTCTCTTTTGAAAATTGGAGTATTGAGCTCTCATTTTCACCCTTTGAGGATGAAAACCCTCATTGGATCCTATTGGGGACAAAACCCCTCAATAATCACAACATTTTGGGACGAAAACCCTCATTTGTTGAATTGGTGACTTCATCCGGGAGTCACATTGGAGCTTCAAAATTTAGAATTTCAAAACAAAAAGGGTTTCTATCAGTGTTAGGGCACACATTACAGCTAGGGCATGCTTTTGGGGCTGCCACATTCATTTTCAGCTTGATCTACCCATTTGGATATTTCGGGATCACTTTTCAGTGGATTTTCATGGTTGAAAATTTGTGATTTCACTTTCATTGGATAGTTGATCTCTTCAAGAACATTTTGAGCATTGGTTTGTATTGAACCTCCAAGTATTAATGGACTTATGAATTTTAGAAGTTTCAGCTGTATTTGCACTTGAAATAAATTTATAAAATATAAATTTTCTCCAAATTTCATCTTGCTGGATTTACTGAGTATTTGGGATATTTCTATGTAAATTTCCAGTCCATATTGCATGAGAATGGATGTCATTAAGTGCTGCTACAGTTCGCTGCATTAAGAAGATTTGTTTATTTACTTTCAACTGTTTTTAATGATGTATGATGCCCTAAAAGTGTAATTTCTTGTTCGCTGCTAGGGTTTCTAATATTGTTGGATCTGCTGTTATAAAAATCAGATTATTTTCAGCTGGGGTTTGTGTAAATTCCTTGTTGGTGTGGTTCAGCCCTAAAAAGGAAATTACAATTTTATACTTGAATGTTTATGGGAGACAGCCAGGATCATTCTCTAAAAGGTATTAAGTGTGATTAATGAAGCATTTTTCACAAACATGCATTACCCCTTCTTCAATGCCCAAACAATGACACAATGTGCTATATTGGTACAAGGGCTAAATTTGCTACAGTACTCATCTAGCATTTCCTATATCACAAAGTGACACTACAGTGATAATCTCATTGAACTGCTAATCTTGTGTTCTCTTTTATGGCTGAATTGTTTCATTAGTTAAGTATTTTATTTACTTAAAAGTTACATTTTATTATTACATTCGCTAAAGTGCTACATTTTTTGAAGAGTTAATCATGTGATTTCTTTAAGCATGCTACATACTTGTGTTAAGAATGGTCAACATGCTCACTGTTCATCGAAGTATCCAGCTTGTTTAAATGCTGACCTTGCAACTCAGCATTCAAACTTGTAAACTAAATGTAAGTGAAAGAAAAACAATACTGCAGCTTCATTTTGGCTGTCATTCTTAGTTGAGCAATATCCATGCAACTGTGGACTAAGAAGTCGCAAATTGAAAAACTAAACGATTATGACTGCAAATGAACATAAACTCTACCATGTACGAGTTGATGAAAGCAATGCAGAGACAATAGGGGCTTATCTTATAGTTTTTGGTCCTTTTAATGCTTTTAATTTTTAAACATTTACAATACTGTAACTGACTTGGTTTTGATATGGCTCATGTGTACAAGATGTCAAGTGAGAAGATTATAGTTTACCAGTGCTGGTGAGTATTATAGTTTACTCAAACAAGAATCTTGACAGGTTGAATTGATGAAACTTGATAGTTTTGTTTAAGCAGATATCATCTTTCTTGTCTGTGAAAGAAAATACTATTTGATGGAAAATTCTAACAAGTACATATCATATGAAATGCATGTGTGGCCCATAATGCATAGCAACTATGACATCTGGTCTAAAAATGAAGGTTATTATTATATGCTATTTATTTTTACAATCTTCTGAAAGACTTGTTGAGTATCCACTGCAGATTCTGCAGTCACAAGGTTCTGGCTTTGAGGAAAATAACCTCGAGAAAGAGCTTGATCCCGACCTCAGTTTCTACATTACATGATAAGAAATAAAATTTTAATGTTGATGTCATTATTGTTGGACATTCTCAGGTTTCACTTATTTCTGAGATGACTCACCAACTCATGACAGCAAGTATGCAATGTTAATAGAATACATTAACATTCTGACGTTGGGAAACTGCATAAATAATTGCTAGATGATTCAAAGCTAATTGTAAAAGTATAACCCTATGGTATGCAACTTAACAGAAACCTTTATAAAAAGGCAGAGTACTTACAAGTTACATCCACAGAGTCACTCAACAAGTGAGAAATTTGGTCTAAGCATCACTTCACAATGTTCACCATGCACAATGCCTTCTTAATCCTCAATATGTATGGGGAGGACTTCACCAGTATGTAAATGCACAAAATTCATGAGGAATTTGCATCTATGTTATCATCTGAAGCAACAACTTTATCCAAAACTGTTTCATCTTTTGTTGTAACACATGTAGGCTTTTTATTTTGCATTTTCTCTGCACAAATGCCATAATTAGGTTATAAAATACTCCATCTAGCAGTTATAATTTCTTGCATTCAGTGCAATACTACCAGACACATCCACTTAAATAAGTTTTTCGTGTCCCTTGATGCTAATGCAAATTTCTTTCATCTAAAACTATCTTTTTCAAATTTTGTTCTTGAATGTTCATTCAATTAACTAGAATGCACAAATTTTGTCCAAAGTTAAGGTGTTTGGTAGAGCATTGATAATTGGAAACCCATTCACATAACCAGACGAAGTAAGCAAGTCTTCACCACATAAAATCATCTGCCCATCTGTTATCAGAAAGACCGTATAAATATCAATATCCCACCAAATATTCTTCCTCTTTTCCAAGAGCGCTCCCAATTCATCATTAATTTTGTCACAATATCCCCACCTCCAATTCCAAGAAAAGATTCCTTAATAGTTTAGATTAGAAACGTGAAAGAAAGCACTTCCGTTATTTCAATGATGGTAGACATGATTACGTGGCAAATTGTTCAAATTTGGCAATGAGCTATTTAGGCACAAGTGCATATTTGGACCAACAGACTGTCAACTCTTGACCATCTACAACCTTTCATCTACGGGAAGATTTTTCTGGAACTTTTCAAAAACCTCACAATTTCAAATCAATAATAGCCACTTTTTGACATCCATATTTAGTAAGAAAATATTAAAAAAATATAAACAATCATTTAAAATTGTTAAAAGAAAAAGGAAACCATAAAAGTATAATCCAAAAATTATATTTCAATCTCTTGAAACCCGCCAGGAGGACTTGATTCTCCCTGTAATTTGGCATTCTGCAAATACCAATGAGTGAGATGCCCCATTGCCTTCTTGTATTCTGCAATTCTACCAAGACTGAGATGCCCCACTGCCCGATGGTGAATATTATTGTGCAATGTCAAGGAGGATGCAGCTCTGAGAAGCAAGTGCATATCCATGACAAGAGACTCTCAAATCCTGAGAATGGATATCCATCTACATCTTCCCATCTACAGGACAATGTTTATGGAAAATTCGAAAAATCATTTGATTTCAAAGTGGCTATTGTGATTCAGGTCATGATTTGGCCCCATATTTAATTTTCAAATACTCAAAAACATACAATAAATTATTTTTAAGTACTATTTTAAAAGTAAATTATATTTTTTATAACCCTCAAACTCTTCAAAACCCACTGGGAGGCCTCAGTACTTGTCCTAATTTAGCAGTTTGCTAATGCTGAAGAGTTGAAGACTGAGACACCCCATTTCTGAGTTGTATCCCGTCAAGACTAAAATGCCACATGGCCCAACATTAAGGATTATTGTGCCATGTCAAGATGGACACTGCTACTCAATGAAGAATGCTACGAACTAGACTACAGTGAGTCCAAACTTTGAATTTCTATAAGAAAACAAGGTTGATTGGGAAAGTAGTTGGTAATAAAGGCTAAAAGGACTGAAGCATAAGTTGAACTGACTGTAAACTGTGAAATGAAAAAATGGCACTATTAAGGTTGAAACTGGACAAGATGTAATATACCTTTTGGGGACAACTAAAAATTAAGGAAATTAGCTCAAACCCCAATATTAACAAGTCTGATTTTTATAATCAACAACTGAAATAAATCTGAAATCAGCAATCTACAAGGGCAGCGAACTGTTTATGGAATTCAAAACCACTTTTCACCAAGCAAATCAATGAATAATGCCACAAAACAATTATTCTAGCCACGGCAATATTTATTGATCATAAACACATCAAAAGATTGAAAGAATATATGATTTCATGGCTGGAATTAATTATTTAAAATCAGCAATAGACTAGCCAAAACTGAGGGCTAGGAAAAATAGTAAACCCTTGCCAAAAATCACCAAAATGGAGATTCCGGCTTTATAAAATATGGCAAATCAGATTATGAAGTGAAATATCAATAATATGCCTTCTAGGGCATCAAACCACTCTCCAAGGTAGGTCGCTCCACCTAGGGAAGGCTGCCCAATGCCAATAAAAATCTGAATATGAAGTATCCTCCTCAAATCTGCAATAATCTTCAAGCTCAATCAATGTTGAAGGGTTTTCGTCCTCCAACAAAACCACTAGAAGGGTTTTCGTCCTTCTAGGAAGCCACACAAGAGGGTTTTCGTCCTCAAGTGGAAGAACATGGAGCAACAAGCTCACAATGCCCAAATAGGAAAATGCGCCAAATCTAGATGCCCAAATGAGCTCCTCTAATCTTCTTTTATACCTTTCTTTGGCGCCAAAGCCCATAAAGGTAAGGCCGACCCCTAATAAGTCATTATAATCTTTTATTAAGCCTCATTAAAGGCACTAAACCTAGCCGACCCACTAAGAATGGGTAATACAAAAATAAATCATGAATATGGATGATGAAAACTGAAATATAATCCATGATCTTCCATTGTTCAACCGTTGCTTGCTAAGGAATCCTTTATTTCAGATTAATTCGAAAAAGGGGACATTACAGTCCTCCCTTCCCGAAATTGCTTGTCCTCAAGCAATTGTAAGAACCCGAATCCCAAATGAATCTTAATTGCTTCTTCTTCGACATACTTGCACATGAAGCAAACATATTAAAGAAAACAAGAGTGTTTAACAACACTTTTACATCCCCCTTGTCATGCCTTAGAAACATGACAACTAGCTCTCTTCTGTTGCTTGATGCCACTTCATGATTTTATTCAGATGATGACTTCCCAATAATTTAGCAAGGGTGTCCCAAAAATAGTTGCGAGCATGCATTTTTCCTTCAAAATCAGAATATTCAAATATGAAAATAACTCACCACAGCTTGGTTTCTTTCCTCCTTCCAACTGGAATCTTCCTTCCTCATTTTTCCATGAGGGAATGCTCTCAAAAAATGCAAACATATTGTTGTTCATAACTGAAAATAGCAGCCCCAAACCTGAGTTTTGTAATTTCAGTCTTATAATCATGGCATAACAACTAGCAAACTGAAATCTTACGAAGAAAAGTAACTTCATGAGTAAAGAAATGACTGAAATTTGATCCACATACATTGAAAAATTAGGAACAACAGGCCTTATCATGGGATCATAAAACTGAAAAAATAGAACCATCCTTCTCTTTTTTGGTGGCCATGTGAACTGCAAGTTTATCATTATTGCTTTCTTTTGCCCATACTTCTTTTGGTTCTCTCATGGGACCATAGGTTAGCAACTCATAGAGAGAAAAATCAGATCTCCCCTCAAGCTTATGTTTTCTTAAACATGTTATGCTAGCATTCTCTTTCATCAAATTCCATAAGCAAAGAGAAAATTTGAAATTTTTACTTTTACCCTTTTTGTGTCTCATGAAGTAGCCTGGAAATTCAGCCCATGGGGTATCACGAACAACCCACAATTTTATGTTCTTCACCCTTGATTCGGAAGCCAAATAGACTCCATTCTTGTAGTGAATGACTCCATTTATTATTTCGAATTTTTCATCCACAATTTCATCCTCAAAACAACATTAGCAAACTTATATTCCGCTGCAATGGAAGGCTTTCAATCAATTGTTGTCCTAGACAGAAAATGTGATTCCCATGGAAAAGTAGCTTCCATGGAAGCATACCTTGAAAAGTAACCTTCTTACCCTTGTCTGAGAATCGTATTTTCATGCTTTGATAATTGAAGGTGAGCTCTCCCAATGATAGCAACCCTTGGACCCCAAATATGCTATTCATATCAGCTATGTTAATGAAATGGAAATCAGCACATACCTCATAATTTTCCAATGTATCATGGAGTTGGAAATACTCCTTTGAGCATGGCATAGAGTAACCATCCATTATCTCCACCATGTATCCAATCAATTCCAAGCACTCACTAATGGAATCATGAGTGACTCCACCATTAATCAAACCCGTGACTCCTTGTTCTTGGAGGGTAGAATCCTTCATAACCTTGTTAGCATACATAATGATTTCAAAATAATCCTTCATCAAAATTTCTTCTAACCATGTGCATGGGGTAAGAATATGTCTTATTCTTTTCAAGGGTTTTAACCAAACACACCAAATGCAGATCTGAAAATTAAATTGCAGCAGATTGAAAGAGTAAAATCAGCGACTTGAACTATCACCAAAAATGGCCAAAAATCACCACAAAACCAACTCGCCAATATTTTATATATATTTTATGGAATATTAGGAGCCAAAATCACAAAGGAATGTTGAAGAATACACTGCTGGAAATTAAATATGAACTGGAAATTGCAGCCACAAGAAAAATATGAAATATGGGTCTAGAAACCCTCTAAATTCACCAAACTTCAGATTTTGGCCTTTAAAAATATTACAAATCAGATTTCTCAAATACTTCACCAAATGTGCCAAACCCTACCCAAGGTAGGTCACTCCACCCTAAATAATTCAATTACCAGCTAGAAATTACAAATAGATCTTCAAATCAACTCTTCACTTCAAGACCAAACAATGATGAAGGGTTTTTGTCCTTCACCCAAGCCACTAGAAGGGTTTTCGTCCTTCTAAGAGCCTCACAAGAGGGTTTTCGTCCTCAAGTGGATGAACAAGGAGCAACAAGCTCACAATGCCCAAATAGAATAAAATGCGCCAAGTCTAGCTAGTAAATAGTGTCTCTAATTCCTTTTATATCCTCCTTTTGGCGCTAATGTACAAATAGAAAAGGCCGACCTATATAATGCAAGGAAACACTAAAGAAAATATAAAAATATTAGATAAAACATATTATAAAGATGCTCAAGGTTCTTCTCCTTCATTTTTGCTCCTTTGCCATGGAGAAGGAATGACAAGAAGACCAAATTTCAGCTCTTAGGTGGGAAAAAGGGACATTACAGTCCTCCCTCCCCAAAATTGCTTGTCCTCAAGAAATTGCAAATCCATGGATCCCAAACAAGTTTCAGCTGCTCCCTTTTTGTATAATCACCATCCAAGCATTGGTAACCCACCATCTACTTCCTGTTGTCCCAATCACCAATAGAACCTTGCTCTTCTTCTTCAAAATTCAAGATGAGGGGAGCTAGAATCCCACCTCCAATTGTACAAAATAGTGCAAGAGTGTCATGGTGTAGAAAATACAATCTCCGACTATAGAATTGTCTTCTTATGAGCCAAGGCTTCAAGAAAAACAAACTGAAAATGAATAAATCAGCAGACCCTTTTGGTGGAACCATCTTCAATTTGACCCTTGGGTCAAAGTATTTGCCATCCCATCTTTCTCCCATGTTTAGACCATTGATTCCTTTAGAGAAATAGCACCAAAGTGACTGAATGAGGGCGGCAAAGTGATTATAACAGCCATGAAGTGTTCGGTACCTCTTCAACCATGTGCTTAGAAGCTCCTTCTTTGGTACCTTATAAGTAAATAAATGGCTGGAAAATTTGTGATCAGCAGTAGAAAGGAGAGTACAATAGATGAAATCATGACATACCTTCAAAGTTCCCCTTTCCATCCATGCTATGGGAGTTGGCCACAAAATTACAACTGATAAGAACTTGGAGAAATGGCTGGAAATGCTCATACAAAAGCTTATGGCAGCGTTCTTGGAAATAAAAAATATGGTTGTCTTACTACCTTCCTCCATCCCAACAACCTCAAGACCATTATCCCATGATTTAGAAGCTTCAAAAGGAACATTCTTATCGCTGTTCGGAATTGTAAATAACTCATAATCTGACTGAAACCAGACCAACAACTTAACTTTTCTTCTAAACTCATGGGGTGGCTGAATTTGTACATGCCCAACCAAAAATAAATTTTTCCAAAGGGCTGATATGTGAAGAAGAGTATCATAATGAAATTTTCCCAAAAATTGGAACCATTGCATTCCCCAAGCAACATTAACTTCAATAGGCTTAATTTCAAGAAAAACATTGCATACCTTGTGCCCTTTTATGAAATTTGACAACATGAAGATGCTATCGGTGACCTTGAAGCTTCCAAGGTTAATTATGACCATGCAATCAGGCCTTCTTCCCTTTTTAAGGCTCACCATAGTACCAACAATACATGTGCTAAAGCAATTTAGGTGTTGTTCCCTGTGTATCCTTACTTTGAAATAGTTAGTTCTTTGTCAGAATGTAATGGTGACCAGCACTGGAAGGAGGATTTAGCATACCAATGAAATCAATGCCCCATTGTTGAAATGGTTCATCAATCACGATTGGCTTCAAAGGCAATGCTGGTAATTTTACACGTCCAACAAACTGCTGGCATGCTTGGCATTTAGATACCCAATCTGCAGTATCTTGAAAGAGGGTGGGCCAGTAATACCTTGCTCGGAGGATCTTATGTGCAGTAACTCTGGCTGAGAAGTGACCACCACAGGCCATGTCGTGAAATTGTTTCAGTAGCTGGTCTGTTGAGCTTTATCCACACATCGGAGAAATACACCATCAATTCCTTTTTTGTACAAGCCATTATCCCAAAGGACAAAGTCTTTTGCTTTCAATTTGATGGTACGCTTCTCCTTGCGAGTGAGATGATCTGGGCATTCCCCATATGTCATGAAGTAAGCAATTTTACTATACCATTCATCAATCAGATTTACAAAAAGAACCGTGGGCAAGTCCTCATCAACTTCATCTTGTGGTGGATCATCTTGTCTTATCTCTGTCATCAATTGACATAGACCTCTGCCTCTTACTAGCTTTGTAGGATTTATGTCTAGGTCGTATTCTTGTTTAGAGCAACACTTCCCAAGATTCACAATCTTGGGTTCATCCTCCGTACCCAGATTTAACTGCGCACTTCAGAGGAAGAACTCTCACCATATTCTTTATTTTTCTTCAGGTACGATCATGCTTGTCAAAAATCTCTTCTAAGGAAACTAAACCCTTGGGGATTTTGTTACCTTTCAATTGGATTATTCCACTACTATCATCATAATCTAGATCAGTTTCACCTGTGGCTATCTGTCGTGGTGGTGATTTACTCCCTTCAAAATACAACTCGTCAAAGTTGTCTTGTTGTTCCAAAAATGCAGCTATTTGTTTGTCATCATTGAAAATCTGCCACTGTTCAACATTATCAGGGACTTTGGGGCGGTAGACCATCTCCACCTTATAGTTTCCTTGTGTGAATATGGACGGTGGTCTATCCAGATTTAATAGTGCAGCTGTGACTGCCAAAGAGTCTGCCTTGGAATTCTGATTTGTTGGAATGAAGTCGATAGAGAAGGCTGCAAAATCGAGTGTGGCAGAAAGCACTCTATCTCTGTAATGCCTCAGCTTATCTCTTTTGACTTGATATTGCCCTCGAACTTGCTTTACTATAAGTTCAACATCTCCTTGGGCTTTGAGGAGTTTTACTCCTTTCTTTCTAGCTTGCTCCATTCCTAGCAACAATGCTTCATACTCCATTGTATTGTTGGTGTTCTCAAACAAAGAACTTGTAGGAGTATGGGAATATCTTATCATCTAAAAATATGAATAGAACGCCGGCTCTTGATCCAAAAGAGCAACAATTGCCATTAAACTCCAGAGTCCAAACTTTTCAGCTTCTTTTGGTTCTGGCTCTGGTTGGAGTTCTAGTTCTGGAACGTCTTTACCCATTTCCAAGAAATAGGCACCGTCATCGATTCTGGAAAAGAATCTGAGATCTAGGATCCTCGGATTTCGTAACCGTGTACTTGGACTTATTTTCCGGCTCCAACTTCTGATTTATTCCTTTGATAGGAATATGAGCACAAGACCAATCCATCTTTACCTCTCCTCCCAGTTCTTTACAGAAGTTTCTGCTCAACATCCCGTAAGAGACAGGAATATCTGCAACTAAGATTGTCATTTTCAATCTTTTGTCAGAAAAGCTGCCAAAACAACTTGTGCATCTTTGATTTGTCGATTAAAGGGACTTGTCTTTCCATGGAATAACACCTTCCTATGGTCTTTGTCAAGGTAAGCCCAAGAGCATCTACAACTTTAGTTGACATGACATTGTCAGAAGCACCTGAATCTAAAATGCAATTGCTTAACTTGAAACCATTAAGCAATAAGGAGACATAAAAAGGTTCTATTTTTTCAGAAGATGATGGGGATTTAACAACTGCAACATTGTTTTGGGAAGGAGTATCTTTGGGTTTAGGAAAAAGGCCTTTTGATGCATTAGATGGTCCTGGTGATTGCACATATTTGACTAGCCTATTTAGCTGTTCAGGAAAAGCTCTCAAGTATTCAGCCTCTGACATTTGAATTCTAGTTTTCTTGGCATGATCAATAATGTCAAAAGAAGGTATAGATGTGTTAGTTTCAGATACCTGAGATGCCTTTTGTGGTTGAGATGAAGAACTCGCATACTTATCTCTGGGAGCTAAGGAAGAAGGTAAAGGGCTGCCCCTTATGAGAATAGTGACATCAGATCTGGAATCCTTTCTTTGTTCATCAGCCAATGCCTCAGCTTGGCGAGTTTGTGATCTTGTAAATACTGCATAAGTATGACCATGATCGTCTTCAAGAAGTTCCTCATAGTCATGTTCAGATTCGTAGTCTAGGTAACCAATATTGGAGTCGCCGGGCGAGATCTACAAAATCATCATTCTCAAGTTGATCAGTAACAACTTCTTGATCTTCTTCGTTCATCTCCACGTTGTTTCTGGGAGCAACTTCAATTGCTAATCTTTGAGGACCAGCAATGCGGTTTTGGTTGTTGAAATTCCGAGCAGGGGCAGTGTTGTTGCCCTGAGCCATTTGTTTCTTCATCTGCAACATCTCATTTGCTAATTTTTGTAATAGTGAATCAGAAGTAGTAGCAGAGGAAGAACTTTCGGCCTTAGACGTACTGCCCTTGATTTTTCCAGCCATGATAAGGTCGTCTTCAATTTCAACCGCCATGTTTTGAGTTGTTAACAAGTCAGCAGGACGTGCTCTTCGCAATTGATAACTTACTTCAGGAAGTAATGCATTGATGAAGAATACCTTTTGATTCTCGTCACCCAGAGAATAAGCAGCCGAAATTTTGTAAAGTAATCTTTGGAATTTTGCAATAAAATCCCGCATGTGCTCATGTGGCTCCTTCTTTAGTTGAGTCAGTTGAGTTATCAAGGTACTGGAATCTTCAGTTGGCTTGAATCTTTTCAGGAATGCATCTCGCATAGTAGCCCAGTTGGTTATGGTACCAGGAGCTAACCGGTAGAACCATTCTCCAGCCAAGTCATGCAGAATCTCTATGAAGAGTCTGACAGATACATCTTCATATTCGATTCATGAAAGCACTCCATTGAGTGGTCTCTTAAGATTTTACCCTAAAATCTTAGACTACCCCATGTTTAAAATTTTCGTTCTTTTAAAATAACGAGTCTTTTTGTGTTTTTATTGCGGAAGATGTCTCGTATTATGTTAGGAGGTTCCTAGTGTATCATATGAGCCAATTTCGACAAATACCCAGATGCCGAAACTCGTTTTATCCTTTCGCCAAGTTTTGTCTGCGGAAAATTTTTATTTAATTATTTAGAGCCCCGTTTGAAGTAAATTGTGCTCTGGTTTAACCCTGTTGAAGTTTTGCATGTCAATATTCACATATACCAGTAGGGTTTTCACTAGGAATGGATCCTGGGCTTTGTCTATGACTTCTGGCAATGTTTTTCGTTTTTATTATTTTTGCGTGTTTTTCTCTGTGAAATTCCCTAAGTCAATTCCTTCGCAAGATCTGATCTGTTTTCTCGCTGGAGTATCGGAGATCATCTACGGCCGCCATGCCAGAAGGAATCAGCCTCAGGAAGTCAGGTTCTCTTTAAAAAGATGAAGTCATGCACAAAAAGCCTCTTCTGGACAAGTCGCATTTTTGGGAATGGATGGATTTAAGTTGCAGTGGGATTTTTGTCGCAGCAGGCAGGTGGGATTTTTGTACCTGCCTTGCAAGGTACTTTTTCCCATGAAGGCAAAGTCACTTAAGTTATGATGGGAAAATTAGAGGCAGCAGGCAAGCGGGAATTTCTTACCTTCCTTGCAGGTAACAATTCTCATTATGAAATAAAGAAAAATCACTTAAGGCATTGATGGGAATTTCTTACCTGCCTTGCAGGTAAAAATCCCATTATGGAAGTCAAACAACTTAAGTGGATGATGGGATTTTCGGAGCTGCAGTGCAAGGTGAATAATCCCATCAAAATTGACTTTTAAATATAGAAATCAGCCATGTCAAAAAGTGCGACCCCTTTGGGCATTAAAGAATAACTTTAATTGCATTTATTAATTGTTTTTATTCCTAATTTTGGCGCCCAAGGATGAGGAAAAGTCAACGCATGAATAGAAGTCAAGGAAGACTGGAAGAAGAAGGCTAAAAATAAATAAATTTAATTTATTTAATGCAGCCCCAAAGCATGCTAAAAAGTGCGACCCATTTGGACAAGAAATAATACTTTTTGAAGTATTTATTAATGGATTTAATTTTTCATTTTAGCGCATGAGGTCAAAGCATGATGTTAAGTGAAAGTAGAGGGCTAAAAATAAATTAAATTAATTTATTTAATGGCAGCCATGAGCATGCAAATTTGGGCGCCCAAGTTGGAGGAATAAACATGTTTGTTTATTAATTAATTGCCAGGAATAGCATGGGCAATTATTAATTATAGAATGATGAATGTTACATAAACATAGGCTGCCATAAGTGAAAGTGTAATTAATTCTTTTTGAAAAGGATTGCAGCCCGGACAGTTTTGGCGCCCAAGGAAGGAGGATTTTTGCATTGAAGTTGATTTTCCACTGCTGGAAAGCTTCAAAGTTTGGGGCCTAGGATTGGAGGAGCTTGTTTTATGCCTGTGTAATTATCTGCATATTGGTACAGGTGCCCAGGTATTCATTACAGGTGCTCAGAGAGTGTAAATCAATGTCAGGTACATTGAATATGTCCTCAAATTTGAAGAAATTGCGGATCTCGCACAATTGCAAAGAATTTCAGCATAACTAAAAGAAAAAGAGTTTCTCAGACAAAGATTGTCCTAGCCATGATGAAGCATGATGAAAGAAAAGGCTCTGCGGAATCATGCATAGCTTCCAGATTTGCAAAAGTCAATGATGTAGACACAGGCCATGCACCTATCACCGATTTAATTATCAAATCTGCACAAATTAATCCAATTGCAAAGACTTCCGGCAAAAATTCATCCTCTTGTTTCTAATGCAGCCCGTGTAGAAGTCAGTGCATGGAGAATTCCTTCTAGGATCTTGTGCATGTGCTCCCGATCTTCCAATTGAAGCCTTCATTGCATTTGCATTCACTCGGAGTGCTTTCCAAAAATTTTAATTGCTCATATGCAATTAAAAATAAAAATGATGAGTTATTTACGACAAACATTGCATTGATGCATGTACTAGAGAAGAACTACAAAAGCTTCAAGGATAAGAAGGAAGACAAGTCAAAGGCAATACCCGTAAGCAAATCACAATCACTTGCTTCCAGATCCCAGCCGCTTCAGATCTAGTTTGGTGAGAATCAAAGGCAAAAGAATCAACTGCATGCAGAATATGAAAAAGAACAAGACTGTAGCTTTCCTCTTTCTTCTTCTTTCTCTTATTTTCTTCGACAAAGTAATTGAGCGATCAATTAAATTATAAAACTTAAGTGATTGGTTTAAAAGCCATTACTTGAAGAAGTCAACTACTTGAAATAGGTGGCAGACATGCAAAATAGAAGGTTCTATTTTCAGTTGCAAATCATGCATGTCATGTAAAGAGGAATTCCAGGAGGGAGATTGCCAGTTGTTTCCTTTACAACTTCCACATGTGCCAGTTCACTAAAAGCTTCCTATTTGTAATTTCCCCTCTACATGCTATAAGTAGAGGAAGAACCTACGAGTTAAAGGATCAGAATTTGTAAGCAGCATTCTTGTGTTCCAGACTTTGTGCTAAAACCCCTGATAGCTATTTGAAGCAAAGGAATAGAAAGGAGCAGATTTTCGGAGAACTTTGTGTCGACGGTGCATTTTGTTTCTAACTTTTTGTCTTAGATCTACTTATAAACTTTGTGTTATTTTAGATTTAGATCTGAAAGTTGCCTTTGCTTATAATTTTGTAAGTTAATATATATACATTGCAATCATGTGCATGCAATCAACTTTGTAATCTATTGATTGGGTTGCACATCTTCCCTCTTTCTTTCTTGTGTTTTTATTATTTTCTTCTTCATCAAATATTTTCTTTCTTTAATAGTTGCTTACTTGCTGCAAAACTATACAACTATGGTTCATGAGTTGTATGGTTAAAGTAATACCCACAAATAGATACTAGCATATTTAATTGACAAATCTTACACGGAGCCTCACCGGTAAATGAGGGAGATTTATCTCATGACTGCCTAGGTTTTCAGCTATGCAAAAATTTAGCCAACAAGATATAAAAACGCAGCCAAGTGGTCATACGGATTACGCTTTCCGTCTCCAAATAATTTTGGAAAATTCTTTCTCGTCCTTTAGATAACTCATGCATAGGAGTCAGGTTCAAAGGTTCGAAAGTTGCACCCCATCGAACAAGTGTTGCAGGCAAGTTGATGTTGATTCTGCATGATGAAAGGAGCACGTCTTCTTCGAGAGTAGACCTGGTGAATAATTCTAGCTGCCGGATTATGCTGGAAATAATTAGAGTCTGTATTCCTCTATTTGGTGAAAGACTGGATTTGCGTGTCCTCGTTTGATTGTGCTCAATTGCTCAATCAGGGATAGGTGGTCAGATTTGTCCTCAAATTGGCTACATAAGGTTGTTCCTAATTGATCCCAAGAATTAATAGAGTTAATAGGTAGATTTTTGTACCATTGCAAGGCTTTATCCTTAAAGGAAGTTGAAAAGAGTCTCATGGCTACATTCTCCCAAGTTATATTATAAAAAGAGTAAAGATTTGCAATATCTCTAATATCCTCTACAGGAGTGATTTGAGTTTGACCAGTCAGATGGTAAACTCATCAATGCGGGAGCAAGGATATCATCGTATACATTAAGATTCAAGGGGTTTTCATCATTGAAGGTCACAAAAGCTTCGTTTCTCAGAAGAGCCATTAGGAAATTTAGAATGGGAAGTTGTGGGATTTTGGGCAATTGTTTTAGCCTATTTCAGCAAGTATATGGAGAGAATTTATAAAATCTTCTTCTTTTATAATAATGTAAAGGTAGCTGAATAAATTCAAAAGGAGTACATTTAGCTTTTGACCTGTGGTCACTTTTGGCATTAACTTTTACTAATATGCAACCAATATGTCTGTGAAAACCTAAGGAGTCGTCAAATGCTGATTTTATGAATACTTTATGCTCTACAAACTGCTGAACCAACATCAATCTTTCAATACTTTGTCCCACCGGGCGTGCCAGAAATTGTTGTCACCCAAAAGTTGCACCCTGATAGAGAATGGTGTGTGTACTTTCTCTTCTGTTGACAAAATTGGAACACCTTAAGGTTGTGGGTAACCTATGTCTAAGGTGAACCTCCAAAGAGGGTTGGTTCCCTTGTGAATCACTTAAAAAACGAAAAATTTGACAAGGAAAAGGGAAAAAAATGCGGAAAATGAGAAATAGGGGTGATATTCCAAAAGTTTGATACTTACATGTAACTCTGCACATAGAGAATTTAAAGATCCACACACCTACACAACTCTAGACTATTTTACAAAATTAATTCAAGGATTTAGGAAAAGACAGTGGTAGAGGTAATGAATCCAAAACAAAGGCAAACACAATATCCTATAACAAACACAATGAATAATATGAAAACAACAATATGAGAGGGAAAAATGAACTTTTCTTTTATTCAAAGGTGCAAGTACAAAGGCTGAAGATGTCAAAGCAAATCAACCCTCCAAGTATAATTTTTACAATAAAAATCAGCCTATATGATAAGAATAGACTGTTGTTACCTTTTAATAGACTGTTGTTTTTTATGTTTATTTTATCCTCCTCTTATCTCTTTGGCACCACCAACTTTAGAAACAACAGTTCATTTATTTATTTATTCCCATTCTATCCTTGGCACCAACCCCTAAGAATAGACTATTGTTTTCTTTATTTATTTTATTCTATCCTTGGCACATGGGACAGTAGTTCTATTTTTACTTAATTTCCCTTCTCTATCTTTGGCGCATGGGGACAACAGTTCTCCTTTTTTTTTTATTTAATTCCTATTTTTAACCTCCTTCATGGCGCATGGAACAACAATCTATTTTTGTTTAACTCCATTTTTAGCACCTCAGTCAACCGCAGTTCATTCTTTCTTTATTTAATTCCATAGAATTAAATATTAATTCTCCATGCAAAGTCTTCAGTCAACTGCTGCTTGCTGATCCATCTTTATCCAGTGCCTAAAATAGCAATTAATAAAATATTTTATTTCATGCACCCTTATCCCTTTGGTGTCAACTTCTAGGACTGCAGTTTCTTTCGTTTTATTTTATTTATTTCCATCTTTATCCCTTTGGCACTAACTTTAGAACAGCAGCTCCATATTTATTTATTCATTTCATGCACCATATCTTCCTTTGGCACCAATACCTGTAGCTTGGAAATATGGTACAAGGCATGTGAACTTACATTTGTTTGAGGGCAAGCAAATTTGGGAAGGGAGGATTGTAATGTCCGCTTTCTAAATTAAAGATAATTAATAATATTATTTAAGTTGGGCCTGGTCATTTCTAATCTTTGGGCAACTTAATAATAATATTATTATTAAAATAAAAAAGTATTTTTAAATACTTAAAGTAAAATTAATGATTTAACTAAGTCGGCCAAATGTAACTTTATGTTATATTATAAGGCAACTTATGTTTATTATTAAAAATAAAAGTGACTTTTAAATAAAGTAAGCCAACCACCAAAATTGAAAGAAAGAGGAAAGAGAAGTTATAAAAGGAGGATGAAGGGGTTCATTTGGGGATCTATCATCTTGATTTTAGGAGTTGAGCACTTGTGCTTCTACTTTCAGCTATTGAGCACGGAAACCCTCTTAGCATTCATCACTTGAGGATGAAAACCAACATTGTGATCAGAATTTGGGGCGAAAACCCTCAATTTTGTTAAGATGCTATTTGTGCATAAGGACAACCCGTAAAAGGCTAGGGGCCAGGACATCATATTGGCTGGGAAAAAGGGGTAAAAGTCCCATCATTGGTGGCGTAAGGAGGAGGGCAGCTAGAAGTTTGGCAGAAGTTTTCAAACCCTCTCCTAGGGTGGCGACTTGATCTTGGAGGAGTTTGTGGGCTTCTAGGGCACAACCCAAATTTCAGTTGTATTTGGCTTCTTCATAATTTTTGGAGTTGTTTGCACTCTTCCATGGTTGTGTTTGGGCTTGGAATCATTATTTCCAATTTGTGTTGGTAAAGTATATTTGTTATTTAATTCAGTTGATCTAAAAATACAAAAATCATATTTTTCGGTGTTCTCTTGTGTTATGTTTGTTCCGGCTCTTGAATAAAATAATTTAGAGGGTTTCTATATTTATTTACAACTGTTTTTGCATGCATGATGCAATAAAAAATAAATTTTTGATTGTTGTTAGGGTTGAAGATAACTCTCATTTCTTTAGTTGAATTTGAAGTATTTGAGTCATAAGGGTTTCAAGGAAAATAAAATAAAAATCCAGATCTTCCATTTCCAAAAAAGGGGTCATGATAGTCCGCCCTTCCCAAAAATTGTTTGTCCCAAGCAATTGCAAGCCCAATTGCTCAAACTTTCCCCAAACACCCATCTCTATAATGCCGGATCCCAATAAATCCTTGGGCACTTGTGATTCCATGTTTTGAATAAACTTTGCCTCACCAAGTTGTTTGACTGTGAATTATCATGAAATTGTTCCCCACAATGAACACAAGCATGTGCAACATTATATGTTGATTTATTTAGTAAACTATCTTCTTGACTTTTGACCACAAACAACAGATCATGAGGATGCAAACATAACAAGTTACCATTACCTTTTTGTGATGTAGTTGGCTTGTTGCGCCACTCTAATATACTTATGAACTGAAAAGTCTCGATCCTCCCTTGGATTAAGGAATAGAATGGAGATGGGAAAGATTGTTTCCAACCTGTCCCATGGTTAAAATCCTTCACAAATAGCATAGTGTAAGTGTAATAGTCCCTTGTGGGATATTAATAATATACTATTATTTACTTGCAAAACAAACAACTTAGAAGATAAACCCTTCTAGGGTTACCTCAACTAACCCTAGTGTCGGCTACAATACAACCCAAATGGGGTTGGAGTGAGCCAAGGTGAGGGTTTAGATGGGCAATCCAGTTGGTATTTATACTCCTTTCTCCAATATATTTTTGCAGAAGTAAAATAATAAATAAAACTGCTGAAAATCAATGGAAACTTTGAAAATCCATAACTTCAAAAATATTAACTCTTTTGGAATGAAACCAAGTGCAGCGAAAAGGGAAAATTATGAGCTTTAATCTGAAATAAAAATCAGATCTTTTCACATACTTAAAACCCCTCAAAACAGCTCCCAAAATCCCAAACCTAGTCGCTAGGGTTAGGGTAAAATCTGCAATATAATTTCTGCACTTTTCTCCCACTTTAAGAGTCAATAAAATGCAGTTCAGATTCCAAACCCTCAAAGCAAGCTTATATCATCTCCAAAAAATGGCGCCTTGTATATATAATGAGAAATGATTGCAAAACTTAGTACTTCAAGCTTTCATGGGCACACACACTTCACAAATGGTGGTGTTAATAAACACCTTTTATTTTTTATTACAAGTTGTAATGAAATTACTTGTATAATTCGGATCATGAGTACAAATATAACACCAAATAACACAATATTCCAGAATAATGATCTCAAAATGCAATTATAATAGCTTCACCACTTCGAGGGGGCAACCTCCAAACCATATAATAAGACTCAAATGCTCCAAATGATGATGAACTACTACCTAAAATCCCCTATATATACTATTCATATGTTATGGCCAACACCAAGGCCGACCTACTAAGCATGAGAAAGTATAAATGATATAATAAAATGATATGGTAAGCCACAAGTCGGCTACTCATATCCTAATACAAGCAATAGGTTAAGGGCGTAGCATGCCCTTCCCCTTCAAAGCAACATTGTCCCGAGAAGCTCTCGGGTGCTTGCAGAATGTCATATCTTCTCATGTTGCATCTTCATTGTCCATATTCTTCCACTTGATCAGGTACTCAGTAATAACCCGTGTCCTCAATCTTTTAGTGCGTGTTTGAAGGATGCATTCAAGTTCCAAGATGACTCTCCCCTCCTCATCGAGCTCAGGTAACACTTGTTTGGGTTGATACTCTCTATCCAATTACTTTCTTCAGGCAAGAAACATGAAAGACTAGATGTATTTTGGTTGATTGTGGAAGTTCTAATTTGTATGCTACAGTACCAATCTTCTGCAATACTTGATAGGGGCCATAATACTTCGGTGAAAGTTTGTTATCCTTTTGTTGTTTCAAAGACATTTTCTTATATGGTTGTAACCGCACAAAAACCCAATCACCGACTTCAAAATGCCTTTCATGTGATGTTGATCAGCCTGTTGCTTCATGCGGTTTTGTGCCATGACCAAGTTCTCCTTGAGACTAGAGAGGACCTCTTGTTGATATTGAATGTGTTCTTCTACTGCTCTAACCCGCGGTTGTCCTCTCAATGATGATGTGATGGATGGTGGATGGTACCCATAGAGTGCCAAAAAAGGAGACATTTTAGATGAAGTATGGAAGGAAGTGTTATACCACCATTCTGCAAGTGGCAACCATTGGACCCATCTTGCTTGTTTATCTGACGTAAAGCAACGGAGATATCCCTCCAAACACTTATTTACAACTTTTGTTTGCCCATCAGACTGGGGATGATAAGAAGAGCTACGAGCTAACTGAGTACCCAAACATGAGAATAAATCAGTCCAAAAATTACTAGTAAATATAGGGTCTCGATCACTTACAATAATCTTCGGTGTCTCGTGAAGCTTACGAATTGTGTCCATGAAGGTTTGTTCTTTACCGTGCTGCAGTGAAATGGGTGTGCCAAGGCACAAAAATGAGCATATTTGGTGAGTCTATCCACCACAACCATGATGACATTTTTTCCTTCAGATTTAGGCAATCCTGTGATAAAGTCCATGGAAACCTCTTCCCACCGTTGGCTAGGAATAGATAGAGGTTGTAGAAGACACGGGATTGAATCTGTTTCACCCTTATTTTTCTTTGACAAACCATGCATTCTCGCCACAAATTTTGGACCTCCCCTTTGAGACCTTCCCAAAAGAAATCTTGTTTGACTCGATGATAAGTCTTCAAGAATCTAGAGTGCCCCCATACGGAGAAGAGTGAAGCTTAGTAGAATCCTATTTTTAAGAGTGGAGTTCTTACATAGGTATAATCTATCTTTATACCATAAAGCATCCCTTTTAATACAAAATTTTCAGACATGTTTGGATCATTCGGAGATGATGAATGAGGTTATGTGTGGTTGGGTCATTTCTCCAATCGGACCTTGCCTCATCTATCCAATCTTCCCTGTAATATGGATATGGCACATAACAACGCTCGCAGTGATTGATTCATCTTTCCGCAATGAGCATCATGACTACATTCTCCTTCCCTTTCTTATAGATAATCTCAAAATCATATCCCAACATCTTGGAAACCCATTTTTGTTGTTCTTGGATCATAAATGCTGCTCCAAGAAGTATTTCAGATTATCATGATCTGTCTTCACTTTAAAGTGTCTTCCTATGAGATATGGTCTCCATTGCTTTACTACATGAAGTATGGCTAGCATTTCCTTCTCATAAGTCAACTTGGAAAGATTCTTACCTTTGAATTGACGGCTCAAAAAGGCAATAGGACGGCCTTCTTGCATGAGAACTGCCCCATACCCACCCTTGATGCATCACATTCAACAATGAATGTTTTGGAAAAATCTGGAGTAGCCAAGACTGGAGTGGTGCACATGGCCTCCTTTAGTTGCTCAAATGCTTTGGTTGCATCCTCACTCCAATGGAAGGAGTCCTTTAATAAAGTTGTGAGAGGTGCAGATATGCTTCCATAATGCCTTACGAATCTTCGGTAATAACCTGTAAGCCCCAAAATACTCGTAGATTCTTTAGGGTTTTTGGAACCTTCCACTCCATCATGGCTTTGATCTTATTAGGATCCACTTTAACCCCTTCATGAGAGACAATGTGACCCAAATATTCAACCTCCTTGAGTCCAAAAGAACACTTAGAGGGCTTTGCATAAAGTTGATGTTACTCAAGGGTTTCCAAAACCTTATTTACATGATGCAAATGTTCCTCCCATGTTTTTCTATAAATTAATATATCATCAAAAACACTAAGACAAACTTCCGCAAGAATGGCTTAAAAATAGAATTCATCAAACTTTGAAATGTAGAAGGTGCATTTGTGAGTCCAAAAGGCATTACCAGGAATTCATAATGGCCTTCATGTGTCCAGAAAGGCAGTTTTATGAACATCCTCATCCTTGATTCTGATTTGGTGGTATCCCGAACGAAGATCAAGCTTTGTAAAATAAATAGCACCATGCAACTCATCAAGCAAATCATCAATTACAGGAATAGGAAACTTATCTTTGATTGTGTACTTATTAAGTTCCCTATAATCAGGACACATGTGCCACATGTCATCTTTCTTCCGTACCATCACTACTGGAGAAGAATAAGCACTCTAACTATGATGGATAATTCCTACTTCCAACATCTCTTGTACAATCTTTTCAATTTCACTCTTTTGCACATATGGGTACCTATAAGGTCTGATGTTAGGCGATTGACTTCCTAGTAATAACTGAATAGGATGATCATGATCTCTCTTTGGAGGTAAGCCCTTTGGTATATTTTCAAATACAACTGAGTGCGCATCCAACACTGCTTGCATATTTGATGGTATAATGTCCTTAGAATGATGAGCCTCCAATGAAAATAGTTGTGCCACAAATCCCTCTGCACCCTTTTTAGCATTTTGTGCATCTGATGAGAACTTACTATTTGTGGAGACTTTGCTCTTAAGCCTCTTAGCTCAAAAGTCCTTCCTTCAGAGTGAAATCGCATGAACAAGTCTTGGAAGTTCATTTCAATGGTTCCCAAAGTGGTAAGCCATTGAACCCCTAACACAATGTCTGCTCCTCCCATAGAAATGGCATACATGGGACTATTTAGTATGTAATCTCCCATGGCAAGCTTAATGTTATGGCATTTTCCGAACAAGTAACAATACCTCCATCACTAATCATTACTTGACATTCGTGAGCTGGATAAATGAAGCAATTTAGGCGCACTGCTAACTTATGATTGATAAAGTTGTGAGTACTTCTGAATCAATCAACACTTTGTGACCTCTCTGGTTTTTAGGAATCCAACCACCTTTAGGGTTTGGGGGGTGCTAATACCTGAAATTGCATGGCATGAGATTGTTGGCTGAGGATCTCTTGACTCCTCTGGCTCAACCAAGACCTCTGACTCTTCATCTTCATCCTTCTCTTCATCTTCACTAGGCCCATCAATGTAGAACAACTTTTCAGCACATTTATGTCGTGGTCCAAATTTCTGTCACAGTTAAAACATAAACCTTTTTCTCTTTTTTCTTCAATTTGTTGAGGTGTCAATCTAACTGGTCGAGGGAGTGTTGGGGCCAAGGTGTTGCGATCTCTAGTATAAATGAAATGTTGTCTCCTACTTGAAACAAATTTATCCTCTGCCCTTCTTGCCATAATCATTGAATCAGAAACCTTATGAGGATTAAACATACGCACCTCATGCTCAATGTGATCCTTAAGACCCCCGAGAAATAGGTCATTCAGATTCTCTTTAGTAATATTTTCCACCCGTAGAGAAAGGTTTTGGAAGTGATGAATGTAATCCTTAACAGATCCTATTTGTCTCAATTTTGCTAATTGGTGAAGTAATTATCGACACACTAGAACTATAGTGTAATTCTGCAACTCTTCGAGTGAACATTGTCCATGTAACATTGAGACCACTCTTACGCCTTTGAGCACATAACCATCGATACTGCATTTAATTGGTGGAGTTCGACATACAAAGTTGCCATGATCACCTTTTGTCTTGGTGGAATCTGATGTGGTTCAAAAAAATTCTCCATTTGGTTGATCCAATTGAGTGGATCCTTTCAATCAAACTTACGCATCTCCACTTTTGGAACATAGTACGGGCTGCAGAGTGCTCGTATTTGGATTGTGCACACTCGAAGATCCACTCTAGCTCATGTGTCTATTATGTTGACCTGAGGATCCACCTTGATTGACATAAATATGATTACCCATCACATACGTACTAAAGCTTTGCATGAAATCCTCCAATCTTTTTCCAATCCTATCCACATCTTCTTTGCTGGCCACCCGAGATTTGAGGTCTCTCAGATTAAACGCAAGTTGGCTTACTTTGTGGTCTGTCGAAGTAAACCCTAACCCTAAGGAATCTGTAGTTATATCTTCTGTCTCCAAATCCTCAACTACTATCTCATCCTTTTCTGGTGTTTTACCTGGAGTGATGGGATTCTTTTTTCCTCTTGTGGAAGGCCCTGCCATGATGCCCCAAAATAGTAGGATGTAGGGATCACGGTCAAATTTTAGGGTTTCGTATTTCAATACGAATTCAACCAAATATAAAAAAACTTAAAGAACAAACCCCAAATAATTTTTTTGTGCTTTCCGAAAATGTAACGAATTTGAAAAAATTCCACAATTTGCACCCTAGGGAGTGATTTTATGAAAAAACCTAAATTTGTAATAAATTTTGCAAAATAAATCAAAAAAGTCTGAAATTTTCAGGGAACCTTACTTGAAATGTTTTGCAACTCTGGTAAAAATATCTCCCACCAATTCTCTTTGGTTCACAATATACTGCGAAACCAAAAATTAAGGTTTTTGCCCTAATTTTGGCCCATATCGCAACTCTGATACCACTTGTAATGAAATTACTTGTATAATTCAAATCATGAGCAGAAATATAACACCAAATAACACAATATTCCAGAATAATTATCTCAATATGCAATTAGAATAGCTTCGCCACTTCGAGGGGGCAACCTCCAAACCATACAATAAGACTCAAATGCTCCAAATGATGATGAATTACTACCTAAAATCCCCTATATATACTATTCATATGTTATGGCCAACACCAAGGCCGACCAACTAAGCATGAGAAAGTATAAATGATATGGTAAGCCACAAGTCGGCTACTCATATCCTAATACTGAGTGCAATAGGTTAAGGGCGTAGTACAAGTGGGCATACATCCCTTCTCCAAGCATGAAGATAAGTTTTTATAAACCGTCACATGCCAAAAAAGGAGTAGCCATCTCTCTTTTATAGTTTTTGCTTGCTCATCCTCTAATGTTTTTCTCCATCTTTGGCGCCATACTCAGGAGGGGATCTTTATTTAATATAAACACGAAAATCAAATCCAACGGCAAACATTAAATGCATAGGGATTTAAAACAAATGTGGCCCATATAAGTCAACCCATGCATAGAAGGAATCACTTTATTTAATTAAATATTAAATAGTCTCCCAAAAAATGTGACTTGCTTAGTCACTTGGTTCACCTTTCTAAAATGTATTTATTATCCTAAGGTGAAGTCGACTTGTTTTTTATTTCTATAATTGATTTGCACATAAAAATATTTATTAAATTCCTCCTTCCTCGTATGTGCAAATCGATGTATTTTATATTTTAATTTTTATTTAAAAAGGGGGACATTACAGTCCTCCCTTCCCAAAATTGCTTGCCCACAAGCAATTGTCAACTTGGATGCTCTAAGATTGAAGCATTTTCCCATGTAGCATCCTCTAATGGAAGGTCCTTCCATTTGACCAAGTATTCTTTGATGACACGTTTTCTTAAATTCCTTTCTCTTGTTTCCATAATAGTTTCCGGAATTAAGATCAATTTACCTTCTTCATCTAAAGGAGGTAACTCCAAAGAAGGTACAACATTTTGCCCAAGTGCCTTTTAATGCAAGAAATAGGAAAAACATTATGAATCTTACCATCCCCGGGTAGCTCCAATTCATAAGCCACCTCATCGATTCTTTTGGTAACCTTGTAGGGCCCATAGAAATGTGGCTTCAACTTTTCTTGCCACTTTGCTTGAGAGTAGATTGCCTATAGGGCTGCAATCTAAGAAATACCCAATCATCCACATCAAAAGTTCTCTCACTCCGGTGCTTATCTGCATACAATTTTTGTCTATTTTGGGCATGGTGCAGATTTTCTTTGAGAGATTTCACAATGTCCATACTCTGTTGCACTAACTCTTGTGCACTAGGCACTCTACTATCTGTCATCATTACATCCATGAAAGAGTTAGCATCATAACCATATAAAGCCTTAAAGGGGGACGTTCCAATGGACATGTGATGTGTAGTATTATAGCAAAATTCAGCTAGATGCAACCACTTTATCCAAGCTAACTGCTGCCCTGAAACATAATATCTTAAGTACCCTTTTGCCCATTTATTTACTATTTCAGTTTGCCCATCCATTTGTGGGTGATAACTAGTACTTGGAGTGAGTTCTATCCCAACTAACCGGAATAATTCTTGCCAAAAAGACTCATAAATCTGCTGTCCCTATCACTCACAATGTTCTTAGGCACACCATGCAATTTAAAAACTTCTCTGAAATACAAATCAGCAATCATAGGACCATCAAATTTAGTAGGAAGTGGAAAAAGTGAGCATACTTAGTGAGTCTATCCACTACTACATACATGCAAGTCTTACCATTAACATTGGGCAATCCGGTAACAAAATCCATGGACACACTCTCCCACTTTTGAGAGGGAATAGGTAGGGGCTGCAAAAGACCAGCTGGAAAAGTATGTTCATTCTTATTTCTTTGGCATACAACACATTCTCTAACATACTTAAGAACATCTCCTTTCATACCTTTCCAAGTAAATCTTTCCCTTACCAACTTGTAGGTCTTGAAGTATCCTTGATGTCCACTTGTAGGAGCATCATGTGCTGATTTTAAAATCAGATTTTTAACTTCTGATTTTGGTGTTAAATACACCCTTCCCTTGTAAAGAATAAGACCATCTATCACCTTGTACCTTTCATCCACAATCAACCCTTCAATCATATCATTAGAAAACTGATTTTTTACATACTCAAGGGTGATTAAGTCTTTCCAATCAGCTGATATAAAAGATACAGAACAGATTTCTACTTCCCTTGGTGGATATTTGCAAAGAGTAGAGTGTCTTGTCATACCTTGGAAAATGATGTTCTTTTCCCCAATCATGAATTTGAGCAATAGGTCTTTATAATTGAGGGTGAAATCCCCCAAAGAATGCAACCATTGCACTCCTAACACAAGATCCATGTCATCCATATTAATCATGTAAAAATCATCAATAAGTTCATAATCTTCTATGGTGATAGAAAGTTTGGAAATCCGTCTAGAGCATGTTAAAATATATCCATCAGCTATGGTAACATTGAAACCTTGAAAAACTTCATTACATAGGCCAAGCCTTGTCACCAATCTCTCACTAATAAAATTATGAGTGGCCCCACTATCAATGAGAATGATTACCTTTTGTTTGCATAGCATACCTTCCACTCGAAAAGGGAGATACTTAGAAGTACTTGAAAGGGCTGCCAATGCTCCTTCAATTTCTTCCTCATCTTCTTCTTGCACATGCTCATCATCCACCTCATTCACCACTTCATTAGTATCATTAGATCTGAAATCAAATCAAAATCTGAATCTATTACTTCAATGAAATAAATTTGTCCTTTACCTTTGCAATTATGACCTCTTACCCATGGAGCCTTACAATCAAAACACAATCCTTTCCTTCTTAGCTCATCTCTTTCATCTTTTTGCATACCAGTTTGGGATTGGTTTCTATGTGGTGGAACATAGGGCTGGTTGGGCCTTCTTGGGGCCTCTTTTGATGATCCAAAGGGCTGTCCTCCTTGCACTTTAAGGGGCTGCTGTAGATCAGACCTTGGCTGTCCTTTAAATCCACCTTTGGGCAGCGTTTGAGAGTTAATAGAGTGCTGTCCTTTTGGCCCATAATCCCCCTATAAGCTGCACATTCCAAATCTAGAGACTTAGTAATACATTCTTGCAAGGTAAATGGATTAAAAGCTCTTACCAAACCTTTCAATGGCTCTATCAAGCCTTCTGTAAAGAGGACTATCAACCTTCTCTCACTGACATCCGGTACCATCACTGCAACCTTTTGAAAATCCGCCACATATTCTTCAACACTACTGATTTGTTTCAATTGGGCCAACTCCCTAAAATGAAGCTCTAGATCTTTTCTATCAAATCTCTCCATGATCCTATGACTAAATCCTTCCATTGTGTGGATCAAGTCGTGTCCTTGGGTGTGCATACCATGAAACCACCACTCATGTGCCATGCCTTCTAAGTGAAGAGTAACAAACTTGAGGGCTTCTTCTTCTTGCATGGGGTTAAGGGAGAAATAAGTCTCCATCTTTTGTAACCAAGCTCTTACCGTGATTTTGTTGGTTCCATCAAAGCTTGGTAGAGAGACTTTTCCCAACCTTTGTTGGATATCCGCATGGGGTTGCCTATGGGTTCTTTTGGTCTTGCTCCCCATCTTTAGGGCACAAAAGTCATCAAAAGTAAGTATGGCCCTTGTGGCTGGATGCAAAGTGTTGTATTCCTTGTTGCATGCCTCAATGATTTCCACCATTGAAGGTTCCTCGAAAGCTCTATGATTCTCCTTAGGAAGGAAAGTGCCTTTAAAGAACTTATGAGTGGGTTGTGTTGAATTCTTCTCCCCACTATGTGAACTCCCTTCGCCATTGGAATTTGGCGTCTTGCCATTGCCACAACTTCCATGATCAGTTTGGCCATTTGATCACTCATGGTTTTTTGAAGTTCCAAACCACATCCTTGCATTAACTCTTGTAGAAATTTGACTTGATCTCGATGTGAAAGGCCCTTTGTCCATATTTCCCTTATTTCTCCTCTTATAGAACAACCACTGCTTATCACCCTGCATACACAAAACACCCACACGAAAAGAGGAACGAAGCTCTGATACCACTGTAATATCCCCTTGTGGGATATTAATAATATACTATTATTTACTTGCAAAAATAAACAACTTAGAAGATAAACCCTTCTAGGGTTACCTCAACTAACCCTAGTGTCGGCTACAATACAACCCAAATGGGGTTGGAGTGAGCCAAGGTGAGGGTTTAGATGGGCAATCCAGTTGGTATTTATACTCTTTTCTCCAATATATTTTTGCGAAGTAAAATAATAAATAAAAGCGCTATTTGAAAATCAATGGAAACTTTGAAAATCCATAACTTCAAAAATATTAACTCTTTTGGAATGAAACCAAGTGCAGCGAAAAGGGAAAATTATGAGCTTTAATCTGAAATAAAAATCAGATCTTTTCACATACTTAAAACCCCTCAAAACAGCTCCCAAAATCCCAAACCCAGTCGTTAGGGTTAGGGTAAAATCTGCAATATAATTTCTGCACTTTTCTCCCACTTTAAGAGTCAATAAAATGCAGTCCCAAATTCCAAACCCTCAAAGCAAGCTTATATCATCTCCAAAAATGGCGCCTTATATATAATGAGAAATGATTGCAAAACTTAGTACTTCAAGCTTTCATGGGCACACACACTTCACAAATGGTGGTGTTAATAAACACCTTTTATTTTTTATCACAAGTGGGCATACATCCCTTCTCCAAGCATGAAGATAAGTTTTTATAAACCGTCAACATGCCAAAAAAGGAGTAGCCATCTCTCTTTTATAGCTTTTGCTTGCTCATCCTCCAAGGTTCTTCTCCATCTTTGGCGCCATACTCTAGGAGGGGATCTTTATTTAATATAAACCTGAAAATCAAATCCAACAACAAACATTAAATGCATAGGGATTTAAAACAAATGTGGCCCATATAAGTCGACCCATGCATAGAAGGAATCACTTTATTTTTAAATATTAAATATTAAATAGTCTCCCAGAAAATGCGACTTGCTTAGTCACTTGGTTCACCTTTCTAAAATGTATTTATTATCCCAAGGTGAAGTCGACTTGTTCTTTTATTTCTATAATTGATTTGCACATAAAAATATTCATTAAATTCCTCCTTCCTCATATGTGCAAATCGATGTATTTTATATTTTAATTTTTATTTAAAAAGGGGGACATTACAGTAAGCAACGTTCCTCAAATCCTGCAAACCTGAAGCTGTATTTGGCTGCTAACAACAGTCCAAAGTCTGAAATTTTGCAAATCAGCAGTGTGAAAATGATATAACAGCAGCAATGCTGAAAATTGTTTGCATAAATCATCGCTATCAACAATTCAGAGGCTGGAAATAGACAATCAATGACTGGAAATCTTCTCACAGCAGTAATAATCAGCATATCTCTGTTGAGACCCTGAAAAATCAGCAACCCTGTGACTGAAAACACTTGTAGGGCTGTAATTGGTATAGTGCAGCAGTTGGAATCTGTGATGACAGCAGTCCTAAGGCTGGAAAGTCTGATAATGGCAGCCCCTGGTTTGTTTCCTTTGCCATATAACCGTAATTGGCTATTACCATAGTTACCTAAGACTGGGACGGCGGGACGTAGGGACGGGGTTTCCGGGACGGCAAATTTTTTTGAAAATTTCGGGACGGCGGGGGGACGGCAAGGGGACGGCTAATAAAAAATATATATATTTTATTTATTTTACAAATATAACATGAATAAAGAATAATTCAATAACCTAATGATTAATACAAGAAAGTTTGAAGATTGTAACCACTAATGATTAATCCAATTATTCATCACATAAGCCAAGGCCCAAAATGCTACAGCTATATATATTATATTCAATGTTCAAAACTTCAACATGACAATGAAAGACTAAATAGTAAATAGTAAAGCTGAAAATTTAAAACAAGTCTTAGTCTTACTCTTCAATAATCAACATGAGAAGAGTACAACTACACCCACATTACATATGCTACGAAATATTATGTCATGTCTCATTACCAAAATGACATTACATAACCAATATGACAAGTGATAAGTACAACTCAAAAATCACTATCGAGCCCTCCGAAGGATCTCAGATATCAATGTCATCTGCATCTGCAAAGGAGATATCAACCCAGTCCTCGCTGCTCCCGATCTTCATCAACTGCCTTGCATGCTCGGAATCCACATCCCACCGCAATCTTTGGGCTCTCCTTGTATGTAGGTGTCTTGCGATCCATGAGACGCAAGGGACTATGTACAAGAACAAGTTTCTCTGCTCTCTTAGAGGTAAGTCTGTTCCTCTTAAGAGAGTGGATCCACCCATATGTTGACCAATTCCTCTCAGAAGCAGAGGAACTAGAAACCTGAGAAAGAAGACGAATAGCAAGTGTACGTAGCAATCTTGCATGTCCATACAATCGCCACCAACTAACTGGACTCTCATGTGCCAATGTAGTCTTGTCTATCTTTGATGATTTTTTGTAGCCATCCAGATAAGCGAACTTGAGCCAATCAGTTCTGACTCATGAAGCATCCTCTGCATTATACATTTTTTTAGGGATTTCAAGAAACCCTTCCTCACCTCCTCATCATCTACTGGGAGAACTCTGTTAGGCCTCTCAACATACCACTTCGGATTTAGTGCATATGCAGCCATGTGTAAAGAAGTGTTCAACTTCTCCCATCTCCGCTCAATGATAGGCTGAATATGCTGATGGTAGAACTCCAAGGTGGGGTCCCTTGCTCGAACAGCAGCCTTCATCTGGCCAAACATACTATCAATACATTCGTATATCTCACCAAGGCTAGGGCTCTCAGAATCCCCATATTTTATCACACTGAAAATTGGAGATATTATGGATGTGATATATCTCACATCTATCCAAAATGTTTCATTCACCACAATTGCTTTCACCTTCTTCCCCTGCTCTGTCTTCGACCCATCCCACCTAGACCACTCTGATGTCATGACCATGCACTGTAATGATTCCTGCAACTCAGCCATCCTATCCAACAAAATAAAATATGATGCAAAACGTGTGTCCACTGGCTTGAGGAATTCCTTCCTCGAAAAGCTATGGAAGAGTGCCAATGACGTATGGTGGTTGCAGATGAACATCTGCACATCTCTAGCATCAGCCACTACATTTTTGACCCAATCAATTTTTCCAATATCTTTTAGTGCATTGTTCATGGCATGCACACAACATGGGGTCCAATATATATGTCGGTAATGAGCCTCGACAAGCTTACTTGCTGCCCTGCACACATATGTTGCATCTGTAATAACCTGCACAACGTTGGCAGGGCCAACCTCCTTAATAGCATCTCGCAAAATGGTGAATTGGAACTCTGCATCCTTCTTCTTCCCTGAACAATCAACTGCCCTCAAAAAGTAAGGACCCTCTCTACATGAAACAATGATATTTATGAGTGGGTGGTGTCTGATATCTGTCCACCCATCCATGATGATGCTACAACCGTGAGAGACCCATGTGCACCTCATTTCCTCCATCAGTAAATTAACCTTGGAATAGTTCTTATCCAAGATTGTGGTTCTCAACTTCGTGTCTCCTGGGGGCACATAACTCACACTTGCTTTGGCTATCTTAGCCTAGCCTCCTTGAAATAAGGAGAGCGAGCAACATGAAATGGAATGCCAGAAGAAAAAGAATTTTCCAATGGCATCATCGGCCTCCTCTCTAGCCTTTGTATCATACATATCAACAAGTGGATTGGAGGCCACAACCTTCCTCTTCCCCCTACTACTACCAAAAGCATCCAATTCAGACACCTCATAAGATGCACCTGTAACACTACCGGTATTAATTCTCACAAAGACTAGAAGGGGTGCCAGTGCCACTAACATGACGGTCACAAACTTCTGGAACCTTTTCCACCATATCTCCATTATACAACCTCACCATTTCTGCCCTCTCTTCAAGCGATAGCTGTCCACACATGCCTACACCTTTCCCTGCAATGTGCAATAAATATGCATTCAACCTACTAATGCTGCCTGACCAAGATAATGAGCAAATGTTGCATTTCCATATTTTAGTGCCCCCTGAAATGTTTGATCTAGGACCCTGCATAATTTGACCAAATTGTTTCAAAGGTTTTTTCTTATCAAAAGGCCCCCTAGCATACTTTTTCAACATTTCGGAGGGGCAACTGAACTTGTCCACACTCCCCTGTGAACTAGTAGCAGTATTAGGTGTTTCTAATTGTGTTCCTTCTCCTTGCACACCCATTTCAACCTCATATTCAGCTTGATAATCACTATCGGAACTCATTTTGAAGCTGCAATAATTAAAATACAAAACAATATAACTATACAATACAATAAAACAATGAATGCAATTTTTGAATACATTTAAAAATTAAAAAAAAAAAACAACGATGAATACATTTAAAAATTAAAAAAAACAAACAATAAAAAAACCCTCCCTTTATGCTTTATCTCATTCCATCACTTGCTAATCCAAATAGGAAAAAAAATACAAGCAAATGCAATGCCTTCACTTTCAACTTTGCATTTGGAAATTAAAAAAACAAAACAAAGAATGGTGGTAAATTAGTAATGTATGTACATACCTCTTGCTCTTGCTCCTTGCTCTTTGCTCTTGCCTTCTCTTTTTTTACTCTTGCTCCTTCCTTCTCTTTTTTTTGCTCTTGCTTGGTGTGATTAGAATGAGTATGAAATGCTCTTTTTATAAGTTTTTTGTTGCTTTTAGGGTTAGGTCATGTTAGTTTTAATTAGAAAGCATTAAAAGTTTAAGAAAATATTTTAAAAAACATAAAAATGATTAAAAAAAAAAGGCACATTCGCCTTAGCCGCCGCGTGAAAAGCCATTGGGGACGCCGTGACGTCCCTCGACGTCCCGGGGACGTCAAGGCGTCCCCAACGGCGCACCCATATCCAATTTGCACCGGGCGCCCCGGGTGCGTTTGCGTTTACAAGCGCGCCCCCGGGGCGTCTTTTTTTTGGAAATGGGGACGGCAGGGAAACGTCCCGTCCCCATCCCCAAGTCCCCAAGACGTCCCGGACGCCCAAGACGCGTCTTGATGATGCCCGGGACGCGTCCCCCACGTAACAATGGCTATTACTACCCTTGATAGATCTCGAGATATCACCCGGATCCCATACTCTTATGTGTAGACAACCTTGAGTGAAAGGATATACTTCTTCCATATGATGTGCTTTGAATTCTAGATAAATGGAAAAGAAGTATGAATACTCATTTAGCCTATCCACAACAACATAAATGCAGTCTCTACCATGTACCTTGGGAAGGCTTGTGATGAAGTCCATGAACATACTTTTCCAATCTTGATGGGGAATAAGCAATGGCTGCAACCAACTTACTGGGAAGACATGCTCTACTTCATTCTGCTGGTAGGTGATGTACTCCCTGATGTGTTTGAGATCCTCCTCCTCAAAGCTCCACCATGAGAATCTCTTTCTTATATATCTACAAATATTGTAGGATCTAGAGTGTCCCACAATTGGTATATCATGCAAAGCTTTCAAAATCTTCTGTTTTATCTCAGATTCACGTACTGGAATGATTCTATCCTTGTTCAAAATGAGACCATTTGCTAGCACATATTTTTCATCCTTCACATTTCCATCTAAAATGTTAGCAGCAAATGTATTCTTGGCATAATCTACCATGATTGAAATCTTCCAATCACCATAAATGACAGAAATAGAACAAAGAACAGCCATTCTAGAAAAGACATCAACAACTACATGCTTTTTCCCTTTTATATCAACATCATAACCTTGGATTTTCCTTCCCACCTTTGTGGTTCATCATTCAAATCATGTTGATCCAAGAAGGAATTCAAGCCATTGCAATTTGTCTCAACCACACATCTACCATAAACCAAGTGATGTCTGAATTTTACCAAAACATGCTTGATGGCAAGAATCTCCTTGTCATAAATAGAGAAACTATTTCCTGAATCTTTCAACTTCATGCTTTCCATCTTAATGGAGTCCCCCTTTTGGATTAATATGGTCTCAACCATAGTTCAAAAAATCGTAAATTGGGATTAATCGGCAAAGCTAAATTTTGAATTGGAAATCATAAATCGACAAAAAATCGGCATTAATCGGCAACTTTATTGCTACTTTTAAAAACATTTAAATTCATAAAATATACTTAAATTAAATGTAAAAACAATGTTAAATGATGCGAGAAGTGACTCTATAGAATGCCATAGGCCCATATGCATATTTTCGATTAAGTTTTGACCAAAAAAGAGAGTACAAAGTTTGCAAACAAAAAAATAAAAAATATTGTTTTATGAAAATAAGAAAAATATTGCCATCAATGCATAGAGCTCGAGAAAATATGCACTTTTAGAGAAAACGACACCTGAAACGGAGCCACAGAATGAAAGTTATAGCACATGCAAGTTTTTGCTGCTACATCTTCCCGGACCCTTTCCAAAAATGGCAAAAATATTTCTGTCCTTGTGATTTCTTCACCAAAAATCCAAAAAAGGAAAGAAGGAGAAAGGAGGAAACCCGAGCCGCGCAAGTGAAAAAACGACTCAGATTTGGGGCCACGATTTCACCCGCGATTTTCCATGATTTTCGAGTGTACCCGAGCCGCGCAAGTGAAAAAACGACTCAGATTTGGGGCCACGATTTCACCCGCGATTTTCCACGATTTACCACGATTTTCGAGTGTATTTTATCGCCAAAAATCGCGATTTATCGCCATATCAAAAATCGCGATTTTTCAGAAGATATATCGTTTTCATGGTTGCAAACGATTTATCGCGATTTATGCCGATAAATCGCGATTTTTGAAACAGAGGTCTCAACCATAGTTCAAAAAATCGTAAATCGGGATTAATCGGCAGGCCAAATTTTGAATCGAAAATCGGGAATCGGCCAAAAATCGGCATTAATCGGCAACTTTATCGCTACTTTTAAAAACATTTAAATTCATAAAATATACTTAAATTAAATGTAAAAACAATGTTAAATGATGCGAGAAGTGACTCTGTATAATATACAATATAGTATATACTATTATATTGTATACTAGTATACTATTATAATGTTAAATGATGTTAAATGTTAAATCGTTATGTTGTTAAATGATGTTAAATGTTAAATCGTTATACAATATACTATTATAATGGTGTTAAGTTGTTTGGTCCAAAAAGGTGCAAAAATGAATTTTATGAAAATAATAAAAATATTGCCATCAATGCATAGAGCTTGAGAAAATATACACTTTTAGAGAAAACGACCCTGAAACTACATAATGAAAGTTATGGCACATGCAAGTTTTTTGCTGCTACATCTTCCAGGACCCTTTCCAAAATGGCAAATTTTTTTCGTCCTTGTGCTTTTTCACCAAAAATCCAAAAAAGGAAAGAAATGCCAAAAAGGAAAAAACGATTCGAGCAGGAGAAAACAGGCCAAAAACGCAGAAGCTAAAAACGATTCGACCAGGACGAAATGGAACGATTTTCCACGATTTTTGCAGGTTTTTCAGTGCCGAAAATCGCGATTTATCGCCATTAAACAAATCGCGATTTATGGAAAGATAAATCGTTTTGCATGGGAAAAACGATTTATCGCGATTATCGCCCGATAAATCGCGATTTTTAGAACTATGGTCTCAACACCTTCTCTTGAAACACCACATTCTACCACAAATGGTTGTGAGAAATATGAAATGGAAAATACAAAATGTGATTATTACCCTCTTAAGCTTATCAAAAGCTCCTTTCTTTGTCATGTTGGTTAGGGTTGCTACTATATGTGAAGATCCCATAACAAACCTTCTATCATGGCTGCATAAACTACAGAATCTCCTCAATAGAGTTAGTGTGGTAGGGAGTTCCCAAATTAGAAAAATTTGAATCCTCTTTTGATCCACATGCCTGCCTTGAGCAATAATGACATGGCCGGGTATAAAATATTTGTGACACTAAACTCACACTTAAATTCTTTTACAAATAGAGCTTGTTTCTCTAGAATCCCAAGGATCAAATCTAGGTGTCTCATATGATCCTTCCATGCTTTGCTACACATCAGAATATCATAAAAATTTATCAAAACAAACTGTCTCAGCTGACCACTGAATACCTGATTCACCATGAATTGGAACATAGTAGGAGCATTAGTCAAATTGAATGGCATGACCAAGAACTCAATGTGTCTAGTAAGGCATCTGGAAGTTGTCTTGTGCACACCTCCCTTACAAACAAAGATCTGATGGTGGCTTGATCTCAAATCAGTCTTTGAGAAATGAGGAGTAATAATGGCATGCTTACAACCAATTTTCAACTCTATGGCATGTTGGAAACCTCTATTTGATAGTGATCCTAGGGACATATTATTGAACACCATACTATGTTGTTTTGGAAGCATTTGAATATCAACATAAAGACTATGTTGCTTACCAAAAGATGAAATAGTTTGCATGCTCTCCACCACTAAGCAACTTGCTGCCCAAGCAACTTGTCCTTTCTGAGAAGTCCCTTTAGCTATGACTACTCTTAATGATTCCTCAGAGATACTTCCAAGCACCAGATATTTTTCTTTAGATGTAAACTTTAGCTCCTTAGATTTTTGATTCTATACTAACTCGCCAATGGAATGCAGCCCTTCTATCTCCATAACCATAACATAAAATTCATTCCATGCCTTATTCTCACCCATGGTTATATGAGTTGTCTATTTATCCAAGTGCATGGAATGACGAATCTATCAGAACTATGATATTAAAGCCATCAAACATTTCAGCCTTCATGTGTTTCTCAATATCTTCTTTTTGTAGCTCTTTGTTTATAACACCAGGATCCCACACGATCATACATGAACGATCTTGGATTTGAGAGAAAAGATCCTCTTTCCATTTTGTACTCTTCATCTTTTCACCAATCTCTTGGTACTTCCCATGATGACAAGAGTCTTGCCACAAACTTCCGCTAAAATCAACACTTTCATGCTTCTTGCTATAATCATGAAGATAATCAAATTGCTTACCATTAGTTGCTGATCTGAAAATTCCAGCAAGCTGAAAACCAACATTAGTATCCAGTGAGGCCCTTTTCTCATGTGCATGCCTCTCAACAAGGTCTTCCTAGAACTCCACCTCATAAACTTCTTGATTTGAAACATTCCTTCCATATTTTGAGCTGTCATAAGAATGATCCAAAAAAATTCTTCTTTCAATGCCTTAGGGAAATTTGCATCAACTCTACTATATTGAAGACTCGGAAATTTGGCATTAACCAAAAACATTCTCCAAATTCTTGCAAATCTGATTTTCCTTCATGCTCCACCCTTACAATTGGAGAATTTTTTCCCTTAATTTTTTGTAGGTGTTGTTTTGCTTGATTGGCTATCAACTTAGCTTCCTTAGCTCTTCTTAGCCATTCATCACACCTTTTTTGGGTCCTCATTACATCCTCTGCACTTGTCTGCAATGTGGTTAGTTTCTTTTCAACCACATTCTCTAGTTCCTTTTCAGATAAGATCTCCTTACCTTTGACTTGCATGTTGAATTCTTTTTGCTCCTTTGTAGATTTTTGAGGCTCAGATTTTGACCTTTCCATCTTCTTTATTTCTATCCATGACTTTAGATCCTTCTGATATTCTTGCATAGCTTGTAACATCTCTAACATGGATTCTTGCACTGTCCTCATGATTCACAAGGTTGGCAAGGAAACAACTTTGATACCACTATAATGTCCCCTTATGGGAAAATTATCACAATCTAGTAATTTTCAGCAAACCCTTATAAATCTGATATTCTTTAGCAAACCCTAGAATCTGATATTTTCAACAAAAGATTATGGAAAAATATTAAAATCTAAAAAATCAAAAAAACCCTTACCGCTTGAAATAAAATACTGGAATTACCCTCAATTTTTGAATTTTTGAACATATTATACTACCACAACCCATAATTTTATTTTATTTAATTTACAAACAACCAAATACAATTTAGAGAATTTTTCCACACTGAAACCCTAGCTGGATTTACAATTTATTTTTTTCAAAAATAGAAGCCCTAGCTAATTAACTAAAAACCACACAAAACCAACCCGAAAGATGCCCTAGATGTTGGATGGCGAACAACTGAAATTCCCAAGGGTGGCATCAATTTTCTGGAAAAGGCTGGAAATGATGATGTCAACCCTAGAATGCCCCCAAAATGTGACATCAGCCTTCAAAAAGTGATGCCCTAGTTGAGATCTATAAATTTGATGATGCCCTAGCTAAAATCTATAAATCTAATGATGCCCTAGCTGAAATCTGTAAATTTGATGATGCCCTAGCTGAAATTTGTAAATTTGATGATTGGATGCACAAATGCAACTCTTAGATGGAGTCACCATTGAAGATTGGAGGGTTTTCATCCCCAAATTTGATTGCAATGGAGGGTTTTCGTCCTCAAAAGCAAAAGTTGAAGCAGCAGCTCAAACTCTCAATGTAAAAATAGATAATGGCAAAAAGATGCTTCCAAATGACCCCAACACCTTTTTATAAGTTCACTTGACACTTTTCCCAAGGAAAAGCCCCAAAAGTAACTTTCCATCTTCTAATTTGATATTGACTTGCTTAATTTGGAAAGTCACCTTTATTTTTTATTTATAATAATAAAGTAATATTAAGTTGTCACTTTTTAATAAAAGTGAGTTACTTGACAACTTAAAAATATTAACTTTATTATTTTTTATTTTATTTGAAAAAGGGGTCATGACATTAGAAGCACAATATGCCTCAAATAAAGAGAAGACGTGAAAACAACAAATCGCTTGTTCATACATTGAAAGTATACCCAAGCAATTTGAGAATACCTATTCATCCATTGCAATTATGATTGTCTCGACAAACTTACAGTTCAGTTTTATGTCCCACACCTCTAGATAATAAAAAGTGGCAGAAATTATGTGATTTGCATAGCCAACGTAACGTAAAATTTCCCTTCCCTGTAGTTGGTAATGCATAATAAGATTCTCACTTCTAACAACCCGCAAAAAGATGTAATGTCCCTTTTTGAAGACCCTTAGTCTATCTTTCCCGTGGGCTTTTGGGATGTTGCAAGGGGAAAACTATGTTAGTAATTGAATGATATTGCTTGGAGAGTGATTTTTATCATTTGACATTATAAAGCAATATTCATTTAATTATTAGTTCTCATTTAATTATGGATGCTAAGTGGTTTTTCCACCACCTTGTAGTATTGCTCACAAAAGAATATTTATTGAGCAATTAATGTAATTTATTATTTAATTTAATTCCCAAAAATACAAAATAAAAAGGGAATTAATTAAATAATAATAAAGTGGTTTTTAATGTCAAAAAGACCCTTAGAAAGGGGACGCCACACATAGAGGGGGAAAATAAAATAAAAAGGGAAATTATAAGGCATCCCTTATAATTTCAAATTATGGTTTTCCCTCCAAAAGGGAGTCGCTCCACCTTGGGAGAAAACTATAAATATATGTTTTGCCATTGAGGGAAGGGTTATGTTGATGAATCTATTGATTTCACTCCATGCTTGGAGTAATGGGATGTATGCCCTAGCTCTCTCTCTTTCATTGTAAGCTTCATTGGAAGCCATTGTTGAAGACATTGAAGACTCTCTTGTTCTATTTGTTGAGTTCTCTTGTGTTGAAGTATGTTTTATGCATGATTCATACTTGCTAGCATTGGCGACTTGCTTTAGGATGTGGCGCATTTGTTTGATGAGGATATTTGAATGATTAGTGGTGATTTTTGATGTCTTTATGATCTGATTTTAATGCTGCAATTATTCCAGCCCTAGCGACTTGCATAAGTGATTAATTGGCATGTTTTGGTGATGTTTGAAGTGGTTAACCAATTTGGTTTATTTTAGCATATTTATTCCAGCTATGGCGACTTGATTTGGGCATTATTCTAACATGTTTTAAGGGTGAATCATCTACATTCATAATCTGATCTGTGTTGGCTTGTTTTTCTGAGTTTGAGCAATTATTTGGGGTGCATTGGAGGGTTACAAAGTGCTGGAAATAATTTAGTAAATTTATCCTAACCCTAGCATGACTGGGTTTAGGATTTTGGGGCTATTTTGGAAGGGTTACAGTGCTTCAAAAATTCAGATTGATAGCTCTTTAGAAAGCTCTTAATTTATAGAAAATTCTGCAATTTATTTGGTGAAGAAATATGGAGTTTTGAGGAAGTTATGAATTTTCCAAGTTTCAGCTGTCTATGAGCAATATTAATTATTGTGTCAGGGTTTCATCTACACAATTTCAGATTTCGTGGGTTGATTTGCATGCCTTCTACTCATCGAAAAATTGTGTTCTATAGCTTGTTGGAAAGCTAAAAATATGAAGAATCCTTTGGCGTTGATTTGATAGAGAAATATTTAGTGGAGTTATTAATTTTTTAAGTTTTCAGCAATCTAGGGCATTGATTAATTAATTACTGCTGCAATTAATTTCAGATTTGAAGAGATTAATTTCCTAACTGGTTCTCCCATCTAACTACCACCTTGGCTCACTCCAACCCCATTTGGGTTGTATTGAAGCTAACATTGGATTATTTGAGGTCGAACTAGGAGGGTTTAGTCCTTTTAGAGTCGATTTAATAAGTCAAATTGCAGATTTGAATAATATCCCAAAAGGGGATATTACAAAAGAGGTGTCATCAAGCCCGCAATATGCCCAGATTGTAAAGAAGATGTGAAAAGCAATGGCTTGTTCATCCACTGCAAGTATACACAAGCAATTTGGGCTCGCTTGTTCATCCATTGCAAGCATAACCAAGCAATTTGGACACCCTTAAGCTATAAATTTTGTGTTCCTATTGAACGATTTATGGATGATGGAAATCAATTCATCCAATACAATGATATGGCATCCAAACTACTAAGAAGAAGCCAAAGATCAAGGGTACCCACTATAAATAGACATATTCCTCTCTACAATTGTCCTTTTATGGAAAATACTATCAACATATACAAGAGATGGGTAAGCATGATTTCCGGGGCAATAATTATTAGAAATGCTAATGTTGCAGGTCCAAAGCAAGGCCTTATCCAGATAGAAGATGAGGGAGCTCCTTTGCTTCCCAATGCTGATAAGAAGCCTAAAGTGAGTTTTTCACCAAACCATGCACAGTCCCTTATAAGTATGTTCATCCTTCGCTTTACATAACTCTGCTCTACTTATGATAGCAAAATTCCCCTCTTAACCCCTTCATCCCAATCACTCAATCCTAAAACATCATGTCCACATATTGGAGGAACTGTGTAGATCTCTTTCCTTCTTTACCAACCCCCTTTTTTTTAACCTCTTCTCATCTCCTTGGATGCCCACCCACATTTCTAAGTGGTTCTTCCATTTCTCAATTCTCCAAAACTACGTATGGGCAAGAAGGAATCCAAGGCTTCCAAGGAGGTCTCCCATTTAGTGGAATCTAGGCCTAAACAACCACTCCCCCATTCAAAGCAACAATTCCTCTGGGGAAGTGTTCAATCTCAACCATAACCCAATAAAGTGTTTGGGACCCTCATCACCTTGAATGATCTCAAAACCTTGAAAACCACCATTCAAAGTATGGCTGGGGATATAAAAAAACCTGGTCTCCATGCCCCCTGTTCCAAAATTGTATTTTCTATTTGGCTTCTAGCAATGAGCTAATTGTTGCGAGAAACAAACTTCTGGTCGCTAGCAATCAATATCAATTACATGGGATTTTTATTATCGAGGAAGTGATCTTTAAATACCTTGTCAAATGTCGATACACTAAGATCATCCATGAGAGAAATTAGGGGATGCCTCCTCCTAAGAGAGCAACTTTCCCTATGGAAGGACCTTGTGGACCTACCAGCATTAATCATGAACAAAAGCATGTCATCCCCGTCATACGTGTTTAAGCACAAAAGACCATCAAGGCTTGGGAACCTGAAGTTGGATCAAGTGGTGGCCCCAGTTACTATGCACAACAACAAGCACTTTCCATGTACCGAGCTTCACCTCACAGCACACCTCATAATGCACCTGGAGATGGGGGATGTTTTCGTAAACTTCTCCCAAGGGAATTCATGATAATCCTGAAGAAGTAATTCTAGTGATTATTATTGAGAAGTATAGTGATATTTTGTGTTTAAAGGTCATTACAAATAGTCATTGAAGTCGTAGAAGTGGGATCTTTATGTATGATGTTGCAGCTCAAGATAATGATGTATTACAACTTTTAAGATCCCATTTTTCCATTTGGTTATGATGGCTGATGGGTTTTTCATTGTACTTTTTAGGTCTCATTAATATAATTGACCTTTTATTAAAAATACATGATATTTTTCTGTCCTCAATCCCTTTGATCACCAACCTATCTTGCAGATCCAAAGCGCACAATGTGCAGCTGTAATTAAATAAGCATCAAACTGCCATAGAGGTTGCTGAGTATTTGTAGGCAACAAAGCAACCAAGGGAGAATCAAAGTGTTGTGCAATATGGGCTGATGTTCTGAAGGGTTCTGTAGCTTGTTGATGTCTTTATTCTGCACAATATTTCCCTTTCCATGGCTTTCTTCTAATCTTTCTTGCTTATGTTGCCCTTTTTCCGAACACAGACCCTCGATTGTTTATATGCATTGTGCAGGCACTTACCGTTACAGTACTCACCTCGCCTCTTCTAGATTTTTCCATAAGTCTGGTGCTTAATCTGTTGATAATGGCCATAAATATGATTGTTCCAAGTTTCAGAAGATTTGGGTGAAATGACCTCTTGAATGGTTGCAAATCATGCAAATAAATTGCATGCCTTGAACCCCAGAAGATCTACGATGAAATTGTTGGATGAAATAAATTCAGAAGAAGGGCTATCAGCAAAGGGATTATCCATTCAGGTGGGACCACCTACCTATATATAGTCAGCTTGATTAGGGGAGTCCTTACCTTTTTGAGGATGTGGAAAATGAAGATGTCATCGGCATCCTTGTTGACCATAGACCATTTTCCTTGCATCCTCTCAAATGTTGTTTGTTGGTTCTTTTGGGGAGCCATTAAGTGCCACCAAGAAGTTGAACTATGGATTTTCATCTATTGCAGATAGATATTTGGAAGGATGAAAAACAAATCCAAAAAATTTACCAAATCCATGGAGAGATGTAGGGTTTATATTCAGTCGGGAGTCAGTAAGTCACCAAGGAGGATTTATCCCACATGGAGGACCAGTAATGAGTGCAATAGTGTTTATAAGTTCAATAGAGATATTTTCTACTTGCTATCAAAGCTAGCACAAGTCTATGGCCAGGTCCAAATGGCAAGATGCATGCATATGTTAAGGAAAAATTATGAAGACTCAAACTATTTTTAATCCATTAAAGAAACAAGAGCTTCGTGAGGCCTTGCGTTAATATGGTACCCCTATTTCCTTAGTTATCTGCTCGATGCGAGGCGATAACATGTCCCCTCCATATCTCTGTCACATGTAAAATCATTAGTCTTCACAAATATTTTAAGAGCAGAAGTTTAATGGGGTGATCCATGCCCAAGAAAATAAGTTGGTGCCTCGCTTCCCTGCTTCACTTTGCTCCAACAAGATATTGACATGTGTCCCGAATAGTGTTATTGCAGCAGGACGCAACCCCTTTTCCATCTTTCCAAGACATCGAGACGTCCTTGGGACTTGGGGAAAGGGATGGGACATTCCCTTGACGTCCCGAACATATTAAAAAAGAGGGGGCATCCCCTAAGGTTAGGGGACGACCTGTGTGCTTCGGGGATAAGGGGATGACATAGGGGACGTTGTGATGTCCTCGGGCATTACGAGGACATCACGGAGACGCCACAACGTCCCCTACGTCTTCCCTCATATAAACATTTAAAAAGCAAAAAAACTAAAATTTTATTGTTTTATTTTATTATTTTAATCAATTCTAATATGTCATTGCTTTATCCTAACCCTAAAAGCCTCTAAAAACTTATAAAAAGCACATCTCACACTCATTGTAATCACACAAAGCAAAGAGCAAGAGTAAAAAGAAAGAAATAAAAAGAAAAAGAGGAGCAAGGAGCAAGAGCAAGAGGTATGTACAATGACCCTTTGCTTTTTTTTTAAATTTCCATTGTCAAATGCAAAGTTCAAAGTGAGATAAACAAGGGAATGCATTGTTTTTTTTGAAGTGTATTCATTCCTTTGTTTTTGTAATTTTCTATTTGGATTAGCAAGGGAGGGAATGAGATAAACAAGGGAGGACATTGCATTGCTTGTTTTTTCTTAATTTCCAAGTGTATTCATTGTTGCTTTCTTCTTTTTTACAAATGAGAAAATGGGTTAAATAAGGGCATTTGCCATTTGTGCATTGCTTATTTTTTTAAATGCAAGCATGGTTAAAATTAAAAACTTAAACAAGGATGTTGTTTTTTTTTTTTAATTCTAAATGCAAAGTGTGTTAAAAAATTTATAATGTATAGTTATATTGTTTTATTTTTTAATTATTGCAGCCCCAAAATGAGTTCAAACAATGATTATGAAGTTGAATCGAGGTTGAAATGGGTGTGCAAGGAGAAAGAAGAAAAGAAACACCTAATAGCTCACATGGGAGTGTTGACAAGTTCAGTTGCCCCTCCACAATGTTGAACAAGTATGCTATAGGACCTTTTGAAAAGAAAAAACCTTTATCCTAGATTGAAAGATCCCAAACCCCTTTTTTGCCTGAATATATATATATATATATATATATAAGGCGTGGAACCGAACTGATAACATCAAGCAAAACCATGGACCAATACTCTCATACTGCATAAACAAATTAAATAATGCAAAACCCTGCTAATTGGGTGAATACATAAAAGGCGCCTAGGGTTTAAATGGCAAATTTCTTCATAAATAATTCAGCCGTAAATTCAATATTAATTTCTGATGATAAATAATTATGGCAAACACAACTAGAAATCTGCAGATGGAATGATAACAAATATTGTCTAAAACCCAACCGTAATTGATTCAAACCAAATCGATTTGATATATATTTGAGGCTGAAAGATACAACAATAAACTAGCATGAAGAATACCTCAATCACTGCATAAAACAACTGTAGAATAAGTCGCCCCACTCTAGAAGATGTCTGAATGCACACTGCTGCAATTTATTTCTCTTTCTGAAACTGCTGAAATGATAAATAACCTGTGTCAACAATGAAGATCCCTGAATGGAAACTTCTCTCACTTCTCCTGGGGTTTCCGTCCACAAGAGGAATAATCCAGAGGGTTTCCGTCCTTGGATTTTGTCTACAAAAATCTCAGAGCTAACTGCCGGGAAGAGAAATAATAATAATCTGCATAGTGCCGGCACAAGTCGCACTTTTCCCTTATAGCCAAAAAACCCTTCCAAAATGCAAGTCACACTTTTTCCAAAGGAGCATAATTAATTTTTAATTAATTTATTCCTTCTCCAAGCGAGTCACATTTTTTGACTTATTTAATTTTCCCCCAAAGCAAGTCGCACTTTTTGCCTAGAAAGCACATTAAATAATTTATTTATTTATTTACATGTACTTTCCTAAGTCGAAGTCACTTAAAAAGTCTATTAATTCATTATATGTGCTTTAGTGGTACTTTATTTTATTTTTAGCACGATATAATAAAATTAATAAACCGAAGTCACCCTTGAAATCACCCTTTGGCCGTTGGGTAGACAAAAAGGGCCAAAGGTCTTCGATCGAACTATTCGAGAAAGAGGGACATTACAGTCCTTCCTTCCCGAGATTGCTTGTCCCAAGCAAGCGTGCCAAAAGTTTGATCTTTGTAATATAGACTCACCCTCCCATGTAGCATCCTCTATTGGCAACTCTTTCCACCTCACCAGGAACTCCCGAATAACTCTATTCCTCAATCTCCTCTCTCGGCTATCCAAGATCTCCTCTGGCACTAAATCCAACCTCCCTTCCTCATCCAAAGGTGGTAACTCTGCAGAAGAAACAATGTGCTGCCCCAAAGCCTTTTTCAAGCAAGATACATGAAAGACATTGTGTATCTTACTCTCAGAAGGTAATTCCAGCTCATATGCCACTTCACCAACTCTCCTCAACACCCTGTATGGTCCATAGAATCGCGGCTTGAGCTTTTCAGCTCCACTCTTCTTGAGAGTACTTTGTCTGTAAGGCTGAAGACGTAGAAATACCATGTCTCCTACCTCAAATGCTCTCTCTACCCTGTGCCTATCTGCATACATCTTCTGCTGATTCTGGGCCCGCTGAATATTATCCTTAAGTACCTTAAGGATGTCCTGACTATCCTGTAAACTCTCTTGAGCCTTGGGAGCTCTATTGTCCCCAAACGCCAAATCAACAAAAGATCTCGCATCATATCCATACAATGCTCGGAATGGAGTCATACCAATAGACATATGGTAAGTGGTGTTATAGCAATACTCACATAAATATAGCAACTTTACCCATGCCTTCTGCTGTCCTGCAACATAGTTACGTAGATAACCCTCTATCCACTTGTTCACAATCTCTGTCTGCCCATCAGTTTGAGGGTGATAACTAGTGCTCGGAGTCAACTCAGTGTGAACCAAACAGAAAAGTTCTTGCCAAAATATGCTCATAAACCTGTTATCCCGATCACTAACAATGTTCTTCGGAAGTCGATGCAACCTGAATCCCTAACGGAAGAACAAATCAGCCACATGAAGTGCCTTAAAGCTGGTAGGGACAGCAAAAAAGTGTGCATATTTTGTCAACCGATCAACTACCGCATAAATACAATCATTCCCTTGCACCACGGGGAGCCCTGTAATGAAATCCATCAAAATACTTTCCCACTTTTGCTCCGGAATCAGCAATGGTCAGAATAAACCTGCTTTGGAAAAGTATGCTCGACTTGTTTTCTCACGACAAGTCATACACTCATGGACATGGCACAAGACATCATCTTTGAGACCCTTCCAAGAGAATCTCTCTCTAGTTTGCCTGTATGTTTTAAAATATCCCGGATGTCCTGCAAGTGGTGCATCATGGAAAGCATGCATAATCTTCTCCTTAAGCTCAGATTCAGGAACTAGGTAAATTTTGCCCTTATACAAAATCAAATCAGTTATTACCTTATATCTAAATTTTTCCATCCATAATGAGTAGTTTTTGGAATACTCAACTAACAGATTGAGATTTCCAATCTGCTGAAATCTCGCTCAAAGAACATAGGGCAGCAAGATGGGGCTTTCTGGAAAGTGCATCAGCCACTACATTCTTCGTCCCCTTGACATACTCAATGTCAAAATCATATGCCTAGATTCTGCTAACCCATTTTTGTTGCCTCTCATTGAGCTCCTTCTATTCCAAGAAATATTTCAAGCTGTTGTGGTCGGTTCTTACCACAAATTTCCCACCCACTAAATATTGTCTGAACTTTGCCAAAGCATGCATAATGGCAAGCATCTCCTTATCATAGGTGGAATACAATCTCTCATTATCTCTCAACTTCCTACTCTCGTAGGTAATAGGATGGCGATCCTACATAAGAACTGCACCTATCCCCAATCTCAAAGCATCACACTCCAAAATGAAAGGTCGTGAGAAATCTGGAAGAGCCAAAACTGGACAAGTGCTCATAGTTACCTTAAGCCTCTCAAATATTACCTGCACCTCATTTTTCCATCTGAATGCCCCCTTCCGTGTAAGATCTATCAACGGAGCTACCAACTGAGAATAGCCCTTCACGAACCTCCTGTAATAACCACATACCCCAAGAATCCACGCAAGTCAGAGATATTCCTGGGTGGTGGCCAATCCTGCATTGCCTGTATCTTCTCCTGATGAACATTGACCCCATTGGCCCCAATGACGTGCCCCAGATACAATATCTCAGTAAGTCCAAATTCGCACTTGGACATCTTAGCAAATAAAGACTGAGTCTCCATTATGCTAAGTACCTCATCAAGATGCCTCAAATGCTCATCCCATGTCATGCTATTTATCAAAATATCATCAAAGAAGACCAACAAAAACTTCCTCAATGGCGGTTGAAGAAATGGTTCATACATGACTGAAATGTAGCTAGTGCATTGGTGAGTCCAAATGGCATCACCAAGAACTCATAGTGCCCATAGTGACACCTGAAGGTTGTCTTGTGAATGTCCTCATCCCGAACGCGAATCTGATAGTATCCTGACCGAAGATCAATCTTCGAAAAATAGGTAACTCCATGCAACTCGTCTAAAAGCTCATCTATGCAAGGAATGGGATACCTGTTCTTTATGGTTTTCTTATTTAGTGCACGGTAGTCAATGCACATCCTCATGGTCCCATCCTTCTTCTTCACCAAAACAACTAAAGAAGCAAAGGGACTAGAACTAGGATGGATGTGTCCCATCTCCAAGAGCTCTCTAATGGCCTTTTCTATCTCATCCTTATATGTCTTAGGATGGCGATAAGGCGTAGTCATCACAAGTTTAGCACCCTCCTCAAGCTCTATAACATGCTCAAACCCTCTATCTGGTGGTCTACCTGGAGGAATGTCACCAAACACTAGGCCGTGCTTATCCAGTATGGACTAGATATCTATATGAAAGGGTTGCTCACTATCTGAAGAAGGTTTGGATGAAATGAAACATTGGGCTGCCCATGCAACCTCTCCATGCCTGACTATAGATTCCATCCTGCGTGCTGAAACAACTCTAGGCCCACCGTCAGAAAGAGCCCTAAGCACAATCTTCTTCCTATCCACCATGAACTCCAATTCCATCCTCGGAAGTCCTGCACATATCTGCCAAGGGACTACAACCACTGAATACCCAAAACTGTATCAATCTCACCAAGTCCAATAACATAGAAGTCATCGGTCAATGTGTAGTCCCCCATCTGAATACTAAGCTGCGGAATCCTTAGTGCAACTAATAGCAAACCCATCTACTACTCGTACACTAAACCCCTCAAAATCCTCAACCTGTAATCCTCGCTTCGCAGCCAACCCCTCATCAATGAAGTTGTGCGTAGCTCCACTGTCAACCAAACAAACAATCCGCTATCCCTTAAGCACTCCCTTCAGCCCAAAGGGATGGTACCTAGGAACTCCTGAGAGTGTAGCAATAGTGACATCGGATGAATCCAATGCCTCACCCTCGCCAAGCTCTACTTGGGGCTGCTCCCCTTGTGCATCATGGCCGCTGCCCTCATCCTCTGCATCTGTATCTGGCGAGTGATCATCATCCTCATCTGAAATCACCTCAATGAGATGCACCTTGCCTTTACCAAGGCAACGATGTCCAGGCTCCCAATGATCTTTGCAATGAAAGCAAAGCTTCTTCCTCCTCAACTCATTATGAGACTCCTGATCCACCTTAGGAGGTGGTGCACTCTTCTGCTGAATGGTAGAGCGCTGAAATGGCTTGGAGCTCGTGGGAAACTTCTTATTGGGTTGATAAGAAGTGGGCTGATAAGAAGTGGGGGACGTGTCCAAGTCCAATGTCATCTAGATGGCCTCATGCAATGTCCTAGGCTTAAGAGCCTTGACCAATCCTCTCATCCTATCATGAAGGCCCTCTATGAATAACATCACTACCCTCTTCTCAGGCATCTCTGGAACCATGACTGCTATACGCTGAAATTTGTTGATGTATGAATCAACGTGTCCACTTGTCGGAGGGCCGTGTCAAGTCCCCGTAATAGAGCTCAACATCCTTGCGATCAAATATCGTAATCAACCTCTCGCCAAAGTCCCCGTATGACCGCAAAGCTCTTGATTCTATGTAACTAATCCATGGTGCCACCAATCATAAGCCACCCCTCAACGTGTAAAGTAGCAATGAATCAGTATAGCCTCCTGTTCCCTCATGGGTTTGAGGGTAAGATAGGTGTCGAGCTTGTGAATCCAAGCCCTGGCACTGATCTTTCTCGCTACCATCAAAAGTGGAGAGGGTTACCTTATTGGTAACCTACTGCAATTCCTTTTCATTGCGCTCTAGGCCTCCTGTCCTGTCCAACCCTCATGTTATCTCTCCTCTAAGCACAATACTGCGGGAGGGGAAATACGTCCCTCACATGTTGTGGCAAACTCCTCCACTCATCATTGACTGCCATAATAGTATCCGGAAAAAGCTTCTTCTTCGGCCGCACCTCAATCTTTGGTGGGTCATCTCTAGGCAGGAAGTTAGGTTGCATAGGCCTATTTGTAGTCCGCATAGCCCTCCTCTCATCTGTATGAGTGTGCCTCCGCTCATTTGTATGAGTGTGCCTCCGCTCACGGTGTGGCGATCCCCTAACACTCCCGATCTCTGAAGGCGATCTGCTATGATCCCTATAACCACTGGCAACTGATACGGATCTATCCCTCCTGCCGTGTCTATCCCACGGCCTATCTAGTGCCAACTTGTCCAAGGTAGAGCCCATGCGCACTCCATAGTTTGTAACAACTGCCTCTAAGTGGCTGCCATATCCCGAATGAAATCCCTATCTGGATCTGCATGCTCCTCCCGAGGAGGACTCCGGTCTATCACCCATAAAATCCATTTTGTCACCTCCTGCAATACCAGCTTCGAGTCGTGCTCACTGCGGGTGTAGTATCTGTGTGGACCGTCCTCTCTATGCTGCATTCAAAGCTGATTTCTGTTTTAATATACTCTCTGCTTCCTTCCCACACAGGCTGGGAGGATACACTGCTCTGATACCACTGAAAGATCCCAAACCCCTTTTGCCTAAATATATATATATATATATTGCTCAGGCGTGGAACCGAATTGATAACATCAAGCAAAACCATGGAACAACACTCTCATACTGCATAAACAAATTAAATAATGCAAAACCCTGCTAACTAGGTGAATACATAAAAGGTACCTAGGGTTTAAATGGCAGATTTCTTCATAAATAATTCAGCCGTAAATTCAATATTAATTTCTGAAGATAAATAATTATGACAAACACAACTAGAAATCTGCAGATGGAATGATAACAAATATTGTCTAAAACCCAGCCGTAATTGTTCAAACCAAATCGATTTGATATATATTTGAGGCTAAAAGATACAACAATAAACTAGCATGAAGAATACCTCAATCACTGCATAAAACAACTGTAGAATAAGTCGCCCCACTCTAGAAGATGTCTGAATGCACACTGCTGCAATTTATTTCTCTTTCTGAAACTGTTGAAATGATAAATAACCTGTGTCAACAATGAAGATTCCTGAATGGAAACTTCTCTCACTTCTCCTGGGGTTTCCGTCCACAAGAGGAATAATCCAAAGGGTTTTTCGTCCTGGATTTCGTTTGCAAAAATCTCAGAGCTAATCACTGAGAAGAGAAATAATAATAATCTGCATATTGTCCAGCACAAGTCGCACTTTTCCTTATAGCCAAAAAAACCCTTCCAAAATGCAAGTCGCACTTTTCCAAAGGAGCATAATTAATTTTTAATTAATTTATTCCTTCTCAAGCGAGTCACATTTTTGGCTTATTTAATTTTCCCCAAAGCAAGTCGCACTTTTTGCCTAGGAAAGCACATTAAATAATTTATTAATTTATTTACATGTACTTTCCTAAGTCGAAGTCACTTAAAAAGTCTATTAATTCATTATATGTGCTTTAGTGGTACTTTATTTTATTTTTAGCACGATATAATAAAATTAATAAACCGAAGTCATTCTTGAAATCACCCTTTGGCCGTCGGGTAGACAAAAAGGGCCAAAGGTCTTCAATCGAACTATTCGAGAAAGAGGGACATTACATAGATCAAACATTTGGGGGACTAATGCATGGAAGTGCAACATATGTTCATTATCTTGGTCAGGGCAACATTACTACGTTGAATGCACACTTATTGCACATCTCGGGGAAAGGTGTAGGCCTATGTGGACAGCTATCACTTGAAGAGAGGGCAGAAATGGTGAGATTGTATAATGGAGATATGATAGAAAAATTCCATAAGTCGATTAATCTGTCATGTTAGTGGCACCCCTTCTATTAGTTCTCAATCTCTCGATAAGCGATACTAGTTTCTCAAATAATGTAGGTGCAACATCTTATGAGGTGACTAAAGTGGATGCTTTTGGTAGTAGGGGGAAGAGGAAGGTTGTGGCCTCCAATCTAGTTGTGGACATGTATGATACAAAGGCTAGAAAAGAGGCGTTGATGATGCCATTGGGAAATTCTTTTTGCCATTGGCATCCCATTTCATGTTGCTCGCTCTCCTTATTACAAGGAAGCTATGGCTAAGGTAGCCAAAGCAAGTGTAAGTTATGTGCCCCAGGAGACATGAAATTGAGAACCACAATCTTGGATAAGAACTATTCCAAGGTTAACTTATTGATGGAAATGAGGTGCACATGGGTCTCTCACGGTTGCAGCATCATCATAGATGGGTGGACAGATATTAGACACCACCCACTCATAAATATCATTGTTTCATGCAGAGAGGGTCATTACTTATTTAGGGCAGTTGATTGTTCAGGAATGAAGAAGGATGCATAGTTCCAATTCTCCATTCTACGAGATGTCATTGAGGAGATTGGCCTGCTGACGTTGCCAACGTGCAGATTGTCACAGATGCAGCTTATTTGTGCAAGGCAGCGGGTAAGCTTGTTGAGGCTCATTACTAGCATATATTTTGGACCCCATGTTGTGTGCATGCCATGAACAATGCACCAAAAGACATAGGAAAATGTATTGGGTCAAAAATGTAGTGGCCAATGCTAGAGATGTGCAGATGTTCATCTGCAACCACCATATGTTCATTGGCACTCTTTTGTAGCTTTTCGAGGAAGGAATTCCTCAAGCCAGTGGACACACGTTTTGCATCATACTTTATTTTGTTGGATAGGATGGCTGAGTTGCAAGAGTCATTATAGTGTATAGTCATGACATCAGAGTGGTCTAGGTGGGATGGGTCCAAGACAGACCAAGGGAAGAAGGCGAAAGCAGTTGTGATGAAATAAACATTTTGGACAGATGTGAGATATATCACATCCATAGTATCTTCCATTTTTAGTGTGATAAAATATGGGGATTTTGAGAGCCCTAACCTTGGTGAAATATATGAATGTATTGATAGTATGCTTGGCCAAATGAAGGTTGTTATTCGGGCAAGGGACCCCACCTTGGAGTTCTGCCATAACCATATTCAGCCCATCATTGAGCGAAGATGGGAGAACTTGAACACCCCTTTACACATGGTTGCATATGCACTAAATCCAAAGTGGTATACTGAGAGGCCTGGCAAAATTGTCCTTGTAATGAGGAGGCAAGGAAGGGTTTCTTGAAAGACTTACCAAAATGTATAATGTAGAGGATGGTTCACGAGTCATACCTGATTGGCTCAAGTTTGCTTATCTCAAAGGCTATAAAAATCAGCAAAGATAGGCAAGAGCACATTGACACGAGAGAGTCCAGTTAGTTGGTGGCGGTTGTATGGACTTGCAGGATTGCTACATACACTTGTTATTCGTCTTCTTTCTTAGGTTTCTAGTTCCTCTGCTTCTGAGAGGAATTGGTCAACATATGGGTGGATCCACTCTCTTAAGAGGAACAAACTTACCTCTAAGAGAGAGAGAGAAATTTGTTGCTATACATAGTGCCTTGCGTCTCATGGATTGCAAGACACCTACGTACAAGGAGACCCCAACATTACAGTGGGATGTGGATCCATGAGGATTCAAGGCAGATTGACGAAGATCAAGAGCAACGAGGATTGGTTGATATCTCCTTTGCAGATGTAGATGATGTTGATACAGATACTTCTAGTGAAGAGGAGCAGTTCGCGAGTGTTCCTTCAGAGGACTCTGATAGTGATTATTGAGTTGCCATTTTGGTTATGTAATATCATATATGTACTTTTGAGTTATGACTATGAGTCTATGACATAATATTTAATAACATATGTAGTTGTACTCTTCTCATGTTGATTATTGAAGACTTGTTGTTTTTAATTTTCATTGTCATATTGAACATTGAATATATAGCATTTTGGGCCTTGGCTTATGTGATGAATAATTGGATTAATCATTAATGGTTTCAATCTTCAAACTTTCAGTTTTAAGTCTTAGTTTATTGAATTATTCATGTTATATTTGTAAAATTAATAAATTATACTTTTTTATCAGTCGTCCCCCTTGTCGCCCCCGAAATTTGAAAAACATTTGCTGTCCCGAAACCCCATCCTACCATCCTGGGGTCTTAGGTAACTATGGTCCCAGACCTAAACCACCATGATGCTGCCTCCTGTTCTCAAAAGGTTGCAAGTTTGCAAGTCCTCGAAGAGCACAAGTGCCACAGTGCCACTTTTCTACTTGTGCCATTGTGTTTCTACTTGTACCTGAGCCCTAATTTCCAATAGTATTGATATATGTCCCTTCCCACATGCAGTCCTTTTGACAAGTGAAATTGATATGTTGTCCAAACATCTTGCTCGGACACACATTCCTTGAAGCAGAATTAGTACATATCATGATCCCAATTTCTTTGCAGGAATCTGCAGACCATCTCCAATGATTATGAGTCTGATTTAATCAATTTGAGTAATTATTTGCCCGTATTGTTGCAAACTACCTAGCAATAAGGAGGACAAAAATATTTTCTGGGCTATAAGAAGCAGGGATGGGGTGAACTCTGGAGCCTTTTGGCCCCTTCTGGTACTGGAATGCTTCTAAGAATATTCAGCAGAAGACAGAGAAAATTATCTTGGAGAAGGTTAGGTTGGTTGGGTACTGTTGATGTACCAGGAAAACCTCTAAACTCTGCACCTATTTTGGAAAGGGATTCCTCCCAGAGTCCCAAGTATAATGAAATTTTTGTGTTCGTGAAATCTGAATTTCATCCTCATTTGCTTTCCATTGTTTTCAGATCTGTGTGTGCTTTCACCTTTTACCTCAGTTGGCTGAATAGTGGCTGTGCTTAATTGGACCCCATCCATGCCACAATATAAAATGCACATATACAGTGCACGAACCTATACAATAAAATACATATGATGGAACAGCCATATATTGAAGACAGGTAATATTTAATTGCAGTAACTCGAACAATTATTACGATTGTAATTTATATGATTACTCAGACAAAACGTTCTCATCATAATCTAAAAAAACTGTTGACTGCATGATGTAAAATAGCAATAGAGATGCCTGCAAATAATAAGAAAATAACACCAGTTAAATTGTGTATCAAATAAACTGTCCATAAACCAAAGAGTTAGGAACCCACCGATCCAATAGATGCAAAGTATAACATCATCTTGCTGCTAATACTTCAAGGAAATGCATCCTGATGTAGGCAGGCATATTCTACAAGACAGACAAAAGAAAGGTAAAGGAAACGAGATTTTAAAAAGAACTAAAAATTTCATCTAAGCCCTGTGAGCTTAAAATTATTCTCAACGTTGGTCATTCTTCTGTTCGACAATAATTCTTTTGGCTGAAATTACGTTAACTGCTTCCTCTTTGAAGTCTCCAACATTTGGCAGGTGGTTAAAACATCCTGCCATTGCAAACTGAGTGGTCATAGATTCTTGGATGATGCTTGTAACAAACTTTAGAAACAATTTCAGAGCTAAGTAGCAGGTGGGGCTATAATCAAATGGACAAAGATGTGGGACCCATTAAGAAATCACTAGTTAGAACTTATAACTAAATGATAAATGTAACATGAACAATCTGCAAATGGAAGGACAAAATTCATGAACAAATTACCTTTTATGAAAAAGTGTTGTCTTCCTTGAATTCCATTCATTACTCAAAAAGAACGAAAGGTCGGTGAATTCCAATCACTCCTCAAAAAGAACACATGGCTAACCTTTTGTTACATAATACTGGTAAGTGAAGCAGACTCTTACACATGTGACTGAAAGGATAACACAAGCTTCATTCATGGACAATCTAAGGATGCAACAGAAGAGACAGTTATAGAAACGGTTAATTGCTAAACTGGATTGGCAACCCCCTAAGCCATCTCCCAACCACAAGGATTTTAAACATCTTCGACATGACAAAGCAACTAATAGCCAAAAAAATTATTGATTTTTATATTAATAGCAAGATATATCATAATTCAGTTGGTTGAAATTATCAGCTTAAACAAGAACAAAGGCAGAAGACAGGTGCAGGAAAGTTCAAGGATGATCCAAACAACCTGGGGCTCATAACATTTGTGAAATAAAAAATTACTGCACTGATTAGGCTCCAGCCAAATTCGTAAGTCAGTTTCCAGTTGAGCCAAATTCGTACATCAATTTCCACTCAAGCCAAATCCTTACATAAGATTCTACTTGAACCAAATCCTGCAGTGCAGAAACAGGGGTCCTTTTTATTAATTTGGCTCGAACCAAATCCATCCCAGAAAAGACAAAACTATAAACTCTAAGAGCCCAAACAGAATGCCAAGCGTTTCTCCTTCGGCCTCTTCCGTGATTTTGGCATTTGGGGTCTTTGATCGGTTCAGCTGCCCATAAATTTGAGCAAGACCCTAAGGGTCGTGATTCTAGAGTTATCGGATGATTGTGTAGCTAACTGCAGTAGTGAAGCGTGTTTCTTAGGAAAGTTTTCAGAGAAAATAAAGTTTGTAGAGCATTGTAGAAGTGCTAGAGAAGGCCCACAATGATATTGGAGGCTCAAATGGAGTAATTGGCTTGCAAATCTTGCATTATGATGGTGGAGATGGGGAGGGGCAGCAGCACTCTTCAGAATTTTTCCCACATTGGGTTCCTTCAGTATAAATTCTTGTGTTAATTTTCTCTTTCCATCTAGGAATCTGAGTACGCCCCTTGGGGCTTGAGGTACCATACTTAGTACGGGTATGTGCCTAGGCACGAGGGGGAACACACAAGGTACACATTTCAGTACCCGAGTACGTCCAGGTATGTCTGGGTGTTTCTGAAATGAAACCACAGGCTCTGCCCCAAAAAAATCGGTTTCTTTTTTGTTTTTTTGTTGGTTCAAAATAAAGTCAAAGACAATTTTAACAAATTGAAACACAAACCCTAAGCCTATAAGACACCCCCAAACTCCTTTTAAACAACAATACATTTACCTCACATTGCATATTTATCTTTCAATGCACATTCGCTCTCTCACATTCAGATTTTCAATTACTAAGGTCTGATCCTACACTTCACATTTTTGCATATACATTATAACATTTGCGGAATGTACTTGTTTTAAGTTCAACCAATGAATATTGTGACATTTGGCATTGAATTATCAGTATGTTTTGTGGTTATTTAGCTTATTTTGTTTACTCTATGCATATTATATATCTAATCTTCTTATTTAGCTATATTTTAAATATTTTTTGTACGGCCATACCCAAAGCCGTACTCAAGCCCCCAAGAATAAATTGTCGTACTGGCGTACAGGGTCCCCATCCTTGTATCCGTACCTGTACCCGTACCAGCTACCTAGCTTTTCATGTTTTGTTGGAGACTTTTCCTTGCTTAATTTTATTCTATGCAACTATTCACAAATGCAAGCGCTTAAGCTGCATACAAATTACAAGTTCAGTTGATTGTAAGCATAAATCTTGTTTATAACAGGAAGTAGTAGTAAAATTTGGGTCACAAGTTAAAGAATCGGCATACTTTTCTGTCACACCATTGTTTTGTGGAGAAGAATATTAAAATATTGGTAGTAGCATAAAAGAGGTGTGAAATCTGATTATATGGCGTCACAGGCATAAATTTGTCCATGGATACATTGCAAATTAAATGAAAGATGCAGATGGCAGCCCAAACCTGTAGCCTGTAACAAACATCAATTTTCTGCCTTATGTATGCTGAGATTAATAGTATTTTGCATTGGATTAGCACATAAGTAAATTTAAAATCCCTGTTGGCACACTGGAATATCCAAGTCGATTAGATATCAGGTATTGCATCCTACCAGAAGGTATCCTTTACCTTTTTCATATGTTGGCCATAGGATGAGTTATATACCCATCTCATTTCAAGGAAAACCCAAACATTGGTCTCATCTAATGAAACAGGTGTTGGACAATTTCAATGATATGGGACAGCTCAAATTATGTCAGAGATGGCCCTGGTGCTTCAGAACTAAAATCAGCAGTTGATGCGTGGTGTAAATGCAGTTCTTATCATATTCCCTAGTCATTTACTATGAGTATAAATTTATCCAACACCCAGCCAAGAATGGCATTTGTAATAATTTTGTTTGGGCCTACAGTATCTAAACTGGGATGTTTTGAACACACATATGATAGATACTAAAAACATAGGCATGCTAAACTTGCAGTATACCAAACATGATTATAATTATAAAGCGATAGCCTTCTCCGTTTGTATTCTATTGGCTTTTTCTATTTCAAAAATAAAGAAAAGGGGCATGCCAATAACAAGCAATTTTATGATTGGAAAACAATTGGAAGAAAACTGCATTTCATGGTTTAAGAAGAATAGGATAATTATTGCCGACCTTAGGAAAAAAGAAACATTGTCAATAAAATAGCATACCAATTTTCTCACGAAGAAGAACAATGTACTCATTATTTTTCTCACTATCCAAGCAATTGAGAACCTTTTTGTATGTGTTGACTTGAGGTTGCAGACTTGAACTTTCCAACCAACTAAGAATCTGTGGTAAGGTCAAAATTATTAAAATATGAAGAACAGTAACCACTAGGTATCCATAATGAAGAAAAAGATCATAATTTTAAAAGTTAAAACTCTCTTTCAACTGAAAAAAAGACATATAATTAGCTAGCTTTGCCCACTCATCCATAAATAGCCTGACCATGAATACAAATTTCTGGTTTTAAAAGCACTCAAGGATTAGGTGTGCAAATTGCACTCATTAGTTATAACTTAGCAACTTCAGTTACAATTACTCAAGAGTAATTAATTGTCAATTGTAATGACCATCCATTGAAATATAGATAAATATTCAGTGCTTGAAAAATTTCCTGTATATTCCCTAAGATTAAAGCAGTGTCCTCTTTGCTCTGTGTGTCAGGTTAGTAAAAGGAAGCTTGGGAAAGTAAATTGTCAACCTGTCATGTACATACAATGATACACCACTCTCCAATTCAAAGGTATGCTGAAACATTTTCCCTCTTTTTGTAATTTGTGTTCCTATATATTTCTATGCATTAGTTTCATGATTACACTTAGTTTATTGCATGCCATGTTTACATACATACTTTCTTGTAAGTACTTGAAAATTTGCACGGTTAGAAAAGGAAACTTGGGAATGTAAACTGTCAATGATCCATGGGGACACAACCCCTACTCTCCAGAGGCACTAAGGACATCAGAGACGTTTTAGGAATGTAGGGACGGGGACAAAACAAATCCCCTATGTCTACCATTTTTACTTTTGTGCCGTACGCCCCGAGACATTTTGGGGCTCTTGCATGCTATCCCAAAGACAGTCCCACATTTTGAAGTTTTGGGGAATGCCTTGGAGTCCACAAAGTATTTGAGTGATGTCCCTTGAACGTCCTAGAGCATCAAGATATCCCTGACATCAAACTGGTCAGTAACAAAATGAAAAAGACACTTTTACAGCTTATGAAAAAGAGGGGGCCTGCCAAGTCCCCTCACCATAATACACCCCAGCCACTGTGCGGCCCATTCCTCTCCCCTTACGTGCCCCTGCACCCAAATCCTGAAATCTGTCATTACACATATTTGCATGAAAGGGAAAAAGAGCGGAAAGAAGAAAAGAACAAATTTGAAGGCAAAGCAGAAAAATTTACATCCATGTAGAGGAATACCCTATTAGCATCACAATCAATTTGAAATACCCTATTGAAATCCAATAAAGCTAATATGGGTTGTTCGGTAACATTCCTCTTCAAAATCTGAAAGCTATGTTGTGCTGCAACTGTCCCTATGAACTCATTTCTCTCACCTCTCATTGTTTCCATGATTGGCACACATGTCCCATTGAAATTTCTAACGAACTTCTGGTGAAAACTTGTTAACAGATGAAAACTTGTTGCTTCAAACATGCTCTTTGGTGATGGCCACTCAAAAATAGATTTTACCTTTCTTGGATCCATCCTCAAAACATTGTGAGATCACAAAACCCAAGTTGACCAACTCTTCCATCATAAAACTACATTCCTTCAAGTTGACTAGAAACTTCACTTCAACCTTTGCAATACTAGCCTCAAATGCGTTAAGTGCTCCCCATTTCTCTTGCTAAAAATCAAGAAGTCGCCGAAATACACAATAACAAACTTCAATTCATGAGTCTCATGAATGTGCTTGGTGTATTTGTCAACCCAAATGGCATAACCAGCCACTCATACAAACTATCATCCATCTTGAATGTGGTCTTCCACTTATCATCTTCTCTAATTCAGATTCAAAGATATTCACTCTTCAAATCAATCTTCGTGAACTAAATCCACTCAAGTAATTCATCAAATCATCCATCTGAGGCAATGGAGCTTATACTTCATTCTAACAAAATTTATGGCTCTTGAATTAAATACGCATGCATTATTCTCCCTCTTTCTTAGGTGCTAGTACCACTAGAACTGTACATGGGATCGAATTTTCTCGTATCAAACCCATCCTAATAGCTTTTTACTTCCCTCTTCACCTTTCATTCTCCAAAGATGTCAACCTATATGCTACCTTGTTCGGTAAGCTAGATCCAGGAACTAAATGCATGTGATGGCTGATGCCCCTCATGGTTGGCAATCCATCCAGCAAGTCCTTAGAGATAATCTCGACATATACTCCCAATAAATCCTCCACCTCATATGGAATTTCACCCACTTTATCTGTTGTCCCAACATGCATGGGCTTGGGAATGTAAGCAAAAACATGTCTTCTCCTTTAGATTTTTCAAAAAAAAAAAAAAATGGAAATCAAAGACACTTTAGGACTGATGTCCACTTCTTCTCCTTTATCCTTCTATGGGCTCAATGATTACTTCTTTCCATTCTTCACAAGTTAAGTATTGGTTCTACCATCATGTATAGCCTTCCTACCAAATTGCCGTGGTTTAGCTAGCAATATATGGCATACATTCGTGGGCATAATATCACATGACTTCATTCTTGTAAGACCCAATCTGAAAATTAACCAAACATTGTTCACTCACCAAGATTTGATGTCCTCTTTGCAACTAAGACACCTTGCATAGGTTTGGGTGTGTGATCCCCTTCAAGCCAAACTTCTCTACCATCACATTTAACACCAAGTTATCTGTATTACCACTATCATTAGTGCCTTTGTAACATTTACCTCTGGATTTGCATGTGGTTCTAAAAAGATTATTTCTTTTAACTGTTTCATTCTCCTCCTTGGTTGATTTTAGCAACTCTCTTCATCATGAAAGCTTCTCCATGTTCCGGTTCTTCTATGTGATTAGGAAATGCAATGATTTCCTCATCCACTTGTGCAATGTGATTGCTAGCCTCATTTCTCCTACTGCTCTTTTGTTGAGTTTGTGAGCATTCAAAAGCTCCATTAGCAACAGCTTCACACCTTGTTATGATAATGGACGAAACACTCAAATATAATCCACTTTGAGGGGGAACCTCCAAAAATCAAAATAAATAAGGAGACAAAATCAATAATATGACTTGTAATGATTTAAGAGATTCTTCTCCATCCACATTTATATACATAATTAGGAAGGGTCACACCCTTTAATCCTAATTAGGCAGCCCAAATAATTAAAGGAACTAAAATATGAAAGATAAAGGTTATGCACTCCATTCCATAACCTTAGTACTCCTAAGAAGATATAACGTAAGGGGTATAACATGGTCTTCCCCTTCAAAAAAGCATTTCCCTCAACACTTAGCAACGTAGGCTGCTCTTGCATGAACTATTCATCTTCCCATGTTGCATCTTCAGCTGGTAGATTCTTCCATTACCGCACCCTCCTGTACCCCCTAGTCTGCAATTTATGGTTGAAGCAATTATTGTGCAAGATTTCATCAAGGGTTTAATGTTGTTGATGTATTTCTAAAAAATTGTGTGGAGAAGGAAAAATATGAATTTACCCTAGGTCGCTTAGGCTTTGGTAGACCTAAAATAGGTTTGCTTCCTAATTTCTGCATAAATTCAGATTACTATCAATTGGTGTTTGTGTTATTTCCTTGTTTTTCAGTTTCAGCCCGGGAAGGAACATTACAGTTTCGCACTTGCTTCATTCTTTTCTCAATGATTGCCTTGAGTTCCATAGCAAAGTCCCCTTCTTCATCCAACTCAGGCAGCTCCAATTGGACTGGAAGGTCGGTACTGATTACATTCTTCTAGCATGAGACATGAAATATAGGATGAATTTTGGAAGAGGGTGGAAGTTTCAATTTATAAGCTACAATTTTCATCTGGTGGAGAACCTTATAGGGCCTATTAAATTATGCTGCTAGCTTGATGTTCTTATGTCGTTTAAGTGGCCTTTTTTCATAGGGTTGCAATCAAAGGAATACCCAACCTCCTTCCTCAAAATGCCTCACTTCGGTGTTGATTCGCTTGTTGTTTCATCCTATTTTGAGCCACAACCAAATTATCCTTAAGGAATTGAAGCATTTCTTGCTAGTGTTGAATATGATCCTCGACCACACAAGCTTTGGGATGACCCTACAAATAAGATGTAGTAGAAGGTGGGGGTAGCCATAAAGAGCCTCAAATGGAGTCATCTTTGTTGATGCGTGAAATGGTGTGTTATGCCACTATTCCTCTTGTGAAAGCCATTTGGACCATTGTGCTTGTATTTCGAAGGCAAAGCAAAGTAGATATCTTTCTAGAAATTTATCCACATTTTTGTTTGGCCATCTAATTATGGATGATAAGATGAGTTGTGTGTGAGTTTTGTACCCCATGTTGTAAATAGTTCAGTCCAAAATATGCTAGTGAAAATAGGATCACAATGATTTTGGAATGCCATGGAGTTTTTGTACCTTTTCCATGAATACATTGCCACCATACTAGCTTGAAATGGATGAGAGAGTCCACAAAAATGTGCATACTTAGTGAGTCTATCCACAACCACCAATATCACATCCAAGTTATTCAACTTAGGCAGGCCCACAATGAAGTCCATCGATATTTCTTCCCAACACTGTGCCATAATGGTTAATGGTTGTATAAGCCCTAAGTCGACCACTTTTGCTTTATTTTGTTGACATATCAAACATTCTTCCACAAAAATTTATAAATCTCCCTTAAGACTTTTCCCCAAAAAAATCCTTCTTTATACGGTGATAGGTTTTTAGAACCCAAAATGTCCTTCTATGGGTGAGTTGTGCATTTGAGACAAGAACACGGCTTTCAACTCTAAATTTTTGTGCAAAAAGAGCTTGCCTTTGTAACATAAAGAGACTCCTTTCCAAACATAATTATCTAAAGAAGATGGGTTCTCTCGAAGTTGTTGTATGACTTTCCTTGTTGGAGTGTCCTATTTCCACTCTACCCACATTGCTTCTACCCATTCAGGTTGAACAAAGAAATAACACAAATTATTTCTTCCTCTACTTCCTGTCAAAAAAGGGTATCAAGTTTCAACTGCAATATTTTCCTTTCCTTTTTTATAAGTAATTTCAAATCCATACCCTAGCATCTTTGTCACCCAGTTTTGTTGCTCTCTCCGAAGACAATCGATGCTCCAATAAATACTTTAGAATCTCATCATAAGTCTTAACTTTGAAATTTCTTATCATGAGATATTGGCACCACCGTTTGACTATATGAATGATCACTAACATTTCTCTCACATGTGGGCCTTACCAAGTTCTTTCATTTGAGTTGTCAACTCTCAAATGCTAAGGAACACCCTTCTTACATTAGAACTGCCCCAATGCCATGTCTAGAGCATAACATATTATCACAAATGTCTTAAACAAGTTTAGAATAACTAGCACAATGGTGGAAGTAAGAGCTTTAGGTTATTGGAATGCTTGGGTGGCTAAATATGACCATAAAAAGAATCCTTCTTCAATAACATTGTTAAGGGTGCCACTAAACAAACAGAGTTTGAACAAATCTTCTATGGTAACCTAAGAATTCATAGTGACCCTCATGTGTCCTAAATGCAGTCTTATGTACATGTTATCCCAAATTAATCCCTTGGGCTAGTTTGGATAACTTAACTTTTAAATGGACTTAGCATTAAAGAACCCATAGGATAGTTAAATGCGCTTCAAGTTTAAAACCGGTCGGAGGCTTAACAATTAGCATTTAAAAAGTGGTGCGGGAAAAGGAGACCACGTGGCATGATTCCAGGCAACCTCAAGGCTCAATCACTCTGGAAGACTCATGCCCGGAGAATAAATTGGGGAGGATAAAGGGCATCGTGTATGGGCGAGTGTGAAATGGTCGGCGGGAGCGGAATAGGTGATGCGGCGAAGTTTAGCGAGAACGTGCGACACAATATCAATGGAGCAAGGAGGGCACGTGGCATGATTCCGGGCTTCCTCAAGGTGATGGGCTCCGGCGGGACGTGAGCCCCACGGAATTAACCAATGTGAATAATCTTTTGGGTCCGCGCCGGGAAGGCAGAGCGACATTCAAGTAGAGAAGTTAACATTCAAAGGAAACGTGGCACGAGCTATGTAATATCCCCTTGTGGGATATTTAATTAAATTTGCAAATAAATTACTTCCAGATGAACTTAGAAGAGAAAACCCTCCTAGGTTCACCTCAAATAACCCAATGTTGGCTTCAATACAACCCAAATGGGGTTGGAGTGAGCCAAGGTGATGGGTTAGATGGGCTAGCTAGTTGGAATTCAAACTTCACTTAAACCAGATTTAATTTGCAGCAGTGAAAAATAAATAAATGCACAAAAACCAGCTGAACTTTGAAAATTAATAACTTCTTCCAAACTCAATATTTTCTCATGAAACAAAGTGCAAATGAAAGCTAATAATTTTATCTTTCCAACCAACTATCAAACTGATTTTTCTGACAACCAAAACCCCTTCAAATCTGCCCTGAAAATCTGAATACAAGTCGCCTAGGGTTAGGAAAATTAAATAAATAATTTCCAGCCTTGTAGATGCTTCCAAAACCCTTGAAAAGTGACCCACAGATCTGCAATAAATATCTGAACACAGCAACTTGTAAACTTGCCAAAAATTACTCTCAAAATAATATTTTAAATCCCAGGCAAGTTGATTTGACATTAATTAATTCCAGCAGTGAATATGGCCCAAAATATCATCAAAATAAGCACAATACACTTGGAATAACATGCAGAAATAAATTAGATTTAAACCCTTATCAAATCACCATGAATTTATACCAAAATGTCCTTCAACAAGTCGATTTGGGCATGATAAAAATCTGGAAATAACAGCAGACCTTCAAGCACTTAAAACACCTTCAAAATATGTCAAACTCACTCCCAAAGCAAGTCGATTTGCACTAAAATAAACCAGCAACATATAATCATCACAAGTCCTTCACTAACTCTCCATAAAGCATGAATAAACACTCTCAAACAAGGCGCCTTATATAAATCAATAATATTATGCAAGAACTTATCAATTCAAAGCTTGAAAGGTCACACACACTTCACACAATGGTGGTGTTGAAGAACACCTTTTATTTTTGGATCACAAGTGGGCATACATCCCTCTTCAAGCATGAAGATAAGTTTGATAAACCGTCAACATGTCTCAAAGGGATTGTCTTTTCTCTTTTTATAGATTTGCAATGTAGAGCTCCAATGTTTCCCTCCAATTTTGGCACATTTCTCTAGATGGGAGAGATTTGAATTTAAAATGGCCTAAAAGTCAAACTCCAATTTCAAAAGTTAATTCCCTCCAAAACATATTCAAATTAAATGCATGAGAGGAAATTAAATATTAATTAATGCCCATAAAGGAATCGACCTTTGCCTAATTAAATCGATTTACCCCAAATAATAATTAATTAGTCCATGGAATAAATCGATTTGCTCTTCAAATAATTTGACTTGCCTAAATAATTAAATATTAAATAACAATCACCAAGCATAGTCGATTTTATCCCCAATTAATTCCCTTTAATCCTAGGGGAGTGGATTAAAGGAAATCGATTTGCAATAATTAATTATGGTTTGGAAAAGGGGACATTACAATCCTCCCTTCCCAAGATTGTTTGTCCTCAAAAATCATACATATGGTTAATCCATCTCTTTTTCCAACACATGGCCTTCTAAAAAGTGCATCCGCTGCCACATTATTCTTCCCTTTCACATATTCAATGTCAAAATCAAAAGCTTGCACTTTACTTACCCATTTTTGTTGCTTGTCATTCAAATTCTCTTTGGTTAAGGAAAAATCTCAAACTATTATGATCAGATTTGATAATAAACTTGTCACATACCAAGTATTGTCTAAATTTGCTCAAAGCATGCATGATTGCCAACATTTCTTTATCATACACACTATACCCTTTCTCATGAACCTTTCAATTTTCTACTCTCAAAAACAATGGGGTGTTTATCTTGCATTAGGACAACCCCTATTCCTTCACCCGAAGCATCACATTCTACCACAAAAGGTTTAGAAAAATCTGGAATTGCAAGTACCGGGCAAGAACACATTACCTCCTTCAATTTTTCAAATGCTTCTTGGGCTGGTTTGGACCATTTGAAGGCCCCTTTCTTAGTCAAATCTGTCAAAGGAGCTGCAAATCGTGAGAAACCCTTAACAAACCTTCTATAGTAGCTACAAAGACCACAAAATCCCCTTAATTGTGTGAGAGAAGTGGGAGTAGGCCACTCCATAATCGCTGCAATTTTCTGTTTATCAACTTGCACACCATTAGCACTAATAATATGCCCCAAATATCCAATTTCCTTCAAACCAAATTCACACTTAGATTTTTTTGCAAAGAAAGAATGTTGTCCCAAAGTAGATAAAACCAAATCCAAATGTGTCAAATGCTCTTCCCAAGTTTTGTTATACACAAGAATGTCATCAAAGAACACTAGCACAAACTTCCTTAAATATTTGCTAAACACATGATTCATGCAAGATTGAAAAGTAGCCGGTGCATTAGTTAATCCAAAAGGCATAACCAAGAACTCAAAATGCCCAAAATGACATCTAAAAGTTGTTTTGTGCACATCCTCTTCCCTTACCTTGATTTGATGATACCCGGATTTGAGATCTATCTTGGAAAAATATGTAGCACCATGTAATTCATCAATCAACTCATCAATCCTAGGTATGGGATACCTATTTTTGATGGTCTTCTTATTCAACATACGGTAATCAATACACATTCTCATAGTTCCATCCTTTTTCTTAACCAAAACTACGGAAGATGCAAATGGACTAGAACTAGGCCTTATGTGTCCCATATCAAGAAGTTCCTTAATGGTTTTTTCAATTTCTTCCTTATAAACCCTTGGGTGGCGGTAAGGAGTGATCATAATGGGCTTAGTATCCTTTTCAATTCAATAATATGCTCAAAACCCCTATTGGGAGGTAACCCATGTGGTAAATCATCAAATACATGAGAATGCTTGTCTAAAACAACTTGTAACTCACCTTGTAAGGACTGTTGTTCTGATTTTTCTGATTTAATGGTGATATAGCAGCCTAGCTGCCCATGCAATTTGTCCTCTCCTAAAGGCTCTTTCCATCCTCTTTATTGACACCTCTTGTGGTGCACCATTTGCCATGCCTTTTAGGATGACTTCCTTGCCATCTTTAGTGAATTTTAGCTCCATGGTTTTGTAGTTTTGTGTGAAATCACCTAGAGAATGCAACCATTGTACACCCAACACAAGATCAATATCACCAATATCAACAACATAAAAATCATCAATTACCTTATGCTTCCCAAGCATGAGAGGAAGTTGTGCAATCTTTGTAGAACATGGAAGAGAAGTCCCATCCGCTATAGTCACTTTGAAAGCTTTGCAATTCGTGGTCTCCAAACCCATCTTCCTCACCAATCCTCCATCAATGAAATTGTGGGTGGCCCCACTATCAACCAAGTAGTGACCCTTTGCCCTTGAATGGTGCCCTTCACCCTAAATGCATGATACTTGGGCACACCGGAAAGAGAGGCAAGAGTGCTTTCCATTTCCTCATTCTCTTGCACATGCTCAACCAACTCTTCATTAGTCTCATTGTTAGTATCATCCAAATCAAAATTAAGTTCAAAATCTGAATCAATAACCTCAATGTAATGGATTTGACCTTTACCTTTACAATTATGACCTCTTACCCATGGAGCCTTGCAATCAAAACACAAACCCTTCTTTCTTAATTCATCCCTTATGTCTGGGGCTGACTTCTATGTGGCGGTACATAGGGCTGGTTTGGCCTTTTTGGGGCCTCTTTTGATGACCCAAGGGGCTGCCCCCTTGCACTTTTGTGGGCTGCTGCAAATCAGACCTTGGCTGCCCTTTAAATCCACTTTTGGACAGTGAATGTGAGACATTAGAATGCTGCCCTTTAGGCCCATAATCACCTCTATAAGCTGCACATTCCAAATCTAGAGCTTTAGTAATAGAATCTTGCAAAGACATAGGATTAAAAGCTCTTACCAAACCTTTTAGAGGTTCCATTAAGCCTTTGGTGAAGAGGACTACCAATCTCTTCTCACTAACATCCGAAACCATAACCGCAATCCTCTGAAAATCTGCCACATACTCCTCAACACTATGCATTTGTTTGAGTTGTGCCAACTCACAAAAAGTGAAGCTCGGATCCTTCCTATCAAACCTCTCCATGATTCTTTGACTAAACTCTTCCATAGTGTGGATTGAATCATGTCCTTGTGTATGCATCCCATGGAACCACCATTCATGTGTCATGCCCTCCAAGTGAAGTGTAGAAAACTTGAGGGCTTCTTCCTCTTGCATGGGGTTAAGAGAGAAGTATGTCTCCATTTTTTGTAACCATGCTCTTACTAGAATAGTGCTAGAACCATCAAAGTTAGGGAGTGAGACCTTTCCCAACCTTTGTTGAAGGTTCTTATGTGGTTGCTTATTGAATTTCTTTGACTTCTTGCCCATCTTGAGGGCACAAAACTCATCAAACCCCAACATGTCTCTTGTGGCTTGGCTCAAGGAACCATACTCAAGCCTTTGAGCATCAATCAATTCTGCTAATGTGGGCTCTTCCTCTTCTCTTCTCCATTGGTCTCCTTAGGCAAGAAGACACCTTTGAAAAACTTAGGTGTGGCTTGTGTAGAGCCACCTCCTCCCTTATGTGAGCTCTCTCCTTATGGATTTTTAAAGCATCCTTGATGAGCTTTTTTGCACACTCATGGTGAGGTTCTGTCCACACTCTTGCACTCATGTAAGAACTTCACTTGATCCGAAGTGAATGCCCCATCATCCATGGCTCCCTTATTCCTCCTCTTGTAATACTGAAATTCCTTATTGCCCTGCATTCACAAATGACCCACACGAATAGAGGAAAGAAAGCTCTGATACCATTGTAATATCCCCTTGTGGGATATTTAATTAAATTTGCAAATAAATTACTTCTAGATGAACTTAGAAGAGCAAACCCTCTAGAGTTCACCTCAAATAACCCAATGTTAGCTTCAATACAACCCAAATGGGGTTGGAGTGAGCCAAAGTGTGGGTTAGATGGGCTAGCTAGTTGGAATTCAAACTTCACTTAAACCAGATTTAATTTGCAGCAGTGGAAAATAAATAAATGCACAGAAAACCAGCTGAACTTTAAAAATTAATAACTTTTTCCAAACTCAATATTTTCTCATGAAACAAAGTGCAAATGAAAACTAATAATTTTATATTTACAACCATCAAACTGATTTTTCTGACAACCAAAACCCCCTTCAAATCTGCCCTGAAAATCTGAATACAAGTCGCCTAGGGTTAGGAAAATTAAATAAATAATTTACAGCCTTGTAAATAGTTCCAAAACCCTTGAAAAGTGACCCGTGGATCTGCAATAAATATCTGAACACAAAGCTTGTAAACTTGCCAAAATTACTCTCAAAATAATATTTTAAATCTCCAGGCAAGTTGATTTGACATTAATTAATTCCAGCAGTGAATATGGCCCAAAATATCATCAAAATAAGCACAATACACTTGGAATAACATGCAGAAATAAATCAGATTTAAACCCTTATCAAATCACCATGAATTTATACCAAAATGTCCTTCAACAAGTCGATTTGGGCATGATAAAAATCTGGAAATAACAGCAAACCTTCAAGCACTTAAAACACCTCCAAAATATGTCAAACTCACTCCCAAAGCAAGTCGATTTGCACTAAAATAAACCAACAACATATAATCACCACAAGTCCTTCACTAACTCTCCACAAAGCATGAATAAACACTCCCAAACAAGGCGCCTTATATAAATCAATAATATTATGCAAGAACTTATCAATTCAAAGCTTGAAAGGTCACACACACTTCACACAATGGTGGTGTTGAAGAACACCTTTTATTTTTGGATCACAAGTGGGCATACATCCCTTTTCAAGCATGAAAATAAATTTGATAAACCGTCAACATGTTTCAAAGGGATTGCCTCTTCTCCTTTTATAGATTTGCAATGTAGAGCTCCAATGTTTCCCTCCAATTTTGGCGCATTTCTCTAGATGGGAGAGATTTGAATTTAAATTGACCTGAAAGTCAAACTCCAACTTAAAAATTTATTCCCTCCAAAACATATTCAAATTAAATGCATGAGAGGAAATTAAATATTAATTAATGCCCATAAAGGAACCGACCTTTGCCTTAATTAAATAGATTTATCCCAAATAATAATTAATTAGTCCATGGAGTAAATCGATTTGTTCTTCAAATAATTCGTTTTGCCTAAATAATTAAATATTAAATAACAATCACCAAGCATAGTTGAATTTATCCCCAATTAATTCCCTTTAATCCTAAGGGAGTGGATCAAAGGAAATCGATTTGCAGTAATTAATTATGGTTTGGAAAAGGGGACATTACAAGTTAAGACCGACACATGGCGTGATCTTGAGTGTCGGGACATGGACACGTGTAGCCATTCTACCGAACTTCAAGCAATGGGCTCCGCGGACTTCAAACACACGAAATGAGCTGCATTTATCAAATTTTCGGGTCCGTGGGGATAAAAAGCTAAAATGCAATGTTCATACAACGTGCAATATGCAAATCGATCCTCACCCCCAACTAATCACAAGGCGACACGTGGAGGAAGTAACACGTAGGCAATCACCACACCCAATCAAACGATGTCACGTATCACATTCATGTGCATCCCGACATGCAAATATTCAAAGAGCCATATCTTTTAATCTATCGCTCCAACTTTGATGAAATCGATTACCGTTGGAAAGCTCTCGGCCTGTACTTTATCATGGATTCAAGAAAATCAAATTTTGGTGAGGTCTGCAGTAAGCGAAAAGAGGAAAAACAGTTTGGGTTATTTATTGCGATTCTAGACGGCTCAGCCACCACATTTGATGAAATATGGGGCTCTTTCATTCTTCCAAAAGCAAGATAACATGGGAAATGGGTTTGCAGAGGTGCCCATGCTTGTTTTCAGAAGATTTAATGTTGATTTTTGGTGGTTCGCAGCTAAAAACCCGTGCCTTCTCTATTTTCCCTCTTCTCTCTCTCCATTCTTCTATATATTGTCAAAAATTGAACTTTTCAAAGGATGGATCCTCTCAATTGTAGAGGCACCATGTCAAAATGGTTGCAAGAGAAAATATGAGTTACAAGCCTCGGATTTGGACCTCCGTAATTTGTTCTTTTCTTCCTCCTTCACTGTAATGAAATTGTGCATCTTTATAAGGCAATAAAATTCTCGTTTGTGGCTATTCTCCGCTTTCTAGCTATGTTTTGTTACTTTCTCTTTCCATTTCATCCATTGCGCAGCGTGTTGTGCATCCTTTTATCACTTTGCAGGGTTTATTTTTGTTGTGCTATGTGAGAAAATGGAAAGTTAGATGCAATTTTGGGTGTGACAACGATGTGTCCCTCTCTTTGCTCATTTTTCCCCATTTTCCCTCATGGAGAGTTTTTCATCCTCTTTTTCTTGGTGTTATCACCTCTTTTAGCTTAAGATTTCCCTTTCATGCATCTCTTTCTAAGCCTGGTCCCGTTGAATGTTAGATTAGGATTAGACATGACTTTGCTTCTGTTGAGAAGTTTAGCATTAGGAATAGGTAGAGGAAGCCGACCTTCTCCGGAGGTCTGTCTCATAGTGTAAGTCCCACAACTTGGAGACAGTCCCATGTTGCCTCAAAATCTTGGATTGTCCATGACTTGAGGTAGGGTGCAATTTTGAGCTCCAATAGTTTTGTCACGCCCGGTAGGACAAAGATTGAAGTGCTCTACAACTTCATTTTGTCAAGTTTAATGTGTTTGTAATGTCCCCAATTGGACATTTTTCAACCTCAAACGGGATAGAGGCAAATCCCACTCCAAAAGACAGATTATAGAAGATATGCAATAAATTTTAAATGCAGATCTGAATTTTATACAGAAATGGCAACTTGTATAGGATATGTAAACCACTCAACAATGAAGCTAAATAACACTTTTAAACATCAAAATGGATCGGCTAATTTTTATAATGCAAATACATAAGAAAAATACCAATTTGAGATCCAATTGAAGGCTGATTTATTTTATAAAAATCTGCAGAATGCTCCTTCAGAAACACAACTGAAAACACCAGTTCTTTGACCCAAAAATCATGCAAGTTGGCTGATTTGATTTCTAAAAATCAGAATTATGAACAACAACCTAGATCAGCTCCAAAACACCATAAATCAGTTCCCTAGATGGGTCGCTCTACCAAGAACACTGCTGGAAATAAAGGAGAATCACAGTGACAATATTCTCCTCCAAACCCTTGCTCAGATCTGCAACATTCAGCCCTCAAACACTACTGATCTTAAATGGAAAATACAACTAAATCCTTGTACTACAATTGAAACCACTGAATGGAGAATCCTCTAAAATAGAAAAAGGGTTTTCGTTCTTCTTCTAGACCTCACGAGGGTTTTTGTCCTCTAGAGATGACTTCAATGGGTTTTCGTCCTTTGAAGTATTTTGCAAAGCTTCAAGCTCAGACAAAAATCAGAATATTTTGTAAAATAAAAGAGATGCCTTACAAATCCAAATCGACTTACTTTTATACGTAATCTTAGCTTAGTAGCCACCCTAAGCACCAATCACCCACTTTGGCTCGCATTTAATTATTTTTGGCCTTGTCTCATCCCCAAGATGGGTCACATTTTCTCCTAGGAGAAAACACAATTATAAAGTGACTTTCCTTTTATTTTACTTTTACTTCATCAATTTATCTTTTTCTTTTCTTTTTTAATTTTTACTTTATCATTAATAAATTAATATAAAGTGTTTATAATAATATTTTATATTGCACTTTATAATTAATTCACTATGACAAGTTTCCCTTTTGTTCCTCCCTTAGCCATCGGGAAACAACGAATGGGCTAAGGGTCTTCGACCAAGAAGGGGATATTATAGTGTTATTGGTGATATTCATTCTTTCGAGGCATGTTCTCAACACATCTGGCGACTCCGTTGGTCCAAACAACCCATTTTCTCATTCAACATACCATCTTTCCATTAGATCGTGTTCTCTTTCCATGAAGTTGTGCAATCATGACTTCATTTCCTCATTGGAATCCTCATTTGCAGCAGCAATATCATTCCCATCCACCTCCATACCTTCAAAATTCTCCTCCAAATCAATATTATGAGCCTTATCATGAGGAATATGTATGTCAATCAAACCATGCTAATATTTATAAAGATCCTATTAACCATGATTCTTTTCAAGAACAGGATATGCTAATTGTGAAGGCAGTTTCATGCATAATGCTGATCTTAAAATGCAAATTCAAGAAATGGAGGCAACCTTGCTTTAAGGAGAGGAGCCATACAACATCATGGCGGCTAAACTACCTGGTCTTCGCGAACTTTGTCCATGGGGTAGACCTCTGCCAAGTTGGTACAACCCTCAACAAAAGTTAGAGGTATTGTCTAAAGCTCTAAATATAATGGTTGAAACTTTGAACATATTGTTGTAGTCGGTTGAAAAAGGAAAGCTAATACATCTAGTTGTGAGGAACCTTGTCAATGGGTTAATCCTTCACCACCATCAAGCATCTTTTCCATTCCTTCTTTCTAACCTGCACCTACTCAACCAAAATATCATATACCTAGCTTTCTCAAGAACCCTCCCTGCCACCCCTTCTCCTCCACAACAAACTTTTTCACCACCATCATTTGAACCTCTGCATACTCAAAAACAAGCTCAATCCTTCCCTCACTTCATGGACCCAAATTCTTATGTGCCTGAGCCTCATGCAGAATCATACTCAAACCATGAAGAATTGCAGACCAACCAACAACCTAGATGGCCAATCAGTTGGTTATCCCATTGCCCAAGACTTTCTAAAGATGAAGCTAAACTTTTGTTGGCAAGTGGGAATGTTCTTCATTCTTCTAGGAAGGAATATGCACAAACAGCCTTAGAGAGGCAGTCCATGGAGGATCCATGCAGAGGAGACTAGATGCAAGACTTGAAAGATTGGAGCTTTAATTTTGACTCCAAACAAATCCCACAACTAGTTAAACCTGCATCAGGGGCTAGGATTGATGAGCATAAAGTGGTGGTTGTTTTTGCAGAAGAACAAGCACAAGAAGAAGATGATCAACAATCTCTCTACTCTAAATGTAGTGTGCATGATGGCAGTTTGTTCATAAAGGTTGTTGATTTGTCTCAGTTTGCAAAACCAGCATTGGAGGAAAAATCAGTTTCAAAAGACCTAGATGTAGAAGAGATCACTGAGAGCTTCTTGCCCTCAGTTGCAAATGAATTTACTTATCAATATTTGGCTATATCGAATGAATCGGAGGAGCACAAGGAAGTTAAGATCCAAAGGGAGTGTTTACAGAGTTTGACAATGAAGAGGCTAAAGTTTTATCAGATTTGGAAGATTGCATTGGTGAGGAAGAACCCATTGAACTCACTAGTTTTGCATTCTCATCATTTGTCTTCCAACACAAAGAGTCTTTTTTGCATCGAAGTCTCCCTGGACCTGAGAAAGAGCAAGAAATGCCAATGAATGAAGATCTTTCCTTGCATCTTTTAACAAAATCAGCTTTGGAAGAAAATCATGAAGAAGAGCTTGCAAAAGAAACAATCTATTAGCTGATTCATTTGATCTTCATGATATTTTTTAGGATGAGTTTGATCTTTCAAACTTTATGTTTGAGGATGAGGAAGAGAATGATGACCCCATTAACAAATCGAGGTCATCATGGAAGAGAAGTTGTTTGCAAAAGAACAAGAACAAAGCACAAATCAGTTTGCAAACATCCAAGGAAATGACCAAAATGCTCCTAGCAGCTCCATTCATGGAGTTGCATACAAAGATGGGAAAACCAAAAGGATCAATCCTTGCCCAATCAGATATTTGGCTAATCTAGAGACAAAAATGGAGTTGCCACCAGATATGCTCATTTCAAAGCATGAGGATGAGTATCTAAGCACCAAAGGTCAGCATCAACACCCCAACCAGATGCAAAACAACTTGACAAGGTATTCTTTTTGTTTTTGTTGATACTTTGTGGAATGGGAAGGAAAACCATTGCAAAACAATTTTTCACTCTCATTAAAGACCATGTTTAGTGCCAAATCAGTTACATGGTCTAAATTTGTAAGGAAAGGAAGCTACTTCTCCCAACCTGTTGCAGATTTCGTTTAACTTCTTTTGTCTATGTTTAGAGTAGGGTAGGTAGATTTGTTTTCAGTAAAACAAGTGCATTGTGCACACTCTGTATGTTTCCCCTTGGAACATGTATGATTTTTCCATTTTAGACATAGTTTTTGTTGCTTTTGTTGTTGTTTGTACAATTCAATTTAGTTCAAAGCAGTTCTTGGCGAAATCAGATTTTGAAGAAACTTTCAAAATGCATTTTTCAGCCCCAACAGATCAGTTTCAGTTCAGAGCCCTTAGTGCCTCTTCCTTGGTTAAAAATGCGGTGTTTTGGGACAGTTATAAAGTTTTAATCAAAAACTCACAAAAATCAACTTTTGAGTAGGTTCATGACGGAATCAAATAGTAAGAGCAGTTTTAAAGTTTCATTCTGAGCTCCACGAGATCAATTCAAGCAGTCCCAATTCATTCTAAGTCAAGGCAACATTTTATACGGCTCGGGGTAAGAAAATCCAAGTTTTAGATCAATTTTCAAGTTTTCAAGCTCGACTCCATGCCCAATGGATCGCATAAGGTCACCGAACTCAATTTAACAGGAAAATTACCCCTAGAGGTCGCCAAAATGTTATCCCAAATTAATCCTCCAAGCTAATTTGGATGACTTACCTTATAAATGGACTTAGCATTGAAAAACCCGCAGGACAGTTAAATGCCCATCAAGTTTAAAACCGGTCATAGGCTTAGCCTTTAGCATTTAAAAAGCGGCGCGGGAAAAGGAGGCCACGTGGCATGATTTCGAGCAACCTCAAGGCTCAAGCACTCCGATGATAGACTCAAGCCCACGGAATAAACCGGGGAGGATACAGGGGCATCGGGTCCAAGCAAGGGTCAAATGGTCAAAGGGAGTGGGACGGGACATTGACGCACCCAAATTTGCATGTGCTACATTGTCGGAAAACGGTTACAAAAGTCCCCAATGATGATTCATGTCCTTTCAAAAGATGTTCGAGCTCCTAAACCCATCTGCAGTGTATATTTGTAGCCTAGACGTCCTTACTTAGCTTTTCCACACTTTTTCCAACTTCCCGCTTCATTCTGTGCATGTTTTGGCCTTTAGTGTCAAGACCACCGCCTTGCTGGGCAGCAGCCCTAAGCGATTTTTCCAGAATTCGTCATACGTATTTTTAACATGCGACACTTCACTTAACTTCACTTTTAGGATGCGTTTGTGAACTGATTTGTCTAAAAATAGTTTTGATTGCTTGGTTCTCCTTCCCTCTTCTATTTTTAAATAGATTTAGTTAGTTAGAACTGCCTCTTCTTTCCTTGTGCATGAAGGCACATCCCAACCCCAATTCCTATATAATCAATGCTTGTATTCAAGCAAATGGCCTGAGAATTTTGTGTATCTTGCATAGTATTGCTGCCACAATCCTGCTAGGAATTACATAGCCAAGCTCAGATCTCTTGTGCTATCTCTCTTCTACTTGCATTGCAACAGATCGCCTTGACTACCATTGCTCAAGCGTCTTCTCTCTGTTGTTATTGCATTCCCAATCCCTTAGACTCATATGAATACATAAAGAAACAAACAAACAAACTGAGGGGACAGATACAAATACAACTAGATTTGCTAAAGTTATTGCTTATCCAGGTTGGAATTACTTGTTTGTTTGCTTCATTTGTCAAATTATCAATTTCGAATCATTAGTTTCAATTAAATTTCAAATAGAGTAGCAAATTGTTCATCTCAATTGATTAGACAATTACAAGTAGATCAAATCATTAGAAAGCTTGCTCTTTGACATTACCGGGAAGTTGTGGAGAACAATAGCTCTTCTAGGGTTATGATTTGTTCTTCACCTCTAAGGTAGGGTTTGAAGGGTTTTTATTAAATTAGGTTATCTGTTTTAGATTTAGATTTACATATTCGCACACATAATTAGCTACAACCGGCTAACTATTTGTATTTAGTTTTATTTATTAGATTAGAAGTATTTCTTAAAAACTAGAAAAGATCAAAAACATTTACTTTTGTTAGATTAGTTTACTTTTATTGTTTTGCTTTGATATATTGTGAAAACACCAAAAACATAGATTAAATTTCCTTTAATAGTTAGCTTGTTTTACCAAAATCATTTTAATTCGTTCCATATGACCATCAATGGCCCACAACAAGAAAAGATGTACGGTTGTGATCCTTTGGTCTCACAACCCAACGGGCCAAAATTCTTGACCGACATTGATACGAGTTTACGCTTGCAAGTTTTACGCACACCTGCTAGGTTTTTTGAGAAAATATAACTAAACACGCTAAACATCGCAGCTAATCAAGCCTACGATTATTAGACTGCTCCTAGCAACAGGGTTTGATTACGCGCATGACCATACAAGGACCACAACCCCCACGAGTTTTCGGTTGTGATCCTCGAGTCCCATGACCAACGGGAACTCTTGACCAATTGAACATTGACACTAGTTTGTGTAGATTGGTATTTAGGTCATCACCACTTCCACCGATATCATTGCACAACTTTCATTATTGAACATAGCAGCCGATCAGGCTAAGACTTTCTGGACTAGACCAGAAAATCATCCATAGTCCCTGTGGTTTCATTACACCTCTCGTTCTCACTTCCATGACCTTGTCTGGAAATCTATACGAGGCGCCCGCAGGTCACTTTCGCGTGTTCAACAACCAATGAATAGAATCTCGGTAGAGCTTGATATTGACTGGAGTCTCCGAGCAGCTATTATATCAGATCGATCCATCACACCACTTCAAGTTAGGAGAGCATTATTTGCCTTAGATTTGCAGATCTCGATATTGCGTGTCAAAGATATAAGGTTGCCTCATTAGATTATCCACCATCACCACACATACACATCCATTTTTATTCTACACCGGTTGTCTCGACACAACCTCGGGAAGTCAGTGCGAAGAAGGTCACGTGTTGATTTTCTTTACTACAAACACGCGACAAAGTTTAACGGGAATGCGCGGCATAATCTCAACGGAGCAAGGCGGGGCACGTGGCATGATTCTAGTCTACCTCAAGGCGATGGGCTCGGTGGACATGAGGCCCACGGAATTAACCAAGGTGAATAATCTTTCGAGTCCGTGCCGGGGCAAGGCAGAGTGGCAATCGAGTGGACGGGTCAACAATCAAAGGAAAATGTGGTGCAAGCTAGGACCAACACATGGCATGATCTCGAGCGTCACACATGGACATGTGTCACCATTCTGGCTAACTTCAAAGTAATGGGCTCTAGTGGACTTCAAACCCGCGGAATGAGCCGCATTTAACAAAGTTTCGGCTCCACGGGGTAAAAAGCAAAAAGGCAATGCACATACAACGTGCAATATATAGATCGATCCCCCCCCGCAACTAATCACAAGGCGATGCTAGGAGGAAGTAACATGAAAGCGGACACGTAGGCAATCACCACACCCAATCAAACAATGCCACATGTCACATTCATGTGCATCCCAACATGCAAATATTCAAAGGGCCATATCTTTCGATCCACTTTGCTCTAAATTTAAAGAAATTAGTGCCGTTGGAAAGCTCTCGAACTATACATCACGGAATCAAGAAAATCAGATTTTGGTGAACTTGGTAGGTGAAAAAGAGGAAAAACAGTTTGGGTGATTAATTGCGGGATGCAATGGTTTCAGTTTTTGGGAAAATTTCATTATGGTTCTCTTCTTCATATATCAGCTCCTTGGAAGAACATAATTATAGTTGGGCATGCACAAATTCAGCCACCCAATAAGTTTATAGGAGAATTTAAATTGTTGATTTTGATACAATCAGATTATGAGTTGTTTCCAGATTCGAACAGCTATAAGAGTGTCCATTTTGAAGTCATTAAATCATGGGAAAATAGTGGTAGATGGTTTCAGCTGAAGGAAACAACTACTTCAACCAACATAGCTCCAAGTTGGGTGGAAAATCAGGTGATTCATGACTGCCATACTTTGTTTTCTATCTACACACAAGATGATTTGTGTATTTTCTTGGAAGGAACAAATTACAACATCATTAATGAAGATCATCTTGAGAAGGTATGTGTTATGGAAATTTTCAAACCTTGGAAAGAAGGGCATTTGAAATGCTTGCTCACATTCTTGGTTCCAAGATGGGAGGCTTGTACATATGATATAAAAGATATGCACATCTTTTTGCTTTTAGCCCATATGGAAACGAATTGTCCTTCAAAAGGGTGTATAAAAATAATAAGGTGGCAGATGATTTGTCAAGGAAGCCACTTCCTTTCTCTTGGGATGATATTGCCCTACATATTGAGAAGATGAAGGAGACTAAGGGTTCGGATCAACCGAGTTTGCAATTGCTTGGGGACAAGCAATTTTGGGAAGGGAGGATTGTAATGTCTCCCTTTTTCGAATTGAGGGCCTAAAAGTGGACTTCTTGCCATCCCCTTTTCGTGGCAAAGAAGTATGAATGAACAAGGGAAGGAATTGCATTTCATTTCAGTTTTCTTTTATTTGATTTAATAGTTTCTTTTGTGTTTTTCAGACATGTCGATTGGGTTTGGAGAAAAAAATACGCAAATAGAAGATAAAGTAAGGCTTAAGAGGTCGTTCCTTTCTGTTTGGCCTTTGGTGCCAGGGGAAGGATATAAAAGGGACTTAAGGACTTCATTTGCAAGGATCTTTAGGCACATTTATATTTATAGTTGGGGTTTGAATGTTAATTATTTTTCAGTTGTGTGTGATCAGATTTATGTTGATTCCTAACTTGTCCTAAAAGGGGACATTGCAGTGGTATCAGAGCAACTTTCCTCTACTCTTGTGGGTGTTGTTTGCAGAATTTTTGGATCATGGGGATTGTAAGTGATGGAGATATGAAGGCCAAGCTCTATAGGCTTGGGAGATGGCTTGAAATTACTCCTCATGAGAAGAGTGTGTTGCTCAACACTCTTGAAGAAGCAACAAGTTGTTTATCTTTGATAGAGCAATCAGATTATGGCTCTATGTCTGTAGCAATGGACCCTTTGGTGACCCATTTGGCTAGATCCGATTTATTGAGGCATGAGGAGGTGGATGTGAGACTCCTGGTCATCACATGCATTAGTGAGATCACACGGATATCAGCCCCAAGCTTGCCATATGATGACATCACTATGGAGGAGATCTATGAGCTCATGATTGGAAGCTTTCAAAAGCTTTGGGACACCACCAACCCTCACTTTGGCAAGAGGGTTAAGATCTTGGAGAACATGGCTAAGGTAAGGTCTTGCATTCCAATGTTAGATCTTGATTGTGATGACCTCATTTCACATATGTTTGAAGTCTTCTTTGATGTTCTACATGAGGATCATTCACAAGATATAATGGATGTTATGCAAACTATAATGTCCCTAATGTTGAATGAGTATGAGGAACCTCCACAATTATGGCTATCCATACTTATGGAAGGATTGGGACAAGAAGGGCCATGCATTGCTCACACCTTAGCAAGAAGAGTTGTGGATCAATGCTCAAGAAAAGTGAAGACATGCATCCAAGGTATGAGTTCCTTTGTTTTTGATGATAAATTTTTGGCATCTAATGATTGCATGTATTTGAGTGGGTGCAAGGAGAAATCAGATTTGGTTGATGGGCATGAAGAGGACATTGGCAACAAGCATATGCATGATGAAGAAGAAATGATGGCCAAAGAACCCATGATGGACAAATCAGATTTGAGGGACATCATTCACCTTCACCATGAGCCATTTGAAGAACAAGAAGGGAGCATGAGTCTCATGGTTGCTCCAAGTCATTTCCCACCTAGCATGAGCATGGGTAAGAAAGAAAAAGGGCTTTGGATGAAGAAAATGGTGAAGAAAAGAGCGTTGTTCCAAACTCAAAAATTCTGAGTTTTGTAGATGTTGGGAGCAGCCCAAGGTATGATTTTTCATATTTTATATTGAGCTTTGATGGGTATGATTTTGAGCATGATAGGGAGATGGATATGATGTGCAACATGGGGTATAATGGTCACATTCTTGTTGGTACTTTTGCTCTTAACATTTGGGTGCATAAGGAACATGATGGAAAAGGAGAAAGAGTGATTATCACTCTTCCCAATGATGGAAGCCATAACAATAAGCTTGTTGGTCCGTATGAGGAATTCATCATTAGAAGGCACAAAGGTATGATGATTTCATGTGTTTTGCTCCCCTCATAAGGGAAAGTCATTGGCACAAAGTAAGGTACAAGGTTCCTTGGTTTCTCTATGATGATATTCATAAATGCATGCATTATATTTCAGCTTTCTCCTTTCTTTGTGAGCATAGAAGAAGAGGATATTTGGGGTGTCATCTTGCACATGTTGCTTCATGTGATAAGGGGATAAAAGGATTTGAGTTTTACAAGCTTTATTTGGATACATGGATATCATCTCCTTTTTTTTTTCAAATAGTGCTAACTCCTATCTCCTTGGAAGCCTTGAAGGATGGATCACATGGACTACACCTTGCATGGTAAGAAGTCCATTTTCAGATTTTGAACAGCAGTTATGTCTTCCACTTGGATGTTTGATTGATGTGCTTCCAAAGGTAAAATCAACAAAGGATATGTGTTGGGAATGTTTGGTTGTTGTTGCTTGAATTTGGGCTTCAATGGAAGGTTTGGAAAAAATGAAGGAACATGGTATGAACTCTTCTCAAGGCATTTCATTTTCAACTGTGCATATGGATAATTTTCAGTTTGTTATGGTTGAGGATGAAATTTCAGTTACATGGGAGCCATTTTTATTCACTAGATTGATGTTCTTTCATGTTGGGGAAAAAATTTTGAAATGTGCTAGTTGCTGCCCCATCATTTTTATGATTGACATCACTATGACCAACCTCTCTATCACTTCTATAATTCAGATTTTTGCCATGCATTTGATGATATGGTTGTTGGTGCTTGATTTTGGCTCATGGGTGAATACTTGGGGATGGAAACCAGCCATCCTAATTCTGATTTTTGAAGGGAGAATGCATGATTACAGCAGTGTTTGGAGCCACATAACAGATTTTGGGGACAGCCCATGCATGAGGAAGATTTGGGAGCCATCCATGCCTTGGAGACACGAAGAAGAAACAAGAAAAGTGTTTCTCAACACTTGTTTTTCTAATGAGTTTGCTTCATGTGCAGGATTGAAGATATGTGATGGAAGTCTTTGTCCTATTCACTTCATGAGGGCATTTTTGAGTGGGCAGCCTTGGAGCTTAGCAAAGCTCATCCCTTTGATGACTCCCTATGCCATGTTGAGGACACCATCTCTTGGAGCACATGTTATGAAGCTGATGACCCATCTTTTTGGGTTGACATGAGGGAAAGAAACTTGTTCTTTCCAACACTTCGCCACTTGACAGGCACCGGATCAAGCCTTTGGATGCACCATCCCACATCTTCTCTTTGAGGCACAATGCATGGATCTATGAGCTTGCTATTGCTTGAGAGCAAGCAATTTTCCGAGAAGGGAGGACTGTAATGTCCCTTTATTCGAGACTACTAATATATGGGTTCATTTCTTTTATTTGCATTGTAACCCCTTGGCATGCCCGGGCGCTACAAGTGGGGCTCTCTTAAGTTACTTAAATGTGCACATAGCCTAGTCGCTTTTATTATTTAATTAAAAATTAAATAAAGTGCACATTAAGTGAGTCATTTAATATTTTAATTGAGTTTATGTTTTCCCTCCAAAAAGGGAAAAGGTGGGTCATTGGATATTGCACCCCTTAGTTCTATAAAAGGAGGTCGCATTTCCTCTAGTGGGTATGTTGATTTGATTATTTGATATCACTCCATGCTTAGAGTAATGGGATGTATGCCCTAGTTCTTGCATTGTGCTCTCTCATTTGGATCTATTATTGGAGAATATTGACGACTCCATTGTTCTCTTCATTGTGCTCTCTTCTATGAATGTGTTCATGTATGGTTTATACATTCTAGCTTTGCAACTTGCTCTAGGGTTTTGGCGCATTTGTTGGAAGGGTAAATCTGCATGTTGGTTAAGGGTTTGAGGTAATTTTGTGTACATTATTACTACTGCAATTTATTAGAGGCAAATCGAATGGGTTTTGGGTTTATTCCATCACATTTTGAGGTGTTTTTGATATATCTACATGCTGCCGCAATTTATTAATCATTCAGATGAATGCACCGATGGTTTGAAGTGTTTTTGAAGGATTTTAAGAGCTGAAATTAATTTGTAGAGTTTATTCTAACCCTAGCAACTTGGAGGCAGATTTCTGGGTCAATTTTGAGTGGGTTTTGTTGATCCAAAAATTCAGATTCTTAATGCAGTGGAAAGCCCTAAATTTCTACTTTATTTTGCATCTTGTTTCATGGAAAAACACTAAGTATCGAAGGAGTTATGAATTTTACAAGATTTCAGTTGTCTACAAGCTATCTGGTTGTCATTAATTAATATTTATTTGAGATCTGTAGTTTGGGTTCAGTTTAATATTGGATTTGGTTGTAGAAATTAGGAGGAATAAGGAGAAAGTAATTTTATAATTTTTGGAGTTGATTTGATGCCCTAAATGTGTTGGGCGACCTACTTTTTAGGGTAAAATTAGGGTTTTATATTGGTTGTGCAAAAACTGATTTTGGGATATTATTCTTCATATTTTTAGGCCCAAAATCCAAAATTTCACCCCATTTGGACTTCTCTAGTCAAAGTTATGAATTTTTTAAAACTACAGCATTGGAGTTTGAATGTTAATTATTTTTCAGCTGTGTGATCAGATTTATGTTGATTGATCATTTTGATTTCACTCCATCCTTTGAGTAATGGGATGTATGCCCATAGGATGTATGCCCTAGTTCTTGCATTGTGCTCTCTATCATTGTAAGCTTCATTCGGATTCATTGTTGAAGACTCTCAAGTAAATTTCAGATCTGTCATTATTGCTTCAATTATTTCAAATTTTGGCGCCATATTTGGAGTGTGAAAGTCATTGGTATTTCTTCTTTTATTTCTATTGTTATTCTGCTACAATTATTTTTACCATAATGACTTGGATTGGTGATGATTTGATCATGTTTTGATGCCATAAATGTTAGATCTGAAATCTGCCATGTGTTATTAATTATTTCAGAGCAAAGGGCTAATATTTTGGTGTGTTTGGAGGCTAGGAAAGAGCTGAAAATTATTTAATTAATTTTCCCTAACCCTAGCGACTGGTTTTCAGATTTCAAGGGCAGATGTGAGTGGGTTTAGGTGTTTAGAAAATTCGTTTTTTTGTTCATTTAAAAGCTCATGATTTCTACTTTATTGTGCAATTCGTTTCATGCCAAAACTCCAAGTATTTTGTGAGATATTAATTTTTAAAGTTTCAGTTGTTCTGGGTGATTTATTAATTAATTAACTGCTGCTAAAAATCAGATCTGGATGTTATTAGAGTTCTAATTAGTTCTCCCATCTAACCCACCACTTTGGCATACTCCAATCCCATTTTGGGTTGTATTATTGCCGACATTGGGTTATTTGAGGTTGGACTATGAAGATCTAATCTTCCTAGGATCGATTTGGTTAATTAATTAAGAGGAAGGAGGAAGTAATTTTATAATTTTTGGGAGTTGATTTGATGCCTTAAATGTGTTGGGCGACCTAATTTTTAGGGAAAATTTAGGGAAAATTTAGGGTTTTGTGTTGGTTGTGCAAAATATGATTTTTTCATATTATTCCTCATATTTTTGTGGCCTAATATCTAAAATTTCAGCTCATTTGGACTTCTCTAGCCAAAGATATGAATTTTAGAAAATTACAGCAATTGGAGTTTGAATATTAATTATTTTTGAGCAAGGTGTGATCAGATTTATGTTATTTCCTAACTTGTCCTAGAAGGGGACGTTATAATGCTATCAGAGCTACTTTCCTCTACTCCTTGTGGGTATTGATTGCAGAGATTGAATCATGGAGTTTATTAGTGACGGAGGTTTGAGGACCAAGCTCTGTAAGCTTGGGAGAAGGCTCAAGAAGCCCTCAGTTGAGAAAGGTGTATTGTTCATCACTCTTGAAGAGGTGGTAAGTTGTCTATGTTTGTTAGAACAATCAAATTTTGACACTATGTCTTCAATTTTAGATCCCTTGGTGGCACATTTGGCTAGATCAAATTTATTGAGACATGAGGAGGTGGATGTGAGACTCTTGGTCATCACATGCATTAGTGAGATCACACAGATAGCAACCCCAAGCTTGCCTTATGATGACATCACTATGGAGGAGATCTATGAGCTCATGGTGGGAAGTTTCCAAAAACTTTGGGATACCACCCACCCTCACTTTGGCAAGAGGGTCAAAATTCTGAAGAACATGGCTAAGGTAAGGTCTTGCATTCCCATGTTAGATCTCAATTGTGAAGATCTCATTTCCCATATGTTTGAAGTCTTCTTTGGTGTTCTACATGAGGACCATTCACATGAGATAATGGATGCCATGCAAACTATGACTCTAATGTTGAATGAGTATGAGGAGAGTATGAGGAACCTCCGCACTCATTGCTAGTGATACTTGTGGAAGAATTGAGACAAAAGAAGCCATGTATAGCTCACACCTTAGCAAGAAGAGTGGTGGAGCAATGTTCAAGCAAAATAAAGTCATGCATCCAAGGTATGGGTTCCCTTGTTTTTGATGATGAAACTTTAGCATCTAATGATTGTATGAAAGTGAGTGGTTGCAAGGATTTGTTTGATGAACATGAAGGGGACATTGGTATCAAACACATACATAATAAAGGAGAACTAATGGCAAAATCAGATTTGAGGCAAGAAGAAAGTATGGTCACCAAAAAGGGGTATACTCATTCATGTGATATCTCATTTGTGTCTACTTCTATATGGCAAAAAGGAGAAATTGTGGAACATTCATTGCATGATAACAATCTTTTGATGTTTGATGAATTATTTGTGCCTACTAATTGCATCGAGTTGAACATGAGTGCAAGGAAATCAGATTTTCAAGAGGACTATGAGGATGGGGCATCATGGAATGCTTATGGTAATTTGCAGTCCGCTGTAATTTTCCAAACAGCAGGCCCTAATGGGCAATTGAATGAGGTTTGTCACCCAAGCATGAGTCTCATGGATGTCCCAAGTCATTACCCACCAAGTATGAATGCTTGTGGGGAGGACAAAGGGGTTTTAGACAAGGAAAGAGACGAGAAACTAAGTGTTGTTCCAAACTCAGAAATTCTGAGTTTTAGAGAAGTTGGGGGCAGCCCAAGGTATGATTCTTCATATTTTATTTCTCCTTCCATATTGAGTTTTGATGGGTATGATTATGAGCATGATAGGGAGATGGATATGAGGTGCAACATGGAGTATATTGGTTACATTTTTGTTGGTACTCTTGCTCTTAACATTTGGGTGCATGAGGAGCATGATGGCAAAGGAAAAAGAGTGATAAACACTCTTCCAAATGAAGGAGATCCTAATGATAAGCTTGTTGGTCCGTGTGAGGATTTCATCATTAGAAGGCATAAAGGTATGATGTCTTCATGTGTTTTACTCCCTCTCATAAGGGAAAGGCATTGGCACAAAGTAAGGTACAAGTTTCCTTGGCTTCTCCATGATAATGTTCACAAATGCATGCAATACATTTCAGCTTTCTCTTTTTCTTGTTTGGGGTGTCATCTTGCACATGTTGCTTCATGGGATAAGGTGATAAAAGGAATTGGGTTTGGCAAGTTTCATTTGAATACATGGATATCATCTCTTTTCTATTTTCAACAAGTGCTAACTCCTTTCTCCATGGAAGCCTTGAAGGAAGGATGGATCACATGGACTACACATAGCATGGTAAGAAGTCCATTTCCAAATTGTGAACAACAGTTATGTCTTCCACTTGGATGTTTGGTTGATGTGCTTCCTAAGGTAAAATCAACAAAGGATATGTGTTGGGAATGTTTGGTTATTGTTGCTTGCATTTGGGCTTCAATGGAAGGTTTGGGAAAAATGAAGGAACATGGTATGAACTCTTCTCAAGGCATTTCATTTTCAGCTGTGCATATGGATAATTTTCAGTTTGTTATGGTTGAGGATGAAATTTCAGTTACATGGGAGCCATTTTTATTCACTAGATTGATGTTCTTTCATGTTTGGGAAAAAAATTGAAATGTACTAGCTGTTGCCCCATCAATTTTGTGATTGACATCACTATGATCAGCCTCCCTATCACTTCTATAATTCAGATTTTTGTCATGCATTTGATGATATGGTTGTTGGTGCTTGATTTTGGCTCATGGGTGAATACTTGGGGATGGAAACCAGCCATTCTAATTCTGATTTTGAAGGAGAATGCATGATTACAGCAGTATTTGGAGCCACATAACAAAATTTGGGGGCAGCCCATACATGGAGGAGACTTGTGAGACATTCACACCATGGAGACACATTGGAAAAGTGTTTTTCAACACTTATTTTTCTAACTTGTTTGCTTCATGTGCAGATTTGAAAAAGAAATTGCAGCTGAAGGCACTCCTAACTTTCAGGAGAAAGAAGCATCACAAGTTATTGCAAATGCTTCACCACTTGGTTGGCATGGGATCCCGGCTTTGGGAGTGCTACATCTTTGCACTCGGATGCATGAGCTTGCTATTGCTTGAGGGAAAGCAATCTTGGGAAGGGAGGACTGTAATGTCCCCTTCTTGGGACATTTTTGAAATTGAAGACTTGAAGACCCTCAACCCATTCTCTCTTCTCATGGGCTTGAGGATTGAGCTTGAAGATGATCCAAAGATGTCTTTTGTCTATTTTGTAAACCCCTTGGCATGCCTAGCGCTACAAGTAGGAGTCTCTTTAGTTATTTTAATGTGCACATAGGTTAGTTGCTTTTATTATTTAATTAAAAATAATAAAGTGCATGATCCTAGTTTATTAGAGACTTTATTCTATAATGAGAATTTATGTTTTCCCTCCAAAAGGGAAATGGTCGGTCATTGGATATTGCACCCCTTAACTCTATAAAAGGAGGTCGCATTTCCTCTACTGAGGTTATGTTGATTGATCGTTTTGATTTCACTCCATGCTTGGAGTAATGGGATGTATGCCCTAGTTTTTGCATTGTGCTCTCTATCATTGTAAGCTTCATTTGGATTCATTGTTGAAGACTCTTAAGTAAATTTCAGATCTGTCATTATTGCTTGAGTTATTTCAGATTTTGGCGCCAAGTTTGGAGTGTGAAAGTCATTGGTATTACTCCTTTTATAACTATTGTTATTACTGCAATTATTTTTACCATAACGACTTGGATTGGTGATGATTTGATCATGTTTTGATGCCATAAATGCTAAATCTGAAATCTTCCATGTGTTATTAAATATTTCTGAGCAAAGGGCTAATATCTTGGTGTGTTTGGAGGGCTAGGAAAGGGCTGAAAATTATTTAATTAATTTTCCCTAACCCTAGCGACTGGTTTTCAGATTTCAAGGGCAGATGTGAGTGGGTTTCAGTGTTCAGAAAATTCAGTTTGTTTATTCATTTCAAAGCTCATGATTTCTACTTTATTGTGCAATTCGTTTCATGCCAAAACTCCAAGTATTTTGAGAGATATTAATTTTTAAAGTTCTAGTTGTTCTAGGTGATTTATTAATTAATTAATTGCTACTAAAAATCAGATCGGATGTTATTAGTATTCTAATTAGTTTCGTAATGTCCCCTTTTGGGACAAATTAGAAAATGAAAGAATATTTGTCAACTTCGGGCAAAGAATGGATAAACCCTTTTGCTTCAACCTAAAATATCTCAATGTCAACTATTTCGAACCCAAATGTGGTTGGAACTAGCCAAGGTGGTGGGATAGATTGGAAGAAAACAATTGGAATTCAAATCAGATTTTTAATAGCTGAAAAATAATTAATAATTACACCCCAACTACTGCAATCTTCCAAAATTATTTCCCACTTAACCATCCAAGTAAAAATCTTCAAACTTTGGATTTTGGGCCACAAAAATATGACAAACAATGTCCCAAAATCAGTTTTTGCACAGCCAACATAAAACCCTAATTTTGCCCAAAAACTTAAGTCGTCCCAGCACATTTAGGGCATCCAATTAGCTCCAAAAATTATAAAATCACTTTGTCTTTATTTCTCCTAATTTCTACAACCAAATCCAATATTAAACAGACCCCAAACTGCAAATCTGAAATTAATATTAATTGTTAGCAACCAAATAGCTGGCAAACAGTTAAAATCTTCTAAAATTCGTAACTCCTTCAATACTTGGTGTTTTTCCATGAAACAAGATGCAAAATAAAATAGAAATTTAGGGCTTTCCAATGCATTAAAAATATGAATTTTATGAGCATTAAAACCTTGCCAAAACAGCCCCAGAAAACTGATTTCAAGTCACTAGGGTTAGATAAAATTATATAAAATAATTTCAGCTCTTTCTAACCATCCAACACACCCAAAATATCCACCCTTGCACTGAAATAATTAATAACACAGCAGATTTTAGATCAAGCTCATATGGCATCAAAATATAATGAAACAAGCTCCAATCCAAGTCGATTTGGTAAAATAAATTGCAGCAGCAATAACAATCACAAAAGCACTTCAAACCCTTCACATACAATGCAGATTTACTCTCAAATAAATGCACCAACACTCTAAACCAAGTTGTCAATGCTTAGAATGGAGGAACAATGCATAGATTCATCAACAATGATTGCAAGAAGGCTTCAAAGCTAGGGCATACATCCCATTTCTCCAAGCATGAAGTAATTTCAAAAGTTCAATCAACATAACCCTCTAAAGAAAATGCGACCTCTCTTATATAGAATTAAGAGGTGCAATTTTCAATGACTGACCATTTAATATTTTCACATTAAAATAAAATATTTAATGACTACTACCATGTGCACTTTATTATTTTAATTAAATAATAAAAGTGACTAGCCTATGTGCACATTTAACTAACCTAGAGAGCCCCACTTGTAGCGCTAGGCATGCCAAGGGGTTACAATGCAATAAAAGAGATGAACCCATATATTAGTAATGTCCCAAAAAGGGGACATTACATAAAAATGGACTTTTGCCATCCCTTTTTCGTGACTAATAAGTATGAATGAACAAGGGAGGAAATTGCATTTCATTTCAGTTTTCTTGTATTTAATTTAATGCTTTCTTTCGGTGTTTTTCCTTTAGGAGACATGTCGGTTGGGTTTGGAGAAATGAAATAAGCAAATAGAATATAAAGGCTTAAGAGATCGTTCCTTTTCTATTTGGCCTTTGGCGCCAAGGGAAGGATATAAAAGGGACTTAAGGACTTCATTTGGAAGGATTTTTTGGCACATTTACATTTACACTTGGTTTGTTGGGCTACTTGCTCACTACCTTTCCGCTTGAGGACGAAAACCCTCTTGTGTGGCATCCAAGGAAGATGGAAACCTTCCGTGTGGCTTGGTGGACGATGGAAACCCTCCATTTTGAGTTGGAGACATCAAGAAGAAGGATTGCAAAGGATTTACATCATTTTTGGAGCTCTTCCCTAGGGGAGCGACTAGGGTTTGAAGTTGGTTTGGTGCTTTCTAGGGCACAAATTTCAAATCTGATTTTATATTCTGAATCTCCATAATTTATAAGGCCGTAATCTAAACTTTGGTGAATTTTGGTGGAGATTTACTATTTTTCCTAGCCCTCGGTTTGGCAGACTGTTGTTATAAATAATTAATTTCCCTGTGCTAATCAGATATTTCTTCAATCTTTTGATGTATTTGTGATGTATAAATATTGTCGTGGCTAGATAAATTATTTCGTGGCATTCTACATTGATTTGCATAGTGAAAAGTGGACTTGAATCTCATAGGCAGTTCGCTGCCCTAGGAGACTGCTGATTTTGAATTGGTTAATCATTCTAAGTTATTCTTAGCTACTTTCAGATTGTTTTGTGTGTACTTGAAGGTGTTTTCAGATCAGATTTATTGGGGATAGTTGGTAAACCCCTTTTCTCCATTTTCAGCCCTAAAAGGGACATTACAACTTCCTAGTCAAGATTCATAGCACAAGATCTGACATCAAAAGAAACTTGAAAGTATCTTAGGGTTACGACTCTCGATCCCCTTAGACTATTTGATCTCATGGACGTCATTAAAAGTTTTTCATTTCATTTCATTGAAAAGCTCCTTCCACCATTCGAATCTTGAAGGGTATGGATCAGGTGAGCCATTTTATTGGCTAATCATCCAGATCGGAGGGGTTGGCTAATGACCCTCGAAAGAAATCTATATGGGGCCTTAGCAGGAGAGCACAGGTGGGGTTGGCCCACGGCTCTCTCACTCTCGCAAAAAACTTTGTCGCTTGCAACTCGTTGGAAGGCTTCCAAGCACAATATAGATTCCTCATCGTTGGAACTCTTCCTACTGGCTTCCAACCGAATTCCTCCTCATTAGAACTCTTCCAAGTCGGGACAACCCTTATATCTAATCAATCAGATCCACCTACCGTATTGATCGCCTCACATAGAAATAGTTCAAGGTAGGGCGCCCACCTCTCCATCTAGCGCCTATAGTTAGTTGTGTCTAGGATTGTAGGTATTGGGGCCTTCCCCACTCTCAACTATCTTGGGGAAAGGCGCCCTTATCTATATAGGGGCCAAAGGCAATTTCTATATATCCTTTCTCGGGAATAAATGGCGTCTGGAGGTGTTGCTGACTCCACATTTGGGTTTCGGCATGACACAGCTTGCACTGTCCTTTCGCACTTAGGCGCACAGCGTGCCGTCTCATTCGGTAGTGATTCTACAATTGGAGGACGAATAAAGATGGGAGGATGGTAGCCTCGCTTTACTCGAGCCTCGGTTTAGCCCCTATATAGATATATAGATGGGGAGAGGATGACGAGCCCTCCTCTAGACTTTATATAAGGGTTATATAGGCCCTCGACCGACGAGAGAAGCGGCGACGAGAGAAGCGACGAAAGGTCATTGATTAATCACTTGGCCCCCTATATATATAGATATGGGGCTAAGGAGAGAGCGGTTGTAGATCTAGTCGGGCAGCCCCCTTCTAGTTCGGGGATTAGAGATATGGCCATAGTGGATCTCATAACCATGCATGCTACTGCAACCAAATAGATAGGGGGTCCAACTCTATATAGCCCTTACTCTATTCCCAAGGAGGCCGAGGGCCCCTCTCTCTGAACTATGGGGGAAATATATACAGAATTACGACCCCTCACGTCGACAACCCACAGAGGGTGAGAGGAAGCCTCCCCGCATTACCATTATGGGTGGGGGGTGGGAGGAAGCGATTGCCGTATGAACAGCAGGGGACTTCTCCGTAATGGATCCCCGGTCCGGAATCATACTCATAGGCATCAGGATTAGGCGGGAATCACTGGCCCCTGGTGGGTTCAACCATAGAGAAGATAGTTCGGGGAAGGGGTGGTCGAGTTCCTCGACCCCCACTATCTCTTATGGCAGCCCTCGATCACCTATCCATAAGACGCCCTCAATTGCCCTAGGAAAGCCTTTCGAATATAACATCACCAAAAATTCCATCCAAGCATTTATCTTCTTGCAAAAAAACCCTTAGGTGGGAAGACCAGGAGCTTTGATACCACTGTAATGTCCCTTTCTAGAGCTAAATCTAGAAATAAGGGTTTGACCTTAAACCCAAATCTGAAATTGCACCTTCAAACACACACACACATCAAACTAAAATAGCTAAGAATGCTCTTCAAACAATCAACACACAATATAAATTAGTCCTCTAGGGCAGCGAATTGCATATGAGTTTCACATCAACATTTAACCATGCAAATAGAGTTAAAATGCCACCAAAATAATTTATCCAACCACAAAGAATATTTATCAATCTCAAATACATCAAAAATATGGAGAAACGAATGATAAGTCGCAGTTGTAATTAATTTTTATTACAGTAACCATAGGACCAAACCGAGGGCATGAAAAAAAATAGATAAACTCCTCCAAAAATCACCAAAATGTAGATTTCGGCCTTATAAATTATGAGGAACAAGAATACCAAATCAAAAAATGTGCCCTAAAAGACACCAAACTTGACCCTCAAGAAATTCACCTAAAATTTGGAAATGTAGATCAACTTTATAAAATCATTTTGAAGTACCAATGTGACCTTCATGTGAGATCACCCTTACACACAAGAGGATTTTCGTCCCCTAGTGTGATCCTATTGAAGGGATTTGTCCTCAATAGGTGACCAATGAAGGGTTTTCGTCCTTCAATGGCAAGAAGATAAGTTACACTAGCCCCACTCCAAGTAGATGTCAAAATAGAGAGATAATGATCCTCCTCTTCATTTGAACTTCCTTAAGTACCCCTCCTTTAGCGCGCGATGATGAATCAGAAGCTCCAACTTCATGGCCGACCTCCTAATGTACTTTTGAATCTTCACTTGAGAATACTGACCTTGTAATGAAGAAATAGAAATTCTCCTTGCTAAGTGTTCCTACCCCTAGTCGAACCATTCCAATGCCATGCTTAGTAAATAAAATAATTAATTATGAAGGTACATCACTTGCAACCATGGCAAGTTCCCTCCTTTACTCCTTTCTTGATGCCCATAGGAGGAGTGGGCATACAATCTTCCATAATGACTAGCTTGGAAAAGGGGACATTGCAGTCCCCAAGCAAAAGTGAACTCTCGTGCTTTAATTTGATCCAAGCGACCAATCTAGATACGGTACCGGTCAAGTGGAGAAGCTTTTGCAAGAACATGTCTTGGTTATCATCCTTCTTCACTCTAGAAATAAGGAATGTCTTCAACTGCAACCTTCTTTTTATTTTCAGATTTGCACATGGAACAAACATGTTAGAAAAAATAGAGGCTCTTATTAGCCTTCCCATATGCTCCATAGTTCGGTGGATCAATCCTCTCTTAGGTGCCTTAGACTTCTCTTCTCCTTTGATTGGTTGGTAGGTGCCCATACAAGCCAAAATACAGCTGTGTATGAATGTGATTAGTATCTTCACACATGGGTGACCAAGGCATTTTGTGTTCACAAGACCCAAACACCCAATAATCCCTCACTTGCCATGCCAATTACTGTTGTAATGATGCATTTTCCTCTCCAAAGGGAAGCTAACAGTGACTAAAATCATCTTCCAAAGTGCTGGATATGTATCCTCAAAGAGGGTTGCCCCAACAACTATCCAAAACACTGCTGAATTTTTATTTACAGCAGTCCATAGAGCAAGAAAGGAGCTGGAAAAATAATGATCAGCTAGTAAATAAATAAAATTAGGCCCCTCTCTAAACTCAGTTGTATGTATGGGACCATGGTTCTCATCTTTCCTTGCCACCATGCTCCCTTTATTCATTGTGCCATGAAATCTTATTTTTTTATTTCAACCCAGAATTTTAGTCCTTCACCATAATATTTGAGGCCGAGTTTTTCCAAAAATTGAGACCAAAGTACTCCCCAAACAAGAATAACTTCAGCTAGGTTAATTTTCAAGAAAACATCACATACCTTGTACTTTTCTATGAGGTATGACAGTTGTACCTTGTTCCTTTTGCAATGCACAAAAATGTCATCCATCATGTTGATCTCAAAATCAGATCTCCTTCCCCTTTTGCAGCCCACAATGATACCCACTTCATGTGCACAAAAACAAGTTTGACATTGCACCAAAGCATCTACACACCTTTTGCTACACCATTCATTTCTGGCCTTCTCTTTACTTGGTGCAAGCTGATCATGAAGATTAAAATACAGCAGTATCATGGAATGGAGCCATGCATCATAGTCATCATGATTGTTATTCTTTTCTCTCCTATTCTTTAGTCCTTCCATGGAACCATAGGTTAGCAACATATGGGAAAGAAAATCAGAATTCTTATCATACTTATGATGCCTCAAACATGCCATGCTAGAATTCTTCCCAACTTCATACAAACTCGTCAATTTTCTTTCCTTCCATAAGCAAAGAGAGGAAAAATCAAAACTAAAATTTTTACCTTCACCTTCTTTGAGCTTCAAGGGTTTACCCGGATTCCAAGGATGTAAGCAATCTATGTAACTCTTCACCATACCTCTTCTTCTCTCAATCAACATGTGCAAAGCAACCTCTATCTTGAAGCCCAAACTTGTGACCAAGAGTTTGTGATGATCAGCCCAACATGATGATGAAATAGAGAATAAAGAATCTGAAATATGTTTGCACCTTGGGTTGTCATGAAAAACCATTTCATAGGCATTGCTTGGGAGATGTATAATGAATCCTTGGCCAAGATTCTCTTCCCAACCTTGCTCCTCTACCTCCTTAGCATAGTTATGATCACCAAAGCATGGCAATGACAAATAATGATGCAATAGACTCTTGTCATGATCAAACAAATTATCAAAGGACTGACCATTAGTTGTTGGTCTGAAAATCACAGCGGGATGAAAGTGGTCATGGGCACCCGAAAATGCCCTTTTTCCACGGGTGTACCTCATAACAACTTCACTTGCTAACTCCGCTTCTTAAATAGATCCTCCAATATTCAGATTTTCCCCATTTTTTCAACTTGTTTATCATGATGTACAGCCACTTGCCATGGTTTACAATGGAGCCTCAGCCACAAAAATTGTCATTCTTTTCAAGAAATGGCTCAAGAAAACAAAATTGAATTGGTGTAGAAGAAAGCAATAATTTCAAAACACCTCCATAGCTTAACTTCTATTGTCATATGAGAATTGCTTGGGCTATCTCCAACATTCACTTCATCATCTTGCTCCTCATGCTTCCCTTCATCCTTTTGCTCATGCTCCCCAATTGCCTTAGTATTTCACCACATGCAACCATTAGAAATCAAAGGAATATCATTAACAATCAAAAGTTCTTTACATTCCATTTTGCTTGGTTCTTGCTTAGTAATTTCTACATCCTCTTGTGCTTTCATGGGGTTGTAAGGAAAATTAGTCAAGGGATCAGCTTTGACAATGGCAGTGGGTGCTTCTAGGGCTCCAAAGGCTGATCCATCACCATAAGTAGTTGTTGTGATGGTTCTTCCTCCTTAGCATAGTGGAGAGTTTCCTCTTTTGTCACCTCGAATGGATGTTATAGAGGGAAGAAGTATCTTCGAACTTCATCATGACTTCACTTTGTAGTTGATCCACTACATGCTCTTCAACTTGCTTCTTCACATTGGAGGGTTTTCTTCCTTCTATGGTTCAAACCTTTCTGCCATGGTCCTTTGATGGGGTTCGGGAATTATGTCGTGTGCCCATTCCCACTTTATAATTTCTATTTCCACAAAATCCTTAAATGAAAGGGCATCCTACATCTCTTCCGAGAAGAGCTTGATATTCTTCTATCAATTTATCAATCCTTGAAACCCTTTTCTCCTTAAACGAGCCACCACTCTGCATGGTTAAGGAAAGATCTTATAGTTCCCTCACAATCCTTCCTAACTTGTCTTCCATGCTTCACAAGTTGGGAGTATGAAGCTCTGATACAACTGCAATGTCTTTTTTTAGAGGGGGCCTCCAGAATTAGCTAGGGCTGAAAGAAGAAGACTTAAATTAATTTTTCAAATGGCTGGAACCAACTAGTAGAAGACTGGAAATGCCTGAAAAAGCACATTGGAGTCTACTGAATTATGTATCACTTCAAAATTTCATAACTTTTCCTAGGATGCTCCAAAAATCACGAAACTTGGGATCTTTGGGTCTAAAAATATGACGAATGCAAATATCAAATCAGCTTTCCTAAACATCCACCAAAACATGTCAAACCTGCCTTTCAAGCAATTCGCCCCTCTTGGAAATGCCCTAAAAACCATGCAAGATCACTCCAAATATATTCAAAAATTATTACTCAAGCTCAGCAATCAATTGGTGAAGGAATTATAATTTTTGGAAGCCTAGGAATGCTAGAATGAATTTCCTTCAAACCCTAGTTGCTATAAAAATAAATAAATATTTTCATATATGATTATGCATGCCAAAACCCTCCTAATTTCAATGTAAAACAGATTTCACCCTTATAAATTATTAGGAATTGAATGATGCAAACCAAACATGGAGAAACCCTTCAAATCATTGCTAACCCCACTCCTATGCCATTCACCCCACTTGGGAAGGCTCAATTATTGGCTCAAACATGCGAAAAGGATTGCTTTCGCCTTTAGAAATTAGTACAAGTCCATCCATGCAAGAATCATACCATACATCCATCAAAACACCTCCAAAATGCTCATGATGCAAGTCGCCTAGGGCTAGATAGAAAGATATCAGCTCCAAATACCTTAAGATATTCAATAATTTCAAATATCCTTGTTTGAGGGTTTTCGTCCCCAAGACAAGTTCCACTATCAAGAGTTTTTGTCCTTGAAATGGTCTCAAACAAGAGTTTTCATCCTTGATGAGAGAAAAAGGAAAGGTACAACCTTTTCCAAGAAAAAATAATAGGATTCAACATATGACATAATGGCCAACCATCCCCCTTTTATATCATAAAGGGTGCCACATCATAACTTATGGTTGGCTGTAATGTCCCTTTCTAGGGCTGAAACTGAAAATCAAGGAAATAACACAAACACCAAGTGAAGTAAATTTTCGTTTTTATAACAATAGTTCTAAAATATCAGGAAACCCTAGCAGCGAACTATAGAGTGACTTCAACTCACCATACAACCATGCATCAACAACTAAAAATGTTTCTAAATAATTATTTCAAGCACGGCAACATTTATCCATCCAAATTACATCAAAGAAATGGAGAAAACAAGAGATTATACCCAGCTGCAATTAATATTATGAAAGCAACAGCACAACCACAAACAAGGGTTGAAAATGATAGATGAACTCCTCCAAAAATTACCAAATTGTAGATCGGAGACATTAATTAATTAAAAATATTGGAGACCTTTAATCCACTCTTCCCATGGATTAAAGGATAAAAATTGGGAAAATGTCATTACTTCTATTTTAAATTAAATAATTAATTCTCCTCTTATGTTTTATTTTTAAATATTAAAAGGGGGAATTAATATTCTATTTGGAGTTTGACTTTTCAAGAGAGAAGACTATTTTTAAAAGAGACCCTTCTACATGAGGAAATGCGCCATAGAAAGGAGGGAAACTTGGAGATTTGAAATGCCAAAAGCTATATAAGGAGATGTGGCGACCCCTTGGGGGCATGTTGAGATTTTTATTAAAATATCTTCATGCTTGAAGAGGGATGTATGCCCATGTGATCACATTATAAAGGTGTTCTTCAACACCACCATTATTGTGGAGAGTGTGAGACCTTCTAAGCTTTCATTGAGTGAATGTTGCATGATATATTCATTCTATGATTGGCACATTTATTTGAGAAGGAAATCTGCATGTTATTGATTATTGTTGAAGGGTTTAATAGTGTTTTATGATCTGTTGTTATTGCTGCAATTATTAGAGCCATAGCGACTTGCATGAGAGGTTGTTTTGGCATGTTTGGGTGTCTTTTGAGCTAGATCTGCAATCTGATCTGTATTGGCATATTTTTCCAAGTTTGGGGCAGCTATTTTGGGTGTGTTGGAAGGTTAGAAAGAGCTGATAATAATTTATGCAATTTATTCTAACCCTAGCGACTTGATATCAGATTTCGGGGCTGTTTTGAGGTGGTTTCAGTGATCAGAAAATTCAGATTCATAGTTCATTGGAAAGGCCTCGATTTCTAGTTTATTGTGCATTTTATTTCACGCAAAAATACCAAGTATTGAAGGAGTTATTAATTTTTGAAGTTTCAGCTGTTCTGGGTGCATTTTTAATTAATTAACTATTATAAAATCAGATCTGGAAAAGATTAGTTTTCTAATTGGTTCTCCCATCTAACCCACTACTTTGGCTTACTCCAACCCCATTTGGGTTGTATTAATGCTGACATTGGGTTATTTGAGGTCGAACTAAAAGGATCTAATCCTTCTAGAGTCGATTTGAGTTAATTAATTTGCAGATTTAAATAATATCTCAAAGGGGATATTACAATCTGAGACATCCGTGCAATATAATGGGTCAAACTCCACTCGTAGGGGTGTAGATAACCCTAGATCAGGCTGAATCTGAAGTTAGAAATCTGTCTCAACACTTGTGTCTTCAAACCCTAGCTAGAAACAATATAAATCTGCACTTTTCTCCTCAATTATTGCTGCAATTCTAAAGTAGAACCTTGAAAATTAGTAGAAACCCTTAAGTAGGGCTTCCTCTCAAAAGAAAGAAGAGTTTTCGTTCTTCTTTCTAAGCTTAAAGAGGGTTTTCGTCCTCTAAAGCCAACTTCAAAGGGTTTTTCGTCCTTTGGAGTTTTTATGGAAAGCATACAAGCTTACACCACAAATCAAAAATTATCATATGCAAAAAGAGATGCTTTCCTTGCAAGTTGACTTGCTTTTATAGCAAATTTTGATCTTTTTGCGACCCTGACCACCAATCAATTTTTTTCCCGCATTTAATATTTTCCTTTACTTTTTTCTCCTCCACATGGATCGCATTTTTCCTAAGGGAAAAATAAAGTGACTCTTTCTTTTTTAATTTCATTATCACTTTTCTTTTCTTTTTTAACTTTGTCATTAATTAAAAAAAAATATTATTGGCAAATAATTTTTGAAAGGGACTATACCCTTGTACAATAAGGCTCAAAAGCTAGATTTAACCATATCAACATAACAAAAAGGATCAAAATCCAGATATGACCAATAAGCCCAACAATAAAAACAACCTGCCAAGAACAAAACCAACAACAACCAATCCAACAACTAATAAACAACAAAACATCAAAACAGCTGCCCGGAAGATACAAAATAGGCCAACAACCCAAATATAACAATGAGAGCTAACAAAAGGACAAGATTCATGCCTTGTCCGAGACGATGGGGGATTTAGGTTTAGCGTATCCCTTCTTTTTCCTATCCACCACCATCCATTCTTTGTTTCCTTCTTCCACTGAAATCGGAAGAACCACTTCAATCGATTTGATAGGAATGTGACCCTCAGGAAGGGGGTCGCAGCAAAGTTTATTACTAAATCAGCGCCCTAAAAAGAAGAATCTGGGGGTAACTTCTCTGTATTGTTCAAGAAACTTCCATGACGGGTGAATCAACTTGCATGGGGGCGCTAGATTCCACAACCGGATCTATCTGGGGATCGATTGTTAGATGCTCTGGTAGAGAATCTTTCCACCATGCAGGTTTGGTCTTTTGTTTGGAATGTTCACAATCTTCTTGTGATATGACCAGTTTTGAAACAATACGACATCTAAAAGCAAGTCCTTCGTAGTCTAACCTCTGCACCCAGAGTCTTTCACCAATCTGCAGATTAATTTCGATGGTAAGGCTTGGGAGGTATCAAGATCTACAAGGATTCGTGCATAAGTAGTGTGGGTTTGAATGGAGGTCTTCTCATCAACAACCACACATGAGCCTAGAGTATCCCCTATAGCAAGCAAACAAGATCTGTTCCAAAGCTGGAGTGGGAGTCCAGGTAAAAGAACCCAAACCGGGTAGGTGTCAAAAGAGTCTTTTAATGGATCAAAAGATGGATACCATGGCTTAGCCATGAGCCCGTGTTCACCCCAAACCTAGTGTTGTGTAATAATTAAATCCCTATCTTCAGGGGTTTCAAATACAACAATGAAATATGCTTTGGCACAAGGATAAAGTTCAATCTTACCTTGTATCATTTTCTCTCCATCTCTAAGCAATCCAGTCATGGAGCTGAGAAAGTTTTGGCCAAAATTTGTGAAACCTGCATATGAGACCCAGCTGGGAAAGATTTTCTTCCTCCTTGAGCACCTTTTGAAGCAGATCCTCCTCTATTTTCAGTGTCGGGGTCTCTTGAGAGGGTTTCAAGAGCTTTTCAGAAGTCCTTGCATTAAACTTTGGTTGTTTGGATACAACATCCACAAATGAAGGAGCACCCGTCTTTAATCCATGCATGTGAGTAGCCCCAGGCTTCGTTGTATACCCAGCAGCCGTAGTGATTTCAGGATGTAGAAGCTCTAAAGGAGCCCGAACACCCCCTCCATGCACCCTATCCTGCCCATGGCTGCTACCTCCTGCGGTGCTATTGGCCAAAACACCAACCTCGTGGCCAATCTGCTGTGGAAGGCCAGCTCCTCCTCTGTTGATGCCGCCGGCAGCAACTTTAGGGCTCGATTTAGGGTTTACAGCAATAGTCGCGCCAGTTATATGTCATTAATAAATTAAATAAGTGCTTATAATAATATTTTATGATGCACTTTATGATTAATTTACTATGACTAAGTTTCCCTTTTATTCATCCCTTAGCCGTCGGGAAACAAAATTGGGCTAAGGGTCTTCAACCAAGAAGGGGATATTACAAAGAGTTCGATAATCAACCAATTTTGGTTTTTGTTTCAAGTTGACTCTTTTTATTTTTAAATGCTTAATTTGGTCTAAACGAATTGATTGTGACTACATAAGAGGATTATCTCATTACTTTATCCACATTTGTCAAGTTGTCAACTAGCAATGACAACTTTTGATTTTGAACTATTACTTTCTAGATTTCATCATCTCAATTTTTTAATTCAATTTTAACAACATATTTTATTGTGTTTCAATGGAAATGTTCTTAGACTTGCTTCAATAGAAATGTTCTTATACTATCTTCATACTAACCATATTTGATTCCATGCAAGCAAAAGCATTTTTTTCCTCGAAAGAACATAAAACAATTTCTCATGAGATCAATATCTAATGTGGAATAAGAAATATTAGTATTTACAAGGAGAACACGAATAACTAGTTATAATAAATCATTACAAAATTCAGAACAAGTCTAGAAATTACACGAGTACCTCCACACATTTCCTCCATTTTCCAGCTCCGAGAAAGATTGTCCAATAAAATATTGTAAGTTTCCAATGTTGACTCTATGCCAGCTTGTTCAAGCTTGTAGAACATCTGCATTTATTGTTATCCATATATTTAGGAGCATATAATGCAGTCTATCTGTGATTAGAACTCAAGCAATGTCTTGCCATTTACTATGTTTCATAGCTTCAAATATTCAAGATATTTGCAATCATAAAACAATGTTTGGACAAAAAGATTCAAAAGCAAGTGCATATTCAAAAGTCTAGTTAGATAACCTTGATGAATACCAACACCATGTGCACCAATTCACTTTTGTTTTGGAAAGAATAGAACGTCTTCCCTAAAAATGCCATGCACTTGCCTCAATAATGACTTAAAATATTCTAGAGCATTGCACGGATTCTTTCTTCATAAACTGTATAAATGTTTTCTGGAACAATGCCCAGAATATCTTCTTTGGCCCAGATGCTAGTGGAACTCACTGTTCCATTGGAAAAAAAGAATTATCGACTATAACCCCAATCTTAAAGTTGCTGATGAGTCAAATGGCGCTATTCCACTGTCACTGTGTATGGCACTTTATTTACCAGGCTCTCCCATTGAAGTTTTGTGCACATAAATGGCATCTATGTCTCAACTGCACTATATCCTAACAGTTGGTACTGGAATGATACTCCAGCCAGCAGCTTGTCTAGCTAGAGTGGTCATTTATGTGCCCAACAACCTCTATTATATATATGTCGCACGAATCTGATCGCTTTAAGTTCAAGGATACTTGGAGTGGAAATTCAAACTGGGACCATATGACAAGATGGCATCCATTTTAACTACTAGATAGCGATTTTTTGGAAAATCAGATATTATTTCATGAATCCAAAATAATTTGTTGTAATGTCTACAAAATTCAATAACCACGAAATAAAGAAATGCTGCTTAAATTTTAGAACATGTTTTATTGCAAAACATTAATATTGAAGCTTAAACTCACAATAGCATTATTTTCTTATAAGAAATATTTTAGGATTTCAATTTTGAAATAACAATTTCTATCTCAGATATTTTCCTCAATTTTGAAAGAACAATCTGTATCTCAGATACAATAAGAAAGGTCGTTCTATCTTGTACAGTTTCAATGTTTGTTTGGGGAAATGGGTAGAAGAGACAAAACAGGTTGAAACCCTCTTAGGCCCTATTCGAGACAAGAATAGAGGAGAAATACAGGACTGTATATACGAAAGCTCTTTTAGAAAATCAAGGAGTCTTGAGCAAACCAAAATGATGTTATGTAGATTGTTTCACTAAGGCACTGCATGGTTATTCTGTTAGGGATAGTAATCATCATATGGGGTAATGACCTCATCCACTGATAGTGAAATATGGATATGTAAATATTTAAGTCATAGAGTCAAACATTTGGAAGGTCTAAAGCAGAGCGGAAAGGTTGTAAGGTAATTGAAGAGTCAATAAAATTTAAAATTAACAGTCAATTAAAGTTCTTATATTCAGTTCTACAAAAATGGTAAGCTCGTGGGCCTGGAGGTCTGTAAGGATAGAACGACATAGAAGTTTGTCCAACATATTTCTTTGATTGGGCTGCTGAGCATAAGAATATAAGGCTTATATTTTATTATTAAGTCACTATTAGTTATGTATTAACTAATGAACGGTTGTAACCACTTCAACTATTTTGTAACTATCTCTTGCATAGTAAAATGACAAATACACAATCTACAATGTGTGCAATCCGCCTCTTCTTTATTCCTTCTCTGTTCAAGTCTTCTAACATTGGTATCAGAGCTTGGTGCTCGATAGGGTCTGCAAATCCTGAATAGAAGACTGCAAATCTAAGGCTGTAACTCGCAGAAAACCAGAAAACATCAAAATCAAGAAAGTCAAGGAGGGCAAAATACAAACATGCCGTGCATAGTCGCGAGGCAAGAAGACACAGTTGCTAGGGAAAAAGGACAGTCGTGAATCTATACAATGAACATTTTAATACTGTTGCAATTGTTAAAGGGCATCGGTCACACGAGTTTCAGAAGGCACCAGTCAGAGGGCACATTTCCAATTCCAGTCACCTTTTCAAACATCACACAGTACAACACTCAGTCGACACCAAGGAAAGTGAAGGAAAAGTAGAAACGTGAGGGCAAATACAATTGTCCAAGTAAGAGATCGTGTGTTTTTAATTTTTCTATCAGGGCATGTTCCAATCAAAGGCTATGTTGCCAGGAAACGGAAACAGAAACGGGTACGTAAACGCGGAAACGGCAGTTTTCAACTGAAACGCCTGTACAATATATTATTAAATATATATATCTAGACTGCACGGATACGGGTATGGGTACGGTACGCCGATACGGCAAATTTTTAAAAATCTTGGGTACGGTACGTTTTTGGGTACGTTTTATATATATATATATTATAAATTTAAAGAAGCATTTGCATACTTATTGAAATTTAATTCTCATACATTGCATACTTATTGAAATTTATTATTTCTCTATCACAGTTATTTATCTTAGTGACTGTGATAAGATTCAAGGAGTTTTGATTGTTCATGGTGACCTTCCTTGATCCACTCAGCACGATAGTATTGTCTGACATATTTCCCGAAACATCATAACTAAGCAGGAAAAATATGGATCCAAGCTGGCAGGTGGGACGATTAGTCCAAGCACGGGAGAATACTCGCCGAGTTTTGGAAAGCTATCCAGTATTTTAATTACTAATCTGTCTACAGGCAATCAAAGCTCATGATTCTTTCAAAAGATTGCAAGAAGTTGCTTGGTCCAAAAAGGTGCAAAAATGGATTTTATGAAAATAAGAAAAATATTGCCATCAATGCGTAGAGCTCGAGAAAATATACACTTTTAGAGAAAACGGCACCTGAAACGGAGTCACAGAATGAAAGTTATGCCACATGCAAGTTTTTGCTGCTACATCTTCCCGGACCCTTTCCAAAAATGGCAAATTTTTTTCTATGCTTGTGATTTTTTCACCAAAAATCCAAAAAAGGAAAGAATTGCCAAAAAAGGAAAGAAACGTTGTCTTTGGCAAGTTTTTTTGGACGGGTACGACCGAAATGTACCCACATGGACATGGACGAGGTACGGTCCGGTGCGGTTTTGCTTGTACCCACGGGACGAGTGCACGGTCCGGGCACGGTTTTGCATCGAACCAGACTGCCTTGTCCCCGTGGGTACGCTTTCCACGATACCCACAAGATACACCGTACCCCATACCAAGACAGTATGTTTCAAGCTCCCCAAGGCGTTTCCTCGCAATGAGGTATATGCATAGTACTCATTTTATAATTGTAGACCATAAGAGATAATTGATAAAGCACTCAAAATATTTTGAATTCAATGAAAATAATAAAGTAAATGAAATTATTATTAAAATGAATTAAAATAATATTTTGAATTCAATTGAAATTAATTGATAAAGCACTAAAAACAATAAAATGAAAATAATAAAGTAAACAAAAACAAAATAAAATACAAACATTAAAAAAATACACAAACCAAACATTATTAAAATATAAAAAACCCTACAAATGTCGCGGATTTTAATTTTTGCAATTAGTTCCCCGTCCAACGATGAAATGGAATGATTTGGGGTTCGCGGTTTTGACGTTGAGGGATTTGCAGACTCCTTTGAAGGCGGATCAGGCCACGAAGTTCCACGACCCACCGGGCCACCACAGTGCTCAACCCCACCACAGTCGCAAACGTTTCAAACAGTCGCAGTTTTGACAGAAATAGAGACACGAAATCAAAGAAACCCTAGTCGCAGTTTCGACGGAAATACAGACACAAATACGAAGAAACCCTAGTCGCGAGGGCAGAGGTATTTCCACCTATTTTTCAAAGACGTTTCACAAACATTTCGTGCACATTTCGTGACGCGCGTTTCTCTGTTTCAAACGCGTTTTAGGCTGAAACGTAAACCCCTTAGGCATTTCCGTGCAATGGAGATCGAAGGTAATATAATTTTCATATTTGAGTGCCAGAAGAAGGGAATGATTTTATTGGAATTTTATTTTGCAAAATATTTTCTTGTAGAAGACTGTGACTATCACTTATTTTGCTACATTCATTTGTGGTTCAGAAATCAAAATTGGTGTGAAAAATGGATGAGAAAAGGGAAACTAAGTCCTAATTAATTAATTTTAAAGTGCATAATAAAACTTTATTATAAGCACTTAAATTAATTTATTAGTGACAAAATAAAAAAGAAAGAAAAAGTTACTTTATATTTTATTTTCCCTAGAGGAAAAATGTGACCCATGTGGAGATGAAATAAAGCAAGGGGAAAATATTAAATGAGGTAAAGTGAGTTGATTGGTTGTTTTGGGTGGCTAATAGGCCAAGGCAAGTTATAAAAGCAAGTCGCCATGCAAGTAGAAGACATCTTTTTACATCTTATAATTTTTGATATTTGGTCTAAGCTTGCATGCTTTCCATTTTTACTCCAAAGGACAAAAACCCTTTGTAGTTTTTCTTGAGAGGACAAAATCCCTCTTTAAGCTTAGGAAGAAGAATGAAAATTCTTCTCTCTTTTTGAGAGGAAGCTTCGCTCGGGGTTTCCATTGATTTTCAAGGTTCTATTTCAGATTTCCAGCAGTATTTGAAGGGAAAATTGCAGATTTGTGTTGATTCCAGCAAGGGTTTGAAGGTAGAAGCTTGTTGATTTCTACCCTTCATTTCCATCTTTCCTACAGTGGAGCGACCTACCTTGTGGACATTTCTAAGTGATCTAGGGCACGTTTGGACCAGATCTGATTTGTTGTTCCATAATCAGATTTTTAGAAGCCAAGATCAGTTGATTTGCATGTGTTTTGGGCTGAGGAAACTCTATTTTCAGTCATGTTTGTGAGTTGTTCATCTACAGATTTATAAATAAAATTTCAGCCCTTTATTTGATCCAAATCTGGTATTTTTCTAGTGTTCTTGCATAAATAAAAATTGCTGATTTGTTTGGTAAAAGATTTCAATGAAATTACTTCAGTTTTGTGGAGTAACAACTCCTAGAGCAAGTCGCATTTTTCTGCATAAATTCAGATTTGCATTATTTATTTCAAGTATATTTTCTATAAATTGCTAGTTTAGATCAGATTTGTTGTTTCCCGTTTGGGGCATAATTGTCCCATTGGGGACATTACATAATTAATTCCAGCTAATATTAAAATTGCAAAAAGATATATTTTTGGTGCTTTTCTCTTGCAATCATTTCCAGCTTTGAAGAATAATATTTTGAAGGGTTTCTATATTATTTCCAACAAGTTTGTGGCTGATTGCTATCATAAAAATATGTTTACAGCCTGCTGCTAGGGTTTGAGAATTTAATTTCAGTTTTGTTTCAGTTTACTATTTGGATTTGTGCAAGTTCCTTTGGTGTTCAGATTTAGCCCAAAAGGGACATTACACATTCCACCGTAAAATCTCCGTTACATATTTTCAATACATCTAAGGCTTTTTAAATAAGTTTTATGTAAGTTTTCCTTAGGGATTATGGGACCCAACCAACCTCTAACGGGCCCAACCACTTGCTCGATACACCCACTCGTAATAACTAACCATATTAACTTTATATTATGAATAATATAAATTTACTAACTTATTAAACTACTAACACAAGTAATGAACAACAACACACTTTGGATCATAAATCCAACAGCTGCCCTCAACGATCATAAGGAAAATTCCACGCCTCTAACTATCTTTGATGGTTTTATTCCATGTCATATTCTTGAATCAAAGAAACACATTTTCCTCTCTTTTCGCCCACCATTGTTTGGCACAATAACAATTTCAAGGTTGGATCAGAACAATAGCATGCACCTTCACAAAATGTAAAAGGTGTTAATTTCTTTGACGGCCTTGACCAAGGCATAATCTTGCTTTCCCAATGGTGAGTATTTGAGCTCAGCCTCTTTCAAATTAGAAATCATAAAAGTGATTGGCCTTTCATCTTCTACACCATCTCTCTATGTTGGGACCACTACAATGGAGTTTTTAAAGCAAAAGAATAAATATAAAAGCCCGCCAAGTAATCCAAATTGCCAAGCACTATGGCAGAAGCAATTGCTTTCTTCATATTTTGAAGGCTTGCTTAGATCGATCACTCCATTCAACTATAGATCCCTATTTCTGTTAGGAAAATATTGTTTTAGTGCTAACATTATGTGGGTTGATAATATTATGTGTGGATAGTTGTTAGTAATAACAACCCACATAAATTTTTGTTTGAGTTTGGTTATACCCGTAGATCTATTAACGGGTTAGTCATTATTTTTTCTTCCTATTTAGTAGGAAGCTATTTTCTATTGTAATGGCTATATAATAGCCAAATGCACTGATTGATCAAATACAGTGATTATTATTACTTTGTATTTACGAACAGCTGTCCAAATCATTAGATCTGGTATCAGAGCGAGATGATCTAATGTCTAAGGGGCAATTCAACTTGATTGCTCCTGTAAATGAAAGTCCGAGATTGTTTTTAATGAAGGTGTAGTTTGTTGTCAGGGGTATTGCAATATCCGATTAATGGAAATATCAGTTTTGCAGTAAAGAGTATATTTCTTTTATTTATTCAGCATAGCTTTGATAATATTGTGTCGTCACATATTATGTGCACAAGATTAGTAACAGATTCATTTCCCATTCTAGTGCTTCTATTTGTGACAATTTTTGTTAAAATATCTGCTTCCATTCTCCTAAGACAGTCTTGACAAGTTGTATATTGTTGGTTTTGGTTTGGTGCATTTCGACTGAGACACTAAGCATTGTGTAAAAGGCGTGGTGTTCAAATTAAAGATCTCTGCAAATCTGTGATCTGAGCATGCATGCTCATAACGTCCTCAGCGCAAAATGAATTCCCTGCTCACTCTTACAACCTTCTCGACATTGTATTGAGATAAGTATTTGTTCCTCCTTCCGAGCATTTGGAATTTGATTTGGTCATTATCCCTTATTGTTGTGGGATCTATTCTTAGCGTATCAACTTGGGACATACTTCCCTATACGTATTTCTATTTCCGTGCAGTCTTCTTGTGTTGAACTGCGAGTTTTTGATTTGGACACATCATTGGTAGATTTGAAGGACAAATTCAATAACTGATTTCCTGTTACCATTGTTATAAATCAAAGAAGAGTTGGATTGCAAATCATGCAAATCTGATCTACAGATCATTCACCTCAGTTCTTTCATTGGCAATCTACCTATGCACCATTCTGAATCTCTAGTCTCGTTATTTTGCATCCTGAGAATGCTGTAGAAAGTACGTTTCAGCCAAGGAGGCATAATCAGCGGTGCAACAAAGTAATAGTGTTTCAAGTGTAGATATGAAGCTGTGTGCATATGCATAACAGTCGTCCACTCTTTCAGCCTGCATCGATCCCTTCTCACCGCAAATCTGATCTCATTTCTGGCACAGTCTCCAACTGTTTCATGTATCCGCCATTTAAGCTCATGTGCAAATCTATCACAGCTAAACGGTGGACAATCACGCAACTGAATTCGGTAGTGTGATTTTATTTATTTTTGCAATAGTTATTTTATAATTTCTTTAGGATTGCCTTTACGGAAATTTAGTGGTATGTTTGGTACGAAATATTAGTTTGTTTTAGATTAGTTTTTATAAGTGGTGTCATTTGTGTAAAGTTGAGTCGAGACATTTTGTGTCATAACAATAATAAGTGTTATTATAAAAAAGAACGTCAAAGTTAAGTGTCGCCTTGTAAATTTTGAAGTCTTATCGCCTCGTCTATTCTCTCATCTCAAATAGTGTCGTGTTTATTATTGTTGTCCAAATAAAGTCATTAATAAATGTGTCGTCATATTCTCTATGTTCTTGTTATCCTCAATAGTCATTTTCAAGAGTGAAAATACTTATTCATGTCATCTTGTTTATAATTGTCAAAGTTGTAGTTGTCCAGTCAAAAGAGTAAAAAAATAATTGGGTCTTTTGTCAAAAAGTCAAAGAGTCAAATATTGTAAAAATTAAAAAAATTGCCTTACGGACGCATTTTCGGTGTTACCCAACGTCCAGAAAAATAAAGTGTTTTACATTGCGAGAAGAGACAATAAAGTACAATGTGGAAACCATTGAGGTTCAAAAAAATTCAGCTGAGTTAGCGGTATGTATACTTTGGAGGACGGAGGCACAGGAGGTTGGAGGTCGATCAGCGACCTCTCATCAATCACCAATGATGGGGCTGCATGGAGTTGTGGTGGCATATTGTGGCGTGTATTTTACTTTCTGTTATGGTTCCGAGTTCCAGATTCTGGTGTGCTTCATTTTCAATTGTGTGCAATGTGATTTTATTTTAGGTGTTCCATTTTTCAATAAGTGGAAATTTCACATTGGGGGGAACATGACATCAATGTTCCATTTTCATTCGATTCGGTGAGCAGTTTTTCCTATGTTAATTCCCTGATGTGAAGATATAGTGGAAAGATAAAAGCATAGAGGAAAAAGCAAAGCATCATGTTTCTTAAAGAGGATGAGCAGGGCTCATACCTGGAACAGGGTTCCTTTTTGGTGGACAGGGGTCCATTTTTGTCGAACAAGGGTTCGTACAATGAACAGGGTTCAGAGCGAGTTTGTTGGTCAGCCTTTGCAAAACCATCGGTGAGCCAAGATCATGAGCACGCACGGGAGGCAAGTTGCAGAAGAAGTGTGATTGTTTTTCTCCCATGTTCACACTAAGGGAGGGAATGTTAGGAAAATATTGTTTTAGTGCTAACATTATGTGGGTTGAGAATATTATGTGTGGATGGTTGTTAGTAATAACAACCCACGTAAATTTTTGTTTGAGTTTGGTTATACCCGTAGATCTATTAACGGGTTAATCGTTATTATTTCTTCCTATTTAGTAGGAAGCTATTTTCTATTGTAATGATTATATAATAGCCAAATGCACTGGTTGATCAAATACAGTGATTATTATTACTTTGTATTTACGAACAGCTGTCCAAATCATTAGAATTTCAACATAGTTGTCCATATTTTTACTATTTTGACAAAGGCAAAGATAAGTTTTCTCAAAAATTAAAAATCTTATTTCTTTTTTGATTCTCAAGTGCGAATTTGTAAAATAGCATCAATTTTGTCAGGATCCATAGATATGCCTTCTTTAGATATCATAAGCCCCAAAAACTTACCTTTTGTTACTCAAAAATACTCTTGTTGGGGTTAAAAGAGATATTGTATTGTCTTAAGTGTTTGAAAACGACATGTAAATAATCTAAGTGGTTTGCCCTAGCCTTAGTAAACACTATTAGGTCATCCATATAAAATCATGATACATTTATTAATCAATCCTTTAAATGTTGTATCCATAGCTCTTTGGAAGGTAACACCAACATTCATTAAATAAAAACGATACGTTTAAAAGTGAAGGTGCCACATTTTGTTGCAAAAGAAAATTTAACTTTATCATTTTAATCAACAATCACGATTGTAACCAAAAACCCATCCAACAAGGAAAAATTTCTTAACCATTCACTATTTGCAAGACTTCATCAATAGAGAAGCGGTGAGTAGTTGTCTTTCTCTAAGGCTTTACTCAAATTCCTAAAGTCGACACAAAGCCTTATCTCTAAAAAAATCTAATGGGTACAAGAGTAGTTACCCACAAAGAATGTCCAATTGGAAAGGTTTTTCACAAATATCATTTTTGCACATCTTGATGAATGGTTGATTCATACAATGGATTAACTAGTCATTGCCTCTTTTAAAAGTTTTGCACAGGTTTCAAAGGGATGGTATGAGTCGTGATTTTGGGATTGAAGATTTCTCTAAAAAAAAATCTAATGGGTACAAGAGTAGTTACCCACAAAGAATGTCCAATTGGAAAGGTTTTTCACAAATATCATTTTTTGCACATCTTGATGAATGGTTGATTCATACAATGGATTAACTAGTCATTGCCTCTTCTTAAAAGTTTTGCACAGGTTTCAAAGGGATGGTATGAGTCGTGATTTTGGGATTGAAGATTTGTCTAAGAAAAAATATCTTTGAATTATGTGAACAATTCAACAAATTTATATTTTTTCTCTGAATAACAAAAAGGTTCCTAGGTTAGCTTATTGTCTAGACTCTCTTCAGTTCTTAGGTTCAAGTCAAGTGAAGGATACATTTGCTTTGCAACACAGGAAATAGAGACAAAAAATCTAGAATGTCCAGCCTACAATAACGTAAAGGCCAAGTACATGGATGATCCCTAAGGAAGAATGGGAGCAAAGCATATGTTTCTTTTGCACCACACAGAAATAGAGACATAAAAGCTCTTCATCCTCAAATGCCCAGCCTACAATGAAAGACGTGTCGGGTAGAAAGAAATATTGAGAGTTGACACAACATTGGAGCTATTTGATGAGACAATAATAATAGAGTTGGGAAAGCTGCTAACTCAAAACAATAGCAAAAGAAACAACCTTCTTAAAGAAAAATGTAATGTCCCTTTCTAGGGCTGAAACTGAAAAAGAAGGAATTAGCACAAACCCCAATCTGATTTAAATCTGATTTTTGGACCAGCAAACTGAAAATTAAATCAGTACGGAACAGCAGTCTGATTTTTGGAACAGCAGCTTGTAAAACACAAGATTTCACCCAAATATCACCCTACAACTCATCCACAATATTTATAGACCTTTTAGGAATACTTTAGAACAATTTCACCATGAAAATCAATCAACTACTCAGCTGGAAAATTATTTTATGAACAACAGAAGTACAGCTAAGAGAAATAATCAAAATAGAGGTTTCCAAACCCCAACAATAACCAAATATGAATGATTTCAGCCTTATAAATTATGCCAAGTCTGAATATCAAATAATAAATGAGTGTCATGCCCTAGAAGGCACTTAAAATGACTTCAACCCTAGTCGCTCCCTAGGAGAGGGACTCCAAATCATGCAAAAGCCCTTTGTAGGTCTTCTTCTTGATGCCCTAGATAAAAACCAGCAAGAGGATCTTCAATATTCTCCTTCACACCACCCAATTTGGAGAGTTTTCATTCTCCAAATGCCACAAGGAAGGTTGTCGTCCTCCTTGGATGCCACACTATGGATTTTCGCCCTTAGTGGAGTTGGAAATAGAGCAAACAGCCCTAGAGTCCAAATAGATAAAGTATATATGCCAAAAGTGATGTGCAAATGAGCCCCTAAGACTCCTCTTATACCCTTTGGTTGGCGCCAAGAGTCATAAGGTGTAGACCAACCTCTTAAGCTTGCTTTATCTTCTATTTCCATGTTGGAAACTTCCCAACCTTGCCGACCTCTTAATGAGCTTAACTTTATCTTTTAATTTCATGTTGGGAGCATTATAATCCCAGCCGACCTACCTTAGGGAGTAAAACACCAAAGAAAAACATTAATAACAATAAAATAAAATAAACGAAACCCAAAGACTTTCCTTGTGCAATTCCTTTTGGCCATGGGAAGAGGAATGCCAAGAAATCTTCAATTGGTGCTAGTTTGAATAAGGGGACATTACCAAAATAACCATCCCTCAAGTTATGCTTTGAAGAGTGATTGAGACAGCTATGACAAAGAGTGGTCCCATAGACCGTTGGGTCTCGTGTACATGATTAAAATCATTTCATTCCATAGTTCTTTTTTTTGGGAAAAAATATTATTTTTATTGTCGGGTTTGGGAATATAAAATCGAGCATTTAAATCAAAAATATTTTCAAGAGAAACCAATCATTTGGGAATTTTGTTGGTATTCAAATTAATAATTCCTTCTTCTTCATCATTCTCTAAGGATTAAAAATATTGGTCTTTAAAGCGCACATGTTGGCGATGAACAGCTGAATCTGTTGTTCATTATCAAAACCTGAAATTTATCAACATTATCAAGAATAGACAATATTGGAACCATTTGGACAGAAAACTTCTTCAATGTGGTATTGGCTAGTGGGGATAATGTGGCAGCAGAACTAGCCCATGAATCGAACATTTCATTTTGCTTTCTGAGGACAGCAGTGATGTTAAATGCAGTAAAGTATTTAATCAAATCCCAAACTCAATATTTCTATTTATTCAGAAATTTAGAGTTGCATTGGAACCGACTTCTTATTTGATTTATAATTAATTCAGAGTTGCCAATAACCTTAAACATTCTTGCCTCACGCTCAATTGCAAAGTTAAAACTTAGACCAAAGCTTCATAGTCAACTAGGTTGTTAGTGCAAGGAAATTGCAATCTAAATGCAATATTGAATCACTTACCACTAAGGTCGGTAAAGGCCACACTGGCCATAGATCCTTGGTTAGGCTTTTAGAACCCAATCTCGGTTGCCACTATTTCCATGTCTTCATTTTTTTTATGATATTCAGTGATCATATGCCTCCTTTGGGCCTCCCTTTCAATTTGTTTTGGCACACCTCTCCATCGCAGCCACATGTGAGAGAAATTGGTTGCAACATAGCCATTCGAAGCTCTTGACCAGTCCCTTCTTAATAGCATGTCAAAGGGTTCAGGCATGTCCACCACCTGAATGTCAATAAATTGCTGCACATGAGGATCACAGGCCAATTGCATATGAAGATTAGTCAACCAATCACTTTTACTTCAGATTTATAGAAATGTGCCACTTTCTTTGTATATTTAGAAGGTGTCAAACCTAGTAAGTAAAACTGGTTGTGCTTCGCCTTTTCCCCTATATGATACTACATTAGTTTGAGCTAGCGCAAGGGCAGGCTTACCCTTTCCTTCATGGGATTTCGACAAGAAATTTGTTTGTTCTATTAGTGCGACTGACTCATGCACAGTAATGTTGCCTTTGGTTTTTCTTCATATCTTTTAAAATTTTGTATCCCTTTAAGCTCTTTTCTTGGGTGATAGTCTTTTGTAGACCAGGACCGTTTGTTCCTTGGGAAGGTGGCAGATTGTTAGAATCCTGCGGATCAGGTGCTGTTACTTTGGTATCTGAGGGTCTCAAGGAAGTGTTGGGAGTCTTGCTTTTTCTTTTTAGATAGCTCTTTTTCTGTTGTTGTTGGTAAGCATGCACTTCCTCTATATCGTACTCAGGTTCATTATCCTCATTGGGAAAATCAAATCACTTCTACACCACTAGATGAACTTGTTCTAGCCTTGTCAGACCTGTCAGAACACCCTCATAATTTTCCATTTCTTTCACAAAAGCATATCTAAAGTAGTGAAAAATTTGAGATAACCAGTCTCACCATGTTGAGTTGTATGCTTGACTCTAGGCCAATTAGATAAGGCAGCGTCTACAAAATTAATGGTATGAGTGGGATAAGAAGGTGACCTCTGATCATTGTTCTTATTATTGTTGTTTTTCCACGTTCTACTATTTCTTTGGAAAGAGTAGTTCCCCTTGGTAGTCAATATTTCCACTCCTAGTTCTTCTCTCGAAGATAAATAAAATCATTGCTCAACTGTATTAAGTGAATTCATTAACAAACAGCAAGTTAGTCAGTCAAGTGTTAGCATTCATGTTGATCAGTTAAGCTATGGAAAATTCATGCTAATTGTTAATCATCCAGTTAAGATTAAGGGGGAAGTTAATGCATATTTGTACTATATTGTAATATCGCCTTGTTGGATTCCTCGATTGTAAGCTTCTATTTACCATCCCCTTGAAACACCAATTAATGTGATGATCCTTGGGTAATTATATATTACCGCTGTTTCGTGTACATCCTTTATGCACCTTATGTTCCCCAAATATAGGTACTTCCATATGGTGTGATGGATTCTAGACTGCATGGAAACACCCTAGACCCCCTCGTACCAAGCCGGGTACGTTTTGGGTACAGGTACAGATACGGGTACACCCTGGGTATGTTGTGGGTACGTACCCCACAGGCCTGGGCACGCCCCGGCACGGAAATCCATACCGGACGCGTGCCAGGGCCCGTGGGTACATACCCACAATTTTTCATTTTTTAAGTGCAAAAATAAATAAAAAGAGCACCCACAGAGTACCCAGAGAGTACCCACAGTTTTTTTCTTCTTTTTAAGTGCAAATAAATAAATAAAACATGAGGGCTTTGATTGGAATTGAACTTTGGAAAGTTTGTGTGAGATTCAATATTGCCAATAGGCTCTGAAGGGTCGAGAGAGATGAAAAGGACTTCATTTGGTTGACTTACTATTTGGGGGCTTTCTTGTTGCTCCTCATGGGTCCTTTATTCTTCAGTCAATTTGGAAGGCATGGGAACAAGTGAAGCACTTGGTGGTTGGGCAGCCTATCTTCTCTTCGTTTGACATTAGGTGCCAAGCCTACAAATCGATTTCGTCGAATCAGAAATATAATGACAAGATCCTTGCCGTGACAAGAGGTTGTTCTGCCCTCCTTTGGTTTGAGAAAGGAATTAAAATATTTAATGACTTTAAATGTTTTTTTAATGTCCAATGAGACGTCTAACTCAAGCTTAAGGCATTAATAATGAATTATCAAATCTATAATACAGTCTATGTTATTAACTATTATGTTTTGAACATTATGAATCAATACAAACTCAAGTCTCAATTCTCAAAGTATTAAAAATTTGTTTTCATGTTCTATAAATGATTTTAAGTTGTATGAGTATCAAATTTCAATAAGTATGCGATGTATGAGAATTAAATTTCAATAAGTATGCAAATGCTTCTTTAAATTTATAATTTATATTTATATACATATATATATAACGTACCCAAAAGTGTACCGTACCGAGATTTTTAAAAATTTGTTGTTTCAGCTTACCGAAACCATACCCGTATCCGTGTAGTCTAGGGTAGATTGAATGTAGGCCCACTTTAGATAACAAGAGGCCTACGTGACATGAAGTCGCCCCAAGCCTAGAAATTCATATTGTATAAATAGATGGGAATATTGCCATATCTATCATTCACTATCCATATGCCAAAGTGATGATTGGTACACTCCTTGCACTATCATATCATGCTTCTCTCTCCATTTGTCTTATCATTTCACAATATTATGAATGGTCACCTGTAAACCTAATGGAGTAGAGTAGATGTGGATCTTGTCTTGGCAGTCTTGCAAAGAGTTAAGTAGGTCTCTTGAGGATGTATACACATGTTCCGACAATCTTCAAAACACATAATATAACGAAAAGGGAGGCTATCTCAAACACTTATCAACATTTGAGTGTGTTTACTTGAAAAGCAACATATACTTTTTTCTTTTCATTGCACCCACACATTGCACGAGTTCCATGAAAGTAAATCCAATTATATACAAGAACAATTGTCAAGATAAAAGAGTAGGAAATAAATAGTTAGGTACCTTCATCATTCCGTCCACCTTTCCACACTTCCCAAGGGTAGAAAGAAGATGATTCAAAATTCCAATCGATAACTTTGCTAATGAAGGTTCGATCTCTTTCACAATTTTATTTGTTGTTTTCCAATCACACATCCTAGCAAGGAAAATAAGATGTTTAGATTACAATCCACTACAAAGTATATCCAAATTAGTTAAGTTTTCTTAAAATAATACGAAACGTTCAAAAAATGGCCACGATTAAAAAAACCCACACAAAATAGGCAAAGGTGCTACATAGTACAATCTAAACCATCAGCTACATGCATAAAAGGGATGGAAAAAGGCTATTAGATAATGAGAAAATCCAAAAAAAAATATCGGTAAATGCATTTCCAAGTGTAATTCACATGTAATATTAGAGTGCAAGAAATTAATATTATATTTATGTCTAAGCTTAGCCACATCTTCAAACAATGTAAGATCCTCATACAAATTTAACCATGCTTTGGTGCACCTCCATCCACTCTCAACCATATGTGCACCAAGATTTTGTCCTTCTATTAGTTTAATTTCATGCCTCCATTAAACCTCCAATGCAACCATGTAACGAAATTACTTAAGGTAAAATACACAGAATCACAGCAATGAATCGCAATATGACTGATATCAGAAATAGAACAATAGCAGCATCTCACAATAGTGAGAAAATAGAGCAAAACAACAATATAGGATTGAGAGCAGAACATAATACTGAAATATATGACAGCCACTGTGAGAGGGTAACCTCCACACTCTTACAATAACAACAAATTTTGTAATATGATTATCAAATACTAATCACTACCTCATATATATATACCCTACTTAGGCTATGGTTATTCCATAGGCTGAACCTACTACCAATATGAAGATATAGAGAATTATCATATAACTTACTAAAAGGTTATTGCTAGCCACAAGTCAGCCACACATATCCTAATACAACCTATAGGTTAAGAACATAGCATGCCCCGCCCCTTCAAGCCAGCATTGTCCTTGACGTTGACAATCATTGGATGCCTCTACAAAAACACTTCATCCTCCCATGTCACATCCTCACTAGCCAGATTCTTCCACTTAATCAAATACTCTATATTCACCCTTGTTCGCAACATCTTAGTGTGCATCTCAAGGATTGCTTTAGGTTCCAAAATGATTCTTCTTTCCTCATCAAGCTTTGGCAAGTATATATGGGCTGATATTCTTTGTCAAATGACCTTTTTAAGCATGAAACACAAAAGACCGTATGTACTCTTGCTAATTGAGGTAACTCCGGTTTGTATACTACACTTGCTAATCTTCTACAAAACCTGAAAAGGGCCATAATACTTAGGAAAAAGCTTGTTATCTTCCTATTAGGGACATTTGCTTCTATAGTTGTAAGTGCACAAAAACCCAATATCCTACTTCAAAATACCTTTGTAATGTGTAATGTCCTCTTTTCGACTTGAGAGCCTAATAATGGACTTCTTGCCATTCCCTTTCCGTGGCAAGGAAGCATGAATGAGCTAGGGAAGGAATTGCATTCCTTTTCATTTTTCTTTTATTAATTTTTAATGTTTTCTTTAGTGTTTCCTTTAATAAGGTAGGTCGATGGGTTGGAGGAGTTTTAAAGGCAAGTTAAAAGATAAAAAGAAGCTCTTGGAGGTCGGTCCATTCTATTTGGCTTTTGGCGCCAAAGGAAGGATATAAAAGGAGATCAATGACTTCATTTGCACCCCATCTTGGCACATTTTATCTATACTTGGTTTTTTGGGCATAGTGCTCATTAACTTTCCACTTGAGGACGAAACCCCTCTTGTGTGGCATTCCAAGGAAGATGAAAACCTTCCTTGTGGCTTGGTGGAGGACGGAAACCCTCCATTGTGGGTGATTTGAAGATATTTATTGAAGACTTCTTGCAGATTTGGACCTAGGGCAATCAAGGAAATATCTACAAGGGTTTTGCATGCATTTTGGAGCTCTCCCTAGAGGGAGCGACTAGGGTTTGATGGTATTTGAGTGCCTTCTAGGGCACAAACTGCAAATCTGATTTTATATTCTAATTCAGCATAATTCATAAGGATGGAATCTATAATTTCATGATTTTTGGTGATGTTTAACTATCATTTTCAGTGTTGGTTTGTGGTTGTTCTGCTGCTGCCCTAAATTTAATTACAGCAGTATATATTCGCTGATTTTCTCCATTTGTTGTTACCAAATTGCATGGATATTGATTGTCGTCGTTGAAATAATTATTTAGAAGTATTTTTCAGTTGTTGTGCATACTTGTATGGTGAATTCTAAGCTCTTATACAGTTTGCCCTAGGGTTTCAAAAGATATTACAGCTGCTGTCATAAAATCAGATTATTTTTATCTTTGGTGTTGGTGTATTTTCAGATCTGATTCTTGAGCTTTGTGGCCAAACCCATATTTTTGAACCCATATTTTTGGTTTTTGCCCCTAAAAGGGACACTACATAATGTCCCTTTCTATGGCTGAATCTAAAAATAAGGGTTTTGCCTTAAACCCAAATGAAAGAAATCAAATTTTTGGAACAGCAGTTATCAAACCCTAGCAACGAACTGAAATCACACCTTTAGGGCATCAAAAACCAGCTAGAAATTAGTAAACAAACCCTCTAGGGCAGCAAACTGTAACAGCACTTAGGGGTAGCAATTCTCATGCAATATCAAGCCAAAAAGATAGAGAATGATTCCAAATATTTTAACCAATCATGTAGAAATTATTTCAGCCAATATACTTCATAAATTAAGGAGAAACAAGTGCTAACACACAGCTAGAATTAATTAAATAACCAACAGAAGTACAACTCACAAAAATAGCTGAAAATGAGGTTTCCAAACCCCAATAAATACCAATGAAGTGATAGATCAACCTTATAAATTAGGAGAAATCTGAATATCAACTCAAAACACCAAGATGTGCCCAAAAAGGCACTTAAATCCTTCTCCACCCAAGTCACCACCCGAGGAGAGGGTGCCAAATTGATGTGGAAGGTCGTGATATCTCTTCTTCTTCAATGCCCTATCTCCCAACCAACAAGATAGTCTTCTTTGAAGCCCTTGGAACCACCAAATTAGAGAGTTTTCATTCTCCAACCTTGAACAAGGGTTTCGTCTTCCTTGTTTGCCACACCAAAGGATTTTCAACCTCTAGTGGAATGGAATAGAGCAATCAGCCCCAAAACCAAGTAGATAAAATTATAATAGAAAACCATGCCCAAATTGAGCCTAGGAGACTCCTTTTAACTCATGGAGGGAATTCCCCATGACCGACCTCAATAAGAAGCTTACTTTATCTTTTAACTTGCCTTAAAAGCTCTCCAACCCATCCGACCTGCTTCATAAGGAAAATACTAAAGAAAAATGTAAATGTTAATAAAAGAAAGACTAAAATATGAACCAAGGACCTCCTGCCTTCTTGTCCATGGGAAGTGGAATGGGAAAAAGTCTTCAAATGAATTAATTCAAAAAAGGGGACATTACAGTCCTCATTTCCCAAAATTGCTAGCCCTCAAGCAATTGCAAGCTTTCATGCACAAGTGTCATCATACCAAGGTGAAGGAACATGTTGTAGCATCCCCATAGTCTAGATCTCGTGCTTGTCAAATGAAGGAGCTTTTTCCCAAACAAACTCTGACACTTGTTGCCCCTTTCTTCATTGAAGTCCCCTTCATCTTCAACTTCTAAAACAGCAGTAACAACTTCTTCCTTTGCATACTCAATTGTATAAAAAGCCTTCCAAACTGTTGTAATCTCAGTCATAAAGCAAGAAATTAATAAATAATCAGCAGCTTGACAAGCTAATCCATGTCCCAATGTGGCATCCTCATTCTTCGTTCCATCCTTGTCAACTAAGGTGGAAGAACACTCCATATTCCCAAATACAAATGCAACTGAAATTAGGTGGGGGCTGCTATAAATGATGACAGCAATATCAATGATGGTAGTTTGGCTCATGGCTGCCATAAAAATACTTCCCTTCTCACTTGGGGTAGACAACACCTCATTCCCCAACTCTTGATTACATTCTTCACTCAACAACAAACTTGGAAAGGCAAGCTTGAGCATCATGCAAAACTGATCCAAACACCTAGAGTTACCTTGTTGTAGTGGCCTTTGTGGCTGCCCAAAAGATGGTCTAGGCTGCCCTCTTCCCGCTGTCCTAGGTTGGGTTGTACCTTCCTCAAAGCCTTTATGTTTCACTCCCAATCCAAGTATTGGAGGGACTCTATTTCTATGCAAATTGAGACCTTTTGCACTCACAAACTTTCCATCCTCCATTATGGCATCTTCATCTTCAGTTGCAGTCCCATATTCTTCATCACATGCTCGGATGGATAACAAATTCAGCTGCTCTTTCTTCTTTATTCCTGTGCCTACACAAAGAACAAACACATTAAAAGAAACAAGAGCTCTCAATATCATTTCTTCATGCCCCGTAGGTATGGAAGCTAGCTCCCTTTCATGGCTTGTAATCATCTCATTTTCTCCACTCAAGTGATGGATATTCAAAAGTTCACCCAGGCTGTCCCAAACACAGCTGTAACCATGTGTTTTGTCCCCTAAAATTAGAAGGATAGTGGCTGAGATCCTTCTTATGACAACTGAAAACACATCAATGATGATAGTAGATTGGAAACCCTTCATCCTCATGGTTGGATGCTTATCTCCAGTTGTCAACAAAATGGATAGGGAGCTGAAACTGTTGTGGACAACAAATGAAAAAAAGTACAGCAGTTGTCAAACTGAAAGCCCTTCATGAATCTCCTCAAAAAGAATGTAGTGGGGCCTAGGAATGAGTCATTATTGACTGAAAATGCTCTGAAAGATTGGAAACTATCCCTTCTCATGACTGTCCTCTTTTGTATGGCACCAAACAAAATATTGGGCAAGCTGGGAATGTTTATAACAATACAAAAACACATGAAAACATGCTTGAAGTCCCACAAATCAAGACTCCTACTTCCAATCATACCTCCAAATCTCAGCTGAGTTACAATGCTTGGAACAACAAGATAACAACCATCCCACTCGATTTCAAACACAAAATTCATGAACTCAACTTTTACTTCTATTGGAGCACTCCCTTTAAGAGAGTCTGCTTATCAATTAGGAATTCATAATCCTTATAATATGACTGTTGTTTTGAAAATAAGATTGTAGGTTTTACCTCATTATGTGTTGCCCATATGTCTTGTCTTCTTCCAGAAGTTCCTCCACTCTTCTTGGCTGTAGCAACTTGAGGAATCCCATTTGTCATGCTTGGAAGCACAACCTCTTGGTCATCAAGCTTGAACCTCAATTCCATGGTTTGGTAGTCTTGGATAAATTTACCCAAAGAGTGTAGCCATGGCACTCCAAGTACCAAATTTGTATCTTCATTACACTTCACATAGAAATCACCACTTACCATGTGCTTTCCCAAGGTGAGCTTGAGTTGTTGGAACCTCTTGGTGCAAGGGATGATGAGGCCATCTTGTAGCATCTCATCCTTCACAAGGGAGTTCAAATGTACAACAAACTCCATATGATTTCTCATAAAATTTCTTTCTAACCATATGCATGAAATGAAGCACTCACTAGCCATAGTAACATGGAATCCATTGAGGAATTCACCTTTTTGTAACTCAAAGGATCTATGTACCCTTTGCCACTTAGAGTGTTCTTCACTTTATCACCATTTCCACTATGTTGTCCATGACGACCACCAATTATACTATGAAGCATCAAACTTGACATAGGCTCATTCTTTTCAACAAGCTGCCCATGATGACACAAGTATGGCAGCAACATAGGAAGGATCAACAAATCTGAAATGTGATTATTATTATCATACCTTTGGCTGCCCATGAAAAGCTTGTCCTCCTTTGATGAAGTGGGGTTTGTGGAGATACCTCCAACCCTTCTATCCTCGTGATTCCCAATATTTTCTTCGATCACATGACTCTTCATAGTGTTGTTCTGAAAATCAGTCAATGGAAGCTCGAAGGATGGTGCAAGTTCCTCTAACTTGAACCCTTCGTATACAACAAGTGATGTCCCTTTTGCTTCAACTTCATCCACATTTTGTTGATGCATGCACGTAACATTTTGTTGATGAATGTTCTAGATGATTTCTCAGCAAGTTGTACTTCAACATTCACATTTGGCAATTGAGCTTCAACCACCAATTTCTCTTTACCAACTTGCAGATCTGATTTTTCTTCCTTCTTTGGCTCAAGCTCCATGATTTCTCCCTCTTCAACTTGCACGATGGATTCCTCTATGGGTTGTTTCTTCTCCATTACTTGCAGCCCTAATTTTTCTTCTTGTGTAGCTTGTGACCTAAGCTTGGGTTTTGATCTTCCCTTGCTTACTCCCATGAACTCAACAAATGACATGACATCACGAATTTTCTTCAAAAGATCCCTATACTCCTCATACCATGTAGCAATGTTGTCCACTTTGGATGGTTGAGTATTATTGACTTCCTTTGAAGAGCTCCTTCCACCATTCGGATCTTGAATGGTATGGATCAACTAAGTCATTTTATTGGCCAATCTTTCTTGCCCTAGGGCAAGCCTCTCAACCCTAACATCATCAAAATGTATGTTTTCCATTTATCTGCTCCTAAATGAAACTCATTAGGTGAGAAGACGAAAGCTCTGATACGACGGTAATGTCCATTTCTAGGGTTGAATCTAAAAATAAGGGTTTGGCCTCAAACACAAATGCAAGAAATCAGATTTTTGGAGCAGCAGTCATCAACCCTAGCAGCGAACTGAAATCACACCTTTAGGGCATCAAAAACCAGCTAGAAATTAGTAGACAAACCCTCTAGGGCAGCAAACTATAACAGCACTTAGGGGTAGCAATCCTCATGCAATATCAAGCTAAAAATGATAGATAATGATTCCAAATATTTTAACCAATCATGTCGAAATTATTCGTGCCAATATACTTCAGAAATTAAGGAGAAACAAGTGCTAACCTTTGTTTTAAAACTCGCGATTAATCGCCCGATAATCGCGATTAATCTTTTCAGGCAAGCAAAACGATAAAACTTTCTAAAAATCATGATTCGTGTTTGCCCGATAAAACGGCAATTTTGGCGATTAAAATCATGCAAAATCGTGGAAAATCACAGCTTAAATCGTGGAAAATCGTTGACGAAATTGTGGGTTAGGTTTTAATGCGAAAAAAGACCAAATCGATTTGTTTTTCTCTTGTTTTCTCCTGCTCGACGCGTTTTTGCTCCAGCGACTCCTATTTCCTCCATTCGCAAGCATTTGACGTGATTTCGTGGGCATTCAACCTGGAATCGTGGCATTCGACGTGATTGCGTGGGCATTCTAGGTGGTTTCGAGTTCTACCAAGGTGGTTTCGAGTTCAGCGAAGGTGGTTTTGAGTCTTTCCAGCCCTATTTTCCAAGCTCGTGGCCCTAGCAGGTAAACCGTAATACTACGAATCCTTTGACACAATTTTTTTTTTCTTTTATTTTTAATATGTATTACATAATACTACAATATTACATAATATGTATAAGCTATAAATTTATAACTATAAGTTTAATAATTATATTACATAACTATATTTATAAGTTTAATAATTAATTATTATATTACATAATAGTAATACGTATAGTTATACAAATCTATAGCTTTGATATGAATAAAATATTTAATATATTACAGTCTTGTATATATTTAATATTTAATATATTAATTAGTTTTGTATATATTTAATATATTACAGTATATATTTAATAGTTAATTGTTATAGTATATAGTTATACAATATACTATATAGTGTATAGTTATACATTTATATAAAATAAGTTATAACAATTAATTTTATACATATTACAATCTTTAAAAGTTTAATGTGACTGTGAGCACTCAGCATACAGTGTATAAGTTATAACTTATACACTGTATGCTGAGTGCTCACTAACTATAAATTTAATTTTATACGTTTTGAATTTGTATAACTATATATTGTACACTATTATAAATTTATAGTTAACTGAACAATATATATTATATATTATACAAAGTGATACACTATAAATTTATAATAGTATACTTTATAACGATTTTAAAAATATTATATGAAGTTATCATAATATAATAGTAATAAATTAATAATACAATATACTTATAAAAAATGAGAATCATACGTCTTCAATATAGCTTTGTTGTAATGTTTTCTTCATGCAATAACAATATTATTCTTAATTTCGTCATACAATTTAATTTCTCTAAGGCTTGTAAATCTAAGACAATTGTTTTTTGTTTTGTTTTGTAGAATGGCATCGGGATCCGGTTTAGGTTCAACTGCTCGTAGTAAGCCTAAATCAAATGACCCCTCTTGGAAGCATGTGAACAACGTAACGCAATTGTGTTGTATACAATTATGAAGATGAGTGGAGGGGTTTATCGCCTTAAGTTCCACATTGCACGGATACCAGGGAATGAAGTGACAGTGTGCAATCAAGCACCGCCTGAGGCCCAACGAGAGTTGTCTGCTTACCTTGCAACTTATGCAGAGAAAAAAGAAGAAAAGAAGAGGAAAGCTGATGCACTTGCAACCCTTGCAAATAGGAGGGCAGCGAGGGAAGATTTTGACGTTGGGGCATCTTCTAATGCCCCAACTCCACGAGGTTAGACATTGGGACGAGATTCATCCACTGATAGTAGTTCAATGATGTTTTTGTTCCTCGAAGTACTCCTGGTTCACAACCTTCACTCGAAGGTACTGCTTGGAATAAAGAAATGCACAATGAAGCAAGAATAGTTGCAGCAAACTTTTGGTAGTACAACAACATTCCTTTCAATGTGGCAAAAAGTCCATATTGGGAGAATTTGGTCACTGCATTGACTGTTGTTGGGAAGGGGTTCAAGGCTCCTACTCCCCATGATTTGAGTGGCTCATTGTTGGAGGATTCCATCACACATACCAAAACTCTTGTAGAAGAGCAAAAAAAGATGTGGCAAAAAAAAGGATGCATCATTTTGTCTACTAGGTGGACAGATGGGAAAAACCGCACATTGATTAACTTCCTAGTGACATCAAGTGGGCAGTTGGTCTTCCTGAAATCAATTGATGCCTCCCACTAGGTGAAAACTGCAAGCACTTTGTGCGATATGTTAGATGAGGTGGTGAAAGAGGTGGGCGTGGAGAATGTCGTCCAAGTTGTGACAGACAATGTGGCGGCATATGTAGCAGCAGGGAGACTTCTTGAGGAGAGGCACCCTACACTTTTTTGGACCCCTTGTGCAGCCCATTGTTTGGATCTCTTATTGGAGGACATAGGAAAACTCTCATGGGTGAAAAATGTGGTTGAAGACACAAGAAATATTACAAAATTCATCTACAATCACACTTGGGTGCTAAACTTGATGAGAGAGCACACCAATGGAAAGGAGCTTGTGCGATTAGGGGTCACACGATTTGCCACAAACTTCATTACGTTGCAGAGCATTGCAACCTCATTAACATCCCTTAAGCAGATGTTTGTGAGCACGCGGTGGTTGGAGTCTTGTTATGCTAAGAAGACCGAAGGGGAAAGGGTCGTGAAAACGTTTTTGATGATATGTTTACGAAGAAAATGGAAGAAATCATGAAGGTAATCTAAACTTGAATATTTGTTTATTTATCATTTGTTATATTTTTTTATTAATTTTGATTTTAAATATATATGTTATTTTGTTTTAGGTGTCAGAGCCTTTGGTTTGAGTTCTACGGATGGTGGATGGGGAAAAACCCAATGGGTTATTTGTATCAGGCTATGGATGTGGCCAAGGAGGCCATAGCTAAATATTATGGGCACAATCAGTGAAAATATGAACCCATTTGGCGTATAATTGATCGGAGATGGAACAAGACACTCCATCGACATATACATGCAGCGGCGTACTATCTAAACCCAAAGTTTTTCTATTCCCCATCATTTAAGGCTAATGAGGAGGTTATGGATGGCCTTAATACATGCATAGAGAGGATGGTATCTGACGAAGATATTAGAGATACAATTTTTGACAAAGCTGCAGAGTTTTACAAGACTGCAGAGGGGAGGCTCTTTTCTTCGGCTCTGTGTGAAAAGAAGAAACACTTCTCAGCCATGTAAAAACAAATTGAGTCATTTGTATTTAGTCTCTTTACACGTAGAACTAGAAACTACAAGTCTAGAATTTTTTATTTATTCAAACCTAGTTGACTTACAAAATTATAAATGTCTTATTTGCAAATTTGTGGTGGGAAGATTATGGTGCGAAACACCAAATCTTCAAAAGCTAACCATCCGCATTTTGTGTCAACCATACGGTGCTTGACGGATGCGAACGTAATTGGAGCATGTCGAAGTTTTTACACAAAAAAGAAGCGCATGCAGGTTGACAACACAACGCCTCAATGACCTTGTCTTTGTGCGATACGATCTTTGTCTTCGTGTGAGACAAGTGGAGGGGGCCAAAGTAATGATGCATCGACTTGACTTGGTGACATTGATCCATATGATGATTGGATTGTTGGGCACGATGATGAGGAGCCTATGTTTTCTTGGAGAGGAGATAGCAGTTTTTGGGAGAGGAGAGATCGAAGAAGCAATACCATCAGGGACATTAGAAGTTGGTAATGATCCAAATGATATGTTTGTAGATGACAATGTTGGTGTTGCAGAGGAGGAATATTTACCTTCCACTTCCACGAGGCAGGCAAGTGCAACAAACTTATTTTAGGCGTGCTTGATGAAATAGAATATTACTCATATTTGATAGTGATACTTCAAAAGTCACATGTGACATGAATCTATGAGCATTTTTGTTTGCAAACTTTGTACTCTCTTTTTTATCAAAACTTAATAGAAAATATGCATATGGGCCTATGACATTCTATAGAGTCACTTCTCGCATCATTTAACATTGTTTTTACATTTAATTTAAGTATATTTTATGAATTTAAATGTTTTTAAAAGTAACGATAAAATGCCGATTCCCGATTTCGATTCAAAATTTGGCTGCCGATTAATCGTCAATAACGATTTTTTGAACTATGGTGCTAACACACAATGGACTTAATTAAATAACCAAAGAAGTATAGCTCTGTACTATCCCCTTCTAGGACAAGTTAGGAATTCATACAAATCTGATCACATAGCTGAAAATAATTAATTTTCAAACCCTCACTATAAACTTCAAAAATTCATATCTTTGGCTAGAGAAGTCCAAATGAGCTGAAATTTTGGATAATGGACCACAAAAATATGAGGAACAATATGCAAAAATCAGATTTCACACAGCCAACCCGAAACCCTAATTTTGACCTAAAAAGTAGGTCGCCCAGCACTTTTAGGGCACCAAAACTCCTCCAAAAATTATGAAATCAATTTATCCTTATTCCTCCTAATTTCTATAATCAGATGCAATATTAAATCAACCCCCAAACTGCAGATCTGAAATAAATATTAATTTACCATACCCAGAAAAGCCTGCAGACAGCTGAAATATTCAAAAATGCATAACTCCTTCAAAACTCAATATTTCTTCACCAAATAAATTGCAGATTGTTCTATAAATTAAGGGCTTTCCAAAGAGCTATCAATCTGAATTTTCTGAGCCTTAAAACCTAGCCAAAACAGTCCTAGAAAACTGATTTCAAGTCGCTAGGGTTAGATAAAATTATATAAAATAATTCCAGCTCCTTCCTAGCCTCCAAATACACCAAAATATTAGCCCCTTGCTCTGAAATAATCAATAACACATGGCAGATTGCAGATCTATCATTTATGGCATCAAAACATAATCAAATCATCACCAACCCAAGTCGCTATGGTAAGAATATTGGCAACAATAATAGAATGATTCAAAGGAGCAATATCAAATGATTTTCACACTCTAAACTTGGCGCCAAAGATGAAATAACTCAAGCAACAATGGCAAATCTTCAACACAAGAGAACTCAACAAATGGAGCAAGAGAAAATACTTCAATAGATCAAAACCAGCTCACTAACTTCCCACGCAGAGAGAGAGAGAGAGAGAGAAAGCATCAATGGGCATACATCCCAACTCCAAGCATGGAGCATAAAATAAATATCATCATAACATAAGTCTAACAATGATCCTAGCACTCCTTTTATAAGCAAGGAGGCACAAAATTCGAAATCCCTAGGAGAGGGAAATTATTAAATAAAAGAAGTTTATTTCCCCTAGGTGTGGCGTCCCCTTTTAAAAAGGGTGATTTTAATATTTAAAAGCCACCTAATTATTATTTAATTAATTCCCCTTTTTAATTTGTATTTTGGGAATTTAATTAAATAATTAAATACATTACTTGCTCCATAAATATTAAATAATTAAATAAATATTGTTTTATAATGTCAAATGATTAAAATCACTCTCTAGGCAATATTATCTAATTATTTAATATATTTTTCCCCTTGCAACATCCCTAAAGCCCACAAGGAATGATAGGCTAAGGAAGGGTCTAAAAAATGGGGCATTACGTGGTCACAAAATACCTAAAAATGAGGTTTCCAAACCCCAATAAATACCAATGAAGTGATAGATCAACCTTATAAATTAAGAGAAATTTAATAATCAAAAACACTAAGATGTGCCCTAGAAGGAACTTAAATCCTTCTCCACCCAAGTCGCCACCCTAGGAGAGGGTGCCAAATTGATGTAGAAGGTCGTGATATCTCTTCTTCTTCAATGCCCTAGCTGCCAACCAGCAAGATAGTCTTCTTTGAAGCCCTTGGAACCACCAAATTGGAGAGTTTTCATTCTCCAACCTTGAACAAGGAAGGGTTTCGTCTTCCTTGCTTGCCACACCAAAGGATTTTCGCCCTCTAGTGGAATGGAATAGAGCAATCAGCCCCAAAACCAAGTAGATAAAATTATAATGGAAAAACATGCCCAAAATGAGCCTAAGCAACTCCTTTTATATCCATATGGTGGCACCAAAGTCTCATGGAGGGAATTCCCCCATGACCGACCTCAATAAGAAGCTTACTTTATCTTTTAACTTGCCTTAAAAGCTCTCCAACCTAGCCGACCTGCTTCATAAGGAAAATATTAAAGAAAAATCTAAATATTAATAAAAGAAAGACTAAAATATGAACCAAGGACCTCCCTTCTTGTCCATGGGAAGTGGAATGGGAAAGAATTCTTCAAATGAATTAATTCAAAAAAGGGGTCATTACAGCGTTTCATTATAGTGTTGGTCGGTTGTTGCTTCATTCAAGTAGTGCGTCATTGCAAGAGCTTTTTGAGACTAGAAAGTACTTCATGGCCTCCACAAGTTGCAGTAAGACTTGTTTGCAAATAGGGAAGCGGCAGATCTGCAAGTATCAAGGCAATTATGTAACCACCGGTTTATTTAGGGGTCATTTTACAACCTTATGGGGCAGTTACACATCCACCGATTCTTTGAGCGAAGTTTTGCCCCATTTCAAATGATGATTTGGCTTGAATATAATGCACGGGAAGAGTGAGATTTATGTGGTGCATTGAATATTCACAATACATAGAAAATCCAAGTATGGGAAAGGTTGTGACTATGGAGGGAGTCATTTGTAGGAAGCAGATGGATCTGCGGGTGAAGATAGATGCCGCGAATGGAACCGGCAGAGTATTGGGGGGGTCACGGGCTGGTGGTGGAGTGTTGGACCATGCGGTGAGATAAGGAAGCGAGATATGTGCTCTAACCCTAGGGCTCCAAAAACGAATGTGTATCCGGATGGGGAAGGTGGAAAGGGCAGAAACAATGATAGGAATCAGGGGGTGGAGATTCAGGAAACCGTGGCTCGAGGCATCACCAAAAGGCTACCTCCTTCAAAGATGCACTGGAAAGTAGGGGCGGCCGTTCCTCGGGCAAGCAAACATCAAATAACCAGGCCTACCTAGTCGATCTGGCCGAGGACATTCCTTTGCTCCTATGTTACCAAAGCGTTTTGGATACGGGAGCGGGGGCGGGGTATCCGATCTGTGAAAGCGGCAAATTTTTTTGACCCCGGATACGGCGTAGGATACGGCGATACAAAACTATATAAAAATTAAAAAATATATAAATTTCAGCCTTCTAAATAGGAATTTAATTATTAACCACATATTATGCATATGAAAGACAAGTTATAAGCTAAATAAGTGAATAACCACAACAAACAAGCTAGGATACCGATAAAACTTAGAAACTTAAAAGTTTAAAAGTTAAATTAAAATTTAAAATACTTAAATCAAACACAATGTGAATGTCATGAATCTCATGATATATTAAATTCAATCATAGATCAATATTCAAAGCTCAAACTATCTTTCATTGTCAATATTCATCATATTCCTCTTCATCAAGAGGATCAAAACCAGCTACATCATTATGTGGTTCATTAGAACCACATGGGCTCGAACCACTCGCACTAGGGCCACTGCCAGTTGCACCCCCTTGTGCATGTAGGTCTCGTGGTGCCACAGAACTCGTCTCATCATCATATGCTCCATGTGAGTTTGTTTGCTTTATGTTATGTTTGTGTGTTGTTCTTTTGTTTTATTGTTTAGATGTAGCTTTTAGGTTTTAGATTAGAAGAATTTATTATTTTTTATTGATTTGCGAGTTTAAAAAAGTGGAAAAAATTAAAAAAAAAATTAAAAACGCGTGTTTTTGCACGCGGGAGCGGCCAGGGAGCGGCCCGGCACTGTGGAAACGGCCGAGATGCGGCGCGAGCCGTACCCGGCCGTTTCCACAGTGCCAGGCCGCTCCTGGCCGCTCGCGCGCGCTCCCGCTCCCGCCCCCAAAACCCGCGTTTCCGGTAACATGCTTTGCTCACCATAGAAAATCCAAAAGTTGAAGAATATTTCAAAATTTATCACGGGATGTGGTGGTTGGTAGGTTTAATGGGTTTTGGCCTTCCTCACTTTGCTCTATATTAGTGGGTTTTCGAAAATTGGACCAATAAATGTGAAATCTCTCTCTGTTCAAGGGTTTTTTCGTTGTCCATTTTAGGGAACCAGAAGATTACCAGCATTGTTTGACAGATGGTCCTTGGTTCTGGGGACATGCGGGTTTATTTATCACTCCATGGTTCCCAAATTTCGATCCGAATACTTATTTGGTGGCCAAAACACTGGTTTGGGTTAGGCTTCCTAACCTCCCATTACATCGTGGTATGCCCTAGAAGATATTGGAAACGTTTTGGGCAAATTTATAAAAGAGGACTTGGATAGAACACATTCAGGTCTATGTTCTTTTGCCCAAATTTGCGTTGAAATTGATTTAAGCAAAGGAATACCTGATCGAATCAACCTTAAATTTGGTAATTTTCAGCATACCCAGGTCTTAGACTATGAGAATACTGCATTTCGATGTAGATTGTGCAGAAATGCGGGACATTTGCAAGCCTCTTGTCCCTTCAATAAGAATCGAAATCTGGGGAAAAAATGGATCAACATCTTTGAGCGGATGGGGTTCTGTAAACCCGGATTTGGTTTCTGCATCAAATTTTAAAGATAATCCAAATAATCCTACCTCCGACGGTAAAATGGTTACAAAGAAGAATGATACAGAGATGGGATTTCAGGAAAACCACTTGGTTGGAGGTGGCATAAAAAGGGGACATACTTCAGAAAGTTCGGAATCAGATCAGGATTTTGTGCCAGATAATTCGATGGCTTTGGCGAATCCCAGTGACCTTGCGCTGGTTATTTCATCCGATCTAGGAAAATGGCAAGAGGTAAAGAAGCGGAAAAATAAAAAAGGACGCATGGGCAGCATTGACGATTATTTTCCATCCCAGGGTGGGAAGTAATTTTAGGATAGTTTATCTTTTGTGAAGCTGGTATGCAGCTGTTGTTTGGCTTTTGTAGCCCTTTTGTTTTCTGAGGATTTAGCCTCATCATTTTAAATAGGGAACGGGTCCCTTCAACCCGCTTTATCAATCAAAAAAAAATGCACGGGAAGAGTAAACAGCAAGGATATAGTTTCTCTTCATTTTCCTGACTTTTCGGTCTTATTCGATCCCAATGTTGTGTAACAATATAAATGAATCCATGGAGGATCAAGGAAGGCAATTCATCGAGTGTTAAGAAACATGGTGAAGACTGAATTGCGAGATTGAAGAAGACTACATAACTGAGAAAGCTGACGACAGTAGTCAAGTTTGTTGAGGAAGCAAGTGGTTCACAACATATTGTAGGGGGCATTTGCGAGTGTTAGGATGTTGTTGAGTAATGTTGGTGTCCTTGAAGGCCTAAAGAAGGCAGTAAGCTTGTAAAACTGCAAAGAAGATAGAGGATATGAGAAAGCATGGCTTCACTTTTCGCGATTTTTCTCATGTCAAGTTTCTCCAAGGTAACTTTTTGTGTCTCTCTTTTGTGGTGTGTTTGATTCATTGTTTGCATAGTTCTCTTTCCTACAATTAATTCACTATCTGAAACACCTAAGAGATCGTATGAAATCAGTTGAATGTATTAATGTAAGCATATCACTTATTCATAACAACAATTAGGAGTTAAAATCTGTCTCACATGAAGTTAAAGAACGGCACATCCATGTGCACTACTGTTTAGTGGAATTGTGAAAAGAATCACGTGATTCGTTATAGCATAGTTGGGGTTTGAAACACAATACACAATGTACATAGCATGTATGAGAGCATGCGTAGAATTGCATAATGAAGTCTACAATGTAGATAGTAGTCAACAGGGCTGTTAAAGCATCAAATTTGAACATTTAAGTGTCATTTAAAAAGCACGGCACTTGGGTACAACACAAAAAGAAAGTAAATATGTGCACATGAATTGCACAAAGGAATATTCATGATGATTACAGATCAAAAAAATCATATCTGATCTGATGCCCTATAAACAGAAAACAACCACTGCATCAAGATGTTTGGCCTACAACAATTTCAATTTTGTCAACAAACATTCTTATCAACTTCTCCACAATGAACTGGCTTAAACTTGAGAGGAAATGTTTCAAAGCAACAAGGTTTGTGTCCCACAAGCATTTTAGCCCCATGGAAATTAAAGAACTCGCATTTTGCTCTTGTGGCCTCACACATGCATATGTCATATATTTATCCCTCTGATAGTTTCTTATGTCTTATATTCCACAAGCCTTTTTAAAATAGCTATTTAGAAAGTGCAAAGTAATGCTGATACAAATTTGATCATTCATATGTGGTATAATTTAGCTTAAAGCATTGTAATCAGTTTTTCATGGTTTGTATGACCACTGGCACACTCAACAACATGTATGCACTCACACTCCAAAGGATGATGACAAGTAAAATGTGAAGAACAGAGAATTGCAGAGAGATGATCGGTATTGGATGAAGATGAGGATGGTCGGGATCCCCTCAGGGTCTGTCCAACTTTGTCCATTTTGAAAATCTGGTTTGGCAGGCAGGATTGGCAGCCCTGCCCCTACAAGAAGTTTAAATCAGGCAGATTCAACAGTTGTCGAATTCGCTTCATGTGAACAATCTGAAGCAGGCAAATTCAAAGGCCAGCAAATTTGTACTGCAAATACAACTGAATCTGCCCAAGTAGGACAACTTTGGAACTTGACCACACAGAACAGTAGTCATGGCCTTCTAGCTCCCAACTGTTGAGATGAACAAGCATTTCGGGTCTCCTGCTTCATTAGGGTGACCTTCTAGAAGCATTAATATGCCCAATGGGCTCTTGTAAAACCATCTAAAGTTGTAGAACAACTGTACAGCTGACTGTAGGAGTGAGGTAAGTTGTTTGAGAGAGTTTCAGAGTAGGGCAAGCTTGTGACAGCAATGTAAAAGAATTTTATCAGTCCCACAGTGTTCTTGAAAGCTCCACAGGAGCAACTGACTTGTAGTTCTTGCTAATTTCACTTGACATAACAAGGCATGGCCCCAAGTTGATGGAGTTTTCCCACATTAAGTTTTTCCAAGGTAAATGTAAATCATTTCTCCTTTGTGTTACTAATTCATGTTCATTTACTTGCCCAATTTCATGTTTATGCAACTGCGGTCACAAATTCCAGCACTTAGATAGCTTCACACTTCTATGTTTAAAACTAATTTTAAGCAAAGCAATTAAGGAACAGCGATACATATCAGATTTATCAGTTGTTGGCATATTAAGATCTGCATTTGGTGAATTAGGAATGGAATATCCATCCTAATAAAATATCAATTACCATCTTTAATTTCATATTTAACTTGCAGATATCACCAAGAACTTACTTGCTGCAAGCTGCTATTATTTCAAAGTAGGTCGCCTCACTGAAAGTTATATCTTTCTCCCTCATTCTTTCTGCAAGCCAAAGGACTCTTTCTGGTTGGCCTCCCTTGTTCAATACTGACATAAGTGTAGAGTATGCAATAGTGTCCAGTCCAAAATTATTCATTTCCATCTCTTCAAACAGGGAATAAGCTTTTTCCCAATTTCCTGCATTGGAGAACAACCACCTCAGAAAGGCTCAATTTAGCATTGCTCAAATAGAAAGGAATGCCCTTAGACTAGAAATGTAACATTATCACACCTGACATGCCATAAGCATGGATTAAGGTGGTATATGTAACAACATTAGGAAAGCAACCAATTGTCTTCATCTTACTGAATACCAAGTCAGCTTCATTAAGTAGACCCTGCACTCGATATGAAGTTATTGAATGTCATGTCAGCATCATTAAGTAGACCCTGCACTCATTACAAATGGACTGCTAAAAGAATGCATCTTATCCTAACCGGGATGAAGAAACTAAGAATCCTTAAGAACAAAATGGTTAAAGCAATGCACTACCTGTTTAATATATGCATAAATTAGGGCTGTGCATGCTTCTACAGTCGCATTAATTTCCATGTCCAGCATCTCATCAAAGTGTTTCTTTGCTTCAATGTGGCTTTTTATTTTTGCAGCACCATTAATTAGAATGCTAAATGTAACAGCATCCGGTTCTATCCCATTTTCTTTCATAGTCTTGTATATGCATAAAGCCTTGTCATACATTTCCACATTCATAAAATTTGCTATGGCTGTATTAAATGCATTGACATTCAGTTGAATACCCTGAAAAACTGCTAGAGAAATAATTGAATCAGTCTTTTCAGGTTGACTACAATGACCACATGCTGCCAAGAGTGTGCATATGGTAACAACATTTGGCTGAATTCCAACACATTCCATTATGTGCAGCAGTTTTAAAGCTTCTTCCCAGCATCCCGCAGTGCCATAAGCATCTATCAAGGCATTATAAGTCACTATATTCTGCTTCAATGAAATTCTACTCATTGAGTCAAAAACTTCTCTAGCCTTGTTTGGTTGTCCAGACTTTCCATAAGCGTTGAGTAGAGAGGTATATGACACAATATCTGGCCGAAAACCCTTTTCCTCAAGAGAATTGAATATTTCCAAGGCCTTTTCAGACATTCCTAAAGAAGCATATGCACTGATCAATGTATTATAGCAAACAATATTAGCATTTATACCCTCCGCAATCATCATTTCAAATATTGCTTGAACATATGTAGTTTGTCCACTAGCAGCATAAGCATGCATGATGGTGCTGAATGTCACAATGTCTGGCTTACAATTAAGTGCATTTGTCGTTCTCATCAAATAGAATGTTTCAACAGCCTTATCATAATGCTCCAGCTTGACAAGGCAGCTAATGATGATATTGAAAGTGATTGTATCTGGTTTAACCTTTTTCTTTTCATAAGCTCAAAGTAAGACAACGCTTTTCCATATTGAGCTCCATTCTTTAAAGCAGACAAGATAATATTGTGAGTGACTACATCAGGCCCTACTCCATTTTCGGTCATTCGTTTACACACCTTCAAAGCTTCCTCCCACTGGCCACAAGAACCGCAAGCATTTATAAGATTGTTGAATGAAGAGCGACTTGGAGGTACCTGTATGCAGCACAAGGAGAGATAAGATGCCTAGTGAAACAAGTGTCTCATTCGGAAAAATTTGAACTACATCCTAATTTTTTGCTCGAGGCAAATGTTCTTTGATTATAGGGAGAAACTACGAGCTCAATTTTAATTTCTTGGTAATTCCTTGGGTCAAACACCAAAATATTCTCCAACACACACACACACAAGGACTCTATGCTCATCAGGCTTTCAACCTGAGTTGTTTGCATGGCGCACCCCATTTCAACTAGACCACAGCACAAAAGAAAAACTACATTCACGTTAGTCATATATAAGAGGGAAAAAGTGTCTCTCTCAGAATAAGAGAATGGAGACTGGTAATGACTAGCAATGTTAAGAATTAGTATTTTCATTGGTAATTAATATCTTGTTAGTACGGTTACAATTTATTTGTAACGTATTATAATATATTGTTTGGTATGTTATTGTTGTGAATAACAACAATAATATGCGGGTAGTATTATTTGGTTAATAGGTTGAGAGATTATAGGATCGGAGCATCCCCAATAATAGGATATATGTCTCATATATATTTGTATAATGGTTAAAGCAGAGATATATACAGAAAAATCAATATTGCTTTGTTCTGACAAAATCTGTGTACAGCTTGTCTAATACCTATCATTGGTATCAGAGCATGATCATGTTCCGTATAGCTTGATGTTGTATTAAGGGCATTTGGACTTCTTCATTGCCCTGCTAATGGTGAAATTATTATATGAGAAGTATTTTGCATAGAGTATTTAAGATTGGTTAGTATTCCATTTGTGTTTGTTTGTGGTTGCATTTTGCACTCACGGTCTGGTCAATTATACAGTTCCATAGAGTAATAAGCATCCAGTGTATATAATTTTGTATAGTGTGAGATTTCCATGTGGAGATTTATACTTTGATAAGACAGTGATCATTGAAGGTTGATTTAGTCAATTGCTGCTCATGTGCGTACTCAGAACAATATCACGCCTGCAGTTTATATTAAAGAGTCGGCCTCGTTGTGATTAATAGCCTTAGAGATATACTACATGATCTTAAACCAAAGGCACAGTCTAATATACCTGGTGCATTTTGGATATACTTCTGTGTTCAACGTTAACCTGATATTCTTGAAGAGAAAACGAAGATTGCTGAGTTTCTGCTATGCATGGGATCAAAGTAACGCAACGGAAAAGGTGAAATAGTGTTGCAATTCGCACCTGCTGTGTGGATTAAAAATAAATCTCCGTCAGTCAGATATGTATTCTTGAGGAGATTTGTGGATCTATGCAATAGACACGGCATGGCATTTTGTGGATTTATCTCGTCATTTGATTTGGAAAGCTTTTGGTTTATACTTTGCAATCCGTTTTGGATTGAGGGCTCAAATTCATTGCATGAGACAAATTCATCTCATTCAATCAATAAGTTGATCTCCCTACGTGGATACAGACTGTCACTTGTTGCCGTGGACATTTACATTGCAATCTCCTTGTATATCATACTCTATTCAGTCGATATCTACAGTAGTATCTGAAGAGGTGTCCGTGATTTGAAGGCGCATCCATTCTGCCAAACTCGGCCTTGCTGATTTCTCTACCACTCACCTTCTGTCACGGTCATAACCATTGATAAGTGAGTTAAAATCTACAATTATTTCCATTAACTATATAGCTTTATAAAGTCATGTCAATATAGAGTATAAAAAGCTATTAAAATTGGTCTAGTATTTAAATGTGTGGTCATTAGATATTATTGTAAAAGTTAATTAGTGATGAGGATTTTAATAATTCAAGTCTTTAGGCCTAGGATTAAAAAGTAATGTTATTAATTATTTGTTTAGTTTTAATCTATGTCGTTATAGTCAATAATAAGTATTGTAGACTTAGTTTTGGTCAAAAGCTTTTCAAGTATTATTGTCAAAAGTCATTTTCATTTAAAAAGTAATCTCATTTTATTACTTTTTAAATTTCTAGTCGAGTCCTCTTGTCCGAGTCAAAAGAGTCGTCAAATTTGTGAGTTATCATCAAAAGTCGTGTCATTGTAAAAAGTCCGTAAAAAAAAAAAACTTGCCTCACGGACGCATTTTCGGTGTTACCCAATGTCCGGAAAATAAACTATTTCACATTGTGGGGAAAGTTATACAAATAAACCCAATGTGGAAATTGTTGAGCTTCATATCCAAATCAGGTTGAGCTAGCAGCATGACACTTTGGAGGACGGAGGCACAGGAGGTTGGAGGTCAATCAGCAACCTCTCGTCAGTCGCCAACGACGAGGCCGCACTTCTGGTATGGTGACTTGTGTTTTCAGTTGTGTGGTGTGGATTTCAGTTTTTCAGCTTGTCAATGTGGTGTGAAAAATAAGAACAGAGGTCCATTCCTGTTCACATGTATATGTGGCTATTCCTACATAATTCTCGATGTAATAACATAGTGAAGAACAGATAGCACAATGAAATGCAGCATCGTGATTCTTGAAGAGGTTGAACAATTAGATGTGTTCTGTTCATACCTAGGTTTGTGGTAAACCTTTGTAAAACCATTGAAGGTTGTGCAGATGGTTCATGCTTGAGTTCCCACACTGATTAGGTCAGATGTGTTCCCTACAATGATTGGTTGATAAGCAGATGGTTCTTGTACGTGTTCCCACACTAGTTCGGTCAGATGTGTTCCCGGCAGTGCTTGGTCGATAAGAAGTTGATGTGTTCCTTCTACCTTCAGTTCGAGTTGTGTGCCAAGATCATGAGCAAGCAGAGGCGGCAGGCTGCAGAGGAAGTGTGAATGTTTTTCTACCATGTAAACACTAAGGGGGATGTTAGGAATTAGTATTTACATTGGTAATTAATATCTTGTTAGTGGTTACAATTTATTTGTAACGTATTATAATATATTGTTTGGTATGTTATTGTTGTGAATAACAACAATAATATGCGGGTAGTATTATTTGGTTAATAGGTTGAGAGATTATAGGATCGGAGCATCCCCAATAATAGGATATATGTCTCCTATATATTTGTACAATGGTTGCAGCAGAGATATATACAGAAAAATCAATATTGCTTTGCTCTGACAAAATCTGTGTATAGCTTGTCTAATACCTATCATTCTTTAGGTATGTTGCAGTTATATTTCATAGTTTTGAGCAGCTAAACAAGCCAAAGTAGGTCGCCATCGGCAACCTGAAGGATATTGATCCTGTCATGTAAGTCTTTTAAGACCACGGAATCTACTTCAATGTTTATTTACAGCTTCCTTTCAACTCACGGGTTTTCTATGCAATCTTTATTTTGTGGAGACACGCAATATGGTAAGGAAATGCTAAATAATCTACACAAGAAATGTGTTTCATAAACATGCTTTACAATTCTGATATAGTACAGCAGCTTTCTCAATACTCAGTTTCATTCAAGGCTCTCTTCCAACAATTGGAACCTAAATTTTGCAAGCAATGGATAGAATTTGACAAAAACATATCCTCGCGAAACAAAGAGAATAGGAATTTGGACAAAAGAATTTCACAGCTACATCTTTTCCCTCAATTGTTTAGCATCAAAATTAGCTTGAAATATATCCCTGAATTATTGCATGTATTTGAACCATCCATTTAACTTGTTTGAAACGCTAATATTGGGAGCTGTCAGACTTGTATAATATCGTAAAAATGTTTTGCATATACAAGCCTTTGGCAAATGACTAACATACGAACATGACCCAGCAAACCTTCCCAAATGATCAATTTGACCTACCTAAATAGCCTAGTCAACCCTTCAAAACTAAAGGCAATTTACATAGATTGAAAAGCACACAAAATCATTAACATGAATGGACCCATAAGATTAAATAATATCATGAAAGGGCAGGTTAGTCCAAGCCATAGTAGGAAAACCCGGCAGTACTCACCAAAACTTTGAACAACCGAATACTCGCATGAGGAAAACTCGGTGAGTACTCGCCAAATTGGCGAGTACTTCTGCATGAGACATTTGTAATTTGATCAAAGCACTATTATTCCTAATATTGCACTAACTATTCTCCTTCTTGCAAATTGACGACATACCATCAATTAGACCTATCTAACTCCCCTCTTACGACACTCTTTTGGTCGTATTCCTCTTGTAAATCAATTAAGCAAGACTAATATAGCCTTTTATTGACTAAACCATCTTCTCATTCCCTTCTAGACTACTTTTACTAGCTTTCTAGACTATCAATCCATTTCATTGGATTGATTAGACCTCTCAAAACTCTCTCAAAACCCTAATTCCTCTCTAAACAGGATTAACTAGCCTAACCTAGTTTAACTAGTCCTAACCATGATTAACCTCTTCTAAACCTAGTCAAATCTTACTTTGACTCCCTAATTAACTTTTTGGCTTATCCTTTAGTCCCACATGCACCAAAATTCCCCACTTTCCCAAATGGAAAACTATAAATAGCCCACTACCCCCTCTCATTTCTAAGAACTCTCCTTCTTCCTAACATAAACTATAGTATTATTGCTAGGATTAAGAGCTTATTGCATTTCTTTTATTGAGCTATTGCTTTGTCATTGCACTACACACACAAGCATTGAGTAAATGGGAAGAACCATTGGCCTTGAAGCCATTAATGGTGAGCTCTCATTCTCATAATCACAAACTAATTGCTTAGATCCTTACTAGGTTCATTTATTTAAAGCTTTCAAGAGTAGAGGATTACTAAATATGCTAGATTTGCTTGTTTCTTTCCATATTAATGTATGCAAAGTGATGAATCCTTGTTTATCTCTTATCTGATGGTCCACTGACTAGTTGTTAAGAGCCTTTGGGGTTTCTTTAGAGATTTTTACCCCATGTCCATGGCTTTTGCAACTTTTCATTGAACACATTTGGCACGTCCGATGGGACATGAAGTCCATCCTCCATTAATGGGGTCATTTTGAAGCTTTTATTTCAGTTTCTAACTTTTTACATGTTTTTGTAGGGTTAAATATTTTGCCTTGAGCTTTTTAGCTAGGTTTTATGTAGTTAACCCTCATTTTCATGCTTCTTTGTTAAGTTTATGCTAGAAACTACATTTAATGGCTAATTTCTAACCTATTGACACTTTTAAAATTTCATTTTCCGTGTTTTTTTGGTCGTTTTTCAGGTAGGGGCACACACACTTTCGCTGCAGCGCAGCAGCACCTTGACTGTCATTTTTAGCAGAGAGGGCACTGACCACCCAAAACCACATACAAGTACCCAAAAGCAAAGCGCACACCTTTCTACCATACCGGTAAGCAAAAACCACCGTAACATGTTTTTTTCACTAAGCGCGCAGGCACCCAAACCCATGCGCAAGCACCCTATGTATTCTCGGTCCTCTGTCAAAAAAATTTTACCAAGCGTGCACACGCCCAAATCGTGGCGCATACGCCCTTTTGCTAGGCAAGTAACCCTCTGCCAACGCACTTGCACTATTATAGTTTTTACCACTTCTTGTTTCCCGACGCAGGCACCTATTCTCTGGCGCAAGCACACTTACCCTAGCATAGGCATCTCTCGGGTAAGCGCAGGCACCCTACTGGATCTGTTAGGTTTACAGAGGGGCTCAAGTAACCAAACCCACGCGCACATGCCTAAAATGGCGCGCATACACCTTGAAGGGGGCGCAAGTATCTCTGTTTGATCCGGATTTGTTCACATAATTTTTAGTACTCTTAGTTTGGGTCATATCTTTTGACTCGTTGACCCGTTTTCAGAGTTTGAATAGGCGTCGGAAAGAGAACGAAGTGAACTTTGCGAGGGAAGTTCAAAAGTAATATACCTTTGGTATAATTACTTCTATCATCAAACTCCCAAAGTGCCCGGAGGCCTCCAAAAATGCAAAATACTAAAAACCATTGAAAAACTGCTAAAAATCGATTTCTAGAATTTCCTAATTTTTCTTGGTTTTCTAACTTGTTTGCAGGTTCTAACAAGTAATTGTAGGTTTATTTTTGGTTTTATTTGACTAAAGTAGTTTAAGTGTTTCATTTTCTTAGTTAAAAGGGGATTTTTGAAGTGTGTATGCTCTTCCCTCGCACCTTCTAGGTGATCTTGGGAATCAAAACACTTCTAAAAACACCTTGTCACTTTTAAAAACACTTACTTTACGTTTAAATAATTGGATTAATCTTTCAAAGTTGGCTAAAACAAACTCTACCTTTCAAGTATTTTTTTCACAAAGGCTTATTTTAGTAGGGTTTTCACATTGTGTATGCTCTTCCTTCGCACCTTTTTGGTGATCTTAGGAATCAAAAACAACATGCAAACTCTCTTTCTTATTTGATGGAAAATTACTAAGCTGTTGGCTAGATTTTCTACACAACCTGAAAACCTAGGCGATCATGAGATGAATCTCCCTCATTTACCGGTAAGACTCTCATGTAAGATTTTGTCAATTATATTTCCTAGTATCTATCTATTGGTATTACTTTAACTATGTAGCTCATGAACCATAGCTAGACAATTTTGCAACAAGTAAGCAGCTGTAAGCAATATGTGCAGGAAAGGGAAATAATTAAATGCGAGAAGAAAGGAAAGGAAATGTGCAACCTAACCAATAGTTGATCACATGCACATAGACAAAACAAATAGATCTTAAAACGCAGAATTTGAAGCAAGGGAAAGTTTAGATCTAGATCTAAGACAACACAAAGTTTATGCATAGATCTAAAAAGAAATAAGAGACGAATGCACCGTTGACACAAAGTTCTCCAGAAATCTCTTCTCTATTCCTCTACTTGCAGAAAGCTATCAGGGGTTTCAGCTCAAAGTCTAGAACACAAGAATGTTGATTACAAATTCCGATCCTTTAACCCGTAGGTTCTTCCTCTACTTACAATGTGTAGAGGGGAAATTACAAATGGGAAAGCTATGACTTGAACTAGAACATGAAGTAGTAAAGGGAACATTTGGCAATTATTTTCCTAGAATTCCTATCTTAGTGACATGCGTTAGGAGTTTAAGCCAAAATTGTGCACATCATGTTACTTATCTTAAAGAATCCTTCCAAATAGCTTAAAGTAAAGGTTTTTAAACCAATAACTTTAATTTTACATTTTCATCCGAGAACATAAGAAATAAGAGAAGAAAGAAGATCTGTCAGCTGTAACACCTACATTTTCTTTTTGTTCTGATATTGAATATACTTGTCAAACATGTAATTCAACATTTTCCCATCTGCTTTAACAATAGCCTCTCTCTCGGTTCTGAACTGCAGCAACCCTCTGGACAAAGCAGCAGTGTTAGCCTTTACCTTCTCTAAACCAGGCCCGTATCCCTCAACATCTGCCTGAAGCTTTATGAGTCTGCCAATTGAATCCATCGTGAAAGGTATGGTGGCTTCATCAATTTCTTTCCACACAACCAGAATAAATTCCTCATGGGAAGCAGGTAATTCATCTGGGATGCTCTCCGGCACTTCTCCCATCTTACTTTCTAGCAACTGCATCCTTTTCAGCATGAGCTTGAGGATCTCTACGCGGAAGGAAACTGAAATTTCTAACTGCTTCCCCTTTTCCATCAATCCACCAGGTACAATTTGCTCTACAATTAGCACATCCTCTGACAACGAGTGTATCTTAGCTAAAGTATCCAAATGACTTTCAACAACTATGTTCTCATCTTCTATCTGTGTCATCAATTCCTTTAGCTGAGATACTGCCCTGTGCATATTCTCCAATTCAGTTGGTATTCTTTCAAAATGCTCTGAAGCTTGGTGAATGATTTGCTCTTTCCACTGAGCAATAGCTTTGACTTGGTCCCTTGCATCTTCTACCTCCTGCATCAGATGATTACTCACCTGCTCATGTGCTAGAATGGGCTGAGAGGAAGGTTTGGCAACCTTAGCAATGATCTCACATAGCTGGGACACCTGCTTTTGAAGCTTGGCTCTCTCAGCCTTCTCTTTGTCAAGCTTAAGGAATAAAGCGTTCATTAGTGTCTGTGTATCTTGCTTTAATCCTTCTGTGGTAGTTTGACCTATTGGCACTTTGGTCACTGTTATATCAGCCGCCGTGAGCTCTCCCTTGTGCTTTCCTTCTGCTGGAACTGATAACTCAGCGAACTTTTGTCTGATTCCTCAATAATCAACCTAGAAGTCATTTTGGCAACTTTAGGTCTTCTATCTCTTCCACCCAAACTCAAGAGCAGCTGAAAGTCATGTTCCTCCAGGTTGATCTCCTCTCTGGCTTCTGGGATTGTCTGCAAAGCCAACCATGATGAAAAGTTGCTTCTCGGGAATGAGAAGTCACCGAGTGCACCACCATCTCATGCTTTGATTCTTCTCTATCCGAATTTTCCACCGTGTTGTGACTGCCACCCTATGAATTGTCCAAAGATAATGCTTTTTCAAACTCCGCCATTTGTGCTTTCAACTTCTCCGCATGGAGAGGTGAAGACCTAAGTGGTTGAGGAGAAAATACAAATGACGTTGGATTCAACGAAGGAACAACAAGATCTCTCTGAGGTTCGGGGCTGCCAAGGTGTTATGAGTTGATGTCGGAGAAGCTGGAATTAGCACGATAGCTATAGATTTGGCCTTCTCCTGCACGTGAGACTTCTTGTGAACTTTAAGCTTCTTGGCCTTCTATTGCTTTCACCTTCGTGCTTTCTTTTGCTAGAGTCTCCTGCGGTAAAGTTGCATGTGATCTGATTCATCAAAGCTTCATCAAGCAATACCCCTTTGTCAACAACCAGTTTGAAGTGTTAACCAGAACTGCGGAAGATCTTTCCTCAATCATCAGTGACCACCAATGTTTTCCTGAAGAGCAGCTCTATCCCCTCCCATCTGATGATATGAGTCAAGTATCACATGCCCATCATCTGCGAGATCTGCAGGTATCCGTGCCAAACCATAATCAGACACTTGTTGCGCGATAATAACTGCTTGAAGTCTTTCTTTCTAACTTCATACTCGTTTTTGCACTTCATCCAGAAGTCTTCCAACGAAGGTACATGTGAGTATTCTGGGAGATTGTCTTCTTCACTACCCCATATCGGTGAGGTTCAGCCGTCTTTGGAAGAACTCATGTTCAAACTCAGAAAACATTTCAGCTTCGACTCCTCTAGCTTTGTGGATGCTCTGACAAGCTGTAATAACCCACTATGACTGGAAAGAAACCCGTAGACTTGTGTCGCTTTGATTGTAAGTCATGCATCTCCATGAGTTGTCTACACAACTCCATGATGACCCACTTGCTTGGATACCTCAATGCAACTTCACTTGGTTCTCTCGAAAAGTCGGTTACCCGAGATAGGTGAAGTCTCTGCAAACCTGGATGAAAATACTGACCATCTTTGGGATATAGCTTCTTTGCTTACCCTGCTGGTCTTTAGATCACTATTTAATTTGCAAATGAATTCATAGAAGAACCCATCGTTGACCGCCTTGTAATCTTTGTGGCATTCAGGAACTGTCAGCTGTGGGAAGCACTCAAAAATAGGATCTTTCACTAGTATGCCCCATCTATCCAGCTTGAAAAATATACCATGCGAGGCTACTGCATATACCAGGTATAAAGTCATTTTGAAGTTGTACGTCCACCTCACACTTCAGAGTTGCTCACCAATGTTGTCACTGATGATCTCCGCCCGATTGATTATTAAATCAGCTTTGTTGGTCTCAACGATCCCTTACGAAAGCTTACATCCATGAGAGGAAGTTGTGAGTATTGGCTTCTCCACTTAACTTGTAAAGCAATTTAGTAATATCATCCACCTCCTACACCAAATTGGATCACGGAAGAGTCCTCGGGAACTTTGATGGAGACTGGGCTTCTTCATATATTTGTTGTTCATTATGCCCACGCAATCTGCTTTGTGTTTCTCCCATCTGTTGCCAACATCCAACATGCTAATTGCAATCACCACTGTCGTGTCGGAATCTTTAGACAATAATTAATAAACTGTGCATCCAGCCTAATTATTGTCTTTCCTACAACATCCCGAATTGTTCTGGAAAGAGGATGATATGACCTTGCACACTCCATAACAAATTCGGGAAACCGAAGTTTGTATTTGGAAACGCCGATGCTTGAATAATTCCACTTTTTTTATTGCTGCATGAGAGATGTCTTTCAGCCTACGGATCATCAATTATTTCGGAGATGGGTTCAGGGCCTATGTCCGTGTCATTGATATCAGCAAATCTAGAAGCTATGCATGATTCTGCTGATCCTTCTCTTTCATCACGCTTCATCATGGTTGGAGCAATCTTTGTCTGAGCAATCTTTGTCTGTGTTCTTTTTCTTTTAATCTGTCGGAATTCTTTGCAACTGGATCAATTTGTGCAGATCTAGGAATTTTTCAAATTCGGAAGACATTCAATGTACGACATTGATTTGAACTCCCTTCACTGTATGAACACACCGTAATGAATACCTGCAATTATTTCGGACAAAGATGGAGTCAGAGCATGAATACTTGATTTCTGTCACCAAAAATCTGCATATGAAGTCTGCTGCCCTAAAATTTGAGGCTTCTTTGCATGCAAAGCAAGCATAAATATTTTAAAATTCACCTAGGCACTTATAGTAACATGCAGATAATTATCATAGCTTAAATCAAGCTATTCCAACCCTAGGCACCAAACCTTGAAGCTTCCTGGCAATGAAAAACACCTTCCGATGCACAAAACCTCCTTTCCTTGGCGCCAAAAGCTGTCATGCAGGTTGCAATCCTTAGCAAAAAGAATTAATTGCTTCTTTATTATGGCAGCCCATGCTTATATAACCCTCAAAGCATACTATTTTTAATAATTGTCCTTCCTATTCCTGGCAATTTAATTAATAAACAATCATGTTTATTCACCCAAATTGGGCGCCCAATTATGCATGTTGCTGGTTGCTTTTAAATAAATTTATTTTATTTATTTTTAGCGTGCATCCTTCAGTTATCTTTGGCTTGACTTCTTGCTTTGACTTTCATCCCATTCTTGGCACCAAAATTAGGCAGAGAAACTATTAATAAATATCATTAAAAGCATTATTTAATGCCTAGATGGGTCGCACTTTTTGGCAAGGGTGAATGCTAAAAATAAGAAGTCAACTTTGATGGGAATTTCCACCCTGCACTGCAGCTCCAAAAATCCCTTCTTCCACTTAAGCTATTTGACTTCCATAATGGGAATTTTTACCCTGCAAGGCAGATAAGAAATTCCCACCTGCCTGCCACTGCCAAAATTCCCACTAACAAATTAAAACATCTCCCAAAAAGTGTGACTTGCATTAAAAATAGCCTCCTTTGATAAAGTGTGACTTGCATGGGTGAATAAATCTCTTCGGTGGGAAAAGTTAGCCTGTCAGGCAATCAAAAATTCCATCGGTGCTTTAAGTGATTTTTCTTTATTTTATAATGGGAATTTTTACCCTACAAGGCAGGTAAGAAATTCCCGCCTACCTGCCGCCTCTAATATTCCCATCGCAGCTTAAGTGACTTTGTCTTCATGGGAAAAAGTACCCTGCAAGGCAGGTATGAAATTCATGTCACCTTTAATATTCCCATCGCACCTTAAGTGACTTTGTCTTCATGGGGAAAAGTACCCTCTACAAGGCGGTAAGAAATTCCCACCGCCGCCATTACCAAAAATCCCATTGTAGCTTAAACCCATTCATTCCAAAAAGTGCGACTTGCCTCAGAGAGGCTTTTTGTCCATGACTTTAGCTTTTTTTTATCAGAAGTTTGCTTTCTGAGGTGATTCCTTCTAGTGTTGAGGCCGTAAATGATCTCCATATGCTTCGGGCAATTAAACAGACTATACAGAACAAAGAACAGACCCAAGGGAATTTCACAGACAAACTACGGAGAAAACCGGAAAAAAACAAAAGAAATAAATAAAAACAAAAAACGTTGCCAGAAGTTGCAAACAATGCTCTGAATTCATTCCTAGTGAGAATCCTATTGAGATGTGTGAATATTGGCATGCAAAACTTCAACAAGGTTCAATCGGAGCACAATTTACTTGAACGGGCTTTATTTATTTAATAAATAATTAAATAAAAATTTCCCACAAACAAAACTTGGCGGAGGGATAAAATGAGTTTCAACATCTGGGTATTTGTCGAAATTGGCTCATATGATTCACTGGGAATATCTTAACGTAATACAAACATCTTCTGGCAATAAAAACATGAAAAGACCCGTTATTTTAAAAAGAACGAAAAAATTTCAAATGGGTAGTCCCAGATTTCAAGGTGAAATCTAGGGACACCACTAACTCTTTGTATGTAGAGCCTAACGCTTGTCAAAGAAAGGAGAAATCAAGACAAAACAAAAACCTTCTAATACACGTGTTTTCATACAAGTTGTCAAACAATGTGCTACTTAAAACCACATTAAGTTAAGCAAGATAAAAACACACCACTTCACTTCACACTATATTGTAGGGTTTCGAAAGAGGGTACGTCCCTATCCGCTCAACTGGAACATAACCCCTTTGGCATAACGTCTTAAGCTACAACAATGGGAGTGATTCCAGGAACCCTAAAGTAATCCACTGAGTAACCTCGTGGATGAAACATGAAGTGCTCCGCTTACCCACTTGACTAGATTTCACATTGTAAGTTAGAGTCAAAGTTGTCTGTATTGCGAACCCCGGTGTGGTACAACTGAACGCACTAGTTGCTCATTGTATCAAAAGGGGGTAAAGTAAAGCCGAGATACTCCCAAATCAATCAGTGTGACTCTTTGGGTAAATCGAGCTCGCTCTTAGACAACTTGTGACACCTAGTTGAGAGATCTTATTAGGGAAGCCATTCTGTCTTGGAGCCCACTTTGTTAGTCCATTGTCGCGTCAAGCCATCACAAAGTGACGACTCACTTGGAGTCTGAACCTTGTTTCTCAAACAAGGCAAAGAGCCCACGTAAGTTTGAACTAAGTGTCTTTCATCACGAAATTAAACGACGTCTCACTTAGCTCGGTTTCTTTCTCGCCTTTGAGACGAGGCGAAACTCTGCCCAAGTGGCGCTTAGTTTATTTTCATTATTTTGATCTATACCCTTGCATTCTCGCCGCCCATTTTTTTGGAGTGACAAGGAAGCATACCTCGCGTGTTTTATCAAAGATAGTACTCGCCACTTTTTGTCTGTTTACACCCATCCATGTTTTCCATATTTGGGTTGTTAAATGTTTAAAGTGCGCAGGTACGTTTTCATGTCTTTGATAGTTCTTTGATCTTGATTTCAGGATCATCTTCACTGCTGCGATTTTAGTTCATCATTTATCTCTCCTTAAGTTGATTTTTTTGCTCGCATTCTAGTCACACAATTTTGGTACTTACGTCGTGTTTTCAATTTCTTGAGAACTTGATATAAATCCTTGATTCTGCAGATTACGCTGCTCATGCAACTAAAAACTTCTTGTTATACTCATACTTCGCCGTTTGAGTTCGCGTCATCTAAGCCTATTTTTTTTGAGTGTCGATATTGCCTTCTATATACCGAAATAACGTCATCTTGATACTAACACCTTGCTTGTTTGGCTAATGTATCAGGATAGTGTTGTTAAGCAATACATATTTGCAACTTCCATTTTCAAAAACTTAGCTTTCATCGGCATTCGAACTAGTTTTAGTATACCTCATTGAGAGATTGCATCAATACCACTTTAATATTTAGGCCTTGTTAGAATTCTAACTTGACCTACGTATTGATACGATATTGTCACTATCCGCTTTGGACCCTTCACCGAAATCATAGTTAGGGTATAAGCTTGGCGAAACAACAATTTGAGTGATCGTTGCATTTGAGTGTTCATATGAGTGTTCTTTGAATCATAAAAACAACTGCATAACGTTACTTCTAGAACACACTAGGTTATTTCAACATCACATCAAGCGACTTGCACAAACATACACCTAGGTTTCACATAAACCTTGAAAGCATTTAGACAAAATCTAGTATCGCTTTAACTAGTAATGCCTAGAATCATGAAGATGGTGTCCAAACCAAACGATCGTGACTTAGGAGAAAATCCTTTTGAATCATTCCCATTTAGCGGAAACAACTTAGCACCTCTCTTTTCACAGTCAAGGACACAAAGCCGTTGATTGATCATAGCGGAGAGGAGTCTGACTCTTCTGAAGAACAACACCAATTAGACCTAGGTCGCTTTGACGAACTCCTTTATTACAACAGGGATCAAGTACTCATGCAAGAGTCTTAGAATTAGGGCTAAGCTTCCACAAGAACGCAAAGCGGAAACTAATGTCATTAATCATAAAACAGAAGAATGAAGATCCCTCTTAGACATAGATAACCCCTTTGACATGGGGTACACTTCTACTTCTGGTCAACATCATAACACCAGTTGAAGGAGACCCATCCAAGCCACTTGGTGATCCACGACGACCTTATTACAAAGATTCACGTAAAGTGAAGATTGAGCGCAAAGCCTCACCACCTCCCGGGTTCGATGAGGAAGAGGATCCTTTAATTGAAGAAGAGATCCTTCAAAAACAGATCCTAAAACTGAGCTAAAAATTAGCAAACTTAGGCTCTTCAAATAGGAATGTATACAAAGACAAACTCAAAATGAAATCTAGCGAGTTCCACTTTGATCCGTATAGTGACACAAATTTTAAAGTGGCGAAGGCACAAAGACCAATGTCGCCTACCAAAGAACAAATCATTGAATGGGAATTACAATCAATGAAAGACACATTTACTACGCTACAAGAAGGAAACATAGGACATAATAGGAAATATTTGTATGAAGAACTATGCCCTTACCCCTTCGATAAGGACATGTTACGGCAACCCTTCCCAAAACATTTTACCGTTCCTAAATTCGATAAATATAAGTGCAAGGGTGATCCTCGTGATCACATCAAAGACTTTTATATGGCTTGCCAAGAGGTTGCATACAGCGATAACTTCTTAATACGACTCTTCCCTCATAGCCTAGGGGCATTGGGATTGGAATGGTTCTTTAGCATACCCAAGGGCTCCATTACAACATGGCCCGCGTTAGCAAAAAAAATTGTACGGCATTATTCCTACAACATGGAAAATGATATCACAATGAATGACCTCTGCAATGCAAAACAAAAGCCCAACGAGACATTTGCATGAGCTTTTTACAACGATGGCGAGGGTTGGCAAGTCGTTTCCCTTGTGCCTTGCCAGAAAAACAGCTAGTAAGCATATTTGTGCCTAACTTGAACCCAAAGATAGCCTTCCATTTACAAATGCACTGTGGCTCTAACTTCGAAGAAGTTATAGAGAAGGGCAGTCAAATCAAAAAGGCCCTCATCGCAAAGGGAACACTTAAACCGGTTGTCAAAGACAAACATGAAGCAAAATCCTTAGATAAACCGAAGTTCTTCAACAAAAACAAACATGTCATTGGAGATGGCATTACGGACTCCAAGAGAGTCCAAGCCATGCAGACTGGTCCGCTTTTAAAGCTCTCACAAGGACCTCGTCCCAAGGCACCCACCAAACGTGAGTTCATGCCATTAACAGAATCCCTATCTGCCATACTAAAACAGTTAGATAACGTAAACATGGTGGAGTACCCAACCGCGATGGTACCATACCCAGAAAATGCTCCAAAACCCGTTTGGTTCAAAGAACATGAGTACTGTGACTTCCACCGTGTTAAAGGGCACAAGACAAATAGGTGTTTGAGACTACGCCATTACATACAAGACCTCATTGAAGAGGGTAAAATCGCGTAGATTCTCCCCCGACTCAAGACAAGGGCCAAATGAGAAAATGGGTATCTTTAAAGAGCCCTTTCCTAACCATGCAGATAAAAAGAAAAGGAAGCCAAATCATGGACAAACTTCCAATGACTATAGGACTGCCGCTTATATTTATCCCACTAATGATAGTCCCTTCGATTCCCTCATAGGATGTATCCGTTCATCTGATGAACAGGTCAATACTATCAGGATCTTAGAAAAGAGTTGTGCAGTAGGGACGAGACATGCTCGTTTAATCATACTAGAACCCCTACCTATCCCTCAGGAAGGTCAGTACAATTTGATAGACCAGTTAGAGAAAACACTGCTAGGATATCAATTTTAGATCTCCTCAAAATCTCTACTGCCCATAAAAACATACTTTATAAAACACTGCAAAGTTTGAGAGTCTCAACCGATGTAGATCATGCACACCTCCAAGCCATGATTGCGCACCTTGACTCTAACGATCATATCAGTTTTGATCGCGCTACAATCCTACGTAACAACCTAGAACACAACTTACCCTTATATCTAAAAGTAGTTGTTACCCGTCGCAAGATTAAGAGAGTACTTGTGGACAGTGGATCTGGTCTAAACATTTGTACTTTGAAGGCGGTGTGAGCGAGATAGGCCATTCGAGAGACGGATCTAGGGGCCAAAACTATTACGATCACGTCTATGATAATGAGGAGCGAGAGTCAATAAGGACTACGGTGATTCCAATGAAAGTAGGGCCGACTTGTCATGATACTGCGTTCCATGTCCTTAACTTGGATCTACCATACAACATGCTCTTAGGATGCCCATGGATCCATGCCATGCTAGACCATTCCTTCAACTTTCCATCAATGTATCAAGATGTGCCAAAGGACGAGATAATCACCATTCGGGGTGATCAGAACCATTTACACATTCGAGAGCCTTGCACGCTTTTTCTCATGCGCACTTATGAATGCCCTTCTGCAAACATTGTTGTTCCTTTGCAAACAGAGGCTATCAAGGAACGTGTGGATCCAGATTCACTCACTCCTTGCAATCAAGACTTTCCTTCATTGGTCAACCCCTTCGCATCATGGGAGGCAACGTCAGCAAAATATGGCTGTGCAAGTCGTTCACCCTTGAACAAGCTTTATTAATATCAGATTTATCAGTGTCGCCCAGGACACGTGGAAAACCCTATTTTTAGTTCAAAAGCACTCGGGATCAATGCCCTAAACCATTGGAGAAGTTCATTCCTAGTGGTTTCTTATCTGAGGAAAAGATGTTAGGGGATCCTACTAACAGAGTGCCAGAAGGTACCATGGCTTCATGCCATCAGGCACCCCAATATGTCAAAGGCCACCGCATGATGTTTGTCATGGGTTACAATGGGCTTGGATGTGGTATCAATGCTGCAAGGCCAATTGGAACCCATTCCTATCCCTCACTTCAAATCAAACAAGCATGGTCTTAGAATAAGACCTCATAACGATCCACTCTTTGAGATTGATGTCACCTCTTCCGAACATGAGGACGACTCATCTTGTTCAAATAGCGACGTGGATTCCCAATTTAGCCTCTACGAGGATCTTGCCTCCACTAACCTATTCCCTGATTCAACTGTCCTTACCTTATCCGGATCCAAGCCTCAAACCAATTACCAAATAACCCTTATATATCCCAAACTTGTAGATTGGGATCAACAATTTCACGTGCCAATCGATTTCTTTGAGAACAAAGAGGCATTTGCAGAATTCATGGGACTCGGGGATTCTATCCCAGTTGGGGATCACAAGAAAGGCTTGCAATTCAGCTAGACACTGTGCATACTTTGGAGAAGAAGTGAGACATGTGGACGCTTGAATAAGAAGGTCGTAAGCAAGAGTAAGGATGCTCCAAAGAAACCTTGTGCAAGGAATAAATGCAAGTCTCATAGCAACAAACTTTTTGAAGCACTTGTAGACAAACAGAACGAAGAACCTATGGACAAAATGGTCTATCCGTTCAAGGATGATGACGAGCTACCTAAGGAGGTTGACCTTACTCTTCCCCCTGATCCTACGCGGATGGAAGATACCTCTAAGATGCTTGTGGAAGAAACCATTAGTGTTAACATTGGCTCGGAAGAGGAACCTAGAATGATAAAGTTGGGAGCTTCACTCTCAGCTCAAGAACAAAAGGTTTTTGTGGAGCTATTAAGAGAATATGGAGATATATTTGCATGGTCATACGCTGATATGCCTGGTTTGGACCCGCTGACTTGGTCGTGCACAACCTCGTTGTGCACCCAGACACCAAACCCATCAAACAGAAGTTAAGAAAGATGCATCCTAAAATTGCACTCCTTGTCAAAGAGGAACTAGAGAAATTATTAGTTGTTGATTTCATTAAGCCCATTGACTATTCAGATTGGATATCCAACATAGTCCCTGTGCAAAAGAAACCTGTTGGCATAAGGATCTGCACCGATTTCCGTGACATCAATAAAGCATGTCCCAAGGATGACTTCCCCTTGCCTAACATTGATATGATCGTTGATTCCATTGCTGGTTATGAAATGTTGTCCTTAATGGATGGATTTTCAAGTTATAACCAGATTCAGATTGCAGAAGAAGACCAACATAAAACAGCTTTCATCACCCCTTGGGGAACATTTTGTTACAAAGTCATGCCTTTCGGACTCAAGAATGCCAGGGCCACCTATCAGCGTGCAATGACTATCATCTTCCATGACATGATGAATGACATCATGGAAGATTACGTTGATGATATTCTAGCAAAGTCCAAAAGTAGAGGAGAGCACCTTGAAGTGTTGAGACGTATTTTCCAGCGTCTCCGGGATTACAAGGTATGCTTGAACCCCAAGAAGTGTGTCTTTGGCGTTTTGTCAAGAAAACTCCTAGGTTTCATCGTCTCACAAAGAGGGATAGAAGTGGACCTGCAAAGGTTACGACTATCACAGAAATGCCTCCACCTACAACTCTCAAACAACTGAGGAGTTTACAAGGGAAAATTCAAGCAATCCGTCACTTTATTTCACAACTTGCAGATAAATGCCATCCATTTACACATCTACTGAAAAAGGATATTGCATTCAACTGGGGACCAGATTGTCAAAAAGCATTTGCATTGTTAAAACAATACCTTGTCAACCCACCTGTACTCATGCCGCCTACCCTGTGAACCTCTCCTCTTGTACATCTCAGCTACCTGGGCCATATATTGGTGCACCGCTTGCCCAATATGACCTGGACCACAAAGAAAGGGCAGTTTATTATCTTAGTCGCACCTTGATTGCCTACGAGCTGAATTACCCGCAGATTGAAAAGGCGCAGCATGATCGTTTTCACCTTTAAATTTCGCCATTATCTCCTTAACAACAAAACCAAGCTAATATCTAGAGTTGACCCTCTCAAGTACCTTTTATCCAAACCCTCCCTTACAAGAAGAATGGCTAATTGGATCATTCTCCTAAGCGAATTTGATATTGAGTTTGTAAATCAGAAATCTTTGAAAGGACAGGTATTGGTTGATCGCAGAAGCTCCTCTAACAGGAATGGAACCTTTGTGTCTGGATTTGCCCGATGCATCCATGATGTATATTGAAGAGTCCGCATAATGGCAAGTCCATTTTGATGGATCATTCACCTTCCACGGATCAGGGGCAAGGGTAGTGCTCATCACTCCCACAGGTGAGGTTATCCCAAGAGCATTCCGTTTGGGATTCCCTTGCACTAATAACATTGCAAAGTATGAGGCACTCATTGTTGGTCTCAAGTTGGCTATCACTTGGAATATCAGATAGCTACGCGTCATTGGGGACTCCCAACTTATCATTAAACAAGTTAATGATGAGTATAAGGTTAAAGATGAAAAACTTATTCCATACAAGAAATTGGTTGAAACCTTGAAAGAATATTTTACATAGATTGTCTTTGAGCAAAATCGAGGTCACATAATAGATCAGACCGATGCTATGGCTACAATTGGATCTCTCTTACGCATTCCACCTTAGGAGAGCAAAATGCCATTCTTTATAGAGCATTTACAAATACCCGCATACAACATGTCAAAATCTTGTTTGGCATGTGAAATTGTTGGTCCATTCTCCCTTGGTATGACCCTATATTTAGATACCTACAAGATGGCACATTTCCCAAGACATTACCCATTCTAAGAAGAAAGCCCTCATCCGTCGTATAGCCCGTTATACCCTCCTAGGAGGAACCCTTTATCGTCGTGGCTACGATGGGAATTTGCTTCATTGTTTGGATGTTATTGACTCGTCCACGCTATTAAGGAAGTACACGGTGGTATTTGTGGAGCACACACTAGTGGTATGGTCTTGGCTAAGAAGCTCTTAAGGGTAGGTTATTATTGGCCCACCATGGAAGTAGATTGTTGTAATTTCGTCAAGAAATGTGAGCTATGTCAAAAGTATGGGAACTTGATACATGCACCAACACAAAGCCAGGCTTTTGGCCTATTATGCAACACCTTGGCCGTTTTCTAAATGGGGCTTGGATCTCATAGGGAAGCTCCATCCTTCTTCGATGGCCACACCCACATTATCACCGCCATCAAGTATTTTACTAAATGGGTAGAGGTTGTGCCTCTTACTTATGTCACTGGTGCACAAATTTCCAAATTCATCATGAACCATCTCATCTGTCGTTATAGTATCCCTTCTACCATTGTCACTGATAATGGTAAATCCTTCAAGAATAAAACGGTTAAGACATTGTCAACGTTTCCATATTCAACTCAAGTGGTCTACCCCTATTACCCCCAAGGTAATGGACAAGCGAAGCTACCAATAAAACCCTTATATGGATCATGGAGAAAATGGTAAGTAAGACTAGTCGTAATTGGCACTTACAGATACATCCCGCCCTCTGGTCCTATCGAACCTCCATCCGCACTCCTACTAGTGCAACCCCATATTCCCTAGTTTATGGCACTAAAGCCATCATACCCTTGGAAGTGGAGCTTCCCTCCCTGAGAATATCTCTTTGGGACTATCTTGATAAAGATGAAGACTATAGAGTTGCTCGGCTAGCAGAGCTAGAACTGTTGGATGAAAAGCGGATAAGAGCGCTTAATCACCTCAAGGTCTACCAAAACAAAGTATCAAGAGGATATAACAAACGGATCATTCATCATGAATTTGATGTAGGTGATCTAGTGCTGAAATAAAATCGAAGAATACCGTCAAAGACAAAGAAAAGAAAGGTAAGTTTGAGGCCAACTGGCTAGGGCCTTATGTGGTGGTTTTTAAATATGGGTCGGGGCTTATAAACTAGCATATTCAGATGGTGAAGAACTTAGGAACCTATGAACGCCATGCATCTCAAGCGGTTCTATGCTTAAGCATGGTGTGAATATCAAAAAAGAACTAAAAAGTAGAAAAACAAAGAAAAAACAAGCAAAACATGAAAAATTTGAGAAAACAATAAAGAAAAAACAGGTCATCCACATGTGAAAACCACGCAATTGTGGCGCAATGGGCAGGTCTTTGGGTGAAAACCGGTTTCCGGCGCTCAAGGAGGATTCACGGTCACAAGTTACTCTTGCATCAAGACAGGTAACCCTCACCACTTTCTAGAAATAACTTCCTTTGCTAGGTCTAGGAACCCTACCGAATCCATCTTCATTGAGCCGTGATCTGGCTTATTTACTCTTATATCTGCATGAAGGATGTGCCTTTGAATATTCCCATCTAACATTGGGGGCACCTTCACATTCCACTTTCTCATACATATGTGCATGGTATTCTGCCCTTTATATATTCCCACATCACTGGGGCATCCGTGCTTCTTTATCCTTGTACATTGCTTTCAAAACATGAGCTTAGAAAATACAAAAATATTTAGAAAAAGATATACAAAAATCTAAACATTCAGAAAATCCCCCCTTAGAATGAAGCTACACCAACTTCCCAACATTGTCTTAGGGAACCGAAAACAATGTGAACAGTAGCCTTGAAAACTTATCTTTCAAGATAACCCAAAAACATTAGAAAATATATCAATGTTGTCCTGCAAAAACAAGGTAATGATTAAATTGCTTTTAGTTGTCGGTTTGTATAGTTTTGGTTGTATATTTGTTTAGTTTTGTTAGCTTTTGTTTGTGTGTTTGTTTACTGCACATCTGTTGTTATCACATCTACCATCTATCATTCATCACATATAACACCATCTGATACATCATATATACAAAGAATGTTAAGTTTTACATCATGCATGTATACTAAGCTAATCATCACATATTGTATCATCAATGGGGGCAAGAGAGGTTACGCATGATCACAAATCTATCCCCCCGCACCAATATCATCTAATATCATCCCAAAAGCTAGTATCTACCAAAATATCTCACATACAAAACGTATGATATCATCTCTTCACCCTAGGGCATTTTTAGATATTTTCGAGCACTTCTTGTCTTCTTTTTTAATCTATGGCCATGATTATGTTTAAATAATTTTCGGGGCATTTTATGCCACCAAAGACCCCGTTCTCTTCACCTGGGGGCATTTTCGCGCCGCTTTTAGGTGACCTTCCATTTAAAAATTCCTTTGACCGATCAAAAATTTAAAAAGTATGAAACCATTCAAAAAGTCAAAACATCGTAAAACTTTGAAAATGGACTAAAATTGGTAAAAGCTCATTTACTGACTGAAATCTGTGTCTCTCGCATGGCACTCATCTCGTATCTTGCTGACGTTTTCACATGTTTTGAAACGACTCGCGGATCACCTAACTCTACAATCATTTACAAAAGCTACGTTGCTTACTTCGTCTGTACTTTAGGGCACTATCAGTTGCCTGGTACTGTTTTCATCGTGCACATTGCTTTTCCATTGGACCCAAGTGTCCTCCATCATTTCCCTTGCATACACAAATTGCTTGGGGCATCATTTTAAAGCCCTTGTCGTTTATCAAAACATTTGGGACTACATCTCAATAACAAATTATTTGTGTAACTATCTTGAACGTTGTTCGTTTGCGTGTGTGATTGTACTTATTTCCCTGTTAGATGAGTTTGTTTACTTCTCATATTACATTGCATGTTTGTATGTTGCATGGAGTTGTTTTAGCAAGGGACGAGTTGTTTGTATCTTGGCTTTTCATGTCATTTTACGCTTCCATCGTATGCTTACATTTTAATAAGGACCAATGATGAGGATTCTAAGCAAAATGATGATTAAACATTGTTTACACTGGTTTGTGGATAGCTCAATATCCTCTTTTCTTGTTGTTTTCTCATCTTCTCTTCACACTTTTCTTTCTTTTGTTCTCTTTTCGATCGTCGATCGAGTTCTTCCATCACCCCATCGACACTCGAGGGGGCATCCCTTTAGCTAACTAATTTTTCTTCTACCCCTTCAAAAATTTTCATTTGCTTATGTTTGTCTACTTTCTTTGAAGTGACGTAGCTTACGTCACCCCAAAGAGGGGCAAATGTAGACATCTGTAGTTTGATCAAAACACTATTATTCCTAATATTGCACTAACTATTCTCCTTCTTGTAAATTGACGACATACCGTCAGTTAGACCTATCTAACTCCCCTCTTACGACACTCTTTTGGTCATATTCCTCTTGTAAATCAATTAAGCAGGCTAATATAGTCTTTTATTGACTAAACCATCTTCTCATTCCCTTCTAGAATACTTCTACTAGCTTTCTAGACTATCAATCCATTTCATTGGATTGATTAGACCTCTCAAAACCCTAATTCCTCTCTAAACATGATTAACTAGCCTAACCTAGTTTAACTAGTCCTAACCATGATTAACCTCTTCTAAACCTAGTCAAATCTTCGACTCCTAATTAATTTTTGGCTTATCCTTTAGTCCCACATGCACCAAAATTCCCCACTTTCCCAAATGGAAAACTATAAATAGCCCACTACCCCCTCTCATTTCTAAGAATTCTCCTTCTTTCTAACATAAACTATAGCATTATCTTTGGATTAAGAGCTTATTGCATTTCTTTTATTGAGTTATTGCTTTGTCATTGCACTACACACACAAGCATTGAGTAAATGGGAAGAACCATTGGCCTTGAAGCCATTAATGGTGAGCTCTCATTCTCATAATCACAAACTGATTGCTTAAATCCTTATTAGGTTCATTTATTTAAAGCTTTTAAGAGTAGAGGATTACTAAATATGCTAAATTTGTTTGTTTATTTCCATATTAATGTATGCAAAGTGATGAATCCTTATTTATCTCTTATCTGATGGTCCACTGAATAGTTGTTAAGAGCCTTTGGGGTTTCTTTAGAGATTCTTACCCCATGTCCATGGCTTTTGCAACTTTTCATTGAACACACTCGCCAAAACTTTGAACAACCAAATACTTGCAAGGAAAACTCGCCAACTCGGAATCGCAGAGTATTGGCAAATATTCAGTGAATATTCGCCAATACTTGGCAAGTCCGAGCATTAAACTCGTTTGACGCAGAATACGTGGAAAAATGCTGAAAAGACGTTGAAATTTGTCTTTTTAAGGCAACACACCCCTTCATTTCTAATCACACAACCATTGAGCATCATTTGCATGAGTTGAAGAGATTTTATAGCGAATTCGAAGAGCAAATTTGAAGAATTTCATTTGGAGGTAAGTTTTTTTTTTCTTTCTTTTCAAGAATGCAAATTCATTCTATATTATTTATATATTGTATCCAAATATGATTTGCAATTTTAAATGCATTCAATTCAATTGCGAATAATTTTAATAGTTATTAATTTATTCATGTTTGTTTATCATCGTTAATGAATGAAATTGCCAGAATGTATTGTTGTAAATGTTATTTTAATTTTTAAAGAATGTATTCTTGTTCGTAGGATTTGCAATTATAAATTTGAAATTACGGTTAAATAGGGTTATAAAGCCAATTTTTAATTAAGTTTACGGTTTTTAATTTTTAAACGTACATTGTGTTGCAAATTAGAGCTTAGCAATGGCATCATGATTCGGCATCTAGGTCAGCATCACTAGTAGGAACCGTTCCCGCTAATGCCCATACCATTGCTTGGAAGTATGTTATACGTGGAGCGAGTTTAGGTACGGTGGTTTGCAATTTATGTTGGAAAACATTTTCTGGAGGCATCAATCGCTTGAAGTATCATCTTGTATGTATTGTTTGTTTGGATGCTGTGGTATGTCCCCATGTTATAGAAGAGACAAAACAAGAGATGAAGGCAGAGATGGAGGAGAAGAAACTAGAGAGGGAAAGGATGCATGCAGCCATAACATAAGCCATTAGACCTAGAATGGTAGGGAATTCAAAAGACGATGCGTCAACGATTGTGGGTCAGTATTGCGATCCACGCATATGAAGTGAAACGGATACGAAGCAAAAGAGGCACATCTACTTCATCAAGTTCAAGCAAAGAGATACATATCTTTTTGTACCAAGAAACATACCTGGGCACAACCTTTGCTGCAAGGTACAAGTTGGAACAAAGATGTGCTCGAGGAAGAGAGAAAGCATGTGCAAATTTTAGTACTACAACAATCTTCCTTTTAATGTGGTAAAGAGCCTATATCTTGGGAGTACTTGGTGACAAACATCTAGTTACGGGAAAGAGTACAAGGCACCATCTCCAAAAGACTTGCGTGGGAAATTGTTCGAGGTGCAAAGTGGCAAATGCAACAACAATCCTAGAAGATCAAAAGAAGCAATGGCAAAATATGAATGCACCATTCTTTCAAATGGGTGGACAGATGGAAGGAACCACACTCTCATCAATTTTTAGCGGCTTCAAATAGTGAGATGGTATTTTTCAAGTCAATTGATGCCTCTAACATAATAATAAATGTGGACAATTTGAGTCTTATGTTGGAGAAGGTCGTATTAGAGGTGGGTATCCAAAATGTTGTGCAAGTTGTCACAGACAATGCAGCAACATATGTGGCGGCTAAGAGACTACTACAAGAGAGGCATCCATCACTCTTTTGGACTCCTTGTGCGGCTCATTGCCTTGACCTTCTTTTGGAGAAAATAGACAAAATTGATTGGGTGAGGTCGGTTATAGAAGATGCAAGAAATATAACCAAGTACATATATAATCACCCTTAGGTTCTCACTTGATGAGAGAACACACCAGGGAAAAGAGCTTGTGCAAGCCAGTGTCACAAGGTTTGCAACAAACTTCTTGACATTGCCAAGTATTTATAGTTTGTTATCATCATAAAAGCAAATGTTTGTGAGTCAAGCATGGCTAGACTCACAATATTTAAAGAAAGCCGATGGAAAGAGAACTGCAAAGATAGTTTTTAATGATGTCTTTGCAAAGAGAGCTATAGAGATCATATAGGTGATTTCAAACTTCAATTTAAATTTCAAGTCGATTCCTTTCTTTTAATTTGTTAAATTATAAATATATTGTTATTTACTTTATTTGTAAGTTTTTAACTTTAAATTTTAATTTGTGTAGTTGTCAAAGTCGTTGGTAAGGGTTTTACGCTTGGTTGATTGAAAGCAAAACTTGATGGGGTACATTTATGAGGCCATGGATAGGGCCAATAATGTCCCTTCTAGGGAATCAAACGAGAAAATGGGGTTTGGACTCAAACCCCTATCATTTCCATTTTAGAGACTAGCGGACTTAAAGATGTTAACCCATTTTTCCTCCTGTGGGTTTAAGGAAGCTTGGATGACATTTTCTAAGTAGATATTTTCATTATTATCATGTATTCATATTGAGAAGCCAAGCGCTCCAATAGAAAAACTTATTCAATAAGAATATAAATTATTTTGAGCATGTAGGCTCTACAAACAAATTATTAGATAATTAAAAGGTACTTATTATAAGGTCCGATATAAATTATGATGTAGCACCCTTATGTTATAAAAGGAGGATGCTTTAAGCCATTATGTGGTATATTGAATCTTATTATTTCTTCTAGGTAAAGGTTGTACCTTTCCTTTCTCTCTCATCAAGGACGAAAACACTTGGTTGAGACCACTTTAAGGACGAAAACCCTTGATAGTGGAACTTTTCTTGGGGACAAAACCCTCAAGCAAGGATATTTGGAATTATTGAATATCTTAAGGTATTTGGAGCTGATATCTTTCTATCTAGCCCTAGGCGACTTGCATCATGAGCATTTTGGAGGTGTTTTGATGGATGTATGGTATGATTCTTGCATGAATGGACTTGTACTAATTTTTAAAGGTGAAAGCAATCATTTCTTTACATGTTTGAGCCACTAATTCAAGTATTTCCAAGAGGGGTGAATTGCTTGTAAGGCAGGTTTGGCATGTTTGGGTGGATGTTTGGGCAAATTGATTTGATATTTGCATTTTTCATATTTTTAAACCCCAAGATCCCAAGTTTCGTGAATTTTGGAGCTTCCTAGGTAAAGTTATGAATTTTTAAAGTAATGTATAAATCCCGCATATGAGGGTGTATAGAAAAAGCGTACCTTCATTTCTCGGGGCACTAAAAATTAGTTTTCCTTCAAATTTTGATTGCTAGTAATTAATCATAATTTTTGAGCTTGATTGGGCACATTTTCAGTGATTTTAGGGCATCCAAAAGTGAGTGGGAGTTCTCAAAATAGGTCGCTGCCCTAGGCAGGGAAAAATTGCAAATTTCAGTGTGCACTTTCAGTCTTATCCAACCCTCAAAAGTCTGATTACAGCCATCTAAAAATTAATTTCAGTCATCTCTCATTCAACCCTAGCTATTTTCCGAAAGTCACCCAAAAACGCACATTACAACCCCAATCACAACTTCTGATTTTTGTTACAGCCACCTATCAATCACTTCAAACCCTAGTAGAGCAAACCGAAAATGCCATTAGCAACCAAGAGCGATCTGAATATTTATGACAGTAAAAGGATTCATATGACAAACAACAATATCATCACTTAACCCTAGCAATGAATCTGATTTTCTATTTTCTAAGGCAGCGAACTGTATGGACTCTTCAAGATAATATTCTCATGCAATATAGATTGAAAACCAATAGAAAAATATCCCAAACACTTGAAGTCCATCAAAATGAAATATTGAGCAAATATATATTTTATAAATTTAATTCAAGTGCAAACACAGCTGAAACTTCAAAAATTCATAACACCATCAATACTTGGAGTTTCAACACAAACAAATGCTCAAAATGATCTTGGAGAGACCAGCTATCAAATAAAAATGAAATCACAATTTTTCAACCACGAAACCCCTCCAAAAGTGATCTCGAACTTCCCGGTGGGTGGATCAAGTGGAGGAAGGGTGCCAACACCATTGAAAGTGCCCTCCCTAGAGTAGAAGTGCCCTATGCACAGATAAACACCTTGTTCCAAAAATCTACCAGTAAAGTCCACTTGTGACTCCCAACTCCCGAATGAAGCCACCAATGCACACAAGAGTGTTTCCATCCCTAAGTGTGATCCTATTGCAGGTTTTCGTCCTTAATAGGTAATCAAGGAAGGGGTTCTGTCCATCAATGGCAAGAAGAAAAGTTGCACTAGCTCCAAATTCAAATAAATGTCACATGATGAGTGATAATGATCCCCCTCCTCCATTTGAACCTCTTTAAGTACCCTTCTTTGGCGCCAAGGATGAATTAGAAGATCAATCTTCATGACCGACCTCTTAATGAAGGGGGAAGTGCACTTTTAATCTTCACTTAAGAAGACCAACCTCATAAAAAGGAAAGAGTATTTCTTTATCTCCATTGTAGCTCTCAAGAAGACCAACCTTAATGAAGGAGAAGATAGAAGTTCCTTTTTGCTTTGTCATTCACCTATCACCTAATCGAATCACTCCAAGCCATAATTAGTAATCAAATAAATAAGGAAAATACAATCACTTACAATTATGGCAATGTTCACCTCCCTTGCTTTCCTTCCTTGAAGCCCACATGGAAGGTGGAATGGGCCCAAGGCCTTCATAGTGACTAGCGTGGAAAAGGGGACATTACAGTCCTCCCTTCCCAAATTTGTTTGCCCTCAAGAAAATGCAAACTCATATGCCCATGTATCATCATATCAAGGTGGACGAACATGTTGTAGCGCTCCCATAATTTGGATCCTGTGCTGTTAAATGAAGGAGCTTCAATCCAAACAAACTCATACCTTTGTTGCCCCTCTCTTCATTGAAGTCTTCTTTATCTTCCACTTCAAAAACAATAGTGACATTTCTTTCCTTTGCGTACTCAGCTATACCAAAATCTCTCCAAACTGTTGTAGCTTCCATCATAGAGCAAGGAATGGATGGATAATCAGCTTGACCAACTATCCCTCTTGTTACAAGATGCAAACCAGATTGTGCATTGGCTGGAAACAAGTTACAACAGCCATAAAATACTTGAGACCTTATCCAAATCAAGGTTATCGGGTTTGATTTATTTGTTTCTTCCAGCTGTAACCTTTTTCCAAGTTATCCCATGATGAAATCCTTCCTAAAAGTGCATGCTTGTTGTTGCCCATGACTGCTAATGAAAGTCCCAAATCTGATTCTTGCATGTTCAGCCATATGACAATGGCACAACTACCAAACTAAAATCTTATGGAAAAAAGCAAATTTATGAGTAGTGTAGGCACTGAAAATTGTCTTACATCAGTTGAAAAATTAAAAACAACAACTCTACAATTGAAAACAGCAGATACATTGGCCCTTAGTTCAAAATTATTACAGCCCATACTTACCCCAACTTGGTGTAGAAGATGGCTTTCAACAAGAAAGCTCCATTTTGCACATAATTCTTCAAATGTCCCTAGAAGAAACTAATACCGTATATGCCTGAAACTAACCAAAAATTATCACCATAGAGTACCTTACCTAATAAGAGTAGACCCTTGCTTGTCTCTACGCCTTGAATGCTCTGCGAATATGCATCTTCCTTCTTTGTGGTAGCCATCCTTGCGGGAATAGCTCTCGGGGTTGAGGACTGGAAGGAGTGACTCGCATAGATTCCTCGCCATCCACATAGATATATATGGCGAGGTGATCCATTGAATTGCCCTCTCTATTCCATGCGATTGATCCATATAATACATACCCTCTCCCAAATTTCTATCTATCTAGATGCCCTTCCCGGTAATCACCGAGAAGGAAGAGTGAAGGGGGATTGGGACACTTATAGATAGATGGCACGGACGGGAGGGAGCAAGCTATAAGCAGCATCAACATGCTCTACCTTGAAGTATTGCCTTCTTCTTGAATTCCAACATGAGATGTAAACAATGCATACCACTAGTTACGCTCAGCTCTTGTTGATTGATGTTACCTTGTTGATTTTGGATTCCAAATGTTGCCTCCAAGCTGCCCCATTGAATTTTCTTCACAAATTGGTTTGGATCAAACCATAGGAGTGTGGATGAGTGGGTGTAATAGCCATGTACAACTCTAAAGTTTTTCCGATATTAGAAACACCAAAGATGTTGGAATGTTGGCTTTGCTTGATCTCAATGAGTGAACCCTCTTACACATCTTATTAAGTGGAAAGAAAGTCTCCAAACCTACCCATCTCTTGTTGTAATATCCCCTTTTGGGATATTAATTAATTTTTATTAATCTACTTGCAATAGAAGCAAACTTAGAAAAAAAAACCATTCTAGGTTCACCTCAACTAACCAAAGTGTTGTTGCTTTCAATACAACCCAAATGGGGTTGGAGTGAGCCAAGGTAAGGGTTCAGATGGACTATCTAGTTAGAATTTGCACTTCTTTAACCAATAAACTTGCAAAAGTAGAAAAATAAATTTAATATGCCAAAAATAGCTGAAAACTTCAAAATTCGATATCTTCCTTAACATGAACTCTTTTTGCATGAAACCAATTGCAGACTAAAGATAAAATTAAGATCCTTCAAATGAAACCACAATCAGAATTTTTAGTCAACTGTAACCCACTAAAACAACCCCCGAATCTGCAGAACAAGTCGCTAGGGTTAGGGAAAAATATGTAAATTGATTCCAGCACTTTCCCTTCACTTTTCAGCCCAATAAATGCAGTTTTTAGATCTGCAATTAATAGTTTATAACAGCAACTCAAAAATATTAGAAAACCTCTTTCAATGATTGCTAAAACCCTCTACACAAGTCGATTTAGCAAAGGTAATTACCAGCCACATAAATAAGCATAAAAATGGTCAAATCATGGCCATATCAATTAAATAAACAAGCTAGAAATTATCAGATTTGAACTTGCTTCAAATACCACCAATTTGCACCACAAACACCACCCAAACAAGTCGACTTGATGCACAATAATCAACTGCAAAAATCAGATTGAAATCCTCACACAAATCCCTCAAAAACCCTCATCAAACAAGCTCATGCACTCTCCAAAAATGGCGACTCACATATATAGAAGAAAGATGCAAATAACTTATCAATTCAAGGCTCAAGGGACACACACTTCACTCAAAGGTAGTGTTGAAGAACACCTTTTGTTTTAGATCATTAGTGGGCATACATCCCTCTTCAAACATGAAAGATAAGTTTGATAAATCACTGTCAATATGCGGAAAAAAGTACCCACATCTTCTTTCATATCTTTTTCCTTGCACATCCTCCAAAGTTCTCTCTCCATCTTGGGCACCAAAATCTAGGAGGGAATCTCATTTTAAAAAGTGCCTGGAAATCACACTCAAACCAAATATTAAATGCATAGGAAATTAAATTAAAAGATGCCCATATGAATCGAGCCATGCTTAGAATAAATCAATTTATTCTAAATAACAATCATTAAATAATTCCCAAAAAATATGACTTGCTTAGTCACTTAATTTACCTTTAAAATAAATAATTATTATCCCAAGGTAAAATCGAATTTCTCTCTTATTTTTTATTTGCACATAAAAATATATTTTTATTTTTAAATTTACATGTGCAAATCGATTTTCTCTTATTTTAATTTTTATTTGAAAAAGGGGACATTACACTTGTTGTCCATGAAAGATATGCAGCTACCCATATATAAATTTGGGAAGAATGCCCATCATGGTTGAGCATAGCATTTCCAACTCAAAATTCTTGGATATTAGTAACATAGGAAGAGTGCAACAACTGCAATACTTTAAATCCCTTTCAAACATCATATCAAACCCAAAGAGCTTCATCATAAATGTCAACCTACAGCTGTCCAAGGAGAGTACTATCCATCCAAAATATGAATTCAAAAAGAACATCTTACCATTCTCCCATACCAAGCTTCAAGTTGTGGCAACTCTGATTATCTTGATAACCTTGCCTTGGAGTGTAGAACTTGGCTTCAAGGAACACTCTAGGAGTAAACCCTTCACAACTTTGTTAGAATACATAACAAGTTCAAAATGATCCTTCATAAAATTTCTTTCTAGCCATATGCATGGAGTAGCAATATTGAATTCAACAAGGACTTCCTCTTTCTTATAACTCAAAGAATCAACCGGAACCCAAACTTTTATGTTCACATAATCTTGAACTTGCACGGAAAGATCTATGTGCCCTATGTTACTCAACGAGTTCTTCACATTATCACCAATTATATTATGAGGCATCAAACATGACATATGATCATTCTTTTCAACAAGTTGCCCATGATGACACAAGTATGGCAGCGACATAGGAGGAGATAAAATGTGATCATTTCTATCATACCTTAGGCTGTCAACAAAGAGTTCACCCTTTTTTTGTCGGTACTTGTTTGGAACATCTTCGGAACTCTCTTCAAGGTTATGAAATCCCTCAATCTTGCCCAAAGATTGATCGATGTTTGGGAAATTCCAACGAATTGTAAGCAATCATGAAGAATCGGAAGTGTTGTTCCTTCATGGACATACCCTTCCCTAACGTCATCCTCATATACTTCATGCAAATCTTATTTTTCTTCTCCATTTTTTTGTCACATGCCATCATTAGAAATCAAGGAAACATCATTGAATATCAAAGGATTTTTACCTTCCAACTCATGCTTCATGATTTCCTTCTCTTTCCTAGGCTCGTGCTTCAAGATTTCATCAAACCCTTGACCATTCATATTGTTGTTCTGAAAATCAATCAACGGCTCGTCCTTGGAAAGAGTGATGGGTACTTCTACCTCTTTCTTTGGAGATTCTATGCATCAAAACCCTTTTGATTCTTCATCTAGCAACACCTCTCCATGTTCTTCAACATGGTATTCTTGGGACTCCACCTCAAAACCCTCTTGCAGATCTGATTTATCTTTTTCTTCTTTAAAGAGAAACCCCTTTGGGTTTGGCTCATCAAGCGCTTTCTTGTAATGTCCAAAATGGACATATTTTGCCCTAAATGGATTTTAGGCAAACCCCAACCACTAAATGCAACTTATAGACAAAATACCAATGCAGATTTGAATTAAACATGAGAAGTGCGACTAGGGTTTATCAATAAACTCATACAAATCAGCCAATAAACTGTAGTTTTTCCACTCAAAACTGAAATACTGATTTTATAAGACTAAAATCTGAAAGAACATGAAGATTTCTGAGGTAAACAAGGCTGAAATAAATTGATTTAAGTCTGCAGACAAGCTGCCATGAACAAATCTGAAAATGGCACTTAAAGTCACCCAAAAATACTGAAAATAGGTTGCTTCAATTCATAAAAATTAGAATATGATATAGCAATACAAACTAGATTTGAAACACCGTCCAACAACTTAGATTTATGTAAGAGATAGGTCGCTCCAAGCTGAAATAATGTAGGAAACACAACTGCACTCTCTTCCCTCCAAACCCTTGTATCCAATCTGCAAAATCTTCTTCTATAACTGTTGAAATAACTAAAAATTTGTGCAAGCACAATGGACAACCTTGTATAGGAAATCCTCAAATGCTCTACAGGGGTTTTCGTCCTCGAGAGGTACATACTAAGGGTTTTCGTCCTCGAGAGGTACATACTAAGGGTTTTCGTCCTTAGAATAATTTATGCAAAGCTAAAAGCTTCAGATAAAATTCAAAATTTAGATAATGATCAAGTGTGTCTCCAACACAAGTCGACTTGTCCTTTTAAAGAAGGAAGTGACCCAAAGTAGCCACACATGAGAGCCAATCACTTTTGCCTTCATTAAATGTTTGCACCAACCATTTTTCCCTCCCAATGCAAGTCGCATTTTCCTTGAGGGAATAACTTTTGGCCCAAATGCTTTTTGCCTTTCTTTCCATTTATTTTGCCTCCTAGTGCAAGTCGCACTTTTCTAGAATTAAAAAAATTTAGCTAAGTGCTTTTATCATTTGGTACACTTTTCTAGGTTTTAATTTATTAAGTCCATTAATTTATTATAAGTGTTTTTAATAATGTTTTATTTTATTTTTGCACTTTATAATAAAATAATAGAACTTAAGTCTCCCTTTATTTTTCTCCTTAGCCATCGGGAAGACAAAATAGGCTAATGGTTTGCGACTAAGAAGGGGATATTACATTTCTTGTGATCTAGGGTTTGACCCTAGTATTTCCTCCATGCTTCGGCTATCCCCTTGTTGGAAGCATCAAATGTGGAGAGCGTCACCTTCCCCAAACCATGTTGAAGATCCTCTTGTGGTGACTTGAGGTCTAGGCTTGGGCCTTGACCTACCCTTGCTTACCCCTATGAATTCAACAAGCAAAATAGTAACATAAGATCTCATTCGGAAGAGCCCTATATTCTTCATAGATAGCCACAATGTTGTGACCCACTAAATGTCGTGCTTCCACCTCTAGAATGACTTCTTTCTTTGGTAAGAACCTAGGTCGCCAATCCATGTTTGTATTCTTTGTCACCGCCTTGCACGAATACCCTCAAGATGGGAAGATTGGTACTATGATACCACTGTAATGTCCCTTCCGGGGCATCCACCTAAAAAACAAGGGTTTGGACTCAAACCCCGATCACAACTTCTGATTTTTATTGCAGCCAACCGTCAATCACTTCAAACCCTAGAGGAGAAAACTGAAAATGTCATTAGCAACCAACAGCAATCTAAATATTTATGACAGCAAAGGAATTCATATGACAGCCAACAATATCACCACGTAGCCCTAAAGAAAGAATTTGGTTTTCTAATTCTAGGCGTTGAACTATATGGACTCTTCAAGACAATATTCTCAAGCAATATAGACTGAAAATCAATATAGAAATATCCCAAACACTTCAGAAGTCCAACAAAATGAAATCTGGAGCAAATATATATTTTTATAATTTTAATTCAAGCGCAAACAGAACTGAAACTTCGAAAATTCATAACTCCATCAATATTTAGAGTTTCACCACAAACAAATGGTCAAAATGATCTCGGTGAGACCAGCTATAAAAAAATGAAATCACAATTTTCAACAACAAAAACCCCTCCAAAAGTGATCCCAAACTTCCCAAGTGGGTAAATCAAGTGGAGGAAGGGTGTCAACACCCTTGAAAGTGCCCTAGCTAGAGTAGAAGTGCCCTATGCATGGATAAACACCTTGTTGTTCCAAAATCTGCCAATGAAGTCCACTTGTGACTCCCAAATGAAGCCACCAATGCACACAAGAGGGTTTTCGTCCCCAAGTGTGATCCTATTGAAGGTTTTCGTCCTCAATAGGTAACCAAGGAAGGGGTTTCGTCCTTCAATGGCAAGAAGAGAAGCTACACCGTGATCCGTAAACTGCCTTCTTTATACAATAAATAGATCCTATCTTAGTGATAATGAATGAGAAATTGCTAGAGTTCTTATTAGGACAGTATATTATGCAAGAATCACTCATAACAATACTGAAAAGAAGAGACAAGGAGACAAGAGTTTTATCTTGGAGAAACCCAATGTGGGAAAAACTCCAGTTGGGTAAGCAATTGCTTCCCTTTCACTATGTAATTCTCTAAACAATACAAGTTCACTGCCAATATATGGCCTTCAAGAAGGATTAAAACTCCTATTTGTATTTCCTTGCTTACAATCCTCAACAAGAAAGAACTCTGCTGTTTGTAAACAAAACAAGAACAATTCAGACTTTCTCCTTTGCTCACACTTGAATTCACTCAAAACCACTTGCCTAGATGAATGAAAGTGCTTGCATTTATAGTCCTACCCAAGGACGAAAGGAAAGGCAAAACGAACAAATTGGGAAGCCCAAACATTTGCAACTATAGAGTTTCCCAATTTTGGCGTTGTTGGGTAAAAACCGCCGTTATCTCGCAGAAGGCGGTTGCGTAAAAGGTATTTGCCGCAGCGATTACGCAACCATTAGTGCCTACAGCAAATGTCATTGAATCACGCGATACACATGTGGCAACAGGTCTACTCTGTGAAGAGTGGCGATTCCATAACCATTGCTCGGTCATCACATAGAACAAAACAAGAAATGGCTTCTTTTCGTCATTCGAAGGTGTCCGGATCACCGTCAACCTGACTTAACCATTTCCAGAACAATGAACATGTTGAGGGTATGCACTGCAAATTTCATAAGAGAATACATAGAATTGGGTACTTCTAGATCCATTTTGGATCACACTAGCTCGAAATCCAAGTAAACGTCAATTGATAATGATCCCCCTCCTCCATTTGAACCACCTTAAGTACCCTTCATCGGGCGCAAGGATGAATTAGAAGATCAATCTTCACTTAAGAAGACCGACCTCATAAAAAGGGAAAGAGTATTTCTTTATCTCCATCTGTAGCTCTCAAGAAGACAGACCTTAATGAAGGAGAAGATAGAAGTTCATTTTTGCTTTGTCATTCACCTATCACCTAATCGAACCACTCCAAGCCATAATTAGTAATCAAATAAATAAGGAAAATATAATCACTTACAATTATGGCAATGTTCACCTCCCTTCTTTTCCTTCCTTGAATCCCACGAAAGGTGGAATGGGCCCAAGACCTTCATAGTGACTAGCGTGGAAAAGGGGATGTTACAGGCCAAAGAGGCCATCCAAAACTATTATGGGGGATATCACCAGATTTGGTCCCTTTTGGGAGATAATTGATCGGAGGTGGAACAATCAACTCCACCAACCTATTCATGCAGCAAGGTACTACCTCAACCCCAAGTTTTTCTTCTCCGATGGCTTCACAAATGTGAATGGAGGATTATGGAGGGTCTTTCAACATGCATTGAGAGGATGATACCAAAGGTTGAGACGAGGGACCTCATTATTTTAGAGCTGCAGAATTACAAGCATGTTAGGGGAGGCTCTTTTCTTCGGCATTAGCTATCCGAGGGAGAACCACACAACCACCAGGTAATAAAAATTAGAATGTTTACTAAGTTACTTATATGTTACAAGTTACAAATTTAATTTTATTAATTACTTATAAACTTTTGATTATCTTGTTTGTAGGTTCTTGGTGGGAGGATTGGGGAGGAAATACCCCACATCTTCAAAAGCTAGCCCTCAAAATTTTATCTCAACCTTGTAGTGCTTCTGGATGTGAGCACAACTAGAGTTTGTTTGAGGCCATTCACACGAAGAAGCGCAACAAGTTGACTCAAAAATGCCTCAATGACTTGGTTTTTGTGCAATACAATCTTCAGCTTCACACAAGAAAGGTGGAGGCCACATCGCAGGAGCTTATTGATTTGGATGAGATCGATCCATACAATGACTAGACTGGGCAAGAAGAGGAAATCCTTGCATTCACAAAAGACAAGATTGCTTCTTTTGAGAGGGAAGCTATGGAGGGAGAAGCACTAGTAGGAGATATTGGATTGGATGACATCTTTAGAGGTGATGTCGAACATGCACTGAGGAGCCACCGCCATCTACTACCATGGTGGAGCCACAATTGAAGCCTTCTAGGAGGAGCGAACAATCGCAACCGAGTGTGGGGACTAGTAGAGGCAATAGACCCCTTCCCCAATATTTCATATTTCTCTAGATATGAAATTTGTGATGATAATTTTCAATGACAATCATCATAAATTCATAGCACTTATCACCGGTTGTCATTGTATTTGCATAATGATACCATTTTGTTTTGTATTTGTATTCAAATCTCATGAAAGCGCTTCTCCAACATTTTGATGACTCATTTGATACATTTTGTAGCAGTGTTACAGGACGGCGGGACGGGGGGACGGCGGGACGGGGTTTCCGGGACGGCAAAAAATTTCTAAATTTTGGGGACGGCGGGGGGACGGCGGGGGGACGGCTGATTAAAAAATATATAAATATTTAAAATAAAAAGATATAGTGACTAAATTATATAAATAAGCTGAAATAAAACCATTTGAGATTTAAATAAGGTGAAACTTGAACTCATAAACATCAAATACACTATAAACTTTAAAGTCTAATATCAATATGTTAAACAGTTAATGTCATAAATTGAAAATTCATAATACATATTTGAATTTTGATTCTTGAATATGAGACAAGCTGAAATTTGAAATTTCATATAACCATTCTAAAATACGATTGATCAAGTGACAATAGCTAATATTCATATCATTAATCTCATAGCCAAATACACCAACAATTGTCTATTGTCAATATTACAAAAAAAGAGGACAACTACAAGTATCAGCCTAAAAATCAGAATCTCCATCTGAAGCAATATCCATGAACTCCTCCTCGCTGGTACTAGTATCCTCGTCCTCAAAGGTAAGCCCAATCAATCCTCGCTGCACAGTGTTGTCCTCTTCAACCTGCCTCGGCTCCTCGGGATCTACATCCCACCGTAATGCTGGAGTCTGTTTGTACTCAGGTGTCTTGCGATCTATAAGACGCAAAGCACTATGTACAGCTACAAGCTTCTCCGCTCTCGCAGAGGTAAGCCTATTCCTCTTAACAGAGTGTATCCAACCATACGTAGACCAGTTCCTCTCAGAGGCAGAGGAGCTAGAAACCTGGGAAAGGAGGCGAATGGCAAGTGGTCGCAGCAATCCTGGAAGCCCATACAGTCGCCACCAACTCACTGGTTTCTCCTGTGCTAATGCTACCCTGTCTGTCTTTGCTGTTTGTACCCATCGAGTTCAGTGAAGTCAAGCCACTCCATTCTGATCTGTGAAGCCTCTTGTGGAGTGTACATTTTTTTAAAAGCCTTCATAAGGCCCTTCTTCACCTCATCATCATCCAATGGGACAACTCTGCCTGGCCTCTGCACATACCATTTGGGATTTAGTGCATACGCAGCCATATGAAGAGGAGTGTTCAACTTCTCCCATCTCCGCTGAATAATGGGCTGTATATGTTCATTATAGAACTCCAAAGTGGGGTCCCTCACCCGAATAGCTGCCTTCATTTGCCCAAGCATGCTATCAATGCACTCGTAGATCTCACCAAGATTGGGGCTGTTAGAATCCCCATATTTGATGACACTAAAATCGGAGCTATAATTGATATGATGTATTTCATATCAACCCAAAATGTTTCCCGCAACACCACTTCCTTCACTCTTTTCCCTTGATCTGTCTTGGACTCACGCCACCTAGTCCAATCCTGTGTCATAATCATAATTTGCAGGGGCTCCTGCAACTCGGACATCCTCTCCAACAAAATAAAATAGGATGCAAAGCGGGTGTCAATTGGTTTCAAAAATTCCTTCTTCGAAAAATTTCGAAAAAGTGCCAATGATGTGTAGTGATTGCATATGAACTTCTCGCACATCTCGGCATCACCACTATCTCGATTAACCCACCGAATCTTCCCTATGTCTTTCGGTGGCATTGTTCATGGCATGCACACAACATGGAGTCCAATAAATATGCCTATATTCCCGCTCCACTAGCTTGCCTGCTGCTCTGCACACATAAGTTGCATCTGTGATAACCTGTACAACATTTGAAGGTCCAACCTCCTCAATGGCATCCTTCAAAATCAAATGAAACTCAAGCATCTTTTCGCTTCTTGCTGAACAATCAATTGCTCTCAAGAAGTACGGTCCATTTTGCAAGAGACAATGATATATTGATGAGAGGACGGTGTCCCAATATCCGTCCACCCATCCATGATAATGTCGCATCCATGTGACACCCATGTCACCTTCATCTCCTCCATCAATACATTAACCTTGGAATAGTTTCTATCCAAGATTGTTGTCCCGAGTTTTGTGTCTCTGGGAGGCACATAACTTGTCCTCGCTGCTGACCTTAGCCATAGCCTCCTCAGTAATAAGGAGAGCGAGCAAGCATTAAATGGAATCCCAAAGAAAGATAGAAAAATTTCCCAATAAAGCATCATCTACCTCTTCCCTTGCCTTTGAATCAAACATGTCAATAACTGAATTTGGGGCTGCCCCCACGGCCTTTCTCTTCCCTCTGCTTTCCACTTCTGACACTTCAAAACTAGAACCAGCCAGAGTATTAGGAAGTTTGCCAGTCCTATGAGTGCTCAATGGAGTAGTAGCCGTAGAACCACGAACTTCTGGCACATTGCCCGTGGTATTTCCATGGAAGATTCTCACCATCTCAGCTCTCTGCTCTAGTGAAAGACCCTTACAAGTGCCAACCCCCCTTCCTGTAAGATGCAACAAGTGTGCATTGGTCCTAGTGATACTACCATGCCAAGTCAGTGCACATATGTTGCACTTCCATACTTTGCTCCCCCCTCCAGACTTGGGGTTATCAATTATTTGGGCAAATTGTTGCAATGGCTTCTTCTTATCAAATGGTCCAATGGCAAATTTGGACAACATTTGAGATGGGCAATTGGTAGCACTACCAACTGAACTACCAGTTGTTGCCACTACATTTTGTGTCCCTTCTTCACTCTCCCCCATTGTGGCATCACCAACTCTTCCACGGCCACCTATCTCAACTTCCCGTTCAACCCTCTCCTGCTCTGATTCATGCTCTGATTCATACTCATACTCAGTCTCAGAAGAATAACTCATGGTGATGATTGCTGCAATGAATTAAAAACAACCATAACTATATGATTGATTGATTATGTAATGAATTAATTTTAAAAAAAACGCAGCCATTTAAAATTTAAAATTTAAAATTTTACAACCAAACCCTAGCCTCTAGGGCTTATGCAAGATGCATTTTTTTAAATCCCACAAACTAGATGCATGATTGCATTATGAATGTAGATGCAAATGCTAAAAAACAACCCCTAAAAAATGCAAAAATAATCTAAATTTTAAACTAGAAATAAAAATGTAATTAAAAAAAAAAATGTAACCATTTACATTGTAGTTTGTATAACCAAACCCTATGCAATTGCAATATGCATTTTTAAAAATCCTACAAACTATATGGCATTGGCATATGCATGATTACATTGTGAATGTAGATGCAAATGCTAAAAAACAGCCCCTAACAAATGCAAATATAATCTAGATTCTAAATTTTAAAAAAAAAAAACTTTAACATGTATTGTAAGCAAATAAAATTATAAATACCTCTTGCTCCCTCTTGCTCTTGCTCTTGCTCTTGCTCTTGCTCTTGCTCTTGCTCTTCCTCTTGCCCTTGCTCTCACTCTTGCTCTTCTTCTTGCTCTTGCTCTTGCTCTCACTCTTGCTCTTGCTCTTGCTTGGTGTGAATATGAAATGAGCCCATATTGTTAATTTATAACATAAAATAGCACTTTTAGGGTTAGGGTTAGGTTAGGGATGTCACTTTTATGTTATTAGAAATATACAAAAAAAAAAAAGTGTTTTAATGTCTAAAAAGTATGTTTTTTTTTTTTAAAAATGCGCTAGAAGCCGCGGGGGACGGCGGGGACGTCTGGACGTCCCCGGGAAGTTCCCGGGGACGTCCAGACGTCCCCGCCGTCCCCCAGCCGTCCCCAACGTCCCCGGGACGTTTTCCACCTTCCCAGCCGTCCCCAGGGCGTTTCGCCCACTCCCGCCAAAAAAGGAAACGTGGGGGAAACGTTTCCCCCACGTCCCCGCGTCCCCAGGGCGTCCGGGACGTCCCGGACGTGTAGAAAAGGGGGGGGACGCGTCCCCGCTAACACTTGCTTTTGTAGCTATATTTTGCATTAAAATTATGTTTTTAAATTAATTTGCATATTTTTTTAGTTGCCGGATATTCTTAAATATTCACGAGTCTTGCCGAGTTTTTCTGAGTAAAAATATTTTTGGGTTTGCGAATATTTGCCGAATACGAGTATGTGAATTATGGTCTAAGCAATACCAAAATACTCGCTTCATGAGAATAGTGGGCCAACCTACTTACCCTTTACTTTTAAACTAATGTATACTTTATTACTATGTTGCCAGGATACGGATACGAGTATCCGTTTGGATACGATACGATACGCGGATACGTCAATTTTAAAAAACCCTTGGATACGATACGTCTTGGATACGTCCGTACATATATATATATATATATATATATATATATATATATATTTTTTTTTTTATGTACATCTACTCATTTTACTCATTTTTTAGTCCATAAAAAACTGAAATAGTAATACAAAACTTGAATCAATGTTCAAAACATTCAATATACTTAAGACTTTGCATTTTTATTGATCATGTGGCTGCCATACATATGATATACGAATATCATGTTAAAACTTAACATGAATACGAACAAAACTTGAAATTTGAAAAATATACTAGTAACTAGATCCATGTTCAAATTTTCAAAACAAACAATATACTTAAGATTTTACATTTATGATTTCATTGTTCATGTGGCTGCCATACATATGATATAGGAATACAAACAAATCTAGAATATATCATCTAGATTTTCCTCAAAATCAAGTTCACGTGTGCCACTTGCGCTAGCTCCACTCTCATTAACTCCACTCTCCGCTCCTTGCGAACTCCCTAGAGCGTCATCTTCGCCATCAAATAATGGGGTAGAGGGTGTATTATTTTATTCATTTAGTGTTTAGGGTTCGGTTTTAGGGAGTAGAAAAGTCAAATATTTAAAAAAAAATGAAATAGAACTTTTAAAAAACGTTTTTGAGGGCGGATACGGCCCGGATCCGCGCCGGGTACTCCAGGATACGCGGCGGATACGCGCAGAAGTATCCGCCGCGTATCCTGGAGTACCCGGCGCGGATCCGGGACGTATCCGGATCGTATCCAAGGCGGATCCGTATCTGAGACGTATCAGACAGGATCCGCGAGGGGTTTTCGAGTATCCATGCATCATAGCTTTATTATGAATTAATCATCCAACATACCTGCTACTTCTGTGTGCTTAATATTATACCATGAACATATACAAGAGATCTCATGTTTAAATTAATGTTTAGAAAGAAATAAAAACTGACAGACTGGCGTCTGTGTGATTTATTCCTCATTGGAATTTTGGATCAAGATAAAAACATTTCAAAATATCATGTAGGATGCAAGCCTCAGAAACTTCTTTAATTTCATCATAAATCATCGATTAAAAACCTTATGGAGGAGGGTCATTCCATACATACAGCAGCTCGTAGCATATCATCAAAAATACTCATAGCCCACCGCCATTGTCCTGCTCGACCATGGACACTGATTAAAGCATTATATGTTTCCACATCTGGTTTGCACCTACCACAGGAATGCAATAAAAATAAAATAACTTTAGTGCAAATATCTGACAAAACAGAAGGAAACAATCTGTTTATTTTGTAGGCACTTTTCCTGTACAAACTTAAAATGAGTCCATTGATTCATAGAAGCTGTTGGAAGATCGTATCTCCTTATCTCAAAGTTTCATACATTAGTATCATGCACTAGTTTTTTCAGTCAGATATGAATTTGCCCAAGCATTCGCTGGGTGTTAGATACCAGAAATAATAACTGTTATATTAATGTTGACTTAAGAATTGCCACAGATGGACCTACTGAAAAATTTAATGAGATTAAATTATCATATAATACGTATCAGAGGCCAAATTCAACGAGGTGAGGGTGATGGTGAGATATTTGTAAATTGGACATCCCTAACAGGATAGTGGAGTGAAGTCTTGACCATTTCGAATAGGCTAGATGTCTATTGGAGTCGGTGTTTCCTTCATCATAATTATTTGGAGCTATGCTCCAGTCATAGATATTATTATCTTCAAAATAAATATTTGTAGGATTATACCGAGTAACGATCCAATGGTTCATTACATTTGGTAACGGGGCCAATAGATTGGGACAGTATGGAGGAAAGAGAATCAAGATCAAAAGGAATAACATAGTGAACATAAACAGCTGTAGCTTTCTTGAGCTTTTTAATAGTTATTAGTGAAATCCTTCAGGAGCAGAAACTCTGTAGATTTTAATGCACATGAATCAAAATGCTTCAAAATAAATACAATTCGAGAAACATACTTGGGGTCTGATTGTCAATGTTGAAGTTTTTCAAGTGAATCACAGGAAATTATTGCACATAAAATATCCTAGATGCATTAAAGTAACAACAGTGTTTGCAGCAAAGCACAATTCAAGCAGATTGAGCTATTAGTTATCCAGAATTCCAGAGGACATTAAATTCTCCAACAAAAAATAAAACTAAGAGGCGGTACATGGGACATGAATTTGGACTACTGATATAATCTTCAGATCCAGAACAAATCTATAGAATGAAGAGGACTACCAGTGCCTACTACAAAAAAAATACTCAGACAATCCTCCAAATAAAAGGTAGAAAAAGAAGTGTGCAATCTACAGGAAATGCACAATCAGGACTTCAAAAACTTCAGGATTGATGATGAAGACCACACATAGAGGCCAAACAACGATGAAGATGTAACCAAGTTAATGTTGTGTAGGTGCTTACAGGCATGTAGGAATTTGAAAGAAATGGAAAGGGAAATACACTCAGCGGTAAGTAAATAGAACAGTTCGTACATTAAAAGCATTTGCAACTTCTTCAGAGCCGGATGCAAACCAATAACAGTGCATTGTCATTAGAAACAATGCTGCATATTACAAAGGGAATATAGTTTTACAAAAGCACCGTGAAAATCTATTGAGACATGGAAAAAAAGAATTGCAAGACTGCTCAAGTATCTTGACTGACAAATTGATATCTTGAATAGAATCCAAGTGCATTTTAGCACTTGAACCAAATTGAGGAAGGAAACCTGCAACACTATAACCATATAAGACAACACAACAGTGCAGAACCAATCCAGGGAGTCACGCAGGTACAAAACATTTCCATGAACAAAGACAAGCAAGTAGAACACAACTTCAAAATATCATTTCACAAAAGGAAAACAAGCAGTAATCAGGTTTGGCATACCAAATCTTAGCAAAAACACACTTATACTCCTATGAAGTACACAACTATGATACTCGGATGAGTTGCCATCTATCAATTAATATCAGTATTTGCTGAAGGTTTTTCAAACGTATGATGGAATACACCTTGAATACATTAAGTAAAATTGTTTATTACAGGCAATCCAAGAAATTTGTTGAGAAGCAAGCAAAACACACAACAAAATTTTCTCATATGTAAATATACAATGGCACAGTATGATGTATTGTTTGAAGTGCAGAATTAAGTATCAAACACTCCTGTTCATGTGTCAAGGAGAGTAAAATCAAAAAGGCTCAAAGTACCTCATACAAAGTTATCTCAAGCCATGAGCATTGAAGGTAACCAACACAGGTTATAACACGACAATAGTGAGAGCCACAAATTTGACATTAAATAAGATATAATACAAAATGGATTGAAATCTTATGAAAACAGGTTTGTTTAGCCAGTATATTTAGAGCATCGAAATTTGATATTATAGCAGATTCTAGCAGAAAACCAAAAAGCAATAAATTGATCTGTAAACGTTATCCATATGGCGTACAGTTGAATAAGCAGACATAAGTTTGTGTTGTGGCAATTTGACAATACAATAGTAGGAATAGAAGAAAAAATCCCATCATCCTGAAGAAATGCTCGTCCACATGCAGTGCATGATAGTGGGCAAAGGCAGGATTCATTCAGTTGCATCTTCCTTGGCAAAATATTAAAGTATCCTTGGTTAAATAGAAGAAACGTGTATTAAAGGAACATTAGCATTCATTCTCAAAAAGTAATCTTGGAACACGAACTATGAATATTGGAGGGGGCTTGGATGGTACTTAAAGAAGCATTTTAAGCAACTTGTTTCAAAAGGAGTGACAACCAAAACGAACTGTATGCACCTGAAAATGACCTGTTTTGGCTATATGTCGCCTATTGTCCAATGATGATTTCCCTATCTTATTGTTCTTTTGAAAGATGAAATACTCCCAAAATAATATTTACGTGACATTACTTTGGTTTTACCTCTGTTTTGCAACTTTTGACTTCTTCCTTGCCTGTCACCCTTTAGTCTCTTTCCCTCTAATGTGTCAGTTTCTACTTTAGACACTTCATTTTCCCCTAGTGCCTTCCTCGCTGTTAGACCCTTTCATGTAGCACACTTTTGATCACTGGCCCCCTCAGTTTGGATGTTTTGCAACTCTTTTTCTTAAGTGTTGGTTTCGTTGTCTTTTTCCTTCCCTGTTGTCGTTTTGGATCCCAATCTTCTCTATTTTTCACAGTTTTTGGACCATTTGATACGTTTTTGCATCCTCACCACGTGTCCTTTTGGTCCCAAGCCAATCTGAGTTAACATGGATGTGTTATTGCAATCAACTGGTCTTGATGGTCTTAAGTTTGTTTGGGCATACTCATGCCTTCTTGAGCTTAGGTTGGGCCATACCCAGCAACGTTTACACCTGCATGGATGACCTTACACTTAACACACTCCTAGACACTCTTTCCTAGCCTTGGAACCCACCCTTGCACCTTAAACCTATGTCTTGCGCCTCCAAAACCTTTCCAAGCCTTCCCATATGAGTTTTGTATCATTTATAACTAGATTAAAAACTCGGCAAAATCAGTGAATACTCATGAGTACTCACTGCTCGCCTGCAAACCAAATAATCTCCACTCTACTCGGTTGCCAAGTTAGGGCCAAAAATTGCCGATTTTTCACCAAAAACTCACTGAAAAATTGCTGGAAAATCATGGATTTGTGCAAAAATTCGGCTACAGCAGAATAAGACTGGACTGCAAAAAGAAACCACGATTCTTATGCTTTCACTACATTTATTAAAGAAAAATATACTTATGCATTCTCTGCATTCATTCCTCATGTCATTTAACAGTGTTTTACATGTTATTTAAGTTCTTTTAATGAATTTATATATCTTTTAAGTAGCGATAAAGGAGTCAAGTAATTGCCGAGAAATTGCCAAGACCTAAGTAAGAGTCAAAATGGTCATCTGCCTAGTATGAGTTTTTGAACTATGGTTTTAAAACTCATCTCAGCAACCTCACTTTCTGCTCATCTTAGGCCCTTGTAAACATCACCAATCTACTCGAAACACCCTAAAACCTACAAAACGATTATTTGTTTACCCTCACGCAACTCTAAATGCTCCCAGAACATCAAAAACACTATTTTCTGGACCTTTTTGGGTTACCTAGCACCTTCTCCCGAGGTACCAAGTGTTTACTGGCTCCTTGATCCAAAGTGGTAGTTGCAATTTGTCACTTTGGGTGTCATGCCCACATTTCCAAGCTCAAACACAGCTAAAACTAAGGTAATTATTTTTTTACTTCAACACAACACATGCTCAGTACACAAGCAACAAGTCTACTTTCACAATACCTCGCAAGTACGACTCACCACATATACACTGCTATGCTGATTTCAACTCTTTATTTTATCTATCTTACAAATATCTAATTTATGCATCTCCTTGATTAGCGCATGGATCAAACTAAGATTCATTCTTACTTAATTGCACTTATACATGACAACAATTGAATCAGTTTGCTTCTACTGCATTACACCATTAACATTCATATCAACACAAGACAGTCAAGAAACTAATTAGTTTACATACTAAGGGAACAATTTAATTTTTGTTTTGCAGAACCTTTAAAGTATATAAAGAGGCATAGGACACTTGTTTTCAAGATACGGTATTCTATTTCCAGTTTATCGTGTTTCTCGCATGGAAACACTTCACTCCTCTTTTATTTAAGTAATACAAGATTTACCTATAATTTTAAAGAGTGATCATCTCAAATTTCTCACTAAACACTCACGAAGGTCTAATTGAACACAAAATAGGTCGTTATGAAATTATAATAATTTGCCCTCAAGCATCCTCTAAAAAAACGTCTTAGGGAAAGGTTCATTACAACTCCACTAGGAGAACATTGAACACATTAACATAAGAACACATTGAGCTCATACGGGCACAAATCACAAATGACTCCTAAACCATTTGTTACGTGCTAAGATGTCTCCATTTTTTTACCAGAAACATAAGGAGGTTTATTCCCAAGCGTTCAAAGTACAATCTACGAAGTGCCTGACTTATAAGAGGCTTACAAGAGACGACAACCAAGATTAAGGCTTGGTCGTTCAAGATCTAGAAAGCGGCCTCATAGTCGTGACCCACTCCACGCAAGTTACAGAAAATGATGGAGTAGTTTATTCACTTACCACTCAAGATAAGTCAAGGAGAGAATTCGCTATGAGGATAGTTTTATTCAAGTCCCATGTTACACGAACAAGCAAATATCATCTCACAAGGTCATAAGAGTTATTTTCTTTCGATTAAATAGTTTTATTGACTAGTTTCAGTCAGTGTTACACGGGGACGAGTCCCCTAGAATTTGGTGATGTCTCGAACGTTTCAGGGACTTGGGGACTTGGAGGGAACATCCCCAATTTTTTAAAATCTTTCAAAAGTTTTCTGATGTTTTTACTTTTAAAAAGATGTTATTTTTACCAAGAATGTGAAATTATAATCTTGAAAGTACCTAAAATACACTAAATACAGTTTAAATCCCTAAATGTCATTGAAAATAGTTAAAATATTGAAATATTAATTTTTATGTATTATTTTAAAAGCCGTCCCCAAAATTTGGGAATTTTTTTGCTGTCCCCTTGTCCCTGACGCTTAGGTAACTATGGTTTCAGTGCAAATAGGAGAGTAACATTATGATAGGTTTGAAGAACAAATCAGTTTCAATCTATTCACTTGCTCGTTTCATTTGTTTCCTTTGTACTTGATGATTTACAATTTCAATTAATGATATTATCAGTTTCAATTCATTTCAACTAATACAATAAGTAAAACTACCCAAATATAACAATACAACAATTTCAACGACAATAATCCAGATTCCTTCCGAATGAAAATATACAATTTAAAGAGAATGCAAATCCCCTTATGGGAAAATTAGTGTCATCTCATTTTTCCAACAAACCCTTATAAAGAAATATAAAAAGGTGGAAACTTCTGATAAACCCTCTAAAAATAGAAATTTTATTAAAATAATTGCAGAAGTCAAATACACACCATGTCCCAATTGACAAATGATGATGTCACAGGCAGAAAATGGTTGTTTGCAAACCCTAGTTGACGATGGCAGCAGTATGGCATGCTGCAGCAGCTCCCAAAGATGACATCAGCCCCCAAAAGTGTGATGTCAGCCCTCTGAGATGTGATACCAACCCCGAATGAGAACGTCAACCCCCGAATGAAGACGTCAGCCCTCAAGGATGATGTCAACCCAAAACCTAATGCCCTGACTGATATTGGGTAAATCTAAAACTCCTTGAACGCTGCCCTGATTATTTTATCACTGCTGATCTCTGATGTAGACCTGATTTGAAGCACATGCAGTCCCTGAATGGAACCACCATACAAGACCGGAGGGTTTTCGTCCCCGAGCCTTATTCACCGGAGGCTTTTTGTCCTCAAATGTTGAAAGATAAAGCAGAAGCTCAAACTCACAATGTAAAGATAGATCATTGAAAAGTGATCCCCGAATGAGCCCAATCGCCCCACTTTTATAAGTTCACTTTCACGTTTTTTTAGGTAAAGCGCTCATAAAACAATGTCCCCTACTTTTATTTTTAATTTTGAGTTACTTTAATAATAATCACCTTCTTAATAATAAAAAATATCTCTGCCACTAGTGGTGCATTGAACTTGGTTGGGATTGGAAAAAATGAACATATTTAGTGAGCCAATCAATCACAACATAAATACAACTCTTACCTTGAACCGTGGGTAGTCCAATGATGAAATCCATTGAAATGATTTCCCATTTCTGAGTTGGAATGGGTAAGAGCTGCAACAATGTAATGTCCAATTTTCCAAGCTCATTCAATTTTGAGACTACGAGCCCATCCCACTTCCCGTGGGCAAGAAGGAAATGAACAAGGGAAGTGATTGTCATATTTTTTAAGTTATTTTCGTGAGCATTTGCATTCTTGTATTAGAGTTTTCTACATAAGTCAAGCCGGCTGGGTTAGAAAGGTGAAAAGCCAAAGGGAAAAAAACATCCTTATGAGGTCGGTCCTAATTTGGAGACACTCTAATCTGTTTTGGCGCCACGAGAAGGTATAAAGAGGGATCACTTGGCTCATTTGAGCATCATCATCTTGTCAAAAATTATAACCTTGGCTTTGGGCTGATTGCTCAATCACTTCAACTTAAGGGCAAAAATCCTTTGGTGTTGCTAACAAGGAGGACGAAACCATAGTTACTAGGTTCGGAAATCCGGATCCGTTCAAGAAGTCAAAAAATCCGAAAATCTGGAATTCTTGAAAAAGTTCGGAAAAATCCGGTCCGAAATGTATGAGTTGAATTTTATAAATATGAAAATTTGACAAATACAATGAAAAACTTTAATAATGTAACGTAAAATGTTATATTTTTAATATATAAGGTTGATAGTTGATTGTTTTTTCCAGTAAAGCTACGAAAAAAAAAAATTAAAAAAAAATTCCTAAATTAAGGCCAACTTGGACTGAATTTATCCGGGTCGGTTGAAAAATCCAAATCCGGCCAGATTTTGTGAGATCCGGACGGATTTTGTAACTATGGACGAAACCCTTCCTTGCTTGATTGAAGAACAAAAACTCTTCAATTTATTCAGGATTCTCCATTCCGGAGTTTCCAAAGTACTTCAAGAGGATTGATATTGCATATTTTTAGTAAGGGTTTTATCCTAGAGTGATTTACAGCCCTCTCCTAGCGCAGCGACTTGCTTGGAGGTGGAGTTGGATGTCATCTAAGGCACGTTTCTTCATTTGGAGTTGATAGTCATATTCCTCATAAGTTTAGAGGTTGATTGCACACTTTCATGAGATTTTTGGGGTTTGGAATCTCTATTTCCAGCCATTATTGTGAGCTCTAATTCTGCTGTCATAAGTTTAATTGTAGTTGTGTAGAGTTTCCAAATTTGCTTGTACTTTGGAGTGTTTTTACTTGGTATTTGTTTCATTTGTTGAGTTTAATATTTTGAATAATTTATACATCCATTTTCAGCTTGTTTGGGAGACGTTTGATTCCCTAAAAGTGTAATTACAGTTCGCTGCGAGGGTTTATAATATTTTTTGTTGGCCGTTGTAAAAATCAGTTTACTCTCAATTGGGATTTGTGTTATTTCCTTGTTTTTTCAGTTTCAGCCCTAAAAGAGACATTACAGTGGTATCAAAGCATCAATCCTCCTAGCCTGGAGGGTATTCATTCAAAAGGAGAAGATAAAACGACAAACATAAATTTTGATGATGCTAGGTTTGAGAGGTTTGCCCAAGGGCAAGAGAGGTTGGTTGATATAATGGCACGATTGATCCATAATATGCATCCAAGAAGTTCTTCAAGGGCCAACAACAATCTTCAACCATTGAAATCTGTGATGGATCCTACAACTAGGGCTTTTCAGCCTACCTTCCTCCCAAGGGAAGGAGTTATTCCAGAGGTGGATACACAACATTCAGTAGGGCACAATATTGCGGGACACAATATTGCGGCCAGCTATGAAGAATATAGGGCTCTTCTGAATGAGATCCGTGATGCTATTTCACTTGTTGAATTCATAGGGGTAAGCAAGGGAAGGTCAAGGCCGAAGCCTAGACCTCATGCGCCACCGAGGGATCTTCAAAATGCTTTGGGGAAGGTGACACTCTCCACATTCGATGGCTCCAACAAAGGGACAGCCGATGTATGGGTGAAGATGCTAGGGTTAAACCCTAGACCACAAGAACACACCAAGGAGCCAAACCCAAAAGGGTTTCTCTTGGAAGAAGAAAATGACCCAGCCAAAGTAGCGGATACACCAACACCTCATGAGGTCAAGGAAGAAATCATGGAGCATGAGCCAAGGAAAGAAGAAAAATTTGATTTGCAAGACTGTGGAGAGAAGTTGGTGGTCGAAGACAAATCTCCAGTTGATAATAATAATGTTCAGCTTGCTGGAATTTTCTGAACAACAATCAAAAGAAAGCAAATTGATGGTGTTCTTGACTTGGCGAGAACCATGATGATGTTCCATACATGTGTCCACAAAATATGGAAGGAGTCAAGGCAGGAAGATCTTCACTTGTTGAAGAAGTGAAGGCAAAGGAGGGTGAGCTCCTTGTGGGAAGCCCAAGGTATGACAATGATGACCATATTTCTGATTTGTTGTTTCCTCCTATGTCGCTGCCATATTTTTGTCATCATAGAAAATACTTTAAGAAGCATGATAGGTCCAAAGGGACAACTTGCAGCTATGGGTATGTTGCTTCTTCTATTCAAGGCCAAGATTGCTTTGGCATGGGTGGTCTTTGGAAGATCAAGGTAAATGTCATCTCTTGCACTTGGATTGAAAGGAAATTTATGAGATCTTGTAAAAACAAGCTCATACACCTGTTGTCCCTCTCACTAATGATGTTCTTTGGTAGCCCATGAGGTTTTAAAGCTGCCTTGAAGAAGAGATCAGTTGCTGCCTCAATTCTGTCTTCATCCTCAACTTCCAAAACAGCAGTAACAACCTCTTCCTTTGCATACTTAGTTGTACAAAAACCTTCCAGCCTGCTGCAATCTCAGTCATGGAGCAAAAATAGAGGAACAATCAGCAGCTTGACAAGCTAAAACAATCCCCAATGTGGCCTCTCCACCTTTCATCCCAACCTTGTCAACTATGGTGGAAGAACATCTTCTAACCACCATCATGAGTGCAACTGAAATAATGAGATGGCTGTCAAAAATGATGACAGCAGCATTAATGGTGGCAATTTGGCTCATGGTTGTCATGAGAGCACTTCCTCTAGCATTTGGAGGTAGTAATACATCATCCCGTGTCTCCTCCTTGCTTTGTTGGAGACCCTTTGCATGAAGATTCAATTTAGGATCCCTTTCACCTAGCTTTTGCTGCACTACTCTGATATTCAAGTGGGCTGCCCTTGGAATCTTACTTTGGTGCTTTTAGTTTCTTCATTAGGAGGGATGTATATCAAACCATTCTCCAACTCTTGATGGCATTCTTCACTCAATGGAAAACTCGGAAACATTATGCAAAGCTGACCCAAAGTAGACCACTTGAGAGAGTTACCTTGCTTCTCATATATGTGAACATGCTGGTTTAAATCATACTTATGCTTTTTCTTCTCTTTCTTCTCCATTCTTGGACCTACACATAGAGCAAACACATTAAAGGAAACAAGAGCTCTCAACATTACTTCTTCATGCCTCATAGATATGTGAACTAGCTTTCTTCCTTTGCTTGCATTCTCCTCAAAATTCCCCTTCATATGATGGACTCTCAAAGGTCCATTCACACTGTCCCAAGTATGGTTGTAGCTGTACCATTGCAATTTCTCGCTCAAAATCAGCATTATGGTGTCCGGAAACTCTTCTAAACAACGGAAACAATCCCTCATTGATGGTAGGCAGAAAACCCTTCCACCTTGTGACTGAAAACACTTTGGTGATTGTCATAAAAGGGGTTAAGGGGCTGGTTCTGATGCAGACAGCAGCAAAAAGAATAGGATAACTGTCATACTTCAAATTCTTCACAAAATTCAACCATATGGGGACTGAAAATGCTTCAACAACATCAACAAACTGAAGATTACTCCCATGTATGGCTGAGACTACTTGTATGGCTGCAAATACAATGTTGGGCAAACTGAAAATGTTGATAACAGCAATATGAATTTTATGACAGCATGCCTTAAAACCCATAAAACATGACTTCTACTACTTACACTCATACCACCAATTTCCAGCTGGGTTACAATGCTCGGGGCAGCAAGATAACATCCATCTTGCTCACTTTCAAATGTAAAATTTATAAAATCGCCATCCACTTCCATTGGAAGACTTCTTCTAAGAGCATGTGCATGGATTAGGAGCTGAAAAACCTCTATGATATGACTATTGTTTTAAAAATGAAGTGTGGGGGTTATCTTACCATGTGCAACCCATAGATCTTTCCTTCTTCCAGTAATTTTTTCCACCCTCTCTGTTGTAGCAACTTGAGAAGCTCCACTTTTCATGCCTTGAAGCACAACCTTTAGATCACCAAGTTTGAATCTCAACTCACTAGCTTGATAGTTTTGGGTAAATTCACCCCAAGACTACAACCATTGAATCTCAAGTACCAAATAAGTACCTACAATACCAACAACATTAATTACCATGTGCCTTCCCAAGGTGAGCTTGAGTTGTTGGATCCTCTTGGTGCAAGGGATGATGAAGCCATTTTGTAGCATCTCATTCTTCACAATGAGGTTCGAATGTACCACAAAATTTATATACATTCTCATAATTTTCCTTCCATTCCAAGTGCAAGAGATGACATTTACCTTGATCCTCTGGAGACCACCCATGCCAAAGCAATCTTGGCCTTGAATAGAAGAAGCAACATGCCCATAGCTGCAAGTTGTCTCTTTGGACCTAACATGCTTCTTAAAATATTTTCCATGATGACAAAAATATGGCAGCGACATAGGAGGAAACAACAAATCAAAAATATGGTCATCATGGTCATACCTTGGCTGCCCACAAGGAGCTCACCCTCCTTTGCCTTCGCTCCTTCAACAAGTGAAGATCTTCCCGCCTTGATTCCTTCCATATTTTGTTGACACATGTATGGAACATCATCATGGTTCTCATTGAAGTCAAGAACACCATCAATTTGCTTCTTATTGATTGTTGTTCGTAAATTCCAGCAAGCTAAACATCATCATTATCAATCGGAGATTTGGCTTCAACCACCAAATTCTTTCCACAATTTTGCAAATCGAATTTTTCTTCTTTTCTTCACTCGTGCTCCATGACTTCTTCCGCTTTCTTGAGAGATTTGAGCATCAAAAACCTTTTTGGTTCTTCATCTAGCAACACCTCTCCATGTCCTTCAACATGGTCTTCTTGGGACTCCACCTCAAAACCCTCTTGCAAATCTGATTTTTCTTTTTCTTCTTTCAAGAGAAACCCCTTTGGGTTTGGCTCCTTGGCATATTCTTGTGGTCTAGGGTTTAACCCTAGCATCTTCATCCATGCTCTAATTGTCCCCTTGTTGGAGCCATCAAATGTGGAGAGTGCCACCTTCCCCAAAGCATTTTGAAGATCCCTCTATGGCGCATGAGGTCTAGGCTCCACCTTGACCTTCCCTTGCTTACCCTATGAATTTGGCAAGTGAAATAACATCACGGATCTCATTCGGAAGAGCCCTATATTCTTCATAGTTGGCCACAATGTTGTGACCCACTGAATGTCGTGTTTCCACCTTCGAAATGACTTCTTTCTTTGGTAAGAAACTAGGTCGCCAATCCATGTTTGTATTCTTTGTCACCGTCTTGCACAAACACCCTCAAGCTAGGAAGATCGATGCTTTGATACCCTTATAATGTCCCTTTTATGATTGAAACTAAAAATCAAGGAAATAACACAAATCCCACTTGAGAGTAAAATGATTTTTACAACAGCCAACCAAAAAATATTATAAACCCTAGCAGTGAACTGTGTTTGCACTTTTAAGGCATCAAACACCTTTCAAACAAACTAAAAATGGATGTATCGATTATCCAAAATATTATACTCAACAAACGGAACAAACACTAAGCAAAAACACTCCTTAGTATATGAAAATTTGGAAATTTTACGCAACCGTAATTAAATTTATGACAACAGAATTACAACTCACAACAATGGCTGGAAATGGAGATTCCAAACCCCAAAAATCTCATGAAAGTGTGCAATCAGCCTCTAAAATTATGAGGAATATGAATATCAACTCCAAATGAAAAAATGTTCCCTAGATGGCACCCAACTCCACCTCCAAGCAAGTCATTACCTTAGGAGAGAGGCTATAAATAACTATAGGATCAAATCCTCACTAAAAATATGCAATATCGATCCTCTTGAAGTACTTTGAAAACCCGGAATGGATAATCCCCAATAAATTGAAGAGTTTTCATTCTTCAATCAAACAAGGGTTTCATCCTCCTTGTTAGCCACACCAAAGGCTTTTCGCCTAAAGTGGAAGTGATTGAGCAATCATCCCAAAAACCATGCAAGTTATAGTTTTTTTAACAAGAGATATGATATGCAAATGAACCAAACGAACCCCTTATATAGCTCATATGTGGTGCCAAATCTTCAAAACATGATCCCCATGAGGACCGACCTCTTTGGGAGATATGTTTCTCCTTTATCTTCAAGCATGCACTCCAAAGACTGACCTCTTTATGAAAATATAAGTTTTTTTTTGCTTTTTCCGTTTCCATCTCCTTTTTATTTTTTTATCCTTTTTGCCGACAAAAGAAATGAGTATTAAAAATACCTTTATATTAATAATAATATTAAGTTGCCCCTAAAGTGGAGATTTGATTGGGCCCAACTTAAAATGTTATTAGTTATGTTACTTTAGAAAAGGGGACATTACATTCGACTTCCTTAGGAAGTGGGGCAAAAACCACTTTGGGAACATTTCCAGTTGATTTCTGAAGTGTTTGTGGTGTTAGGGTTTTCTCAAATCCTAATTCTGCCCTAGGGTATCATGTCCGGCATTTTATTGATCAAATTTTGTACTAAACAGTCAGCTGTGATTATCTTTCAATTTTTGTTGCTGAATTAATAAAAATTAATTCAGAATTTGATCAAAAAAATTATTACTCACCTCCTTAATATTCTAAGAGGGTTTTAAGTGTTTTGAACCTTCAGGGTATGTTTGTGTGTGAATATTTGATAAAATAAAACATAATTTCAAATTGTTGTATTTTATGATAAGGGTTTCTAAATATAAATCAGGTTGTTATATTTTGGATAAAGATTTGTGTGGACTTCCAGAATTGTATTAGTTATGCCCTAAGGGTTTCCTAGGAAATCCGGATTTCTCTTATTTTTGCCCTAAGGGCACATTACAGCAGTATCAGAGCAACTTCCTTGCCGGTTGTTGTAATGTCCCTTTGATAAAATCTGGAAATAAGGGTTTGGCCATAAACACAAATCTGAAATTGTGCCTTCAAACACATACACACACAAAATTGAAATAGCTGAGAATGCTCTTCAAACAATCAACACAATATAAATCAGTCCTCTAGGGCAGCGAATTGCATATGAGGTTCACATCAACATTTAACCATGCAAATAGAGTTGAAATGCCACCAAAATAATTTATCCAACCACGCAATATTTATCAATCTCAAATACATCAAAAATATGGAGAAATGAATGATAAATCACAGTTGTAATTAATTTTTATTACAGCAACCATACAGCCAAACCGAGGGCTGGAAAAAATAGATAAACTCCTCCTAAAATCACCAAAATGTAGATTCCGCCTTATAAATTATGAGGAACAAGAATACCAACTCAAAATACCAAAATGTGCCCTAGAAGGCACCGAACTCAACCCTCAAGCAAGTCACCTAGGGCTGGAAATGTAGATCAGTTGTATAAAATCACTTTGAAGTACCAATGTGGCCTCCATGTGAGAACACCCTTACGCACAAGAGGGTTTTCATCCCCTAGTGTGATCCTGTTGAAGGGTTTCGTCCTCAATAGGTGACCAATGAATGGTTTTCGTCCTTCAATGGCAAGAAGAAAAGCTACACTAGCTCCACTCCAAGTAGATGTCAAAATAGATGATAGATGATGATCCTCCTCTCCATTCGAACTTTCTTAAGTACCCCTCCTTTGGCGCCAATGATAAATTAGAAGCTCCAACTTCATGGCCGACCTCATAATGCACTTTTTAATCTTCACTTGAGAAGACCAACCTCATAATGAAGAAATAGAAATTCTCCTTGCTAAGTCTTATTTCCCCTAGTCGAACCATTCCAATGCCATGATTAGTAAATCAAATAATTAATTATGAAGGTACATCACTTAAAATCATGGCAAGTTCCCTCCTTTCCTCCTTGATGCCCACAGGAGGAGGAATGGGCATACGGTCTTCCATAGTGACTAGCTTGGAAAAGGGGACATTACAGTCCTCCCTCCCAAATTTGTTTGTCCTCAAGCAAATGCATGTACCCGGATCCCAAATGAATCTTAGTTATTCCTTCTTTGATGTACCTGCGCATGAAACAAATATATCAAAGAAAACAAGAGTGTTTAATAACACTTTTACAATTTCTTCATCATGCCTTAGGGAAATGATAGCTAGCTCCCTTCCTTTGCTTGCCACCATCTCATAATTTCCACCCAAATGATGGATTCCCAATACTTCAGTAATGTTGTCCCAAAAACAACTATAACCGTGCATTTTTCTCTCAAAAACGAGAATGTAGGTGGCTGAAAACAATGTTTGACAAGTAAGCACCTAATTTTTCCCCCAATTTGGAACTATGTTGGCTGAAGTTGTTTTCTTCAGCTGGAACCATCTACCACTATTTTTCGATGATTTAATGACCTCAAAATGATCACTCTTGCAATTGTTCAAGTCTGAAAACAACTCATAATCTGATTTTATCAAAATCAGCAACTTAAAAATGGAACAGCAGCTGCAAAATTAAAACCTCCTTGCAAAATTAGGAATTGTGAGCATGGAAATGACTAAAAACACCTCTCTAAAGGCTGAAAAATTCTCCCAACATTCATCAATCGAAAAATGCTCCATCTTTTGACTAAAAATACTTGTCTACCCACTTGTATGTATGCAAATGAAATCATGTGGTGGCTAATATGAATAATAACAACACCAATTCTGAAAGTTTGAGCTATCGTTCTCCAAGGTACATTCCTTTTATCACTACTAACCACCCACATACCTTGTTGGTGATCTCTTGCATGAATATTCAACCATGAGGTAGCTCCACCATGCTTATGTTGTGCCACTCCAACATTATACTTGGCTGGAAGTGGAAAAAATTGAGAATATTTTGTGAGTCTATCAATCACAACATATAAACAACCCTTACCTTGAACCATGGGCAGCCCGGTGATGAAGACTATGGAAATGTTTTCCCATTTTTGAGTGGGAATAGGAAGGGGCTGCAATAGTCCAACTGGAAATTCATGCTTTGCCTTGTTTTGTTGGCAAACCAAACATTCCCATATGTATTGAAGCACCTCCTCTTTAAGACCTTTCCAAAAGAACCTTCCTCTCACCTTTTCTATGTCTTGAGATAGCCGAATGACCAGCCAATGGGGCATCATGAACAACCCTCAATATCTTGTTCTTCACCCTTGATTTGAAAACCAAATAGACTCCATTCTTGTAGAGAATGAGCCCATCCATTATTTTGTACCTTTCATCCACAATTTCTTCCTCAAAAACAGCATTAGCAAACTTATTCTTGTTATACTCAGCTGTAATTAAAGACTTCCAATCTGCTGTTATCTTAGATAAAGAGCAAAGATATGATTCTTTGGACAAAACATCTACCAAATACTTGATTTGAGTGGTTTCCGGAATCATACCTTGAAGTATCACCTTCTTGCCTTTATCCATGAAGCTCAACTCCATACTTTGGTAGTTGAGAGTGAGCTCCAATGAATGTAACCATTGGACCCCAAACACAAGATTTGTACTAGATGTGCCAATCATATTGATATCATCACATACCACATGCTCTTCCAATGTGAGAAGGAGTTGGCAACACTTCCTTGTGCATGGCATGCAGTAGCCATCCGCTACCTTGATCGTGAGGCCTTTGAATTCTTCCACCTTCAAATCCACATTTGCTTTCAAGCTCTCATCAATGAAACTATAAGTAGCTCCATCATCAATCAAAACCATGATTCCTTTTCCATGGAGGGTGGAACTTGGTTTCAAGGGGCACTCTAGGAGTAAATCCTTCACAACTTTGTTAAGATACATAACAAATTCAAAACAATCCTCCATGAAATTTCTTTCTAACCACATGCATGGAGCAATATTGAATTCAACAAGGACTTCCTTATAATTCAAAGGATCAACCGAAACCCAAACTTTTATGCTCACATAAGCTTGCAAGAAAAGATCTATGTGCCATATGTTATTCCACAAGTTCTTCACATCATCACCAATTATATTACAAGGCATCAAACATGACATGTGATCTTTCTTAACAACAAGCTGCCCATAATGACACAAGTATGGCAGTGACACAAGAGGAGATAAAATGTGATTTTTTCATCATACCTTGGGCTGCCAACAAGGATCCCACCATTTTTTTGTTGGTACTTGTTTGGAACATCTCCAAAACTCACTCCAAGGTGGTAAACTCCCTCAATTTGCCCATCATTGACTGTTGTTTGGAAATTTCCAGCGAACTGAAAATAATCATGAGGAACCGGAAGTGCCCTTCCTTCATGGACATACCCTTCCATAATGTCATCCTCTTTACCCTTATGCAAATCTGATTTCTTTCAACATTTAGCCACATGCACCCATTAGAAACCAATGAAACTTCATTAAATATTAAAGAACTTTTACCTTGGGACTCATGCTCCATGATTTCCCTTTCCTTTCTAGGCTCATGCTTCAAACTTTCATCAAACTTTGATGTCTTCATGCTGCTGTTCTGAAAATCAGTCAAGAGCTCTACTTTGGCAATGGTGATGGGGGCTTCTAGGGCTCCCATGGGTTGTTCCCTTTTGATGCCCAACAACTTGGTTGTTCTTCCTTCTTTGGCTCAAGCTCCATGATTTCTCCCTCTTCAACTTGCACGATGGATTCCTCCATTACTTGCAGCCCTAATTCTTCCTCTTGTGTAGCTCGTGACCTAGGCTTGGGCCTTGATCTTCCCTTGCTTACTCCCATGAACTCAACAAATGACATGGCATCACGAATCTTCTCCGAGAAGAGCCCTATACTCCTCATACCATGTAGCAATGTTGTCCACTTTGGATGGCGAGTATTATTGACCCCCTTTGAAGAGCTCCTTCCATCATTCGGACCTTGAAGGGTATGGATCGGTTGAGCCATTTTATTGGCCAATCTTTCTTACCCTAAACCTAGGCAAGCCTTTCGAACTTCGCATCACCAAATAATTCTATTTGTTGTTATCTTCTTGCAAGAAACCCTCAGTGCTGGGAAGACCGGAGCTCTAATACCACTATAATGTCCCTTTCAAGGCTAAATTTGGAAATAAGGGTTTGGCCTTAAACCCAAATCTGAAATTGCACCTTCAAACACACACACATCAAACTGAAATAGCTGAGAATGCTCTTCAAACAATCAACACAATATAAATCAGTCCTCTAGGGAAGCGAATTGCATATGAGGTTCACATCAACATTTAACCATACAAATAGAGTTGAAATGCCACCAAAATAATTTATCCAACCACGAAGAATATTTATCAATCTCAAATACATCAAAAATATGGAGAAATGAATGATAAATCACAGTTGTAATTAATTTTTATTACAGCAACCATACAACCAAACCGAGGGCTGGAAAAAATAGATAAACTCCTAAAATCACCAAAATGTAGATTCCGGCCTTATAAATTATGAGGAACAAGAATATCAACTCAAAATACCAAAATGTGCCCTAGAAGGCACCGAACTCAACCCTCAAACAAGTCGCCTAGGGCTGGAAATGTAGATCAGTTGTATAAAATCACTTTGAAGTACCAATGTGGCCTTCGTGTCAGAACATCCTCACGCACAAGAGGGTTTTCATCCTCTAGTGTGATCCTATTGAAGGGTTTCGTCCTCAATAGGTGACCAATGAATGGTTTTTGTCCTACAATGCCAAGAAGAAAAGTTACACTAGCTCCACTCCAAGTAGATGTCAAAATAGATGATAGATGATGATCCTCCTCTCCATTTGAACTTCCTTAAGTACCCCTCCTTTGGCGCCAATGATGAATTAGAAGCTCCAACTTCATGGCCGACCTCCTAATGCACTTTTTAATCTTCACTTGAGAAGACCGACCTCATAATGAAGAAATAGAAATTCTCCTTGCTAAGTCTTCTTTCCCTAGTCGAACCATTCCAATGCCATGATTAGTAAATAAAATAATTAATTATGAAGGTACATCACTTAAAACCATGGCAAGTTCCCCTCCTTTGCTCCTTAATGCCCACAAGAGGAGGAATGGGCATACGGTCTTCCATAGTGACTAGCTTGGAAAAGGGGAGATTACAGTTGTGGTGTTAGAGTTGTTTGCGAGTTACTTCTCCATGCAAGGTGTGATGTAAAGATGAAGACAACACAAGAAGCCATGGAAGAGATGTTGTAAGCTATGCAAGAATATCAAAAGGAACTAAGGGCAATGGGTCCCAAGGCATGGATGAAGATGCTAGGGTTAAACCCTAGACCACAAGAATATGCCAAGAAGCCAAAACCAAAAGAGTTTCTCTTGAAAGAAGATAAAGAACCAGCAAAAGTAACAAATACATCAACACCTCAAGAGGTCAAGGAAGAAATCAGAAAACAAGAACAAGAGGAGCCCAACATACAACTTGAAGGTAAAAATTCTTTGACAATGGATGATGCCTCATTGACTTCTAATGATTGCATGTGGCAGCAAAATAGTGGGAAGATCAAAACAACAAGGGTTTTACTAGGTGAATGCAAAGAGCTTAAGATGGAGGAACATATACCATCCTTCGAACTTCCAAAGGATGAGCCATTGACTGATTTTCATAACAGCATTGTGGAGGGACATGTTTGAAGAAAATATTGGGAGTCACATGGATAGAAGGGTTGGAGGTATCTCCACAACTCCCAATTCAGCAAAGGAGGGTGAGCTCCTGGTTGGCAGCCTAAGGTATGATAATGTTGATCATATTTCAGATCTATTGATCCCTCCTATGTCACTGCAATATTTTTGCTATCTTGGACAGCATGCTAAAAAGGGTGAAAGAGTGAAAGGGACAACTTGTAGGAAAGAGCACATAGATCCTTTCGCTCAAAAACAAAATTGTTTGAGCATAATAGTGTGGGATCCCAGTGCTGTTCGGAGACCCATTAAGGGTAGAGTTTCTGATTTCAAAATCAGTATTGCTGATATTCAGTTATTTGATCAAGAAGTTTGTACCAACTTGGGGGAATCAACTACTTCTTTTGAGACGGGATTAGTGGAGCAAAAAGGTAGACATAATGTTGATTCAATTGAACTTGCAGCTGTACATATTTCAGACATGGAAGGAGTTGATAGTGTGTCTAAAGATAAAGAGAATAAGGAAATTTTGACAGCTAAAACAAGGGCAAATTCTACAGCTAGAAAGGATGCAAGTAAGTCAAGTTTAGGTGATGGACTTGTTAGAATCCTACCTGTGTTAGGACTACAGCAAGTTCTCTTTTGGCACTACAAGTGGAAGAGGAAATGCGTAGGTGAGCTGCCTCAAGGTGGAGTTAACACTCATGGGATAAGTGTCAGCTTGTTGCCCAATGATGTAGGCTGGTCAGTACCTCAGTCTAAGGCCAGCAACATAAGCAAGTACAACAATAAAAGAGTTAAAATAGGGGCTGTTCAGCAGCAACAGTAGTCAGCATTTGTATTCCGTCCATTCGAGGCACATGATTTCAAAATCATGCTTCAAGGGAACTTAATTTTTCCATCATCAAAAGAAGAGGTTGTTGAAGATAGTGCCTAGAACCAAGGGCTACTTGCAGAACTTTCAAAGTCGTTTGACAGTACAGCAGCCACTTTCATGAGTCTTTCATGCTATCAAAGGCACATTGGAAAAGCTGTCACACTTCATGTGATTGGTAGGACAGCAGCTCGGAAAAGATTGGTAAAGAGATCCTCACATATAGCAGCTCCCTTAACCAACATGACAAGGAAAGGAGCCTTTGCACGAAGGAATAGAATACAAGAAGCTTTTGATCAGCTTAAAAAGGTAGTCATATCATGTTTTGTGTTTTCCATTTCAGATTTCTCACAATGTAATGTCCTCTCTCGGGGACATTTTTGAAATTGAAGACTTGAAGACCCTCAACCCATTCTCTCTTCTCATGGGCTTGAGGATTGAGCTTGAAGATGATCCAAAGATGTCTTTTGTCTATTTTGTAACCCCTTGGCATGCCTAGCGCTACAAGTGGGAGTCTCTTTAGTTATTTTAATGTGCACATAGGTTAGTTGCTTTATTATTTAATTAAAAATAATAAAGTGCACATAGTCTTAGTTTATTAGAGACTTTATTTTATAATGAGAGTTTATGTTTTCCCTCCAAAAGGGAAAAGGTCGGTCATTGGATATTGCACCCCTTAACTCTATAAAAGGAGGTCGCATTTCCTCTAGTGAGGTTATGTTGGTTGATCATTTGATTTCACTCCATGCTTGGAGTATTGGGATGTATGCCCATGGGATGTATGCCCTAGTTCTTGCATTGTGCTCTCTCTCATTGTAAGCTTCATTTGGATTCATTGTTGAAGACTCTCAAGTAAATTTCAGATCTGTCATTATTGCTTGAGTTATTTCAGATTTTGGCGCCAAGTTTGGAGTGTGAAAGTCATTGGTATTGCTCCTTTTATTTCTGTTGTTATTGTTGCAATTATTTTTACCATAGCGACTTGGATTGGTGATGATTTGATCATGTTTTGATGCCATAAATGCTAGATCTGAAATCTGCCATGTGTTATTAAATATTTCAGAGCAAGGGGCTAATATTTTGGTGTGTTTGGAGGCTAGGAAAGAGCTGGAAATTATTTAATTAATTTTCCCTAACCCTAGCGACTGGTTTTCAGATTTCAGGGGCAGATTTGAGTGGGTTTCAGTGTTCAGAAAATTCAGTTTGTTAGTTCATTTGAAAGCTCATGATTTCTACTTTATTGTGCAATTCGTTTCATGCCAAAACTCCAAGTATTTTGTGAGATATTAATTTTTAAAGTTTCAGTTATTCTAGGTGATTTATTAATTAATTAATTGTTGCTAAAAATCAGATTTAGATGTTATTAGAGTTCTAATTAGTTCTCCCATCTAACCCACCACTTTGGCATACTCCAATCCCATTTTGGGTTGTATTATTGCCAACATTAGGTTATTTGAGGTCAGACTATGAAGATCTAATCTTCCTATGATTGATTTGGTTAATTAATTAGGAGGAATAAGGAGGAAGTAATTTTATAATTTTTGGGAGTTGATTTGATGCCCTAAATGTGTTGGGCGACCTACTTTTTAGGGCAAAATTAGGGTTTCATGTTGGTTGTGCGAAATCTGATTTTTGCATATTATTCTTCATATTTTGTGGCCCAATATCTAAAATTTCAGCTCATTTGGACTTCTCTAGCCAAAGATATGAATTTTGGAAAATTGCAGCAGTTGGGGTTTGAATATTAATTATTTTCCAGCAGTGTGTGATCAAATTTATGTTATTTCCTAACTTGTCCTAGAAGGGGACATTACACACAAGCATTTGCTAAAGAATATGATGCTTCAATAAAGGGAGTTGTGTTGATTACATTACAAAGGAGGAACTCCATAAAAATTCCAAGCATAGAGCTCAAGATTCAAAAAGGGCTTCTGTAGGTATGAAGTTGTGGATATAAAAAGGTAGATGTTGATGTTTTTTTCAAAATGACTGCGCCTCATTATACTCCTATCATTCATAGAGATTGGAGGTTTCCTTTCATGGTAGATTACGCTAAGGATCTCCAACCTACTATCAATGTTGAAACATTTGCAACTTTCATAAGATGGATCCCAGCCACTATCATTTTGATTTTGAGGAAGGAAATGCAAGGCTACAACCATGCTTGGGGCAGCATGAATGGACCCTTGAGAGTCCATCATATGAGTGGGAATTATGAGGAGAATGCAAGCAATGGAAGAGAGCTAGTTAACATGCCTATGAGACATGAAGAAGTGATGTTGAGAGCTCTTGTTTCCTTTAATGTGTTTGCTCTATGTGCAAGTCCAGGAATGGAGAAGAAAGAGAAGAAAAGGCATAAGTGTGATTCAGTCCAGCATATTCACATATATGAGAAGCAAGGCAAAAAGGTGAAACAAGATGATAGCATAACAAGTGAAAGAGTTTGGCAAAAAAAGGGATACCTTCTCAATGGGACAGCGGTGGATAGAGGAATATGTGCATCACAACTCCCCTTAGTAGAATGGGTAGAGAGTATGAGGAATGAAGAAGACGAGGAGCTGAGTTTGTTATCAGCCCAAGTAAATGATGAAGAATATGAGATTGCAGCTGAAGATGAAGGGGTGAAAGAAATGTTTTTACAAGCCCAAGAAGCACACGGGGAAGAAGTTGATACGGCAACAAAGGTAAAAGAGTTGCTTGATACATTTGGGACAGCAATGAGGTTGATTCTTGGTATTGCTGCCATCACCTTCACCAGCCACTTGATTACTCCCTTTGCTCACGCATACAAAGGAGTTTACAAGTTCCTTCAAACATGAGGAGAGTTCTATCGATTGATGATGGCTAGTATGGTATTTTCAGTACTTGTATGGCTGTTTCCAGCCCCTACATTGCCCAAATTGTTGATTTTTGCAAAAGAATTCCACTTTGGTGCTTGAATTTTTTTATGTTGCTAGTCATGAAAATAATGGGTATAGGACAACTTTTATCAGCTAAGGACAGTTGTAAGCTTGCACAAAAGGAGGGAAAACCTTTGATGAATGAAGTTGGAAGAAGGGTTCAGCTGAAGGAGATCTTCATGGCAGCCACACGGGTACCTAGTTGGATGAAAATACAAGTGATTGGTGGCTGTTGCAACTCATTTCCAGCCCATCTACAGTCTAATTTTTATCAAGTATTGGGAGAAACAACTTGCCAAGTCATGAAAGGAACCATTGGAGCGCGAGGGTTTGATATCTCAGAACCTTCTTTACATAAACGAAGCCAAGTGAGACAACAGCAACCCAATGATGTGAGCATATGGCAAGTTTTAGCCTTGTGGGATTTTCTGGATGTTTTCAGACATTTACAAATATTGGGGGATCATCTTGAGGTTGGATGGAACTCATTATCCATTTGCGATATATCACACCATGTTTTTTGGTAGGAGTTATCTCATTTGATTGGTGCGGGATCCAAGCTCTATAGGCACTACAACATGACTCACCACATTAGCGTGGTGATACTTGAACATCCAAGCTTACAATTGTTTGAGGGCAAGCAATTTTGAGAGGGGAGGACTGTAATTTCCCTTTTTGAAATTAAAGTAGAATAAAGACCCTTAGCCTATTTTATTGTTTCCCACAGGCTAATAAGATGAAGGAAAGGGGAACATGGTAAGATTAAAACTAAGTGAGCCAAAAAGTAACTTTATGTCAGCCACTTATGTTTTAATAAGAGTACTTTTCTAATTTAAGTGGGCCAACACTTAATTAGAAATTAAAAGAAAGGGAAGGATATAAAAGAAGATGGAGGGGTTCATTTGTGGACATCTATCATCTTGATTTTATGAAGTCGAGCACTTGTGCTTCTACTTTCAGCTATTGAGGATGGAAACCCTCTTAGCATCCATCACTTGAGGACAAAAACCTCATTGTGATCAGATTTTGGGGATGAAAACCCTCAATATCTCCTTGGTGGTTTCATACAAAGATCACACTTGAGCTCATACAAGATTTTTAGAGGAAAAGATCAGTTTTTCAGCTAGGGTTTCAATTGCAGATCAAAATTTCAGTGTTTGTGGATCAGCCACTAATTTCTATGATTTATTTGGGTGGTTTTGAGCACTTTCCAAGCTGGGCGACTTCCTTTGGAGGTGGGGCAAACCACTTTGGGAGCATTTCCAGTTGATTTTGAAGTGTTTGTGGTGCTAGGGTTTTTCAAACCCTAATTCTGCCCTAGGGTATCATGTCCAGCATTTTATTGATCAGATTTTGTACCAAACGGTCAGCTGTATTTATCTTTCAATTTCAGTTGCTGAATTAATAAAAAAATCAGAATTTGATCAGAAAAATTATTATTCACCTCCTTAATGTTCTAAGAGGGTTTCTAAGTGTTTTGAACCTTCTGGGTATGTTTGTGTGTGAATATTTGATGAGATAAAATATAATTTCAGATTGCTGTATTTTATGATAAGGGTTTCTGAATATAAATCAGGTTGTTATATTTTGGATAAAGATTTGTGTGGACTTCCAGAATTGTATTAGTTATGCCCTAAGAGTTTCCTAGGAAATCAGGGTTTCTCTTATTTGTGCATTAAGGGGACATTACAAAACATGTTAAGATGCCATTTGTTCGGTTGGGAGCTCCACTAAAAACTTCATTTATCAAGTAAAAGAGATATATATGTATGTCCATGGTCTATCGGGCTTGTCATCTATCAATAAGGTTGGGCAGTTCTTGCCTCGATGACTTGGGTTCAAATCATGGCAGACATGCGGTCCATGCTAATGTAGCTTGTGCAAAATGGCAGAGGAGTTGACTTGATTCAGCAAGTGAAGTTAGTTTCTCGGAAAAATAATATTGTATAGTGAGAGGGAGGACCACTCCCCAATAATGAATGGCCATTTACCTATATCAAATAAAAACATATGTAGGCCCAAGGATGGGCCCACACACTAATGATATTTATCCATTAAAAGAATTATTTGGAACTGTGATTCACTTGATGGTATTATTGTCTTCAATCTTAAAACTATTTGTACAATTATAGTGGGTACATTCCATTGGCCTACAAACGCCGATCATTAAGCCAGCAGTAATATAACATTTATTGATGTTTGGTACCTTACACATGAAAAGCTGTTCATGTAATAGGTGCACAGTGTCTCATGCACAACTGATATTAGATGCACCTTCAATACATCTGTTTATCACAAGATCCGTGTCTCATTTGGTTCCCAGTTCATTACTAGTTCATTGCTTGGAAATGTTTTCATAATATCAAAAATTACTTGGTAATATATCCTGTTTTCCCTCTTCCTTTAGATTAAAGATTTATTGTTCGTAATTATCATATGATACACACCCCAATGCAGCATTTGTATATGGAAAACAAATAACTTTATGGTCTCAAGTGTGATTAGAAATTTTCTAATGGGCTTTTCCACTTATGTTTTTAGCTTCCGAAATTGTTTGTTTTATTGTTCCATCCACTCACAATCTAGATCCCTGCTTCCCAGTGCTTCTAAGTTATACGAATCTAAACTAATTAAGTACGACAATAAAATTTCATCAGTGTATCAAATGCACTTCAGAGCCATAATTCATCAATTGATATTCAAAAATAAAAATTATTACTCACAATATCCATATCAAAAAGAATGGTTACACCATTACTATAAAAGAATCATGCCAGTTATAAGAGAAGCATAACATACCTCCATTCTTGCATTTCAAAAAAAGGCCACGTGCTTGGTCCGTTATACTATGTCTTGCATACAACCTAATGAGCATATTATATATGTCATTCCGAGCTCTATAATTTCGTTGATTCTTCATCCAATTGAAAACCCGAACAGCATGTTTCAGTGCCCCCTCTTACAGATTTCCTAGATCATGCTCCAGCCAATAAATCATGAGAACCCATGTGTGACGAATTTATACATGTATCAAAGAAGTGATATTAAGGACCAAATTTAAAGAATTGCATGAAAAAGTGCACCCAATGTCACTATCAACAATAGTATGGGTTCTATTCTGATAGTTTTTAAAGATTGTGAATGCAACATTCAATAAATTGTCAATTTCAAATGAATTTGTCTCAATGAACATTCATAAAGAGTTCCTTGCAAACAGTACTATCCGAAACATTAACAGCCAATTTCCTTAGAACGTGAATAGGAAAATCCACTTATTGAATTTGCACCAAACACAGATCATTGTCTTCAAAATGTTAAGGTTCCTAATGTTAGAAAATCAAAAATAGCATACTTCATGCTTTAATACCATGTTAGATGAACAACAAAGAAAAAGTGTCCAACATAATACAGATGAATACATGGGAAAAGTAACGGTAATACCATATTAACCACAGAAAAACACTGTATACATGTTGTCCAATCAATAAGAAAAGCCTGCAACCTTTATAAAGAGTAAAATATTTATTTGTACAAGTTTCAAATTATGTTACTGTGGTTCGTCCCCCCCCCCGTACTGCCCTGCCTAATACGTATCCGGTACAGACATACGTGTGGGTACAAGCACAGATTCACCGTGGATACGTCTCGGCAGTGCGTTTCGACATACCGGGACTTAGCCACAGTGAACCTTAAAATTTAAACCTTTTGTTGTTCAAACTTGAGGGTTCGCCGTGGATACATCTTGGGTACATTTCGACATACCCAAGACGTATCCACGGTGAACCCGCAGGTTTGGACAGCAAAAGGGTTTTAAAAAAAAAAAAAATTTAACTTGGTTTCTATGTTGCTGCTTCGTTGGGGTCCATAATATTTCTATTGGACATCATGATTCTTGGTTAAGATTTGGATAGGTTTATATTGTAGATCTTTTCTGCACATTCTTTGAGCAATGAAATGCGAAAATCATTACGTGCCCCAAGGTTAGGTTGCAGTATGAACCTTTATTGAGTTGGCTTGGTGCAACTCTCTTGTTTCAATGAGAGGATCTACAATTTAATACTCTATAATCTAACCCTCGGGAATATTTGATCACTTCTTTTCATTTCCTTAGTATTTCCGTGCATATGTGATTCAGTCAGTTTTTAACTATGACTCATGTTATTAACAGAGCAGTTGGATATCCATATACGAGCCCTTACCTAGTGCGTATCTGATACACCTAGATATGGCTACCAGTCATCCCGAGCCGTATCCATCGAGCCTATAATAATAATTATAAACCTAAAACCACAGTTACCAGGTTGCATACCCTCAAAGCTATGATTTTCTGGGATAATCCCTAGGTTGCATGCATGGTGCAGATGAAAATGATTAGAAGGTGATTTTGGATAATATGAATGCAAGGACCAACCATTGGACTGACCTCTTTAGTTATCATTGGCAGGTTAGAGTCAACCTAATTAAATAGGTCCTTTATGGCCACCATTGCAACACAAAAATTAATCTCAAAGGAAATGGATGAAACACAAAGGAATATAATATTCATATATCATAGAAAATGTAAAATCTTAAGTATATTGAATGTTTTGAACATTGATCGTACTATATTTTTCAAGTTTTGTATTTCTTATGGACTAAAAAATGAGTAAAATGAGTATATGAATTATATGTGTGTGTGTGTGTATATATATGTATGTATGTATGTATGTATGTATCCATCCAAGATGTATCATACCCAAGGGTTTTTTAAAATCCACATATCCACGTATCAAACCCGTACCCGTATCTTGGCAACATAGGTTTCAAAGAGCTACCATTACCATGCCTAGAAGTTGAACTGCCTATGAAACAGCTACAAATCATGGCACCATTACATAACCCTTTGGATTCTGTGACATCAACAACCCATTGCACCTATTACAATTTACTATCAGCGATTACGTCAAGGCTCACATCTTGACGTCAACATGTCGCTAAACTGTTCTACAGTCATCATGTTTATGTCATTTATTCTGTGTCACCAAAATATTGATGCCAACTACCAAACAACATGGGGAAACTCCAAATTCATACTAAGACATTTAATTTGTACATATTCCAACTTTATTTATTTCAAACCCCTCACTTAGTCTAATATTTTCAAAAGACTCAGAAGATCTCTCTAAGAGTCACATTGAGTCCAACCCTGCAGTGCCTTCATAAATGCATCAGCAAACATTTGCATTGTTTTGCAAAAATAAAGTTGAAGACTCTGGTCCTTGACTTCTTATCCAACATATTGATACTTAACTTCTATATGCTTTCTTCTCATGTGAAACTTCAGACATTTTTCTATTGCGATGCAACATTGACTGTCATGCCTCGGTGTTATAGGTCCTTTCTGACTTATATCCCAGTACTATCTAGCAGTTTTATTCAACATATTGACTCCTGTGTCACATAAAAAAATGTTACATATTTTATCTCTACACTTAAAAGAGAAATAGCAAGTTACTTTTTGCTTCCAATGAAATAATACTACCAATAGGTTGAAGCAAATCCTGACAATGCTCTTCGTTACATGATCCATCCAATATGCATCACAACATCCAACAATTTTGAATGCATCCAGCACTCCCATCTAATATGAAACCATTACCTATCATGCTCTTGAGATATTGAGATTCACTTAACTCCTGTCCAATGTCCCCATCCTGGACTAAAAGAAAACTGGCATGCAGCATTGACTTCATTGTGATATCAAAATCTTGTGAACGCAATCAAATACATTACACATTCAACAACACTCTCAAAAGAAATTATCATTGTTAATTCCACATCCTCATCTATAGCTCAGCTCCTTTCCCTGACAACTTACACCCAATCTCCAACCATGTTGCCACTGGTTTCCTTCATCCATCATGAATTTCATGGGGAACTGATTCAAACGTATAAATGAATTCTTCCTGTATAATATTAAATGCTTAGACAATAACAAATATTTCCGTAATCTATTGTCTCATATTCTGCTGTGGACTTGGACTTCAAAAATTCTAGCAACTTTAGGTTGCTTCTAATGACAATTGCATAATTAACATAAGCTGTCGAAATTAAAAGTGATTCCCAGTCCACTTGACATAGATGTCATAAATAGCATTAGTATGATTGAAACCTTAGGCTTATAGTATTGATCAATTCATTGGTACCACACTTTAGAAGATTTCCTTCAGCCCATAAAGAGTTATGTGCAACATGCACACAAAGTACTCCTTGCCTAATGTCACGTATGCTTTTGAATGGAGAGTAGATCTCCTCTTCAAATCAATCTAGTGAATGTGCAAGTCCCATGTTGTTGTAACTGCCAACAACAATCTAATTGAGGAGATGCACAAAACTAGAGAAAAGGCCTCTTGCTTGTCCACACCTTGAACCTCTATATCTTATGCTCTCAGCCGCATTCTATATCGATCAATTGATCTATCAAGCTTGAAATTCTGCTCGAACAGCCACTCACAACCAATTGTTTCCTCTATTGACTCTCTTGCTACTGCTAATGCTCATAACAATCAATTGATCCATCAGGCTTGTACATCTATATTTATAAGATTCTATGCGGTACTATCACATGGTTGATAATCCTATTGAATTTCCTATTGCTACAGATATTCATTACTATTGGTTCTCTTGTATCCTTTGTGATGGTTTTTGTAGATTGGATTGTACTCAATTGCAAAGTTTCTTAGCTTTTAGGATTTTGGGGTTTACCTTTATCAATAAAATTTTTGTTTATTTTTGTATTACAGCTGCCTCCCTTTTTGGAATTTTTTTTTAAAACACCCCCACCTCGGTAATATCCGAACAGTTCTTTTATAACATTCCGTAATGTCCACATTTTTTAAGACCCTTAGCCTATACTTCCCGTGGGCTTCGGGATGTGCAAGGGGAACGTTTTTATTAAATAATTAAATATTATTGCCTGGAGCAATAATTATTTAATTATTTAATTATGAAGGTTATTTAATTTAATTCCCAAAATATAAAAATTAAATGGGGAATTAATTAAATAAATATTTAGGTGGCTTTTATTGATAAAATCACCCTTTGAAAAGGGGACGCCACACCTAGGGAAATAAACTGCTTTTATTTAATAATTTCCCTCTCCTAGGGATTTCGAATTTTGTGCCTCCTTGCTTATAAAAGGAGTGCTAGGATCATTATTATTATTATGTTATGATGATATTTATTTTATGCTCCATGCTTGGAGTTGGGATGCATGCCCATTGATGCTTCTCTCTCTCTCTCTTGCGTGGGAGGTTGTATTGAGCTGGTTTTGAGATCTAACTGAAGTATTTATTTGTGAGATCCATATTTCTGGCTTTGGCAAACATTTTGATTAAATTTGCAAGTGGAAATCTGCCCTTTTCCACTGTAGCAATTGGATTTTGAATGGCAAATTGAAGACTTGTTGGTGCTCTTGCAAATCAGTTTATTTGTGTGAAGTCTTTGGGAACCATTTCCAGCTGTAGCGATTTGTCTTGGAGGTGTATTGCACTTCAAACCCTAGTGAAATTGTATGTCTAGTATGGTGGCTGGTTGGAGACTTTAATTTGGCATGGATCGACTAGGTTGTGCATGATTCTGTGATGTTTTTACAGTCCCTCTGGCAGCGAATCGAATGAGGCAAGTTCGATGCTAAATTTGTGTGATTAATGATCTGTTTTCCATTCATTAAAATCCACTAATCCTTCTTAGACATCAGTAACTTTGTTTAAAGTGTTGGGATGCATGTTAGAGGCCCAAAATATCCAGCGACTTCTATCTTTCTCTTATGATTAATATATCCCAGCTGTTGTGAACTAGATTTGCATAATATTGAGGAGATCTCAGAGTTCTGGTTGCAGATTTTAATGTGACACATTTCTGAGTGAATCGATTGGTTTAAGCATGAGCTTAGGATGTGATTAAGTCTCTTGTTTGGCAGCAACTTGCTTGTGGGTGTTTGGTAGAATATTGAGTGTCTTTGCAATACATTCTATGCTTAATCGAATAAGGGTTAAGGTTTGTTGCAGCAATCTGTGTTAGAAGGGTCCAGATCCATATATTTAATGCATATTTTTAAGTGTTTATAAACAGTGACTTCATCCTTCATTGTGGTGCTTGGGAACAACGATTTTTGCATGTTTTAATGGTGCTTGGAAGGTCCTGTGGCAGCGATCTGGTTTGGGTGAAGTATTAATGACCACGAAATCTATATTCCATTTCCTCTCTAAGTCTGCCATACTTATCTGCCCTGGCGATTCCCTCTGGGACTTATAAATGGTATGTTGTTACATGATTCTAATGCACCAATATCAGCAAGCTATATCAAAGGTGTGACTTAAGTGCAGTCTATGTTGGGTTGGTTAGGAATAGATTGTTGCCTTTCGAATCAACTGAGTTTATTCACTATTTGCATGAGCTCATTGAGTGATTTATTGAAAGATAAGGTACTATTGGCTGGGTTTTATCATTTCTAATCACTGGTGGTGTTGTTTTCTATCTGAGTGTTGCATTTTCCATTGATCCCATAAAGGGATATTACAGTTCCTTCATCCTGTTAAAATATAGCGCTTTATATAGCATGTAAAACTGTTATGTAGTTGTGATACGGTTGGTAACTGTTCAACCAAAGTGTAACCACCTCCTATAATAAATTGGACCTGCCTGTGTCATTTGAGCAGTGCAGTTTGCCTTCTCTAATTCTTTCTTCTCTTTGCATATGCTAACATTGGTATCAGAGCGTCAAAGGTTCGCAGCCCGAGGAAGCCCTTGAAGGGTATGGGAGAGTGCAAATGGTTTGAGGAAGCCCAGTCACAGTTTGAAAAGGGCACAAACTACTTGCGTCTACAGTTGTGTAGGAAAAACGACTGTTACAAAGTCGAAGCCTGGCTTATTTGCATTTTCGAGGACAGAGAAGAAAGGAGAAACGTCGAACCAGTCAAGAATACAGTTGCTAGGGCATTCGTAAGGCCCAGAAGAAGTGGTTCGAGGGTGTGAAGTCGAGGGTTTGTTCGCAGGCACAATTCGTGGGCAGACAAGGGCAAAAACACAGTCAGTTTTGCACAAAACCGTGGCTGCTCAGGAGGGCAATAAAACTCAGACATTTGAAGAAAATACGCTGGGAAAAGTCGTGGCAAATCGTGGTAGAAATCGTGTGAAGGCAGAGACATCCGCTGTAAACAAGAAAGTGCCCAGTTCGTTGCTGAATGTGCCCAGTTCAAAAACGTGCCCAGTTCGCTGATTACATGACCAACCAGAAGCTATACCCAGTCGCAAATCAAAAACGTGACTAGTCGTGAGGGAAGATTAATATTATTTGGCAGAATAATATTATTTTCAGGCTTCAACAACAAAGGTATTCATTCGATTTGCTGGGAGTAATTAATTTTTAATATTATTTGCACGAATAAGTAATATTGTTTTATTATTGGTTTGGGCAAACTATTATTTTATTATTTCCATTACTTTGGAATAATAAAATGGCAAATATTTCACACTTAACTTTGTCGGAGACACAAAAATTAACGGGCACTAATTTCAATGTTTGGAGTCATAAGATTTTAACGGTCACGGAGTTTCGTGATTGTGATAAAATAATCAAGGGTGATGAAAGTCGACCAGTGACAAACTTCGAGGATTATGACAAACGTCATAAGGAAGCGTTATTGCTTCTCAAGATGTCGGTGTCGAATGATATGATGTATGCGAATGCCATATGGCAAGCACGTTGTGGGCCAATCGAGGGATAAATATCGACGTCGTAAAAGAGTTGGGTTTTATACCTAAAAAATATGCTCTTTTCAGTAAAGTTACAAGAAGGTGGATCGTTGTCTGAGCACCTACTTCTGATTAAAGACCGGAAGTGCAGAATGCCACTATGGCAAGCACGTTGTTGGCCAATCTGAGGGATAAATATCAGACGTCAGAAAAGAGTCGGGTTTTATACTTGAAAAATATGCTCTTTTCCATAAAGTTACAAGAAGGTGGATCGTTGTTTGAGCACCTACTTCGGATGAAAGACCTCCGAGACCAATTATCTTCCATCAACAAAAAGGTGGACAACGATGATATGGTGGCTTTGGTTTTGAACAACTTACCTTCTTCGTATGAGTCATTTGTGGAGGCACTCCATTTAATGGTTGAAAGTCAAACACTCACGTTTGACAAGGTGAGTTCCTACCTGTTGCAAAAGGAGCGGAGACAACTTCAGGAAAAATCTAATTGTGACCATTCAGAGAGTGCTCTTGTCACTCAGTCAAAGGGAAAGTGGAAACGTCAATTTGGTGAGTCTTCCACTCGGTATCAGGTCACATGCTATTACTGTCACAAGGTTGGGCACCTCAAGAAGGATTGCCGAAGCGGAAGTATGATCTTTCGCAGCAGAACAAAAAGCCATGTAATGAGGAACATGTGGCAGCAAAGTTGCAGAAGAACGGGATTCGGATGACGGGCATGCTCTTTATTGTCTTACGACATCATGCTCGAATGACGACAAGTGGATTAATATTTTGGATCATTGACTCGCACGTCCGCACACTTTTCATGTCGTAGGACTTGGTATGTTTCATTTACTGCAAATATTTGTTTTGAATCAGTAGTGCTAGTTGATGGAGAATCACTTGCAGTAGAAGGGATAGGAGATATATGCATTGTATTGAATAATGCTCATAAATTGTTGGTACGGAATGTTAGATATGTACCTTCTTTACAAAAGAATCTTCTATCTATTTGTCAATTGACTGAAAATCCCAATATTTTTGTGGATTTCTGTGGAAAGAAGTGTGTTGTCTCTGATGTGAAACAGAGATGGATAATTGCCCTTGGTATTGGGGAAGGTGGTCAGTATCGGCTTGTTGATCCGGCTGTGATCAACATGAATGCACGTGTGGAGGACAACTCCACCATTCAGGAAGTGCAGGAGGCTGCAATGCCTTGGGAGGAAGCCATTCCTCACAAATCTATTGACTTGGATACAGTCAACCTACATGCACCTATTGTGGAGGGAGTATCCACTATACCAGATGTACGGGAGGATGGATTTCCTCATCCTAAAGAACAGTTTGTTGTGGACGGAGACTCCACTATTCCAAATGCACTGACGGTGCATGGTGAGATGGCATGCCCAACCACTCACTCAGAGGTCCTTGCTCGAAGGACAGTAGAGCATGAACAGTTTGCTCATTGTGTTGTGAAGGATCTTTCCCAACAAAGGGGGATATATGAGCAAATAGATAAGGAGTTGATTCTAACTCCTACCTTTCTTTGAGACAGAGACCGCTATCGAGACGGAGATGGTTATTTCTCCTACTATTGTGGAGTTGGTTCTAACTCCTACTGCACAGATGGTCACATTTCTCTTATTGAGAAAGTTGGATGAGCACTATACGGTGTTGCAAGGACATGATCGAGGTGACTTCGATTGCAAGATTACTGAGTCTCTATATAGACTCCAACACGCTACACAAGCCTGGAACAGATTTTTCAATCCACTTCTCCTAGGTTCTGATTTCAGCACTCTGGAGATGGGGCTGACACTCTCAGCCATTGGTGATTCATCATTGGTCAATGAATCACGTAACAGAGAACCAGTGGACCACTTGCCATATCTTTTGTTCATGGGACCAGATTTTTGTTTTGCGGTTCTTCTTCATTCGACAACCACAACACAGTCATGGACTGCTGATTTTAAAGTACAACCTATGGCACAGTCTATAGATGTAATGACTAAACATATGGGCTTTAGGAAATTTATAAAATTTCGGGACAAACTTTGTCTTGTTTCCGGTTTAGTCATTAAGAGGGGGTGTTAAAATATAGCGCTTTATATAGCATGTAAAACTGTTATTTAGTTGTGATACAGTTGGTAACTCTTCAACCGAAGTGTAACCACCTCCTATAATAAATTGGACCTGCCTGTGTCATTTGAGCAGCAGTTTGCCTTCTCTAATTCTTTCTTCTCTTTGCATATGCTAACACATCCACACCGTGTCGTGCATTGCTTGATGATAATGCCTTTGTCACAACTTCATCTTCAGGTGGAAATCTAATGTCCGCATGAGCAACAAATATGTCATTGTGTCTAACTTGCTTTTGTAGCAAATGACATCTCAACTTGCTATCTAGGTTACCGGAAACGCCGGTTTAGGCGGCCGGAGCGGGAGCGGGAGCGTCCGGGAGCGGGCGCGGGAGCGGAGCGGAGCGGGAGCGCGTGCGGGAGCGGCCAGGAGCGGGCGGCTTGTGAAACGCGCCGGCACGGCCGCGCCGTGCACCCGGCATTTCCACAGCGCCGGCCCGCTCCCTGGCCGCTCCCGCGTGGAAAAACACGCGTTTTTTAATTTTTTTTAATTTTTCCATGTTTTTTTCCTTTTTTGGCGCGATTTCGTTTTTTTCCTGTTTTGGCAATTTTTTCCGTTTTTGGATTTTCGGTGAAAAAAACGCAAGTATGGAAAAAAAATTGCCATTTTTGGAAAGGGTCCGGGAAGATGTAGCAGCAAAAACTTGGATGAGCCATAACTTTCATTCTGTGGCTCCGTTGTAGGTGTCGTTTTCTCTAAAAGTGTATATTTTCTCGAGCTCTATGCATTGATGGCGATATTTTTCTTATTTTCATAAAATCCATTTTTGCACCTTTTTGGACCAAGCAACTTCTTGCAATCTTCTGAAAGAATCTTCTGAATTTAATTTTATTCGTTTTGTATATACTGTACATTATTATAAATTTATAGTTAATAGTATAACTTGTCTTTTATCTTGTTTTTCATATACATATGTGGTTTATAATTAAATTCCTATTTAGAAGGTTGAGATTTATATATTTTTTAATTTTTATATAGTTTTTGTACTGCCGTATCCTACGCCGTATCCGGGGTCAAAAAAAAATTTGCCGTTTCCGCGTATCGGATACCCCGCTCCCGCTCCCGTATCCAAAACGTTTCGGTAACTTAGCTTGCTATCCTTGTGGAGCTAAGTAACAAACCCAGCTATCCTTGTGCACCTAAGTAATAAACCCAAATTTCCATAGAATTCACATCGTATTAAATCGTAACAAACTTGAAACTTCTTTCATCCAACTTTTTATGTTTCACATAAATGCATATGCAGGACTGCCTCAGACTCTCAATTAAATAACATCTGGCTTGCTACCGTAATGTTCTCCAAAGGTCATATTTTTTGGATGCTGAAGCTTGGCCATACATTGCAATTGCTAATGCTTTTAACCAAATAACTTTTGCAAGCATGTGTGCATGAGCATACATCTTGTGCTCTTGGCCAACCTGTTCTTCCTGTCAACCACACCATTCTGTTTGGGCAAATGTGGAGCAGTACACTTCTATTTATAGGCATTACATCATACTCCATAACCCAATTCCTTTCAGACATCACATATTGCATGAATCCTGAATCTAAATTCCAACATTATGGAGTGCTGTAGCTGCAAAAAGCTCAAGTGAATTACTATATTAAGCTGTGTTGGCCTCATCCTCCATTTCAGCTCTCAATTTCGGAGTCCCCATATTGTTTGCTTTTTCTTATCTTTCACATTATGACTTTTGGCAGGGAACCCAATTTACAATCTCAAAGGCACAAACTGCCTTCGCCTTTCTTCTTCACATCACCTTTGCCATGTTGTGGATGTATCTGAGATCAATCCAACATCTTTTCTTCTGACTTTTCTAACAACAAAAAGGAACTACCTTTAATAAGGTTTGTCCAAATTGCTTTCAAGGGATAAGACTACTTCATAAGACTTGATTAAAACTCCGAAAATAGTCATCATTCATGATGCCTGGCACTATGTTCTTCAAAGCGGTTACCTCTTTGGGTCTCAATGGGCATCTACACTATTGGTATTTCAAGACCATTTTACTCCTTCAATCTATTGGCATCTTCATTGATCAGCTTCCTCCATTCAATGTTCCTTGGATGGCCCTCCTTGCCTTCTTCCTTGAAAGAAGGTAATCAACAAAGTTGTTAGAGAGGGCATATATCAACTGTACATTTAGATTGCTTGGACCTCTCCTTTGTATCCTCGCAGCCCCAAGCAGGCTGAACATGTCTTATGTATTGTGGAGGGCACCATCTTTCAGCCCGTCCATCTCCCACTCAATTGGTCACATTGTTCGAGGATCCCCGCTGTCTAGATTAGGGTGCGCTCCAACTAGTTACAAGTTTGATCCAATCACGATCTTCCACATAGTGAGAGGATATGTCATCTTTGTTCGCATCCATGAGATTATACAAGGACTATTTTATTTTCAGGTAACTTGTCTCTTTGTGAGATTGAGGGGGTATTACTATTTGCATAGAGACATGGGCATTTCTCTTTCCACTTTCTTCCGCTACCATGATCAATGATGTTTGGCCCTTTTTCTTCAAATGATTCACTTTCAAGTGTGGGACCTTATAAAATAACCCTCAAACTACTAGGTTGATTACCTCCTTTCAATTCATCACAGATGGCATTTAGTGCCACCCTTAGGATATTGTTAATTCACACACAGAGGGGGACAAGTCAATGGGACGAGACTCATATTTGTGTACTACTACTAGGGTGCCCCATCTTGCTCACTCTCATACGTATCATTTCTTCTTTGTTTCAATATTGAAGGCCCTTTAAACCTCCTTACCTACAACCCAAGTCACAAAGAGAGACACACATTACTAGTTTCTTCTCTTCCACTTAAGGTTCATTGGCCTGTGCATTAGAAGTAGTTTAGGGGAGTACAATGCTTCCTCCCGCATGTAGCATTAGCCCCTTAGACTTGGACGTTCCCAATGGACATTATCAAATCTTGCATTGGCCATCTCATGGTGGTTGGTAAATGATTATGCAATTCATTCTTCTAGCTTAAGCTTTGCAACTAACATGTGACAGTGCTAGTTTCCAGTCTCGGTCTCCACCTTTCTTTCATCTTCGTCATCTTTGATCCTTTGCTCATATGGTTATTTGTACTTGTACTTAGATCTTACAGTTTTGGGTTTAACCGCTTTAGGTTTACCCCATCTACTTATACTTTCATTTCCTTAGTGCTTAGTGTTAATTTCTTTTTAGGAACGTAATATCCTTTTTACCCGAATATTTTTCTAATGTAATTGAATGACTTTCAAGTCCTAATGGCCTACTTTGGTCATCTGGACATTAGACAACGTCTTTCTTTCTTTCTTTAACTAACTGAAACTGTTTAATGCTCAAGCTCATACTCTGCAACCCATGCATCTTTATCCAATAAAGCCATGTGTTAATATGAACCACATTACCACTCGGATTTAGAAACATACACCCAAGAGCCTTGCCACCTTAATTTTTCCATTCATCGGCATCATCTTGTATTTTGGTCGTCTTCGCCACTTTGTGTTTCACAATCCAGGTAAATATTTTATTAACAGCAATATCCCAGTCCTTTTCCAAAGATTGAATCCAATACCATCAAATCATTTTACTTAACTTTTCCAATTTCCAGTAGTAATTATGGCCATCGTCCATTTTTCAATTTTTATACTTTTTTCCATGGTCATTGAAAATGCTCTACAGAACAACAAATCTCAACACAATATCTCGATGAATAAAACTTGGGTTCTAATGCCCTTAGAAAAATCAGAACACAACATACTTCAATCTTTGATACCACATTAGATATAGTGCTTAAACCACAATATAATACAGAGAAGAATAATTTGGAAAAATAGCTTTCTCGCTTATATCAACTAGATAAAAGATTGTACATGGTGTTTGATCAACAAGAATAAAAACAGTTAAGTTGAAATGCCTATGGAATATTCTAGGAATCAAAACACCTTTCCGTTACATTACCCTTTATATTCCTCAATGTCAATCACTAATGGTACCTATGACAATATCCTAATAGCAATAATGCAAAGACTTGTATCACACCAAACTATTCTATTGTCATAACATTTATGTCACATGCTCTATGTTACCAAAGATATTGGCACCAATTAGTAGTATAGACAAAGACCAAATCCATACTAACACATTTTCGTAACTATATATCTTTGTTACCTACCGCCATAATGTTGTGTGACACTTATATTCTTAAACCTATGATTGTGCTAAGAAAAACTAAACAAGTTGACACAAGATATCAAGGAATGAAAAGATCATTCTGCATTTATAATACGCCACAAATTTGAAAAGATAGGAACAAGTTAGCCAAAGTTTCCATGTTTCACAAAGGCGGAAACGAATCACTGTATGGCCACTTCCCTTTAATTAACACTAGATTTCCACTAAAAGAATATTAAATTTAAAACAACATCAATGAAAAATCTTATTGTAATGAACTATGTTTTCTACAACAGCCCTTATAAGTAAATATGACTTCAGCATAAGCATGTTGTTTTCCATACAAACGGCATATTAAAACCCTTCAATCAGCTAAGCAAAGTATCTATCACGTTCAAAAATATATAAATAATCTGTTGTGGCTCTTTGATGCTTGAGCTAAGGAATCAGCTCAAATAGTTGTAACTGTTTTTATCTATCTCACTGAAACTAATATATACACAGAGGGTTAGTCCCAGAAAAAGGAAAATGAAGACTGAAGTCTCATTGAGACACTGGCAATTAAATCTGTCTAGCCCAATAGAACTCAAGGCAGCATCTCATAGTCACCATTCTTCTAGCTAACAAATCAAGACTGGGTGAAATCCTCGCAAATCAGTATCCCCCGCCATACAATATCAGGAGAAATGGAAATTATTCTGCCTCGAGTCATAGTTCTAAATATTTTCATGGAAACATTTACTTTGCACTTCATTAATTCATAAATATTCCACAACCACAACAATTCTCCATGATTAGATTATGATTAGGAAAAGCACTATGCTAGGGTTTTATTTCTTTGACAATCAGCTAATCTTAATCTGCAATGGAAAAATTTGTGATCCCTCCTTTGTACAAGAAAATTGTCCAAGGTTTGGAGGAAATCGAGAAGGTCTGCCTTGTCCACCAAGCTGACTGCTCAGATATTTGTCTAAAGTTCCCCGTCCCTTTCTAGGGCTAAAATTGAAAATAAGGGTTTGGCCACAACCCCAAATGAATCAAATATGAAACAAGGATCAATCTGAAAATGATTGGAAACACACTTTAACCATCTTCGAGCAATCAATAATCAATCCTTTAGGGCAGCGAACTGTATAGGCACTTCAAATCATCATATGACCATGCAAGTATAGCTGAAAATGCTTCTAAATAATTAATTCAACCACGGCAACATTTATCAATCCAAATCATCGTTTGCATACTCGTACTCAGCAATACTCGACAGACCAAAAAAATTGACTCGCAAAAACTCGGCAATATTTGACCAATACTCTAAGCAACTTAAAAATACACAAATTTCTTTAAAAACATAAATTTTAAGCAACACAACTACAAAATGTATCAAATGAGCCCATAAAATGTTGGAAAAGCGTTTTCTATTATATTTGAATACAAAATCACATCATCATGCGAATATAACGGCCGGCTGATAAGTAATATGAATTTATGATGATTGACATTGAAAAATATCATTATAAATTTCACATCTATGCAAGTTACAAAATACAATAAGTTACATTTTCCTCTTCCCTAATCTAGAGAAATATTGGGGAGAGGGTCTAGTGCCTCTACTAGTCCCCAAACTCGGTTGTGTCTCCTCGCTCCTCCTAAAAGGCCGCAATCGTGGCTCGAACCTAAAAGTAGATGGTGGTGTTGGTGGCTCCTCTGTCGCATGTTGGAGATCGCCTCTAAAGATTTCATCCAATCCAATATCTCCTGCAGCTGTTAGTGCTTCTCCCTCCATAGCTTCCCTCTCAAAAGAAACAATCTCGTCCTCTTCCTCTATGAACGCAGGGAGTTCCTCTTCTTGCCCGATCCACCTTTGTATGGATCTATCTCATCCAAATCAATAAGATCCTATAATGTGGCCTTCACTTTTTGTAATGTCCCCATTTTTGAAGACCCTTAGCCTATCATTCCCCGTGGGCTTTAGGGATGTTGCAAGGGAAAAATATATTAAATAATTAGATAATATTGCCTGGAGAGTGATTTTAATCATTTGACATTATAAAGCAATATTTATTTAATTATTTAATATTTATGGAGCAAGTAATGTATTTAATTATTTAATTAAATTCCCAAAATGCAAATTAAAAAGGGGAATTAATTAAATAATAATTAGGTGGCTTTTAAATATTAAAATCACCTTTTTAAAAGGGGACGCCACACCTAGGGGAAATAAACTTCTTTTATTTAATAATTTCCCTCTCCTAGGGATTTCGAATTTTGTGTCTCCTTGCTTATAAAAGGAGTGCTAGGATCATTGTTAGACTTATGTTATGATGATATTTATTTTATGCTCCATGCTTGGAGTTGGGATGCATGCCCATTAAAGCTCTCTCTCTCTTGCGTGGGAAGTTAGTAAGTTGGTTTGATCAATTGAAGTATTCTCTCTTGTTCTCTTCATTGTGATCTCTTGTGTTGGTATTGGCGCATTTATTTGGATGATAAATCTATATTTTTGTGAAGGGTTTGAAGTACTTTTATGACTATTATTGTTGCTGCAATTTATTTAGCCATAGCAACTGGTATTGGGGTTTGAGAAGTTATTTATGCTAGATCTATTTGTTGTTGTGTCTAATCAATTATTTCAGATCAAGGGTTGATTGTTTAAGGGTTTTTGGAAGGGTTTTATGAGCTGGAAATTATTTAATTAATTTTCCCTAACCCTAGCGACTGGTTTTCAGATTTCAGAGGCAGATTTGAGTGGGTTTCAGTGGGATAAAAATTCAGTTTGTTAGTTCATTGGAAAGATCTTTATTTCTACTTTATTCTGCAATTTATTTCATGCAAAAACTCTAAGTATTGAAGGAGTTATGAATTTTAGAAGATTTCAGTTGTCTGCAAGCTTTCTGGGTCTTATAAATTAATATTTATTTCAGATCTGCAGTTTTGGGGTCAGATTAATATTGGTTTTGGTTGTAGAAATTAGGAGAGATAAGGAGAAAGCAATTTCATAATTTTTGGAGGAGATTTGGTGCCCTAAAAGTGCTGGGCGACCTACTTTTTAGGTCAAAATTAGGGTTTCGGGTTGGCTGTGCAAAATCTGATTTTTGCATATTGTTCCTCATATTTTTATGGTCCATTATCCAAAATTTCAGCTCATTTGGACTTCCCTAGCCAAAGATATGAATTTTTGAAGTTTGCAACAGTTAGGGTTTGAAAATTAATTATTTTCAGCTGTGTGATCAAATTTGTATTAATTCCTAACTTATTTTAGAAGGGGATATTACACTTTTCTTATACGCAAATCCGAAAATTGTATTGCACAACAACCAAGTCATTGAGCCGTTTTTGACTCAACCTATGCGCTTTTCGTGTGAATGGCCTCAAACAAACTCCGATTGCGTTCACATTGAAGCACTACATGGTTGAGATAGAATTTTGAGGGCTAGCTTTTGAAGATGCGGGGTATTCCCTCCCCAATCCTCCCACCAAGAACCTACAAACAAGATAATCAAAAATTTATAAGTAATTAATAAAATCAAATCTATAACTAATAAGTAACTTGGTAAACATTCTAATTTTTATTACCTGGTGACTGCGTGGCTCTCCCTCGAATAGCTAGCACCGAAGAAAAGAGCCTCCCCTAGCATGTTTGTAACTCTGCAGCTCTAAAATGACAAGGTCCCTCATCTCAACATCTGGTATCATCCTCTCAATACATGTTGAAAGGCCCTCCATAACCTCTCCGTTCACATCTGTGAAGTTGTCGGAGAAGAAATACTTGGGGTTGAGGTAGTACCCCGCTGCATGAATAGGTTGGTGGAGTTGATTGTTCCACCTCCGATCAATAATCTCCCAAAAGGGACCATATCTGACGATATCCCCTGTAATAGTTTTGGATAGACTCTTTGGCCCTATCCATGGCCTCATAAATAAACCCCATGGGGTTTTGCTCCCCATCAACCAAACGCAAAACCCTCACCAACGGCTCTGACACCTACACACAAATTAAAATGTAAGGTTACAAACTTACAATACAAATAAAGTAAAAAAGTGAAAACAATATATTTATAATTTAACAAATTAAAATAAAGGAATGAAATATAAATCGAAGTTTGAAATTACCTTGATGATCTCTATAGCTCTCTTTGCAAAGATATCATCAAAAACTATCTTTGCAACCCTCTCTCCATCAGCTTTCTTTGAATATTGTGAGTCTAGCCATGCTTGACTCACAAACATTTGTTTCAAAGGTGTCAACAAACTAGAAATACTTTGCAACATCAAGAAGTTAGTTGCAAACCTTGTGACACCGGCTCGAACAAGTTTTTCCCCTTTGTGTGTTCTCTCATCAAACTCAGAACCCAAGGGTGATTGTATAAGTACTTTGTTATGTTTTTGCATCTTCTACAACCGGCCTCACCCAATCAATTTTGCCTATGTCCTCCAAAAGAAGGTCAAGGCAATGAGTTGCACAAGGAGTCCAAAAGAGTGATGGATGTCTCTTCTACAGTAGTCTCCCAACCACCAGATATGTTGTTGCATTGCTTGTGACAACTGCACAACATTTTGTACACCAACCTCTAATACAACCGTCTCTAACATAACACTCAAATTCTCTGCATTTTTTACTATGTTAGAGGCATCAATAGACTTCAAAAACACCATCTCATTGTTTGAAGCCGCTAAAAAATTAACAAGGGTGCGGTTCCTTCCATCCGTCCACCCATCTGAAAGAATGGTGCATCCGTATTTTTGCCATTGTTTCTTTTGCTCTTCTAGAATGGTAGTGGCATCTGCAACTGCACCCTCAAGCAATTTCCCACTCAAATCTTTTGGAGAGGGTGCCTTGTACCCTTTCCCTGCAACTGTCAACGTTGTCACCAAGTACTCCCAGTATGGGCTCTTTGCCACATTGAATGGCAGGTTGTTGTAGTACCAGAAATTTGCACAAGCTTTATCCACTTCCTCGTGCATATCTTTGTTCCAAGCTGTACCTTCCAATGAAGGTTGTGCTCCAAGTGTGTTCCTTGCCACAAAAAAACTTTGTATGCCTTTTCTAGAACTCGATAACGATGTGTCTCTTTCGGCTCTTTTGCTTCATATGCGTGGACCACGAGTAGAGCCCACAATTGTTGCCGCATCATCCTCTAAATCTTGCTCATCAGTAGCCCCAGTCTAATAGCTTGTGCTATGGCTGCCTGCACCCTTTCCCTCTCTAGTTTCTTCTCCTCTAGCTCTGTCAGCTCTACTCTCATCTCTCGCTTTGCCTCTTCCGTCACTTTGGGGCAAACCACAACATCTCGGCGAACAATAGATGCAAGGTGATATTTCAAACGATTGATGCCTCCAAACATTTTTCTACCATAGAAATTGCAAATAACATCATTTTCACTACCTCCACGTACACCATACTTCCATGCTTTGGTACGGGCATTCGCAGGAATGGTCCTGCTAGTGATGTTGACCCAGATGTCGAACCTGATGCCGAGCTTGATGCCATTGTTAAGCTCTAATCTGCAACACAATGCACATTTAAAAAATTAGAAAAATGTAAGCTTAATTAAATTTTAAAAAAATGTGCTTGAATAACAAATTTGTGTAAAAAAAAATACATACCTGCTACTCTAATGACTATAAAAATTACAAGCATTTGATTTCACATTACATGTTTTTAGAATTCAAAACAAATCAATTACAATACACATACATAAAATTTAACTCGTTTAGAATGAATTTGCGTAAAAAAAAATACGTACCTCTACTTGCAAATGAGTATGAAAAAATTACAAGCATTCGATTTTACATTACATGTATTTATAATTACAATATGAATTTATAAAACATAAATAATATACACGAAATTTGAAAAAATTAGAAAGATTTTTTTTTAAAAAAACCTACCTCCAAATGCAATTCTCTCTTCGAATTCACTCCAAAATCCACTCAACACAAATAATGCAAGCTCAAATGGTTGTGTGAGTGAAAATGATCAAGTGTAGGGCCTTAAAAAGAGCCAAAACCACGTTTTTCAGCATTTTTGACAGTAAATACCATGTTTTGCATTTAAGCAGCATATGGCGAATTATATGCTCGAACTCGTTGAGCTATGGCGAGTCCCCCTCAAGCGAGTTTTTTTGGCGGTTATTCATTTAGCCAAACGAGTGGCTAGTACTTGCCGAGTTTTCCAACTATGATCCAAATTACATCAAAATAATGGAGAAAATAAGTAATTACATTCAGCTGCAATTAATTTTATGACAACAGGAATACAGCCATAAACGAGGGCTGAAAATAGCTCGTAGACAACTCCAAAAACCACCAAAATGTAGATTCCAACCTTATAAAATATGAAGAACAATAGTATCAACTCACATTGTCCAAAAGTGCCCTAAATGATATCAAACCCTTCACCCAAGCAACTCACCTAGGATTAGAAGGGGAGAAACAAATATGAAATCCTCCTTAAAGCTCACTTGTAACCTCCATATGAAGCCACCAATGCACAAATGAGGGTTTCTGTCCCCAAGTGTGATCCTATTGAAGGGTTTCATCCTCAATAGGTGACAAGGAAGGGTTTTCATCCTTCAATGGCAAGAAGAGAAGCAACACTAGCTCCAAATCCAAGTAAATGTCAAAATAGATGAAAGATGATGATCCTCCTCTCCATTCGAACTTCCTTAAGTACCCCTCCTTTGGCACCAATGATGAATTAGAAGCTCCAACTTCATAACCGACCTTCTAATGCACTTTTTAATCTTCACTTGAGAAGACCACCCTCATAATGAAGAAATAGAAATTCGCCATGTTAAGTCCTCTTTCCCTTAGTCGAACCATTTCAATGCCATGATTAGTAAATAAAATAATTAATTATGAAGGTACATCAATTATAACCATGGCAAGTTCCCCTCCTTTGCTCTTTCCTTGATGCCCATGAAGGAGGAATGTGCATACGGTCTTCCACAATGACTAGCTTGGAAAAGGGGGCATTACACTGCACTGCACTACAAGGGTTCTAGGGTTTAAGCAAAGATTACAAAACCATTCTAAAGGTGAGCGAAGAAGACCGACACACAAGCGACACTCATTTCCGTGAAAGGGAAGCACTCGGTAAGTTCGCAGACCCAAATTCGTGTAGGTCAAAAACATACTGAAGATGGTCGGAGGACCGTCTGACGCTTTTGACCTAGTTCATGCGGTTTTGACAGATTCATTTTCAAAGCGAGTTTTCAGAACGAAGAATTTTCAATCTCGTGATCAGTTTGTTCGTATTCAAATCAACCAGACTCTTCCAAATCCACACAAAATCAGCTAAGTGCAATTCTCCCTTGTGTTTTTATAGTTGTTAGATCAATAGTCACTTTGAAAAGCGTTATTCTAATTTGTGCAATTAATGTTGGAAGTTAATTAAATCAAAATATCCACTTGTTACATTATTTCAGCCCTTTTATATATGTTGGTAAAACATTCTTAAAACTTAAAAAGGAATGAAATAGATTCACAAAAAAAGTGAAATCAGAAGGAAATAGTAGGAAGGTAGTTAGGAGGCATACTAGGGCAAGTTATTGTGATGTCATGCACAATGACTCTCTCACCTGTATTTCCAACCAGCCCAACCCCACTCCAAGCACGTCCCTTACGACCTTATCCATGCCCTCAAGGAGAATAATGAGACAACCCGCAAAAAGAAATCACTAGCAAGTGTGACAAATAAGGTGTATACATATGCCCCCAAGCAAAGATCATCATGTGTCGTAATAGCATAACATGAGATGGTCTTCGGAAAAGAAACATAGTCAATGAAATCAAAGGAAATTATTTAAAAGTAATATGAAAACTCAACCAAATGAAATATAGATCCTCCGAACTTACCTTTCCACAAATATGGACACATGTTACCTCTCGTATCAATCGTGGGGGGCTTGAATCTGCTTAGAACCCTAATTATACAAGATTAAAAGTAGGGGATAACAAGGCAAGTGTATGCAAATGAGTCAATAAATACGTTTACAAAAAGTATGGGAAGAGAGCTAAGAAGAGGGTGCAAGGGCAAGTCCATAGAAGAAGGCTAGGTCAGGTCCAAATAGCAAAGAAAAGATAGTAAGTGGGTGCTAGAACAAATCTAGAAAAGAAGGCTAGGTCAGGTTTGAATAGCCTAGAAAACGGCATAAGGTGGATTCTAGGTCAAGTTTGGATAGTCTATAAAGGAAAACTAAATTAGGTCCAAGGAACTTAGAAAATGTCAAAAGGTGTTAGTCGGGAAATAGTCGACCAATCTAGCAGGCCTGAAGGGGAGAATTAAGTATGTAGATAAATAGGTCCAGGTCAAGTCTAGATAGCCTTACAGGGGAAGACTAAATTTAGTCCGAATAATCCTAGGAAAATGTAGAAAGGTGTTAGTTAGGGAAAAATCGACCGAGCTAAGAGAGGCCTAGAAAATATAGGTAGATAAGGAAGACTAGGTTAGGTTTTAATAGCCTTAAAAGCGAAGTCTAAATTAGGTCTAGAGAAACCTAGGAAAATGTCAAAAGGTGCTAGTCGGGAATAATCAGCCAAGCTAGCAGGCCTATAAATAATGAATCACAAGAATGTAACACTCAAAATCCCTAATATAACTAAAAGAAATCCAAGAAAGAAATAAGCAATGGTCAGAGAGAGCATCTTGAATACCAAAGATACATAAGATACTCAAGTAGGGATGGTTTATGGGAATGTCCTTAAACCTTAATGCATATAACGATACTAACGTGTCTAAAAAGGGATGGAGAAAGGATGCAAAGAAATGGGGAAGACTTAGAAATTAGTCTATCCATGAAGGGGAGATAGTGAAAAGGGAGGTAAATTTAGGTGATTCATGACTGTCATACTTTGTTTCCAGCCCCCATATCATTAGTGTGGAAATTTTTGGAGAGATGTCATGCTTACAGCTGTTGTACTTTCCTTTCATCTGTTGTTCACAACTTTTCCAGCTACTTTCCTACTTATAAGACACCTGAAAAAGAGCTTCCAATCATATGGTTGAAGGAATTCCAAGCTACTACTGACATTGGCATATTTGTGACTGATTTAAGGTGGTTTCCAGCCACTAACATTCTGATTTTTGAGAGAAAAATGCAAGGTTACAGCTGTGTTTGGGACAACATTGCTTTTGGGAATCCATCATTTGAATGGAAATTATGAGATGGTGGCAAGCAAAGGAAGGGAGCTAGCTATCATGTCCATAAGGCATGATGAAGAGATTGTAAAAGTGTTGTTAAACACTCTTGTTTTCCTTGATATGTTTGCTTCATGTGTAGGAACATCAAAGAAGGAGCAGCTGAGATTCATTTGGGATCCGGGTATGTGCATTTGCTTGAGGACAAGCAAATTTGGAAAGGAGGACTGTAATGTCCCCTTTTCCACGCTAGTCACTTTTAAGGCCTGGAGCCCATTCCACCTTTCGTGGGCCTCGAGGAAGGAAGCAAGGGAGGTGAACATTGCCATTATTGTAAGTAATTTCCTTATTCATTTAATTACTAATTATGGCTTGGAGTGATTCAATTAGGTGAATGGCAAAGCAAAAAAGGAACTTCTATCTTCACCTTCATTAAGGTCAGTCTTCTTGAGAGCTACAAGGAGAAAGAAATATTCTTTTATGAGGTCGGTTTTCTTAAGTGAAGTGAAGATTAAAAAGTGCATTTCCCCCTTCATTAAGAGGTCGGCCATGAAGATTGGACTCCTAATTCATCCTTGGCGCCAAGAAGGGGTACTTAAGAAGGTTTGAATGGAGAAGGACGTCATCATCATTCATCTATTTTGACATTTACTTGGAGTAGAGCCAGTGTAGTTTTTCTTCTTGCCATTGAAGGATGAAAACCCTTCTTTGGTCACCCTTTCAGTGACAAAAACTCTCATTTGTTGCATTGGTGGCTTCATACAGATGTCACAAGTGGACTTAATTGACAAACTTCTGGAACAGCAAGGCATTTATCCATGCATAGTGGACTTCTACTTCAGATAAGGCATTTTATAGGGTGTTGGCACCCATCCTTCTTTGGAGCGACCCACTTAGGAAGTTCGGAACCATTTTGCAAGGGTTTCCATGGTTGGAAAATTGTGATTTCACTTTCATTGGATAGTTGGTCTCTTTAAGATCATTTTGAGCATTGGTTTGTGTTGAAACTCCAAGTATTGATGGAGTTATGAATTTTAGAAGTTTCAGTTGTATTTGCACTTGAAATAAATTTATAAAATACATATTTGCTCTAGATTTCATCTTGCTGGATTTATTGAGTATTTGGGATATTTCTATGTTAATTTCAACCTATATTGCATGAAAATGGGTGCCATCAAGTGTTCTACAGTTCATTGCATTAGGAAGACTTGTTTATTTACTTTCAACTGTTTTTAATGATGTATGATGCCCTAAAAGTGTAATTTCCAGTTCACTGCTAGGGTTTCTAAAATTGTTGCATCTGTTATAAAAATTAGATTATTTTCAGCTAGGGTTTATGTAAATTCCTTGTTGGTGTGGTTTTTCCCTAAAAAGGGGTATTACAAATTTAATTTTGTAAATGCTTCTTCCCCTTAAAAAGATAGAAGCTTGCAATGCTTTGTCCAACAACATTTACACAACACAATATGATAATCCATTCCCTTCTTTTCGAGATGATATATGAGAGACTTTTGTTACCCCTTTTAGAAAGCACTCTCATACCACAGTTCCTTCCAGCTTGTAATCTAGTCTCATCACAATTCCATATTTAGTTTGGTCCATATGGGTTGGCCTCATAAGCTTTAGACAAAGTAATGTAGAAAGAATTGACAATTGATGGCCTAAGACACATTGCTTGATCCTTATCAAGGCCTTCAATTGTCCTCAATGTTAAATCTGGGTGTCTTTTTTTAAAACATGCCCACCATGACTTACCAGGAAAACCATCTGTGAATGGGTTGGACCTAGTTTCACATATTTGTGCCACATATGCCTTAAGTTGTATAATTTCTAACCCATGGCCCATGTCAGCCATTTCATGACACAAATAACTATCTCCGACTCTTCCTCATCGTTAGAATTGTTGGTGGACCCTTCCTTTTGGTGGTGGTGAGACCCATCAACCAAGAAGTAAGGGTGGTCACTAGTATACCCCATTTTTTTGGGTAACACGTGTAGAGTATCCATTTTCTTCAACATCTTCCATGGCATTATCCATATCAGACTTGTTCCAATCAGCTCTTGGCATTGTCACTTTTTTGGTTAAAGGTCTCACTCTTGTTGCTTGGACATTTACTTCTTGAGGTGGTGTATCATTGGCATCTTGAGGTGGGGTATTGTTAGCCCCTTCTTCATGTTCTTCACTTGGTGGAAATCTGACTCCCCTAGTTTTGGCACTTGCAGAGTCTTACTCTTTTAGGTAGCTGCCTTCTCCTCATGATGCCAATAAACACCTACAAAGATAGATAAATTTACCAAGCCAATGCAACTTACAACAATGAGAAGAAATAATATTGAAGCTACTAAAATAAGAGGAAGTGTAGCCATTTGATGTGAGTGTCTATGGGTTACTTCAAAGATGAGAGGTGAAAATGGATATAGTCTAGAGGAAGGCAATTGTAATGTCCCATTTTCCAAGCTAGTTCACTATGGAAGACCCAATGCCCATTCCTTTTCCCTGGGTGTGGGCCTTGAAAATGTGACTAAGTATCAAGAGCGCGCGCACAAGATCTCGCAGAGGAATCGCGTGCAGCGAGAGAGAGAATGTGGTGGGCACGCGCATGGATGTTAGTGTTCGCGCGCGGGAGACAGAAAATGGCGCTCAAGGATTACTTCAGGAGAGTTGAGGACTTAGTCAACTTTGGGCATGATGCTAAATATAGACGTGGGGTGAGCGACACGCAAGGGAAGATTCCATGCAGGAAGAGTCTATTTTTGGAGCAAAGAACTAGCAGTTCGAAGTGGAGTATGAAGACTTAGAGGCTACGCAAGGCTATTTTGGGACGAATGGAAGGTCAAACGACATGCAGAGTTTTGGGCTAAAAATAGGATTGGAACTGAAGATAACTATAGATGATCTATTATTAGAAGAGCTTGCATGCTCCCTTGTTATCTTTGTATAAGCGGTGCATGGCTATTCTTAGCATGTAGCCTATTTTGAGGATGTGACTAAGTATTGAAGAGCGCGCGCGCACAAGATCTGCAAAGGAATCGCGTGCGGCAGAGAATGTGGTGGGCACGCGCATGGATGTTAGTGTTCGCGCGCGGGAGACAGAAAATGGCGCCAAGGATTACTTCGGGAGGGTTGAGAACTTAGTCAATTTTGGGCAAGATGCTAAATATAGACGTGGAGTGAGCGACACGCAAGGGAAGATTCCATGCAGGAAGAGTCTATTTTTGGAGCAAGGAACTAGCAGTTCGAACTGGAGTATGAAGACTTGGAGGCTACGCAAGGCTATTTTGGGACGAGTGGAAGGTCAAACAACATGCAGAGTTTTGGGCTAAAAATAGGATTCGAACCGAAGATAACTATAGATGATCTATTATTAGAAGAGATGGCATGCTCCCTTGTTATCTTTGTAAGCGGTGCATGGTTATTTTAGCATGTAGCCTATTTTGAGGATGCTTAGGCGGTGAAGGGCAAGTCCCCACCCCTATATATATGTATTGATTTGCATGGTTTTAGTAGTTCCGCTTTGTAGTAGAGTTATGTTGTTGGTTTATGAGCGCGCATGACTTATGGTGATACTCTTATGTATGTATTCAAAGCTTCTATGTTTTACAATGATTAATACAATGGATCTTTGTGGATGGATATTGGTTGTTGACTTATCTGTAATTGGATCTTGCATAGTAAACCTGATCTTGATTCTTGTTTAGCTTATTCTTGCATATGGTTGTGATCTAGATCTAGTTGTGGTTTATCTTTGCATGGCTATTATGGATCTGGATTATATGTCTTTTCATGCTAACTCCTTGACAAAGCTGCCATAAAAGAGGGACATGGTACCCTTGCGCGCTTCGGGTGAGCGCTCAAATCTATCTGAGTGATGTGCCAACGCACCTTTGGTTGTTCTTGGTAAAATAAAATACTACAGTGGGCATCAAGGAATGAACAAGGGAGGGAAACTCGCCGTGGTTGTAAGCGCTGTACTTTCGTAATTAATTATTTTATTTACTAATCATGGCATTGGAGTGGTTCGACTAGGTGGTGGAAGACTTGTCAAACAATGCAAGGAGGATTTATATTTCTTCATTATGGAGGTCAGTCTTATGGAGGTCTACATGGTGACTTTAATGTTTTTTTCCTTCATTAAGCGGTGGGGGACAGACGTTGGCCTCTCTAGAGGATTCTATTTTCCCATTGACATCTTCAAGGCCTATATAAGGTGGTTTGACTTGCTAAAGGAGGGTTATGCTATTTTGGATATTGATTTCTCTTGGAGGTGGAGCAAGTAGCTTCTCTTCTTGCCATTGAAGGACGAAAACCCTTCCTTGGTCACCTATTGAGGACGAAACCCTTCAATAGGATCACACTAGGGGACAAAAACCCTCTTGTGTGCAAGGGTGATCTCACACGGAGGTCACATTGGAACTTCAAAGTGATTTTATGCAGCTATTCTTCATTTCCAGCCCTAGGTGACTTGCTTGGGGGTGAGTTCGGTGCCATCTAGGGCACAATTTAGTATTTTGAGCTGATATTCTTGTTCTTCATATTTTATAAGGTTGGAATCTACATTTTGGTGATTTTTGGAGAAGTTTATCTATTTTTTCCAGCCCTTGGTTTTGGTTGTACTATTGTTGTCATAAAAATTAATTACAGCTGTGATTTATCATTTGTTTCTCCATATTTTTATGTATTTGAGATTGATAAATATTTTTAATGTTTCTTCATATTTTATAAGGTTGGAATCTACATTTTGGTGATTTTTGGAGACGTTTATCTATTTTTCCAGCCCTTGGTTTTGGTTGTACTATTGTTGTCATAAAAATTAATTACAGCTATGATTTATCATTTGTTTCTCCATATTTTTATGTATTTGAGATTGATTTTATGCGGCTATTCTCATTTACAGCTCTAGGTGACTTGCTTGGGGTTGAGTTCGGTGCCATCTAGGGCACAATTTAGTATTTTGAGCTGATATTCTTGTTCTTCATATTTTATAAGGTTGGAATCTACATTTTGGTGATTTTTGGAGAAGTTTATCTATTTTTTCCAGCCCTTGGTTTTGGTTGTACTATTGTTGTCATAAAAATTAATTATAGCTATGATTTATCATTTGTTTCTCCATATTTTTGATGTATTTGAGATTGATAAATATTGTCGTGGTTGGATAAATTATTTGGTGGCATTTCAGCTCTATTTGCATGGTTAAATGTTGATGTGAATCTCATATGCAGTTTGCTGCCCTAGAGGGCTGATTGATATTGTGTGTTGATTGTTTGAAGAGCATTCTCAGTTGTTTCAAATTGATGTTTGTGTGTTTGAAGGTGCAATTTCAGATTTGATTCATTTGGGTTTAAGGCCAAACCCTTATTTCCAAATTCAGCCCTAGAAAGGGACATTACAGCAATGTACCAAAACTTGATTGTTATGGGTTTTGTTGTTTCTTAAATTTGCTTATACTTTGTTATTTTGCAAAACGTAATTGATGACCTAATACAGATTAAATTTTTATAGATTTTTGTTATTGAAACAAAACATAATTACCATTGGACCATGCATAACTACCCCAGTCTGATCTCTTCCTAGAGGACCATGAAATGCAATTCTTATCTTTTTTTAAATGAACAAAAACATACTTACATTTCATGGAATATTCCAGGAAGATGAGTAAACCTTTTAATACATGCATAAAATGTTGTGAAAATGATGATTCTAGACCATTTCAATAAATATAAACTATAAAATGTTATGAGAAAAAAATTGAGAGAATATAAACTAAGATATTATAAGGAAAAACAAATGAATTGACAAAAAAATAAGAACAATTTCAATAAAATATATAGATTGACAGAATATTAAACATTAAAATGAATTTCTATCAATGTAAGAAAAAATGAAACGCTTATAATGTGGCACTATGCGGCACTATGCGAATAAATGACAGTTAAATATAGCCAATAACAATATGAAGCTCTACGAATGCTTGGAACTCTAATTTTAATGCCCTAGCAAGAGAAGGCAATAACTGAATCAAATTTCAGATCAGCTAAGGAACTGGATTTACAGGAGAGATGAAAGTTTTGTTCTTGATTGATCCTTGTGCTTGTTTTTATTGGGTGAAATTGATTGGGGTGGATCAAGATTTAGGATATTTTAATTCAATGCTTAGATTTGAATTTGAATTTGATTTGATTTCTTCTTTCAATTCAATTTTTGTTTCTTGAGCCTTACATTTGTTGAAAATATGCAGGTACATCATTTATGGGAGTAGCTGGTATAGAAAATGGTGAGAAAGTTAATGCTTAAAAGACAACATGTATTTGAAAATGGTGCACTTTGGTCCTATACTTGTGAGAACCTACCCCAAATTTTGTGTAAGACAAGTATCTTGAACATTAGAAATTGGGTTGTAAATTTTATAAAAAGTAACATTAAATCGATATGATGATGTGGTTTCAATTTTGTATTGGGATGGAATACAATTATATATCCATGTATGACTTTAAATTTGAGAATCATGGAAGTATAATATATATTATTTTATGTTTAAAAATGATATCAAGTACCCTATTGTTGATAGATTCATGGTTGTACATGAAAAGTGATTATCATATCAGATTTGAAGATTTTATATACATCTATAGGATAGTTTTCATTCAAATGTTAGTACTTTAAACGTATAAAATGTGGAGCCAAGGAGACCATCTACCCTCACAACTATTGGGTAATGCTCCACAAATGGCTCCTATCCATTATACCTAATATCGTTATATAGTGTGTACTTACAAGAAAACATGTTAATATAGTACACATTTGGGTCTAGGCATGAAAAAGCTTGCACTATCCTTTTCCAGTTAGGGATGAATGAATGAATGAAGGATTTTAATAACGTCCACGAGACCAAACAATCTATGGGACCAAGAGCTGCAAAAAGAAATTGTCCAGATAAAAACAAAACATCAGATCACAGAGGCTGCCTGTTGATATTGCAAAAAGTTAACTCCTTTCTCGATGTCAGCTCTTCTACTATGTATCTTGATTAAAAAACTTGATATTTTGGTTAGCCTTTCCTCTTGAAATAGGTTCGTTAACTTGACAACGCTTAAATTGTCCCTGTAGCTGCTCGAATGTCATTATAAGCTGCACACTCCATAATGAAGTGTCATTTTGTCTCCACTACCCCCTTGACACAGAATAAACAAGTTCTTGTTTCCCATTCTTCTTTGGGTATTGTCCACCTACCGGTTTCACATCTAAGATGATGCGAGTTGGTTCTTAGTTGGGCAATTAACATATTTGCTTTCCATTTAATTTCCGCTCCTATGTATGTCTTTTCTTCATGCTCCCAGGTGAGATCAAAATGATTGATGTAGTATTCTTTCTTCCGTCCTATCATTATATAGTGAGTAGGTTGACCCAGCTTATCCGGATTAGGCAAAGACTATAGATATCTCTGTAATTATACCTAAGATCATTATATAGTGAGTAGGTTAAAAGGACTAGTATCGCCTTAAATCCATAGTAGGCCGGGCGCAAGTCCCAAGTGAATTCTGACATAATAGATGTCCCCAAACATGCCTTCAAAATCAAATTTGCCAATAAAAGAACCGTTGCCTGTAATTCACCGTATTACAATTTACATGTGGGAGATTAAAAACAGGTAGGGAATGTACAACAAATACCTGAATAAGAATTGGGAAATTCTTCCTGTGAAATCTACCGGCCCAATGATTAAGCAAATCATCAATATCATCCTGCGGCCTGAGCTTCGTAATCTCGGCAACAACCTCGCTAATAGTCCAGTCATGCTGCCCAAGCCCTTCCTTAAGCCTATTCCTGTACCTTTTGGAGACCTGCTCTTTGCCCAGCCCTCTCACTTCACTCCTCACCTCATGCCTCCCTTGCTCATAGTCCACAACTACTATTTTCCTACTCTCCTCCCATTCCTTAGTCTTCTTCTTCTTCTTGGGGTCATTGCTGTCGCTATTGTCATTATCCTCCATTGAAGCACGAGATAAGCACTTAAGTTTTTTTTTGTTGCTCAACCTTTTTGGGCATACCATCTGCAATTGCCACCAGCTGGTAATTGGCTTATGATGGTGAATCAGAGTGCACATTGCCGCCGCGAGTGTTTACCAGACTCTTTTGTTTGTATAATATCATGTATTCTGGATAGACAAGGTTTTATGGGTTTTCTGAATCAGAGTTTGACACAAACAAATCCAGGTCCGGAATCATGGTGCACACATATCACATTGATTAATAATTTGATTGTTTTTTTATTAAAAATTTTTTTGGATTACAAATGGTGTCGTTCTAGTTAATGTCCGGGAAAAATTAGGAGGTACGAGGGACCTCTTGCCCAAACTTTATTTTTGGGCGATTTGTTTTAATATCCAAATCTGAAGGCTTTTGATCATGAAAACCACGCATTTTAAGCACCTTCATGTCTTTAAATTTATCAAATTCACTTGCACTTATCAGCTCCTAAATCACATAGTCGAATCAAAGGAAAAATTTGATCAAAATCACTTGTTTCGGGCTCAAAACGGGTTGGTGGCATCTAAATCCACATTTCCCTTTGATCTCCAAGCCATCAAATTTAATCACACAAATCTTGGGCTCCCGTGGAATCTAAAAATCGGTTAAGTGTTTAAAGGTAAAAGTCACGACCCGAGAATTAGAGAACACCGTCATTGGTCCACGTGGACCAATGATAGTAAGGATCAAAAAGTTCAATCGTGGGTTGCGAGATCACGGGTCGCAGGTCATAGTTGTTAAGGATTGTGGACCAATATCAAGTCACTTGGGCTCCCTGTGGGTCAAAGCATTTAAGCAAAGCGACGAACGCAGTGAGGTGGGGTCTCAAGATTTTGAGATCACAATAAATCTAAGGCGCCGAAATAAAATAATCAAGAGTGGCTCAAGACTCATTGAGGGACCGTGATTGGTCCATGTGGACCAATCACAAACCTCCTCAAACCTAAGTGATCCCCATGAAACCCAAGAAATTGGAATCCCCAATGACATTAAGGAGGCCCGAGAACCATTGAAAAGAGGACACGTGGCACAAGGTATGAGTGGGAGGCTAGATTAAAATTGTCAATGTGAAGTTGACACATAGCAAAAAGTGATCAAGAGGCTAAATTTGACAGCCTCGTGGCCATCATTTATACCAAACGGCACGAGGATCTTTGAATGGTCGTATCTTTTGATCAAGACCACAAAACCATGCAAAATTGGCCTTGTTGGAAAGCTCTTGGAGAGAAGATCGTGATTAGAGTGGTTGTGGTCCCTTCAAGTGCATTTTATAATCAACTATTCAAGTTAAAGGGCCCACAACCATTGTAAACTCAAGCTCGGTGACCACATATTTAATGCGATTCGAGGCCTATCTTGCTGAGGCCATAACTTTTGATCCGGGAGTCGAAATGACTCCCTTTTTAAAGAAAAATTCTTAAATTTTCTTATGTTGTGGTAAGTCACGCAAGTCGCTTAAGATCTTGATTTAACAAAATAAACTTTTGCAAAACCCTAATGCAAAGTAATTGAATGTACACTATGATATACAGTTGTTATGATGCATTATGACACAAGCAATAAGCAAATAAACATAAAACCCTGAGTGCAAGAGAGAGAGAGGAAAGGACTTAGATGATTCATGTTTTTCCTAATCGATATGGACTCAAAAATTGATGAATATGAAGATAACAATGTCGTAATCGCTTAGGATAAATTATGGAACTGTCAAACAGAGTTGGACTAGGGCGCGAGGACCGGGTCAAGGGCGTTTGGGCGCTAGATTCTGATGTTGAGCACATGTGACTATGCGGGTGGTCGGCATCCGATTTTTTTGGTCTCGCATAAGTGTCGTTGTTGGTTACATGTATATCACACCTTGATCATTGAGTGTACATGTAGCCTGCAAAACAAAGATTCACCTACAAAACCCACAATACCACATAAAATCTATAAAAAGAAAGATGTAATATGGGGAGTCGAACTGACCCTGGTGGTCACCTAACTGAGTGAACTTATGATCGGGTGTTACACTACATCTCAGACTCCATTTAGTTCTTGTGAGTGTGTGAAAGAGTCATGCCCTAGGATGCCCTTGTGCAAGAGCACTTGAGAGCGGGTTGTAGTTAGATGTAGTAATGTAAATAGGTGTGTGGATGGAATAATGAACTTCCCCTTCCTATGCAGTGTATGCAAAAATGCAGTCCCTTGTCCTTTGAAAGGATGCTAGATGAATACCTTTAGTTTTCTTAGATGCCTTTAGATGCAAGCTTAGGTAATGATAGTAGATGCTTAGAGCTTAGTCATTTATTTTGATCACATAGCTTTGTATTTATATGATTCCTTTGGTTAAATTTTGTAATTGACAATCAAGGCCCCATAAGAAAATAAGATGCCCAAAAGATAAAAGAAACCCAAAAAGAGTAAGGTGGAAAGAAGTCAGGGGTGCCCAAAGGGGACAAGGGTGCGTGAGCGCTTGTATCCGAAGTCATAAAAGATAAGCAAGTAAAGTACCAATTGGGCTACAGGTGTGTAAGACCAAATAGAAAATAAGAAACACAAACAAAATGCCAAAGATAGTTATTAATTACTAGTTTTCTCGCTACGAATCATATGAATACTAGTATGCTTTTAAGACCTAAGTAATGTACCCAAGTGCATGATTTTGTGTCTACGAATCTATCTACACAATTTTCGAGAGGCCGAAATCATTCATCTAGGGCCTGAAATTTGGGTTTGAAGTTTTTTCGTCTTTTTTAATTCAAAATATCATATCTTTGTAATCATGAGTCAACTTGAGTTGAAACTCAAGGAATAAGTTAATCTAGACTCGTGATTAATGTGTGCAAACTTGTAGGATCTAGAAAGCTAAATTTAGAACTTAATAAAAATAGTAAGTCTTACTAAAGATATCGAGTCTAGTCAAGTTTAGTTAGGAGTCTTTTGGAATTCAAATTAGAGGGCATCTAATGTAAGGATTATTGGAGCTTGTTGAAGACTTTTTGCCATATATATAAATATATATTGTTGTTTGTTCGGCCTCATCATTTGGTATCAAAGCGTAGGTTGGGATATGATGGCAAAAGGTCGAGGAGGTTATACACATGATGCATAGAACTATACAACACTTATATATACAATTAGAGGACTTTTCAAAAGTTAGTATTCATCCAAGGAGAAGGTAGGATAGAGATGATCCATAAGAAGATTCAAATGAGAAAGAAGAAACACGTTGTAGACATCGAGCCACACCCTATGTGACCCACCTACACCGCGCACAAATGAATGTAATGTCCCCTTCTAGGACAATTTAGAAAATGGAGAAGTACTTGTCAAGATTAAGCAAAGAATGGGAAAACCCTTTTGCTTCAACCTAAAATATCCCAATGTCAGCTATTTCGAACCCAAATGGGGTTGGAACTAGCCAAGGTGGTGGGATAGATTGGAAGAAAACAATTAGAATTTAAACACATTCAAATCAGATTTTTAACAGCTGAAAAATAATTAATATTCAAACCCCAACTACTGCAATCTTCCAAAATTATTTCCCGCTTAACCATCCAAGCAAAAATTCTCAAACTTCGGATTTTGGGCCACAAAAATATGAAGAATAATATTTTAAAACCAGATTTCACATAGCAAACACAAAACCCTAATTTTTCCCTAAAAAGTAGGTCACCCAACACATTTAGGGCATCAAATCCACTCCAAAAATTATGAAATCACCTTCTCCTTATTTCTCCTAATTTCTACAACCACATTCAATATTAAATTGATCCCAAACTGCAGATCTGAATTTTATAACAAAGCTTAATCAATTAGAATGCACCTACAATCTGAAACTTCAAAAATTAATATCTTACTCAATACTTGGAGTTTTTGCATGAAACAAATTGCACAATAAAGTAGAAATAAAGAGCTTTCCAATGAACTAACAAACTGAATTTTTAGCCCACTGAAACCCACTCAAATCTGCCCCTAAAATTTGCCTCCAAGTCGCTAGGGTTAGAATAAAATATTTAAATAATTTCCAACTCATAAAACCCTTCCAAAACCCTCAAACAATCAACCCTTGATCTGAAATAATTGATTAGACATAGCAGCAAATAGATCTAGCATAAATAACCTCAAAACATGATAGATCAAACCCCAATACCAGTCGTTATGGCTAAATAAATTGCAGCAACAATAATAGTCACAAAAGTACTTCAAACCCTCCACATACAATGCAGATTTACTCTCAAATGAATGCACCAATACTCTAAACCAAGTCGCCAATATTAGAATGGAGAAAACAATGCATTAAACACACTTCAACACAATAGAGCACAATAAGGAGAACAATAGAGTCTTCAATATCTTCAACAATGGCTTCCAATGAAGCTTACAATGCAAGAGAGAGAACTAGGGCATACATCTCATTACTCCAAGCATGGAGTAAAATCAAAAGATTCATCAACATAACCCCACTAGAGGAAATGCAACCTCCTTTTATAGAGTTAAGGGGTGCAATATCCAATAAAGACCGACCTTTCCCTTTTGGAGGGAAAACACAATTTAAAAATATTTTATTCTCCCTATGTGTGGCATCCCCTTTCTAAGGGTATTTTTGACATTAAAAGTCACTCTACTATTATTTAATTAATTCCCCTTTTTATTTCATATTTTTGGGAATTAAATTAAATAATACATTATATTAATTACTCAATAAATATTCTTTTGTGAGCAATACTCTAAGGTGGTGGAAAAACCACTTAGCATCCATAATTAAATAATTAAATGAATATTGCTTTATAATGACAAATGATTAAAATCACTCTCCAGGCAATATCATTTAATTACTTAACATAATTTTCCCCTTGCATCATCCCATCATCCCAAAAGCCCACAGGGAAAGATAGGCTAAGGGTCTTCAAAAATGGGGACATTACAATGCATAACCTAAGTCACCTCCCTCACCCCCATAAAATCACATTTTTACCCCCACCCCGCCCGCCCCACCTCCGTAAACCTTATTTACATACTTTAACCTCCTTAACCACCCCTAACCCATCTAAACCCATTTTTACCCCCATTACCCAACTCCCCAACATCCTAACCTCCTCACCTCGCATCCCCACCCGTGAAATCCTAACTTGGAGGTGGTTAAAACCACTTCCAAGATGTTTTCCCTAACTTTTACGGATTGCCAACGATTATAAATAGAGCCTTAGAGATCTTGTTTCAAACATCCAAAATGATGATAGTGAAGCTCACCACACCAAAAAGCTAGACGGCCTAGCTACGTGCATCTAGACATCCTCAATACTCACAAATCATCAAACACCGCCCTAAGCTCTTGTCGGCCTTTAGAACACTATCGGTTTATTTTCACGTTCACATGAGAAGCATATCTTCTTATTTTTATGTTTTTGCTTTTTTACGCATCAAACACAAGGTTAAATCCGTCATTCAATCTTTGTTTTCTTTCATTTTAGTATTTTTTCAAAATATCAACTTTTCACAGGATCGTTAACAACTGTCTAATCCCCACGATCCATACAAATGATTGATGATCGTTGTTAAATTTAAACATTTTACTAGTTATTGTCATAGTCAACAATTTTTTCAATTTGTCTTAGTTTAATCAATTGTCTGCAAACATGGTTATTCTGTAGATGACAATTTCAAGTCCTTCGCACCTCATCATCAACATTTACGACCTTCGATCATCTAATAACCCTTTGTGTGGGAGTAGTTTGACATCCTCCACGAACTCATTTTGTGCACTATTGCATTCACACCAAACATCGATGATATCGAAGATCGGATTGAGATCATTCAAGAAGAGTGAGAAGCCACCGAAGAATTATGGTACGACTACTTCAAGGACTTTGAGTTTGTCGTCATCCTAGCCTAGGCCACATCTGAAGCTAAACAAATCCTTAAAGAAATTATACTACCACATAGTGTGAAGGACTATCTATGTTTCATGCGCTTCAAATTTTTGACATTATCTCTCGGCCAAACCTTGTGTGTTCTTTACTAATCATATGGTCCTTAAACCCTTGGTCAATAAAGCAAGATTACATGGGAGAATTTGTAGGTAGATAATATTATTCCAAGAGTTCTAGTTCTCGATGGTGGTAAAGCCAGGTAAAAATAATTTTGAACCCGACCATTTGTCGTGAATCAATATAGGCGGCAGAGGAACCCATAGAGGATGGCATGCAAGATGCTCAATTTCTTAGCATCTAGAGTGAGTTAGGAGAACTGGAGGATGTGCTTTCCTTCCTACAAACTGGGGTGGTGCCTAAGAATTATAAAGTCAATTAGTGCAAGCATTAGCTATCAAATCAGTGTCATATTAGCTAATTTACAATCACTCTCTATGAAATGGGTGCGCGAAATTTTACGTTGATGTGTTCTATAACATGAAAGACAAGATATCCTCAATGAAGTGCATGAAGGATTTACATGTGGTCACTATGCTAAATCGATGCTACCGCTTGAAAGATCATAAACACGGACCCTAGTGGAAGAGTTTATTTAAGGATGTGAAAGAATATGTCAAGGCATGTGACAAATGTCAAATATTTTCCAAACAAGGAAAACATGATAGTATGCCTTTAATCCCAATAATCACTTAAACACCATTTGAAAATGGGAAATTGATTTTTTCGGACAATCAACCTCAGAAAGCACATAGAATGGGTGCATGATATATTATTAAAGTGAAAAATTATCTTACGCAATGGGTAGAAGCCGCACCAACTAAATATGCATGGAAACCACATTGGGAGATTCATTTGGGAAACCATCATAAGTAGATTTGGTTATCCATTGAGCCTAACAAGTGATACAAGAACACATTTCTTGAATGACACAATTCATGTCTTGTCGCAAGAATTTATGGTTACACATCATAAGACAACCTTGTATCACCCGTGCTAATGGTAAAGTGGAAGCATTCAACAAAATATTAAGTCACATGTTAACAAAGATTTGTGACTTTGAAGGGAGGACTAGGATGACAAAGTATCAAGATCTTATGGATGTATGAGACAACATACAAACACTTAAATAAAACAACTCCCTTCCAACTTACCTATGGGAAATAAGTCATGCTACCAATCGATTTGTTAGAACCATCATTGATAATTGCGTACATTACAAATTTGGAAGATGTAGACTCAATACATGAAAGGTTAATGAGGTTATTACAACTAGATGAAACACGATTACAAGTGAGGTGGTCACAAAATATTGAGAAAGTGCATCAAAAAGCATGGTATAATAAAAACTCAAATGAAAAACTCTTAAGGAAGGCACCAAGGTTTTCCTATTTGACTCTAAATTTGTGTGACATCTAGGCAACTTCAAAACTCATTGGCTAGTGTCGTATGAGATAGTTTATATATTGCCAATGAAAACTCGATGGATTTTAACGGTAAAAACGTATTACTAGCCACATTGGCATGTAATAAATAAGGCATATGCCATTATATTAATTGTTATTTCAATTTTTAGGTTAGGTTTATTTATGATTTGTTATAAGCACAATACAATTGTGCACTTTGTTGTTTAAACTCGACCTTGTAGAACAAGCTCAAAATGATCTTGCCCAGAGGACAACACAAAAATTTCAAATGGGAGGAGTAATTGTTGGAGGAAAATAACAAAGGAATGTAGAAGAAGATTGATGATAAATGCTATTAAAGTGATATACATATGCTATCAAATAAAAAGGGGGCGCATTAAAATAAAAATGTATAAAAATCACATGCACAAGTAGAAAATACTTGACAAGGAAATAGAATAGGGATAAAGTGTGGTGAATGTAGGAATAAGGAATATTATAAGAGGATGTTATCTTAATTTGGATCTATGGGAAGGAGGTGCATAATAAATAAATAGGTGAGGAAGATGCATCCTAAAAATAAAATCTCATTAAATGCAATTGAGGGTGTGATGAAGAAAGCTATGAGGAAGAGACCCATGATGCACACTTAATAGTCACTGGGGGAAAGAGGGAAAAATGGAGCAAAGGACAACTATCAACAATTGGGAAGTAATGGAAGCTATGGGGAACTAACATCTCACGCGTGTGGGAAATAAATAAAACAAGCATGTATCTCTTCTAAGAAGGGTATAAATAAGAAGGGGGTAATTCATTTTAGTTACCTTGTAGTGAAAATGAGAGACTGGTGAAAATAGTAAAACAATTTACAAAGATGATTCAAAACCCGATTTTGTCAAAAATATCAATCGTCATTAATGTCACCCCTAATCTTATTCAAGTAATAGAGAGCAGAAATATAATAGCTTATCAAAGAAATAACCAATCTTGACTTCCATTAATGTGGGGGTCACAAACCCTTGATAGGATGATGCACTTTGGGGTAATTAACCACCCCAGGTGAACTAGAGTCGTTTTTAGACTACAAAGAAGCAAGATAAATATGAAGGAAAGGTTCTAGAGAAAGGCAATAAGAAAAGGCTCACAATTTCAGTTCTACGAGTATGACAAGATCAATATCTTCAAGTAACTTAGAGGTTGCAGAGTGAATCAAGGAGGAGAAAAACAATGAAGAAGATGCAACTAATATAAATAAGACACCATCAAAGGTAGGAACAAGCACTTCCATGACAAAAAGGAGAAGATCACTATGGCCACAAGAAGGAAACCTAAGAAGGTTCAAAGCTCCATCCCCTAGCCATTGATATTGAAATGTAATACCTAGAGGAAGTTAAAAAAATGGGGAGTGGATCAATAATGTAACTTCGACAAAAATATCAAATCTGTAACCATCTCATGCCCAAGATTTATAGAACTATTGAGAATAAATGGTGCACCCAATATGATAGAAGGAAAGTCAAGGCAATTATTTTATGATAATAGCGTACAAAAACACTAGAAAAATAGGGGTCTTTTGGCTACTTGAACTCCCTTACTTCAAAGAAACCATTAGATTTGTACCAATACCTTGTCTCACGTGTTAGGGATGGGTATTTCTATTTTTAGAAAGGCACGTGAAGCTATCATGTCATCTAATCAAGAAAGCAACAAGGCTTAATAATCACGAGGATGATTCAACGTAAACCACGGAAGATGATGCCTCCGGAAGATGGGGAGTGGATCAATAATGTAACTTCGACAAAAATATCAAATTGTAACCATCTCATGCCCAAGATTTATAGAACTATTGAGAATAAATGGTGCACCCAATATGATAGAAGGAAAGTCAAGGCAATTATTTTATGATAATAGCGTACAAAAAACACTAGAAAAAATAGGGGTCTTTTGGCTACTTGAACTCCCTTACTTCAGAAAACCATTAGATTTGTACCAATACCTTGTCTCACATGTTAGGGATGGGTATTTCTATTTTTTAGAAAGGCACGTGAAACTATCATGTCATCTAATCAAGAAAGCAACAAGGCTTAATAATCACGAGGATGATTCAACGTAAACCCGGAAGATGATGCCTCTGTATACAACATCGAGACCTCCTCAAATACAATCATGGAGGGAATTTCATGTCCATAGATGAACTCAAGTACCCTAGCATAAGATTCATTGCGTGACTACTTACTGCCAAACTTGTAGGGGTTGAGAGGTGGATGGAATTCAATAAGAGGTTTCTAAGCATTATGCATAAGGTAACACATGGGACAATTTTCAACTACTTCCAATTTTTCATCGTCAGCATAGAGAGATGTCAATATGGCCCAAGAAACCAAAGGGGATGGTGAACCATCATGGATATACCCATATGAGGATCCATCTCTGGCAGTAATGTATAAACCATTTATGGCACCCCCAACACTCAACAATGCATACAAGGCAAGTTTACAACTTGGTTGACACACTTGCACAATGTATTGAGAAAGAAAGACTAGAGTATTTCATGTCAATTACCCAAGGAGTTGGATGGAGAGGCAGAATTCAATGTTGTAATAAAATATTCAAAGTGGCAAGGATTAAAAAGGTTGATGATTCTTGGACACCATGTACTAAATTACCCTATGCCTTTAGAATGAACCTGTTTTGTTCACTATTTCTAATGGATCAAGGGGGAAAAAAGCTTAATATTGATGCGCAAAGGGTAGATAAGGACATCCATGTGTTGCAAAACATACAAACACCCTAATCAATATGTACATGAAGGAAATGATGTCTCATATATTTGTCACCTCATTGAGTGGGAAACTATCATTGTGAAGAATATTGTGCAAAAACTCTTTTGTTAACTATGACTAAAGAAAAGGTTTAATAATGAAGACACGACGAATGAAAAAATGGATGAGGAATTTTTATGCCTAAATGTGCATGGTTAGGTACATGGGAATAAATAGATAAAGTGCACACCAAATATAACAAGAGAAAGAAATTGCACACACGCAGATATATCAAATTAAAAAGAAAAGACAATTGAATCCAAGGTAAGGACCAAGCCTAAAACCGATGGAAGAAGGAAAATAATAAGTATGGCATCCCATTGGCATATGATCCACAATCAACCTTATCCAAAAGGAGACCAATGTTGAGGTCCCAATGCAACACTCTCTAGTCTAGGTAAGCGGTGGGGATAGGTAAGGTGAACAGATGGAGTACTCGAGCCACGACAGGACAAATAACATCCACTCTCAAGTCACCCTCAAAGGTGATGGAATTTGAAGACAATCGGAGGAGACCGTGTGAAATGAAATCACCGAGAGGATGTCATGTGGAAGGAAGTGGTCACGGATGAGAAGTCAAGTGGAACAAGCCTACTCAAATAAGGGAAATAGACCACTACAAGAGGAAGAACTAGGCATGAGATGATGTAGAAAAAGACATACAACTCTACCCCAACCCCAGAAAAAGTTTGATGCACACAACGTATCAATGGTGGAAGAATAATCATGAATTATTCCAATGAGATAGTATTAAAAATACCGTGGCAATTTAGCACTCCAAAAGGATTTTTCCTTTTCTTTTGATATCGCACCGAAGAATCACTCGTTGAATTACCAAGCAATATCATTCACACCTTTGTCCCATCCAAGGATAGAGATTTGGTTCTCCTCGCAACCACATATAACTCGAAAGGAATGATAAGAAGATTGTTCAAGCTATGATATCAGATGATAATAACACACCACATTAGATTTACAAAACAGAAAGATAAAATACCATATATGGAAATCAATCATAATCCATAATGCTCAATACATTACAATACAATGACTTGAATTACTCAATAAGAAATATGTACATATAGGAGGAGGGAAGTGCAACTACCTAAATCAGTGGTGAAGAACTCTCACTAACTAATACAGATAGTTTAGTTAACTCCGAAGACTAGTAAGCTATCTCCACATAACCGAGAAGCTAACTCAACACCACTAGTAAGCTAACTCCATAAAACTAGTACACTGAAAGCAAGTTAACCCAAAAAGTGTAGGGCTAACACAAGTGTAAGAATTATCCTAGTAAATAAATAAAAGGATAAATAATAACCTACACTAACACCCTTCCGTAAGCATAGCTTAGGTGGGCGGAAAAGAAGGTGGGTCTTGACAACAAGGCTTGATGAGGTAACCACATACAATAATTGAGAAAATTGGACACCGTAAGGTACCCAAAACTAGTAATAACAAAGTAGAGAGAAAAATTCCGCAACAAGATATCATAAGAAGCTTGACTCCAAAACTCAATGTTGAAGAAGTTTTGTGTGCACTGTGGTTTGAATCCACTGCTCGATCATAGAACTAAAAATAACTGACACTGGGCTTCACAGAATAGCTCCATGTAAGGAGACTATCAATGGAGTGATGTCAAAAGTGAAAAAAACACCAAACATAATTTGATCAACTACTACAAATAGGTGTACCACGATCCAAGCACACCCAAGGAAATGACATGAGATCCAAATAAATAGGAGTGCCACGATCCAAGAAAAGCCAAGGTAACAAGGCAAGGACACAAAATCCAAAGAAGCAAGATCAACTGCTACAAATAGGTGTGTCATGATCCAAGAACAATAACCAAGGAAATAAGGCAAGGACACGAGATCCAAATAAATAGGAGTTCCATGATCCAAGAAAAGCTAAGGTAACAAGGCAAGGACACAAAACCTAAAGAAGCAGTATCAACACGTAACAAGGCAAGGACACAAAACCCAAAGAATTAGTATCAACACCACACCCTCCCATACTGTTGAATGGGTAGAGTGACACCATAGATCTGTATGAGTTGCCAAAATCAACTACTTGAACACTGACAAACTAACACTGGGCTTCACCAGAATAGCTCCCCCACAAGAGAGACTATCAACATGCCAAAAAAATTGTCGAAAATACAGATCCAAAATATCTCAACAAACAAGAGAGATATAAATGCATACACCAATAGATTCAAGAATGTAACACCCAAAAGTTAGGACGTCATGCTTAGCTGAAATTGCATCCACAAGTGATTACAACACCCTCCCAAATTTTGCACTTTATAATTAAGTGCATGTAAATATTACAATGAATAAAAGTACATTTTACATTTGAAATGTGTATAAAAATTTCACCAATGCGTAGATCTCGAAAAAATACACAATTTCAAAAAAATATCACCTTAATCCGAGCTACGGATCAAAAGTTATGAGCTCTAGAAGGTTTTGCTATTAAAATAATATTTTAATGCTAATGTTTTTTTAAAAGGTACACGTGACACCCAAATGTCCAAAGGGTAAAAGAGTGCATCCACATGATACAAGATTACGACCAAAGGATAAAATCTTGCGCCCAAAACCTAAATGTCCAGAGGGTAAATCATTGCATCCAGGAGGGTACACATCTATATCCAATGGATAAAAGAATGCACCCAGAGGGTATAGATCTGCGTCTAGTGGATAAAAGATTGCATCCAAAACAAAAATATCCAGAGGGTAAAATAATGTATTCGGAAGGTACACACTTATATCTAATGGATAAAAGAATGCATTGAGAGGGTACAGATCTGCATCCAGTGGATAAAAGACTTCATCCAAAACAAAAATATTCGAGAGGGTAAAAGAATGCATCCAGGAAGGTACACACTTATATCCAATGGATAAAAGAATGCATCGAGAGGGTACAGATCTGCGTCCAATGGATAAAATATTGCATCCAAAATAGAAATATCTAGAGGGTAAAATAATGCATCCGGAAGGTACATGCTTATATCCAATGGATAAAAGAATGCACCCAGAGGGTACATATCTGCGTCCAGTGGATAAAAGATTGCATCCAAAATAGAAATATCCAGTCCAAATTTGACTGTCTCAAAACATGGTTGAGTTTACAGACGATTCAAGGGTTTTGGAACCTTCCAAATCCAATGGCGCACTCGTTATGCATAAAAATGCATGTTGCAGAAAAGTGATAACAAATTCCAAATACATGAAAATAATAAACCCTTACTTGTAAAGAAAAAATTACAAGATGGATGTCTACATCATCTTTCACTCGATACCATGAAAGGAATGATAAAAAGATTGTTCCAAGCCATGATCTTAGATGATAATATCACACCACATTAGATTTGCAAAAAGAAGAGATAAAATACCATATATGGAAATCCATCATAATCCATAATGCTCTATACATTATAATACAATGACTTGAATTACTCAATAAGAAAGATGTACATATAATAGGAGGGAAGTGCAACTACTACCTAAATCAAGTAGTGAAGAACTCCCACTAACCGATATTGGTAGTTAAGTTAACTCCGAGAAGACTAGTAAGCTATCTCCAAATAATTGAGAAGCTAACTCAACACAACTAGTAAGCTAACTCCATAAAACTAGTACACATGAGCAAGTTAACCCAACAAGTGTAGGGCTAACACAAGTGTAAGAATTATCCTAATAAATAAATAAAAGGATAAATAATAACCTTCACTAACAATAACATGTATGAGATTCAAGCCGTGGAGGCATTGTTGAAGATTGTTGGAGAGGTAGTGCATCAAAATTTCTTGGACAACAACAAAACAAGAGTATATAGGGCTCATGCTAGAAAGTTGGAGGAAGAGATAAAAGAGACAAAGAAAAATTTGCGTGAGATTCAACATTAAAACAAAGGTCTTCGGTGGAAAAACATGCATGCATTGAGTCAAAGGTCGAGACCTTCAAGGAGAAGGAGATGCACAATGAGTCTAATATTATATAATTTAATTCACTCATACCAGGAAAATAAATAGACGAGCTTGAGTAACTAATGAATTTCTTGTTCAAGGAAATAGAGGAGTGGGAGAGAGAAAAATGATAAGGAGAGACAATGAAAACATTCACGTTGTTTTGCAATAAGAATCTCATAACATGTGAAGATAACACAAGAAGGTTAGAGGCTAAAGGAGAAAAGGCTAAAAACTACTTAAAGGGTTGTATAAGCAACCCTAGATAATCAATGCACAAATAAAATAACTAATGGATAAACTAGCAACATTTGAAGCCCAGATAGATGATGACTCCCTAGAAAAAGCCAACCACAATAAAATAATGGAAGAATTTGAAACAGATTAGTGAAGAGGTCATGGTAATAAAGAGAAAACAAAGCATCACTTAACAAAGTTAAGAAAGCTCACTAATACAACATAAATGAATCTCAGAGTCGAGCACCAGGATTTGCAAAAGTAATTTGATCATATACATATAATAATGACCACAAGATTCAAAGGTGGTTCATTTTTAACCAACTAATTATGTAGTTGGAGAAATTAACCCAACTCATTTATGCAACTGTGAATAAATGGCAGGTACATGAAGACTTTCTATAGATTGAGGTCCCGAGTTATTCAAGGATTTCCAATAAACATTTTTGAGGATGGATAATCATATTAGTACAAGGTGATTTTGGGCCCATGATTTATCATATTGTTTATTATTTAAGTCATGAAGGACTTGGTATTCTTTATTCATTATCCACTATTCTTTGGAGGCGTGCCTATGAATTTAACAAAGGCATACGCATGGTATAAGCAGGGGAGCTCACAAGAGGTAACCACACAAAGAAAAGGGAAAAGAAGTATGCGTGTAAGAAGAACACTTTGGAGGTGCTAAGGAGAAATCACAAAGAGGATTGTGCAATATAGGATAAGATCAAGGAAAGGACATGCAGAGAAGTAAAGGATAAAGATAAACACAAGGTCAAAAGTGGACTTAAACTTCAGTTCTTGACATCTACATGAAACTAAAAAATAAATTGGATAATAATAAAGATAAACAATGTCTTATGCAGAGGATCAACATGCAACATAGGTTTAAGGAGGTAAAATAATAAATTGGCTATTCACCGAATGTAATAGTTAATGGAGTTGTAAACTCAAAAGTTATTCATACCTCTTGTAAGACTAGTGAAGTAAAAGTTCCCACTAGTATAAATACCCATGAAGGGGTCTTGTGTGTGTGTGTGTGTACATGAATATGTATGTAATTATGTACATAAAAAGCTAGGGATTAAGGTGTGAATTACTTATATTTGGATTTTGGGCTACTAGATGGCCAAAACTAGTAACTACGCAACAATTGATAGATGAGTATTATGTTTTCTCTATGTATGGTTGTGTTGTATTGTTAACTAATTGATAATTTAATAACAATTCACTTCACTCTTGCTAAATTATGATGGGACCTAAAAACCTCTCGAGATTTGGGTGAGTGTGCCTTAGTTTATCTACGCCTGATATGTCAGCATGAAAGTGGGGAAAACTTATGCGCAACCGACACAAAGTAATGGCATGTGCATAAGGGAGAATATTATTAGACTCTAACACTCCCTTGTAATTTTTGGCTACTAACATCAATAAGCGCGGTGGATCTAAAACATACAGTATGATAAAAAGGATTGTTTAACAAATGTGGGTATTGATTTTAAATATACTAATATTTTTCACATGTTGCACTATTAACATCGCAATAAGTCCATTTAACTTTCACATCCTTAGTTTCTCTATTTCTTAATTTCCTAGTTCTTCTTTAATAATTTCTTCAGTGTAGACAAAATTTCTTCATCCATGCTCGGATTAGTGAGCTAGTACTAGATAAAATAATTAACTCTAAATATGTGAGGGTTTAAGGTACCTCAAGATGGGATGACAATGGATACACATTACAAAAGATAGATCTTCCTCCGTATCAAGCTAGATGACCTGCAAATCAAGTGAACTCAATAGAAAAAGATTGGATTAGTAGATAGATGGGAGGGTTTCCTGACAAAGTCAATCCTAATAAGTGAAAACTTCCTAGGATGGATGTCAACCCTCGTTTTGATAAAGATAAGATAAAATCAGATATTGATAAATTGGATGTAGTATAATTTGAACCAAAACAAAACCGAGGTGCAAGATAAGTGATAAAGATGGAGATCTTATCTAAATGCATGCAAAGTAACTCAACCCTAGATAGTTCGATGGTGAATTGAGACCGTAGAAGGTCAATCGACAGTGACTAGGGTAGATCAACTAGAATAATGATGTGAAATGTAGATATTAAGGTTCCGGAGGTAGCTAATGATGCAACCGAGGTGGAAGACAGAACCCTGGAAAAGATATGAAACAAGATCTAATAAAAAGGATGTAATAAAATTATGGAAACTAAGGATGAATGCTAAAAGGACAAATCCAGTTGATAAGTAATCGGGCTAAGTCGGTGACGACTTGGGATGGACAAAATAAATGAGAGATACAGACATGCGAATGACAAGACTAGGACATTGGATAGATGCAAGATCATAAAGATGATGGTAGAGGATCTAGATGACAGAAAAGTTGATATAATAGAGGCTAGGTCGATGGCCACCAGGACAAATCTAGATTGAGGTGTATGGAAAATCAAGGATGAGAAGGACAAAATGAGGGTCAAGCTATGAAAAAGCTCCAAGGTGGATGATAAAGACTCGCAAGAGGATTGGAAAGTCTGTAAATTTGATGGAATATGATGGCAAGATGACAAGAGGGCTTCAAACCAAAAAAAGTCCAAGATCTCCAAAATGATGAAAGATGTCTTCAAGAGGTGAACCAAGATGAGAGCAATTGTTGTTGAGAAGAGGAGAAACTTGCAAAAAAAAGCCAAAGCCAAAAGAGACCCAAAATTCCATCTTTTTGCGAAGAGGGGGTGAAGGTTGATTTATAGGGTTGACGGTGACCCATATGAGTCATTGGAGAATACAAAGAACCGTCCATTTGGGTGGTGGAATGATGCCCAACTCGAGGAAAAATGAGCCCAAAGAGATCTTATTAGGGTTTTGGGTGATAAGGACAAGTTAAGGTGTATAAGGAAGATAAACAGAAGTAGGTGAGAGGTGAAAAACATTAAATAAAGGAAAAGGGATGATGAAATTATTAAATGAAAGGTGGTTGGGTGCTTAGGGATAATAAAAGAGATGGTTTAGGGAGGATAAAAAAATTAGGTGATGATTAGGATTGATTAATGGAGATTAGGGATAATTAAGATAGATAAAATAATGGGATGGGTAAGATAGGATTAAAGACGATAAATAATAATAATAATGGAATAAATGGGATTAAGGTGAGTATTTGCATGATAACGATAAAGAGAGTGAACACGGGGTGAAGAGGGTAGTTGTACTATAAATTGGTGTCTACATCAGGTTCAATTTGACATTCACAACTAGGTTCAATATTTATATTTTTCCAATCAATTACATGTTCAAAATTATACATACGTTTTTAAAGCAAACTAACATGGAAAACATTATGAATTATGGATAATTTTGGAGATAAAATAAGTTTGTAAGCTAATTAATTGAATTTTTCTATGATTTCAAAAGGGCCACAAAATCAACATGATAATTTTATATACTTTGTAAGTTATATGGAACTACGCATAGGTTTCACTTGAAGAAAAAATGGTCACCAATTTTGAATGTTTGAATAGATATCTTAGAATCACCCTAACTTTTGTATCAATGTTGGGAAGATTTCGTGTTTTATTTTTTATTTTAAATAATTTCTTCCATTTCCTTTAAATCTTCAATTTTATACCAAGCTCTTTGAACATGTTAGTCCAAAAATAGATGCATTATAGTTTCTACCATAGACTACTTCAAAAGGTGACATTTTAATGGTAGAGTGGTACCCATGGTTATAAGAACATTCAACCAAGTGTAAATAGTATTTCCATGTCTTAATCCTTTTGGTAGTATACATTCTTAACATATATTCAATTATTCTATTTATGCACTCAGTTTGACCATCTAATTTAGGATGATAAGAAACATTGAAACTTAAATTAGTTCTATTTCACCAAAGAGAGATCTCTATAAAGAATAAGTGAATCTAGGTTCATGATCGATACCAAATTCTTGGGAACACCATGTAAAAAAATCTCTTACAAACACGTGAGCTATATCGGTTGTAAAGGATTTGATTTTTATAGGTAAGAAACGTGCCATTTATATCAATCTATCAATTACAACCGGGATGTGTCATGGTCTTTATGTGTCCATGGTAAACTCATAATAAAGTCCATATTTACATATTCCCATTTCCAATTGGGTATGGATAATGGATGGAGTCGACCAAATTATTTGCATTCTTTTGCCTTAACTTTTCATAAATTCAAGAATTTTTGTACTTAATTATAAATATCCTTTTTCATCTTGGCCCAAAAATAAGGTTTCTTAACATACATGTAAGTATTTTGAAAAACTGGGTGACCAAAGCATGGGTATGTCATGAGAATATTTTAATATCTATTTTTTAAGGCAAGTTAGGGATACATAATTGTCCCTTATAATAAAAATTCCATTTGTCTCAAGGATGTAAGAAGTGAATCGATCATTTAAGTGTGTATTAGAGGATTTATTAAGTAGCCCTTCATATAGGTCATGGAAAAAATAATCCATAGATAATTTAGATTTAATAGATTATTGCTTCATTCAAGAGTTATAACATTTACAAATATATCTCTCCCACTAAAAGAATTAGCTACTACATTTTATTTACATAGAACATATTGGATATCAAAATCACATTATGTTAATAATTTTACCCATCTTTTTAGTCTTATATTCAATAGGGGTTGGGTAAATATATGTTGGAGGCTCCTTGTAGACACTAAATCACGCACTTTGGGTATTTATCTAGTCCTGATCACATACTACTATTCATATGATTCCTAAGCGAGAAAAGTACTAATTGATCACTATCTTTGGCCATCTTTTCTTGATTTTTTCCCTCTTTTGGTATTACACTCCTTCTTTCCCAGTCTATTTGTTCATACTTCGACATTTCTCACTCTGGACACAAGTGCCCACCAGGACACCAATACCTAGGTGCCCCAACCTCTTTCTACTTAATTGAAATATTTTGGGTCTTTCTAGCCGTTTGGGCATCTTGATTTTTACTAGTCGGCCTTTTAGTGGTTAATTACAAAATTCAAACAAGGGAATCATATAAATATAAAGCTATGTGATCATAATAAGATAACAAGCACTAAGCATTAGCTATCACCACCTAAGGTTACATCCAAGAGCATTCTAAGAGCATTCAAGCATCCATCTAGCTTCACAAGGGACAAGGATCGTGATTCTTCTTACGCACATACTTCATAGGAGGAAGTTCATTTTTTCATGCACACATCTATCTACATCTTCTACATCTTGCTATTAACCGTGATACGCGCAAGAGCCACCTAGGGCATGATTTCTTCACACACGCACATAGAACTACATGGGGTCTATAATGTAGTGCAACACTCGGTCGTAAGTTCACTTTATTGACAACTAAGGATAGTCCAACCTCCAATTTTGCATCTTTATTTTTAGGATTTTATGTAGTTTGGGGTTTTGTAGGTGCTTCTTTCTTATTACATGTTTCAAGCAAATAACAATGAAATGCGGTGAAGTACAAGTGATCAAAGGTGACAAGCAACAAACATCTTGTAACCCCTGTAAAACTAAGTTTCACACCTTCTAAGCGATCACATGCACCCAAAATAGGTATCCGACACCCCATGCTCCCCTAACCCTACATACATGCCCCGGTCCCTAGCATCTCTAAAATCTCTACAATTTTCTTGGTCGATTGTGACATCGTGCCTCTCTGCTCCATCGCTTTTCTAGCTCGCACATCTCCGACATCACCTGGGAATCGCCTAAGTCCTTTATCTTTTCATTTGCAAATATTGTTCCAAAATTTACTTGTTTATTTGCTTGGGTCAATTATGTACTTTATTACATATTTATCAGCGTTGTTACATATTTAGATTAACATTTATTTATTTCAAAATTTTGCTTAATCATTTTGGTGAAACCCACTCGTGATCAGTCATTCGGATCCTTCTTATGCACATCATATTTTTTATCATGGCTCCTTAAATTCCTCGAATTTCTTTGTATGATTTAATTCAAATGCATCCTAATTTCCAAGTTGCTTTGAAAAATCCCTAGACACCACGTATCTCCCTAGCGATACGTCGTCGCATCAAGTGAGTGCTATTTTAGATCGTCTATCTAACAACCCTAGTCTTCGTGATCCTCCATCTAATCAACCCATGTTGGAGTCAATTCAAGCTTTGCATTCTTTATTTCAAGACAAATTTAAGGCTATGGAATCCATGATTATATCTCTTAAATCTAAAATCCAACATCTTAAGGACGCTTCTCAGGCTCATGTTTGTTCTCCTTATATATCTCATATTCATTTTGTCTTCTACATGCGCTCATATTATTGAACCTCAAATCTTGTCGCTCCCGCTATAGACAAAAGATCTAACACTTTGGGTAATTATTTAGTCATGATTACATACTACTATTCATATGATTCCTAAGTAATAAAAGTACTAATTAACCCATGTCTTTGACCACCTTTCTTTGCTTTTTGTTACCACTTTTGGTCTTACATCCTTACTTGCTCAGTCTTCCTTTTTATACTCGGCTTTTATCATCCTAGACACCAACGCCTAGCTAGGACGCCAATTTTAGGTGCCCTCATCCCTTTTGGTCGCCCCTAACCCCTTTATACTTTACTCACACTTTTTGGGTCCTTTTTCCATTTGAGCATCTTTTATTTTTTGGTAGTCGGACTTTTTCAGGTTAATTATGAAATTCAAGAAAAATAATCATATAAATATAAAAGTCATGTGATCATAATAAAGGACCAAACAAGAAGCATTAGCTATCACCACCTAAAGTTACATCCATCGGACATATATGAGCTCAATTACATCCATCTAGTACCATAAAAAGGGACACAACAACTCGTTATTTTTCATACACACTTCATAGGAGGGAAGTTTAGTTTATTACATGTAAAAATCTATTACATTTCTTTACATCTAGTTTACTTTACTCGCTATCAAAGGTGACATGCACAAGAGCCACCTAGGGCACAATTCCGTAAACACACATAGAATTATATTGGGTCTGAGATGTAGTGCAATGCTCATTCGTAAGTTCACCATTGTGATAGATGAGGACAGTCTGACCCCTCATTCTACATCTTTCTTTTTCAGATTTGAGGTCTATTTGAGGGTTTTGCAGGTTCATATTTCATTGCAAGTTTCCAAAAACCTCGATGATCATTGTGCAACCTCAGAGTGACCAAAGACAAATAAGTGTGAATCTCTAGTGACGCTATCGGTACTAGGTTCCAACCATTTCTACAGACTCTAACGCCCACACAGAGGTCTTGGGTGCCCGTGAGCACCCCTATCCTTGCCTGTGCACCCGTGTTCATGAGCATATCCGTACTTTTCTGAGCCTGATTATGATGATCTGTGCTCTGTTCCATCACATTTTCTAGTTCAAAATCACTTCGAGATAAGTGAAATTAAGATAAGTGCCTTATCCCTCTCATTTCCTTTCATAGTTAAAATTAATAAATTATTTAGCATTTATATTTCATTGTTTATCAGTTATAGCAAATCTTTGCATTTAGATTTTAATACAAGTATATATAGATTTTATTAAATCACCAACGCTCTCAAGTTTGCACTAAATGCTAAGAAACAAGATATTCTTCCACAACTCATTACTCATCAATTAATTAGCTTTTCATCTACTCATTTCTATCCTCCTTATCGGCTTGCAAAATATCAAGGTCTTCCATATTACAATTATCATCGAATCAATGGACATAATAAAAATGATTTATATGCTTTACAACAAAGAATCAAGCATCTTAAGCGTCAATATTTTATCTCATTCACTACACAACATTCTGTTACATAGTCCTCTCCATTTGTTACATCTCAATGGGTTCCTAAATCTGATTTGTTTATGTCTAATGAGCATCATGTCATCACTTCTAATGTTTCTTCTACCATCACTCAAGTTTTGCCTATGCAATCCATTCACACTAAGTAACCGCCTCTCCAAATTAGTCTCACTACGCCTCCTCACGAAGTCATCTATAATGCTATAAAGTCAATCTAAGCAACCTTCTCTCAAAATTGATCATTCAACACCTCCTCCTACTGAGTCTGCTATAGTGTTAGCCAATAATCCACCAATTTAATAGAAAATCATTTTTTCAAAGAAACTATTCCTTACTTTGATCCTCAAGACCCATTTCAAACTCTACCAACATGCGATGGTCTTACTATTGCTTCTGCCTACCATTGTGTTGGCCCTCTCACTTATCATGATACAAATGACACTCTCCCACAATGGCATAGTATCTCTCGTGTCGTTGCATAGATATCCATCATCACACACTTGGGGGGCATCATGTTTATCTCTCCCCCTCCTAGTATTTTCAGGTGTCTTACATTTCTACTATCACGCTCTATGCATCATGCTTCATCTCTTTGAGCATCATTACACATCTTGATACACTTGTATCATCATTATCTAATGATGCACTCTTATGATATAGTTTACGATTAACTATTGAGGGAATAATACATACATGAGCCTCATATAATACACACATCACACAATCATGACATCTCTCTCTACATAACTTCTATTGTGCATCATACACACTATACAATATACACATTCACAATGCATATTTATTTCTTTTCCTTCTAAATGTTAGGCTCATTACCCTATGATGCACTCTAGTTCCTTGGTTCATACTCGACTACCAAGGGTTTCAATCTAAAATGAACCTCACCATACTTACTCACTCACCCATGCACTCTTTATGATCTACACTTTGATGATCATATCTTTCTACAGTGCATGATCAAAACCATTTCCCGATAACACACTCTTATTCTATGGTTCATTCTCGACTGTTGAAGGGGCATGTATAAATGAACCTCATCTCATGCATACTCATTCAAAATCACTTGAGGGGCATGTGGCTCCTATCACATCCATTTTGTATTCCATTCTATCTCACTCATCCACAAAAACTACATGTCTTGGTTTCACATTGTTCTTGCTTACTTATACTCATATGATACATCTTGCTTACTATGTTAGCTAGATACATTGTATGTCATTATATTTTCTATATACACATGCGCATTCACTTTCTTTCTAGTTGTGATCATAGCCTTTACACAGATCAATACACGCAACATGGATGCTTGGCGCAATACCTATTACCAGTCCCACAATGGCTCCTAGGGGTATCCACTTTCGTACACATTTCAGGTGCTATTGTTTTGATTTATACTACTTCCTATTCATACTAGCACACTACTATATCAGATTATACACGCTTTGACATACTTTCTATCTTTCTAACATGTTAACGGGTGCTTCATGTGTAAAATTTGCTTTGTAGTCTATTTTCTTCCATGGTTGTTTGTTTATTTCTTTCTATTGTTTGCATTTGTATGTCATTGTTTGTGTGCTTTTCCATATCTCTTGCTTTTTCATTGCTTGCATGCTTTTGGCCACTTCGGCCTCACTTGTCTTATGACATCATGAGTGATATCCCATGTTTGCAACCCAATTTTCATAGTCTACATTTTCTTCTTGCGTGTTACCCTACACATTTTCTTCTTTCTTGCTAGCATACATATTATATTATACATGTGTTTTGGTCTTGTTTGAACTAACACTTTTCCATCCACTCTATTTGCATGTGCCTTGGTTTCTACCAAGCACATTCCTTCCCCTATATGGCATCAGTTTCGAGTTCGGTGGTCATTCCTCCTTTGGGTGCATACTCCTCGGGATGTCACAAGCACCCCAAATGAGGGGAGAATTATTAGGCGAATCAGTCACCCCATACAACAGTTCACAATCACAATTCAACATAGTTTAGTACCGGTACAAAAAGTCTTCAAGATGAACAATGACCCAGAATCGACTTGGGTCTTCAAGATAGGACAAACACCAACACCCAAACATAGATGTAGAGCGCTTGGGTGTCCCCGACCCTTCCTATATGCCTATGACCAGTGGTGTAGTTATATAGATTTTCTTAGTTCATTATAGTTTTGATAGTTTATAGAATGGATTTTAGAGGACATACAGTCCTTCATCACTCGACATGTATGCATTACACCTTCTTTTCTACTTTCATGTTGGATTGAACTAGATCCGATTTTTACACACCATCTATAGTGGTGTTTATACTTCAAGAAGTAGTTAAATGTTGGAGAATAACACTAGACTTTTCTACCTACACTTCTTCCGTACTTGGCACAACTAGCGTGAGATCACCCAAAAACTCACACTTAGTGCAACTAGCGCGAGATCACCCAAAAACTTATTCTTTTACGTTATCTTTAAGATCCTTTCTATCTCTTTCATTCATCATGGATTAGGTTCACATGTTCATATTCACATTTTTACATAATTTTTACACATTTTGATCATTTTTTTCATATACACGTATTTGGCTACTTGTTTGTTCTTCTCTTTTATAGGTCCATCCTTTTGGGAAGCGGTAGTCACATCAATCAACATTAACAACAGTACAATGTGACATTTACACATACGCTATCACCCCTAGGGTCATCATCACTTTTCACTTCCTCTTCTCTAGCATCCACACGTCATATTTTATCCCTCCACGCTTTTTCTTATCTTTCAAAGATGATTTTTGTAATCGATCTACATTGTTATCATGTACACATCTCTTATATACTTTATATTATCGGGAATTCACCCAAAAAAATAAAGTGGGGAAAATGTAGACAATCAATCACGCACTTTGGGTATCTATCTAGTCCTAATCACATACTACTATTCATATGATTCTTAAGTGAGAAAAGTACTAATTGATCATTGTCTTTGGCCATATTTGCTTGCTTTCTATTTCCTCTTTTGGTCTTACACTCCTTATTTCCTAGTCTGTCTTTTCATACTTAATCCTTTCTCACTAGAGACACAAGTGCCTAGCTAGGACGCTAAGACTCAGTGCTCCCATCCTCTTTGTACTTAACTCGATTCTTTTGGTTATTTTCTATCCATTTGGGCATCTTTCTTTTTACTATTTGGCCTTTTAGTGGTCAGTTTTGAAGTTCAAACAAGGGACTCATATAAATATAAAGCTATGTGATCATAATAAGAGACCGGACACTAAGCATTAGCTATCACCACATAAGGTTACATCCAAAAGCGTTCTAAGAGAATTCAAGCATCTATCTAACTTCACACAAGTGGACAAGGCATTAGATTATTTTGTATACACTTCATAGGAGGGGAAGTCCATTTTTCCATGCACACATTTATCTACATCTAGTTATTGCTCGTTATCAAGTGCAATACTCACAAGAGCTACCTAGGGCATGATTTCTTTACACACGCACATAGAAATACATGGGGTTTGTAATGTAGTGCATTTATCGGTCGTAGGTTCACTTTTTTTGACAATTGAGGATAGTCTGACCTCCCATTTTTCATCTTTCTTTTTAGAATTTGATGTATTTTTAGGGTTTCACAGCACTTCTTTCTTATTATAGGTTTTAGGTGAATAAAAATTAAGTGTGGTGAAGTACATATGATCAAAGGTGACAAGAAGGGAACATCTTGGAACTCTCCAAAATTGAGTTTCTCAACTTCGAGTAATCACAGGCACCTAGAATAGGTCTCAAGACCCTGCACACCCTCGACCCTACATAGGTGCCTGGTCCTGGAATATCCAACATCTCTCGCAATTTTTCGGGTTTGATTGCAACATCTTGCTTGTCTGTTCCACCATTTTTCTAGCTACGCACATATCCGACATGATATGTGAATCAACTACGTCCTTTATCTTTTCATTTGTAACTAGGGTTCCAAAATTTACTGGGTCAACTCTATACTTTATTGCATATTTATCAACGCTATTACATATTTAGATTAGCATTTTTATTTAAATATTTGCTTAATCACTCCCACGGTCTATTTTCAAGTATAAGCGTATTTCCTACTAAAAATGTCTCCATTTCTTAAGTACATGTATGATTCCAAGTAACTCTAGATCACGGGTTGGGTAATTATTCTTAGTTGGGAGTAACTTTCTAGATTCATAACAAATCACTTTATCATTTTTCATAAGTATCCATCCTATACCTAAAGTACAAGGATCAATAATTACTATAAACATATTTATAAAGTCATGAATACTTGAGAATAGGGGCACTAATTAGGACTAATTTAATTTATTAATCACACTTTATGGTCCACCCGAATAGTTTATATTTTCTTTTTATATGTATTAAAGGTGTAGCGAATTTGAAATAATTATTAATGATTTTATGATACAATCATGATCGACATAAGAAACTCCTAACTTCATGAGCATCTTTGGGTATGGACCATTCTTGAATAGCCTTTACTTTTACAAGATTTGGTAAAATACATTCTTCTGATATAATGTGTCCTAGATATGACACCTCTTGTTTAAAAAATTCACATTTGCTTAATTTTGCATATAGTTGATTTTTCCTTAGTGTTTCTAATACTAATCTAAGATGTCATTCATGATCTTTCTCATATTTGAAATACACAAGGTGCGATCCAAAAAAATAATTACAAACACATCTAGATAAGGTCTAAACACATCATGCATTAGGGTCATAAAGGTTGCGATGACATATTTTACTCCAAACAACATTACTAAAAACTCATAATTTCCATATCACATCCTAAATGTAGTTTTTAAATGTTAGTTTCTTTGATGTATATTTGATGATAATTTGATAGAAGATCATTTTTGGAAAACACTTGGCACCATTTAATTGCTCTAACAAGTCATCTATTCTTGGTAAAGGGTATTTATTTTTATGGTGAATTTATTTAGTTAGTGGTAATCAATACATAACCACATATAGTACCATCCTTTTTATTCACGAATAAAATTTGAGGACCCAATGGAGAAACATTAGGTCATATTTTCCCTTGTTTAAGAAATTCATCTAATTAATTTTTCAATTCTACTAACTCTAGAATTAATCCATAGTAAGAGGCTTTTGATATAGGTTCGGATCAAGGTATTAGGTATATGGTAAGTTCCATTGCTCTTATAAGGGATAAATCATTTATCTCGATTAGGAAATACATCCACAAATTAGTTTACAATAGTTTTACTATTGATTACCTAAAATTGACTAATATGTAATATGTGGGAATAAATAATCTAAGCTATGAACAACTATAATAATGTAAATAAATACAACAAAGAAGTATGCAAATGAGCTAAACAACTATGTAAAAGGAAATGCTAACCCTAATGTGAAAGATAGAAAAGGAAAGAACTCAATTGAATAATAGATGCTCGTGGGACTATGTCGCAGAGTGATCAAGAATTTGGGAAAGGGCAGAACGACTGTGTAGAAGCTCGAAAAGGGTGGATCTAGAGTATCTAGTGAGTGGAGCACTTGGAGAGGGACAGGCACTGCGGGTGCTCGGTTTACAAACTAGGCACCCTGGTCTCGCGCAAAGCTCGTAATTGAATCTCACAGGGTTGGGAGGTGGTCTGAAACCCTCATTATCTATCGCATCAAATTCACTATCCCTTGAGTATCCCTAATAATCCAAGATCATGTAAATACTTGTAAAAGACCAAAAAGAAGTATCAAAACCCTAAAAAAGAAAGATGCAAATGAATGGGTCATACTGACCTCAACTGTCACAACAATGGGCTTACTAATTGAGTGTTGCACTACATTTCAGACCAAATGTAGTTCTTGTGAGTGTGTGCATAATGTGCCTAGGTGCTCTTGTTTCAATCGTACTTTGTGAAGTAGCAAGCAATAACTAAATGTAGAAAATGTAATATAATATGTGCATGGATAGAATAAAATCCCCCTATGAAGTGTGATGCGAGATGTCCTAGCCTCGGTGCCTTGTGATGGAGCTATGTGGACGCATGTGATCTCCAATGTAACATATGGATGCAACTCTAGGTTAGTGATAATAGTGAATGATGTTAGGTCCTTCATTATGGTTTTATAACTTTATATTTATAGGGTTTTCTTGATCTAATTTTGTAATTAACCACAAAATGGCCTACCACCAAAAAGATAAAGATCTAAAATAGCTAGAAAGAGCCCAAAAAGTGGTGGGAAAGTGCAAAAGGGACTGGGGCGCCCCTGGTGGGACCAAGGTACCCATGGGCGCCCCAGTACTAATCTGGGTGCCCCAGTCGAGGCTAAAATAATGTGGGATGACAGAAACTGACTAGGCATATGGATGTAAAATATCGATAATGACAAAATAAAATAAAAGAAGATGGCTAAAAGATGGGGTTAATTAGTACTTTCTTCACTCATGAACCTTCTAAATATAAGTATGAAACCGGGATAAATAATGTCTAAAGTGCATGATTTTGTGACTACATTTCCCCCACTTTATGTTGGTGAGCAGAAAAAGCTCGGTAACATAAAGTAGATAGAGATGTGTACTTGATGTCCATGAAAAGTGTAGTAGAAACATGCCGAAGGACTAGAAAAAAAGGGAATGACAAAAAGATGGAAGAGTGTGGAAACTAAAGATGAAAATGCGCAAAAAAAGTGATGAGAGTGAACCTAGGGTGGAAATGTGTGTGTAGATGCTACAATTTGTGATGTACTTGCATGGTTAGTATGGTGTGTGTTGTCATGAAGTGTTTTTGTTGTTGTTTTTTGTTTGCCCCCATTTGACTACTTGTTTCTCATATGATCGGACCTGCAAGGAGAAAATGATCAAGTAGTCAAATATGTATGTATGTATGTGTAAAAACGTAATGTAAAAGTATGTAAATTTGAAATACGTAAATAAAAGAGTGTAAATGGAACATGTGCACTTGATCCATGTCGAGAGAAAGAGTGTAGAAAGGATATCTTGTACTGTCGAGGTTTTGGGCGATCTAATGCTATAGGTCGAAGAAGTATAGGGAGGAAATACTCTGTGTCCTCCAACCTTTAACTGCTTCCTTGAACTGTGTGTGAAGAGATATCTATATTGTCCTAGTTTTTGGGCAATCGACACTAGCGGTAGAACAAGTATTGGGAGGAATTTCATTGTATCCTCCAACCATTAACTACTCCCTCGAATGCTAAGGACACCATGTCCTGTAAAATCCAATGTGTATGGAGTTCGTAGACGTACTAAATTCACTCATTGTATGTAAACCCAAAATTCCAAGGGCATAAAATGCACTAAAATGAATCGGTGTAAATGCATTGTTTTAAAGATTGAAAACCCTAAATGATGACCCCCCTCTTTGGGGGCACATGCGATGTTGTTGATAGGAGAATGTGGCCCCAAAAGAGGACAACCACATGTACTCTAAAACTCGCCTTGTAGGGGAAGAGAATGCACTTGGTAGAAACCAAGACGTGCACAAATAAGGATGGCTAGCCAAAACAAGTGTTAGTATGAAAAACATGCATGTAGAAAATAAGTGTAAAGTATACAAACAATGAGTAATCTATCAAAAAGTAGTAGTAAACACGCAAAAAGATAAAGTAAGTCACACAAAGCGGGCCACAAACATGGGACATCACTCATGATGTTGCAAGACACGCAAGGCCATCATGGTGTAAACAACAAACAAGTGTGCACACAAAACATAGGTCAAAGCCAACATACAAAAGCGAAAAGGACATACAATGTAACAAACAAGTATGGAAACAAATATCCATGCATAACAAATGCTACACATGAAGCACCCATTAACATGTTAGAAAGATACTAGTATGTCAAAAGCGTGTATAACCAAGTAATGTAAAGTGATAAGTATAAAATAAAATAATAACACATATGAGAATCAAATGTGGATGCCCCCAACGACCAATGTAGGAAGGGTAGAAGGAGAGCATCCATGTTGCGTGTAAAGGATCTATATCTATGATCACAACTAAACAAATATGTGAACATGTATGTGTGGATGGTATAGATAATGACACATAAGAAATAAATCTACCATGTGTATAGTAAATCGATCATATAAAACACTAGAAAACAAGAGTAAATGCCCCCAAGACAATGCAATATGTTGTGGATGGATGGAATGAAATGCAAGATGGAATGATAGGAGCCACATTCCCCCAGTGAATGGAAATGTATGCAATGAGGTTCATTTTGTTTTCCCCTAACAGTCAAGAATGAACCATAAATGAGAGTGCGTCATCGGGAAATGGTCGAAGTGTGTGTTGTGTGTCTAACGCGTTGTGGTGAATATGTAGGTGTAGTGATGAGATGTGACCTAGAAATGATGTGTGTGTGAACCCTATAGCCAAAGTGTATATCACAACCATATGAACATATAAGTGATGATTTATCCTAAGCATATATCACTAGAAGATGAATGTATGAGTGATGATTTAGCCCTAAGCATATATCACTACAAGATGAAAAGAGGGAGTGGTGATGTAACCTAAGGTGTATACCACTACAAAATGATAGAATAGGTGATGATTTAGCCTAAAGTGTATGTCACTAGGCTAGAAATGTTACATGATGAAAGGTCGAATAGTAAATGTGTGATGAGTGTAAGGTCCATTTGATTTGTAAACCCTCGACAGTCGAGTATGGACCGAGGAACTAAAGTGCATCATAGGGTGGTGAGTGCAACACGTAGAAGACAATGTAGTATATGTAATGATGAAAGATGACCATGTGATGAGTAGAATGTGTAAACTTCAAGATGAATAGAACATGTGAATACACGATATGTAGAATGTAAATGCAAGAGGTGTAAGTGTAAAATATGTAATGTATAATGTATAAGGTGTAATGTACAATTTAGACTAAAAGTAGTATGTATGAGGAGTAGAATGGAATTCTAGATGCAAGTATGTATAATGAAGAATAGTATGATGTAAGATGTGTAAATGCGTAATGTGTGATGAAAGGAAATGTGTAATGCCTATGGTGTAGTGTGTGGGTTCATGTGTAGTAAGCCCTCAACAGTCAAGTGTGAATCGAAGCACAAGAGTGTGTCATTGGGTAATGATGCTAGAATGTATGATGCGTATGCCTAATGCGAGGAGATGAATGTATGAGAATGTGAAAAGGATAAGTGTGACTATGCTAAGATGAGGTGGGGGGAAAGGTAAAGTGTTATGCCCCCAAGTGCGTATGAATGAATGAACTATCCAATGATGGTGAAGGACGAAGATCCTCCATCTGATGTAGGAGATGAAAGTGTATGACCATGTTCTAATAGTGGTGGTATGGTAGACGAGGTAAGCATTGTGTTCATGAATGAAGTCTATGTGCATGTGAGGGATGATATATGAAGAAGGTTGTGGCATGACAAAATGCATCGGTGATGGAGATCTAGGTGATGTGGAGTGTGAAGGTGAAGAATATCCATGTGGAATAAACCAAGGTGGTGATCTATGCCGAGATGCAATAAGTGTACTAGGAATGGGACTATACCTATGTGTAGGACTAATTTGAACAATGCGAGCACATAGAAAATACTCGAGTACGTGAGCTAGGAGTAGATTGTGCCTTGAACAACATAAAATGTGATGTGCGAGAAGAAGTACGCGATGTGTGAGCTTTGCACAAAGAGATGATGACCATGGTGTAGATGGAGGGACACCATCATTAGAAATGAATTGATTGTTGTGAATAAATTTGAGTCATAAATGATTAAAATAAATGATATATTGTGAGCAACAAATCTAATTAAGACCAAGAAAGCATGTCACATCCCTCAACCGTGTTTCTAATGAGGAAATGTACAATCATTATAAGAGGACCGAATGTAACATGTAGTTTGACAACACCAAAGGGTTTGTTGAAAGGGTATTCAATTTATGATGGAGGATAACCGATAGCCCTAAGAAGTGAAATAGAGCATGCACTAATGGGCCAGGATGGGTCAACCTTAGTATTGTTGATGGAGGTCGAGCTAACAAATGCCTTGATATGTAAATGATTGGATGTAAAATTCACATGATAATCGATGTCAAAAAATAAATGATCATGGGTGGCGAAGGATTAGTGTTTGCAACCAAGAAATCGAGAGCCCCTGATGGGGGAGAAGGCACTACATGATAAACATAATTAGCAGAGGAATCAGTCATTTTTGTATTATGTTTTGGTAAGGGTTATTAAAAATCTTAAGTTTATGATTTTCATTAATAGGTGTAGATGTTGTAGATTCTAGAAGCTCAATTTGACCATTGTAAAAAAAGATCTGAATGAGATGTCGTAACCGAAACAACGATAAAGTGGAATGCCCTATGCATTGATGATAATCATAATAATAACTTTCATCGAAATTATGCCCTTTTGGTCGAGATGGATCAAGTTGTAGAGGCGATGGTAAGGTAATAAGATTACTATCGATGAGTTGTGGTAGAAAACACTCAGAGGTGTACTAAACTTAGTAAAAGTATGCATGTATGGTTGTGGTCAAAGCTCCCTAGGAGTAGAGACTATGTTTACAGTGGTTTTTCCCTCCATGGGTTTAGTTGTAGAAGGCTTAAAGGTGGGATTGTTCTGAAAATGTGTGGATGATGATGCTTGCTCTTGATATTTAAGTTTTCCTATTGCCAGGAGTTTAGTCTCATGAAGCTTGAGAGTTTGAAAAATTTGATCGAATGAGGAAGAGGTCTCAAAGAGAATACTCTCTTGAAGTGGTGGTAATAGACTCTAAATAAATAAGTCCTAAAGCTTGGAATCCACAAGTATGTTAGTCATCTTAGCTAAATTGTTTTTGTATCATAAGACATAATTGATAAGTGTTTGTTGGACCCTTTCTTGAGTTGTGCTAGTTGAGCATAGGAGATCTTAGAGCCAATGTTGATAGAGAAATGTGTGAGAAAGGCATCGGCCAAATGCGTGAAAGAGACTACTAAATGGATAGGTAGGTCATAGAACCATCGCATCACATAATCTTGTAAACTATGAGGAAAAATATTAGTGAGAATGGTGTGATCATCTGCATAGTCAAGACATGCTACGTGGAAAGCTCGGAGATGTTCTTGTGGGTCACCATGGCCTTTAAAAATGGGCAACTTAGGAGATATGAAGTTAGGTGGAAATGAATAAGCGGAGATAGCTGATGTGAAAGGGGTATGTAGTAATGAAGTAGAATCTAAAGATGGTGATCCTCGAGAAGTAGTGAATTGGAGTTGGCGAATTTGATTTTACAAATCCTGATATAAAGATGTGAAATCAAGAGTGTTCGGAAAGACAAGCTGCATATTAGGAGTGCCAAGGTGGGTGATGGGAGTGGTAGTTGTAATAATAGGATCAGAAACATAAATGAGTGGAGTGGAGACCATGGGAGCTGAAGAATCCATGACAAAAGTGGAAGCATCACGAGTTCGCTTAGCATAAATTAAAGCATGCAAGACATGAGGAAGATGAGTAGGGTTTTTACGCAAAGCTTGTTGGAAGTCATTAATAACATTGAGTTGATCTTGATCAACATTGGTGTCTTCATCATAGGACTTCTCACTATCATATGCCTTTATTTCATGAAGAGGGACATTATTTGAATTATCCAAAGGATTTTCAGTGTGAGCTGCAGAAGTAGGGATATCAACCATTGGTTTGGAAATCCTACGGGTGAATGAGGGCAACTCACAATATTGAAAAGTCCCAAAATGACCACTATGAGTGACATAAATACGAAGGAGAATCCCAAGGAACAAGGGTATTAGAAGGTCGGGTTCACCAAAATGATTAACTAAAATTGACTAATATGTAGTATGTGGGAATAGTTAATCTAAGCTATGAATAATTGTATTAATGTAAATAAATACAACAAAGAAGTATACAAATGAGATAAAAAGATATGTAAAAGGGAATTCTAACCCTAATGTGTAAGAGAGAAGAGGAAAGAACTCAATTGAATAATAGATGCTCGTGGGACTGTGTCGCAGGCTGATTAGCGAATCTAGAAGCATGAATGACCACACGAAGCTCGAAAAGGATGGATCTAGAGTATCTAGCTAGACTAGAGTGCCTGAGAGGGACTAGGGAACTGCGGGGCTATGGTTTGAAGAATAGCTTCCTTGGTCGTGGAAAAGCTATGAAAATAAATCTCACAAGGCTGGGAGGTGGTCCAAAACCCTCAATGTCTATCGCATCAGATTCGCTATCCTACACTTAGTGTCTAATAATCCAAGATGATGTAAAGACCTGCAAAAAATACCAAAAGAAGTATTAAAACCCTAAAAAAGAAAGATGAAAATGAATGGGCGGGATGACCTCACCGCCACAACAGTGGGCATACTAATTTAGCGTTGCATTAAATTTTAGACCCAAATGTAATTCTGGTGAGTGTGTGCATAATGTGTCCTAGGTGCTCTTGTGCAGTCACACTTGTGAAGTAGTGAGAAATAACCAAATGTAGAAATGTAATAGAATGTGTACATGGAATAGAATATAATCCCTCCCCTATTAAGTGTGATACATATGTCCTAGCCTCGGTGCCTTGTGATGGAGCTATGTGGATGTAAGTGATCTCAATCACGATTAATGAATACAAATCTAGGTGGATGATAGTAGTGAATGATGTTAGGTCCTTCATTATGGTCTCATAACTTTATATTTATAGGGTTCTCTTCATCTAATTTCGTAATCAACCCCGAAATGGCTGACCACCAAAAAGATAAATAGCTAAAACGGCTAGAAAGAGCCCAAAAAGTGGCGAGAAAATGCAAAAGGGACCCGGGTGCCCCAGACAGGACCATGGCACCCATGGATGCCCTAGTACTAATCTCAGCACCCCAATTGAGGCTAAAATAATGCGAGATGATAGAATTTGATTGGGCATATGGATGTAAAATATTGAGAATGACGAAATAAAATAAAACAAGATGGCTAAAAGATGGGGGTTAATTAGTACTTTCTTCACTCAAGAACCTTCTAAATAGTAGTATGAAACTAAGATAAATAATGTCTAAAGTGCATGATTTTGTGACTACAACTATTAATATTTAACTTGAATGTATCACCTTGAGTTACCATAGCACAAAAACATTTGAAATATTACTTGACATTGCATCTTAATTTTATCATTTGAGATAGTTTTTATGGCTATGGGTCACTTTTCCCCTTATAGGAATTCAAATGTCCCCATTTGGTTTCTTAGAAGTACCTATTTATTCGCATATCTAATATAGGTATTATTATTTTCTAACCATCATATCCTTATAATAGCATCATATTTACCTAAGTGTAAGACATGAGAGCGATCACTTGTTTTATTTTTATCCAAGTAGAAAGTTAAATATTTAAGAAGTGTGCTAGGTTGTTTGATGAGTATCTCATCTACCAATTCTGTTGGTGGGTTTGATTATTCTAGAAGATAATTAAATTTTAGAAACTATGTGACCATAAATAAACCGACTATTTCTGAATCTATCAAAAATAGTGTTTCCAGTGAGCGAATTTTGGAAGTGTATTGTACATGTGTCATTTTTTATATATATTTTCATGTTAGGTTGTGCATTTGGTTCATCTTACGTATTAAGAGGTTGAAATTTTCCTTTCCTTTTTGGGACAATCAAAATTATAGTGGTTATCTCCACAAGTCCAAAACTTAGTCATGGGAGAAGGTTTTCCCTAGTGATTGCAAGAATGATCATTTTTGAGAGATTGATAGATTACTCGATCAAAATTGTGTAGTATTATGATCGATTGATTTTTGTCCTCTTCAATTAAGAGAACAATGTAATTTATTTTGATCCTCCTTTTATCATGATTTTTTTAATGTTTCAAATTGTTTGGCCATATGTGATCTGGATTAAGGTGTGACCCAGTAGACAACTCCCTAACATTGGTGCTTAATGTGTTATAAAAATCAATTCACAATGAAATATTTGTAAACACAAACTAATTTTATTACAATTCCAAAAAATTATACAAATTGGAAAACTCCATAAGAGATATGTATGCCTAGAGATCTATCTCTTTATTCAAAACAAGTTGCTTTATAGCTATACAAAGAGAATATGAAAATAACTGCTAAAAATAGAATATGAAGGGTTTCGGATGGGAACCAAAAGGTCATCCTACATGGATACCATTTATATCCACCTTAGGAATGGATCTAAAAGACAAAAGTGGAAAAATATGAAATCTATCCTATTATTACTATTATTTTATTTAGTTCCCCTTTTCAAGGCCATATCTCCTATTATATTGATCCATTTTGCATATCAAGAACTCTTGGAAAGAGAACAAAACAAAATTGGCGAGGGAAATTCCAATAGTGATTACACTCCATTTCCTCATGCTATCATCCAAACTCTAGAAACACTCAGAAGACCCTAAAAATATTAGGAAATGGGATAATTAATAAATTACCAAGATAATTAAATATCCGCAAATATTCCAAGGACTATAGTTTAGGTGTACAGGAAATTAATTAAATTACTTCACAAGATATATGCATAAAAAGTAAATACATAAGAGTAAAAACACATTACACAACACAACACCAGATTTATAGTGGGGAAACCAATAAGGTAAAAACCCCACCGAAAAAGAACTTTCTTTTATTGAGAATTTACTTTTACCCAACACTTCCACTTGCCTCCTCGGGTCCCATGACTTCATAACATTACAAGAATTCAATAATTCAACGTAACATCACATAAAATGTTTACCACCCCTTTTATAAGGTGGGTGAAATTGGTTATACTGAGTGCATTGTTTCATATCACCTTTTCAATTAACTTAATTAAATACAATTTCCACATTAAGTGGAGTGGGGACTGTCAATTAAACATATAACAATATAAGTTTAAAATAATATTTATAAAATGCATTAATTAATATAAATAAAGTGGTGGTCTACCTAATGGTCACCCCACTTATAATTAATATCCCAACACTCCCCCTTCATGTTAAGTGGGGAAACATGCCAAATTAACTTTTTCTATAAAAGGATTCACAATCCATAAATCATCAATGATGATTTAGGTTAGCATGTAAACAAGGGAAATCATACAGAAATTCCCAAAAAAAAAAACTCAGGACAAGTGATTTACATATGAATACTCACATAATATTACGAGATCCTTTTATAAAACAAGGATCTCACATAACTAATGTTTCATTGGGAATTATAAGTAAACTCACATGTTGTGATCATTTACTTAAGAATCACATATAGTGATCTTTTACAAAATGGAGGAATTATAGGAAGTTTATAAAAGGCCATTAATAGGTGACATTGTCATACGTACTACCCTTAAGGGTAACTCGAATGTATTAACAATGCACGAAACTTGTAAAACTTCACAACACATAATGGCTTTGTGAAAGTATTTGTAACTTGATCTTTAGTAGGGAAGAACTTGATATCAATATCACCATTTAGGAATTTCTCTCAAATAAAGTGCAAATGTATCTCTATATGCTTCATTCTATGATGTTGAATTGTATTTTTGCAAGAAAAATGCAACTTTAGATGTCACATATAAGAAGAATACTTCCTTTGATGCCCATATGGAATTCATCCAACAATTTATTTAGCCACATGACTTCTTTGGCTACTTCCATAACACTTTTATACTTGTCTTGGGTATAAAATATAGAAACTTTTGTTACTTCTTACTACTAAAAGTGATGGCACTGTACCAAACTTGAAAATGAGTCGTGTCTAATTTGGATTTGATTTTCCCTCATTCTTCCCGAAATACGAATTTGGATGTAACATTAAAATCCATTAAAATTTATGGATTTTTGAAAGCTGTTGTGGAATCCATTTTCACTTGCTTCATGGCATTCTCGTCACTTTCTAAGACCATTAAGATAATAAAAATACAAAATGAAGCTCCACTACTCGGATACGATACCATTTTAGTTCTAGTGTCAGACCCTAGACATTATCTAGAAGTAGATTTTCTATCTATAATATCACCAACATGGTTAAAATCATAATAAAAATTATTTTTTCATCATTACTAGAAGAATAATACAAACCATTTTTCCTTTAATATACTTTAAAATCTTTTCACCATTTTCCAATTATCCTCATAAGGATCCTACTTGAATCTATAAACAACTCCTATTGCATATGAACTATCCAAATTTACTAATAGTCAAATAAATCATCATCAACTAGTTGTCTAAACAAAGTAGGGTTAGCTTTCGCACATGTGGGTTTAGGATCTAATTTAACACTAACTTCAATGGGAATAACAACTGATTTACAATTAATTATGTTAAATATTTAAAGTAAATTTTTATAATATTGTGATTGAGATGTAACATTAGAGTTATGATCTTGAAAAATAACCATCCCTAAAAAATGATTTAATAAACCTAGATCAAACATTTCAAAATGTTGTTTTAATTTAGCTTTAATTTTTAAAATTAAACTATGATCATTGTTAGTAATTAATAGATCATTCACATATAAAACAATAATAATAATATTATCATTTTTTCAGTTTTTATAAATAAATCATTGTCGAACAACAATTATTGAAACTAAGATTCTAGAAGAAGCCAATTATATTTGCATACCAAGCTCTAGGAGCTTGTTTAAGACCATACAAAGATTTTTAAGCCTACATATATACAATTATTTACCATGTAATAAAAACCTTTAGGTTGTTGCATATATGTTTCTTCTTTCATATCACCATTTAGAAAATCATTTTTCACATTCATTTGGTGAATCTCCCAGCCATTTTAAGTAGTTAATACTAGGATAATTCTAACAATGCTCTTTTTGGCTACAAGAGTTGTTAGCGAAATAATTTGTTGCAAGGGATAATTATTGATTTTTCACCAATTCTCGGGACTAGGTCCCTCCTCTTGGGAATGGGGAGGCTCCCATTTATTGAATGTGGGAAATGTAAAATATGTGGTGGCCATTAGGTTGGGGATCACATAGGAATACTCCACTAAACCTGTGGCAAATTGCTTGTATAGAATACAAGGGAGGAATTTTCTTAGAGAGAGGTGAAGGGGAGATAAGAATATAGAGAGGGAGGGTTAATGTAATGAATATGCACTTGTAAATTTCACTAACATTAACTAAAGTAGGTCCACATCCAATAGGAAGAAAATAACCATGTAAGCAATAACAAGATTAACAAATCAAAGACACAAAGTTTAATTGATTTATTCCTCAAAGATACAAATCTCTTTCTTGGTTATTCAAGATTACAATGCTTGCAAAGTTGAAAGTAGGAAGTAGAGGAACATATACAAGAGAATATAATAAATATATACTTTTTGCTTGTAGTGAGAGAACAATATCTATCAACCCTTTGGAATGGAGAAACCAATATATAGCTTTACAATATGTCTCTTCATCTCCCCCCACATGACTTTTCACATCCCTATCACTTGTGACCTTTCATATTCCTATAGGAATAAAAATAAGCCCCTTTATTATCAATGAAAGGAACTTTTACAATGTCAAATTAAAAGGTCACTTAAGTGAATAAGATGAAAAAGTCAAAAATTACATTCCCAATGAAGAATTAGAACATAGAGAGAGAGGGAAGAAGAGAGAGAAGAAGAGAGTGATAAAACGAGGATGAGGAAGCTTCCGATGATGAAGATCCAGCTCTTGGATAACTTTGAGAAAATGGTCCTAGAATGACCTTCTCACTCTTTACTTCCTTCTTGAAATGAGCTACTGTGAGTGTCACCTTCTTCGCTTGTGGAATGCAAACACAACAAAAGCTTGCTTTGAGTACAATTATGAGGAACACCACCAAGTGTATTGCATTAATTGAACCAAAGTTGATAATATTTTGCAAAGCATTAGAGATTGAACCTCTAATTTTTGTGAGGGATTCTAAAGTATATGTTGTCTAAAATTCCCCAAGATATTTTGAAAACTTCCAAAATCAATTTTGGAATTTGAAGAAATTTTGTTGAAAAATCCACGGAACACTGCCTTCTAGTGTAACATGGATTTCATGAACTTAGTGTTTCATCAAATCTCTAACGTCACAAGATAAAGGAATGGTGGAAAGGAGACTTAGGCATATTTTCACCGAAAATGAGTCCTATGCCAAAATGTAAAACATGGGTTTTTTTCCTTATATGTTGTGATGAAAGGATGATGAGATTCATATGTTGCGAGGGCCCAAAAGTTGAAGTTTGGAAGTGAATAAGGCTAGAATCGATGAAACACTATTCTACTATTCTGCGGGTTTTTATGCATACAATATTCGCGGACTTTCAAAATCAACAAAACAAAGCAATTCATTTTGGGACTTAGGTGGATTTTAGTTCGGGAAAGTCATGGAACAAAGGAACTAAATGTTTCATGGAGTGCATAAATGAAGTGTTTCATGGACTCTCCTAGTCCACGGAAAAAAGGAATTGAGGTCTCGGTCTTCCATGGAAATGGAAAAATAGCTAAGTGCTTCACGAAAAAAAGTGAAACGTAGGATCTATTTAGTAAGAGTTATGATGCATAATGAACATTTCATGAAGATATGTACGGTAAAGGAAAGCAAATTGGAATGTGGCTAAGTCAAAAATCCGCAAAACACTAACTTAGTGTTTCGTAGGCTTCTCAAAAGATTAGTCTTTTACAAAATTCAAAATCCACGGAACAAAGGAAAAGGGTCGCAGTTTCAAACTCCACGTGTTGAAGGATATATTTCCACAACATGAAAGGAAGTTAAGGTTGAAGCCGTAAAACATTATCCTAGTATTCCATAGACTTCTTATGGAGTAGTGTTTCGTAGAATCTCCAAGTCCACAGAACAAAGGTTTTTGACTGCAGTTTTAGAAGGTCACACAAAACATGGATAAACCTCCAAGACACAACATGAAATATGCCACCAAATGTTAAAAACTAATAAAACATTCAAAAATGGGGAAAACACATAGGGAAGCCGAAAAGCAAACAAAAATGTTTTTAGCTTAAATTTTTATGTGGTCATATAAATTTGATAAAATTGGTAGCGTTGGAAAGGTATCTCTAGGAGCTACATTTTGGCATAAGAAAATTTAGGATCTGATGAAGTTTGGGGGTGAAAAATTCAAAACAAATTCATGAGGAAAATAATAACTTAATAATGCTCCGTTATAATTCATATCACAGGATTACATATATATAGGAATATGCATTCCTAAAAACAAGGAGGTTGTTCAACAACACTCCCACAAATCTCTCTCTCAACACCTAAATACGTGAGCTATTGAAACTCACCAAAACTAATATTGTTATATGAGTTGTTTAATAAACAACTCATATTAACATTTACATTACACACATATATTTACCTCTAAGTAAATATTAAATCATAAATATTAATGGAGCACTAAATGATATTCCTAACATTCCCCCCTTAGTGCGAACATGGGAGAAAAACAATTACACTTCCTTCGCAGCGTGTCGCCCGTGCGTGCTCATGATCTAGATGGTTTTTCAAGACAACCAACAACCTCAACATGGATGGTTTTATAGGACAACCAACAACCTCAACATGGATGGTTTTACAGGACAACCAACAACCTCAATATCATGATGCTGCTTTTCCTTGTGCTTTCATCTGTCCACTATGCTTTTCCTTCAGGGAATTATGTAGGAAACACTGCTCATTGATAACAAATATGAAAAGAGAAAATGGAACATTAAGACCATGTCCCCCTCAATGTGAACATTTCACTTATTCAAACCATAACAGGAACATAGAAAAAGAATCATGTTGCACACAACTGAAATCAACTGCAACTCTGAAATAAAAACAAACTCACACACACACTATCACCACAACTTCGTGTGGCCCCATCATTGGTGATTGACGAGAGGTTGTTGAATGACCTCTAGCCTCTTGTGCCTCCATCCTCCAGTAGATGCATTCTTTTAGTAGAGAAAGTCTTCTTCACTATCTTGAGTAAAGCAACTTCTCTGTCATGTGAATGGTTGGATCCTGCTTCCCAATCACTTTCTTCTTCTCTATTTTCAGAAATGAAAGCTTTATTATTCAATTTACCATCCAACAGATCCCTATCTCATTGTTTACAAAACATTATTCCATGTCCAGACACATTACAATAGTGACAAAGAAGCCTTTTCTTTGGATCCTGGGAGGTTGAACCTTGCTTGAAAGAATGACTGTATCTCTTTTAAAATATTTACCATGTGTTCCATATAACGCTTTTTCTTTTGTTTCAATTTTATTTGTTCTATTTTTGTCCTCTATCAAAGAAGAAATCAAGTCTTCCAGACTTGGATTGATTTTGCTCAAAGTGAAGACCATATTAGAATAGCTAGGAGGCATGCTATTAAGTAAAACTACTTTTGCATCATCGTCGAGAACATCTACTTTGATTCCAGCTAATTGATTTAATACAGAATGAAACTTACTTATGTGTTCCACCATGTTGTCACCTTCCTCCATTTTGAGTCCGAACAAATTTTGTTTTAGTGCTACTACTGCGCTTCCTGCTTGTGATCCAAATAGTTTGTTTAGTGTAGTCCAAATTGTATTTGAGGATTTTGACAAATCTATATGATGCAAATATGCATCAGATAACCCCAATCCAATGATTGCTATGGCTTTTCGATCTTTGATGTCCCATATTGCCACTTCATCTGCATCTCTTGGTTTCTTTGCTTTGCCATCCACAATCTCCCACAAATCTTTGTTGATTAATAACAACTGAGTTTTCACCTGCCATGTGTAAAAATATTTGCCTTCGAATTTTTCCATTTGATTCAACTTAGCCATGTTAAAAAAAATGGACGTCGGTTTCAACCGAAAATGCGTCCGGAAGACAATATGACAACTGGACTAAAAATTTAAAAAGTAATAAACTGAGATTACTTTTTAAATGAAAACGACTATAACAATGACAATAACAATAACATAAAAAAATGTTTCGACTCTTTTTTTTTTTAATTTTAAAATGGAGACAAAGACTCAATACTATATGGACATGTTGATGACAAACCTAACCATATCAAGGTTGGAATAAAAAACCAATCAACCTCTGAACAACAACTTATGATCTAAAAAATTAATTCCTTGGAGCGTAGATCAAGGAAACAAAAGTGGGTTGAACGCAGATCGGTGCATGAAGTATGTGGCCACATGGACAAAAAAATTTGAATTTCTTAACCATTGACAGACCTAGGCAGGTTATCAGGGATGCATGTCAAGCTAATTAATGTAAATACCTTGAAAACACCTTCACATGCACGTGTATATGAATCTCATTCCCTACATAGTCGAATTGGTTGTTGCGCATATGTTCCCACCTCAAATATACTGATATACTTTGTATTTATGTGTTGTATTATCAAAACATGCACATCGAACAACAAGAGATGGCATAGATCTGATGGTCCTGAATCCTGAAAGCCTTTACCGGTCCAAAATGATACCAACCAGATGAAATTTTGAGCTTGGAACAGGTGGCTCAAAGTGGTTTGCTTGGATTTCAATGCAGGAGACAACTAATATGACTGCAACTATTCAATGCATGTATGGTGGACGAAGTGGCTCACTGTGGCTTTCGTGTGGATACCCAGATGTCAAAACTTGATTTGAGAATAGCATGATCAATGATCCTCACATAATCCACGAACCACGATCCTAGGACCACTAGACTTAGTTATATATTCAAGACAGTAATCAATTCACCCTTGAATGAGCTGAAATGGTTGCACGCAAAGGATGACATGTATTACAAAGCCTACGGATTGCAAGCATGGACAAAATGAAGTGAACGGCTATGAAATAGTGATCACTTGGCAGATTTGATGACTCCTCATGTAGCAGATCACTCATCAAATGCCTTTACTCTATGTACACTAATCCTCCCACCATGCATCTCTCATCTTTTCAGGTAGTTGGAGAGTGTGTGGAGGTCTTTAAATATGGCTGAGTCGAATCCAAAGTCAGAAGAAGATCACATATGTCATTCAAAGACCAACGTAAACTCCATACTTCATAGGTTTGTATGCTTGAAACAATTCAACCAATATAAATATTCCACTATGGATTCTATGGCCGTGTGTAGGGTTTACAAGAAAGAAAAAAAATGGCAGCGTATGAAGATCCACAACAGTCAAGGTTGTCTTTGCTCTTCATATATTTACATGCAGATTTGTAATTATTACACAGATCCATTGCCCTTACGCATACACAAGCCACATCCACTCTGATACCGAATAATAACTTAATAATTCTCAATTATAATTCATATCAAAGGATTACACATATATAGGAATATGCATTCCTAAAAACAAGGAGGTTGTTCAACAACACTCCCACAAATCTCTCTCTCAACACCTAAATACGTGAGCTATTGAAACTCACCAAAACTAATATTGTTATATGAGTTGTTTATTAAACAACCCATATTAACATTTACATTACACACATATATTTACCTCTAAGTAAATATTAAATCATAAATATTAATGGAGCACTAAATGTATTCCTAACAGAAAAAGGGTAGTTTTTCTTGCAAACAACGTGTAACCACCTCCACTAACCAAATTAATGATGAATGACACCCATAATTCCTTCTACAAGTGTAATGGTGTGGAGGGATGGCCTTATTAGTGGCCCATGTGCTTTCATAGGTGTTTGATTGCTTTTGGTCATGGTTGAACTAGATTTTGGCTTGCCCAAATCTGTTTTCCTTCTCTTTTTATTCCCCATTCAATATATATTGAAAAATCTCTCATTTGTAAAGGATGGACTCTCTAGAAATGCAAAGGCATCATGCTAAAATGGTTTCCCACACATTTTTGAGTTGTAAACCTTAGATTTGGACTCTACAAGTGTGTTTTGTGCCTTCTTCCACTTCATTGTAATGGACTATGCATATTTGAAGAAATAAATCCTAGTTTTATAGTTTTTTTCCTACCCTAGCTTGTTTTATTTGCGTTATTGCCTATTTTACTATTTTGGTGTGTTTTGTATGTTTTCTCACTTGCAAGTTCCATATTTGTTGTGCTTTTCATGAGAATGGAGGTGTTGAATGCAGTTTTTGCTTGTCACTTATATTTGACCTCTCCTTCTACATTCTCTCTTTATTTCTCCCTTATAGAGTTTTCATCACCCCTTTTCTTAGTGTTATCACCTCTTTTATATTAGGATTTCCTTTCCATGTATCTCTCTTTCTAACCTTGGTCCCTTGGATTCTTATATTAGGTTTAGATAGTTTTACTTTTCAATTGACCGTAGGATTAGTTTTATTATCCGGATAGGTAAAAGAACCAACCTTCCCTAGAGGTTGATCTCAGCTTACAAGTCCCACATTGTTGAGATCATCCCATGTTGCATCATAATTCTTGATCTTTCATGATCACATCTAAGGAGAAATTTCGAGCTCCAATAGTTTTGGAATTCCCATTGGGATTAATTTGGTGAAATTTGCAATATCTTTACTGAGATTGGTGTGTTTCTTAGTATATTTCGTCCTTTAGATGAATCTTGGAACACATCTTGTGACTCCCAAGTTTAAATTTATCAATTAAGCAATCTAGTACCCACTTTCATGCAAAAAATACAAACAAGGCAAAGTGTAGGAAGAAGTTTACCTTTTGAATATTTGCAGATGTCACCTAGAAGAAGAAGAAGAGTCGAGTCAATTTAAATATCATCGTCTTGTCCAAATAGAAATCTCTTTAATCCTCCTCCTAGTAGGCCTTTCTTTCTTTCCTCTAGGATTTTAAGGCCAATTCCATTCATGGAACATTAAATAAATTTATCCTTTTATTTATTTAATGGTGGTAGTCCCTTAGTACTAAATGCCCGACATGATATACCAGTGTCTGGTTTGAAAAGTATCCCTTCCTTCACTAGTGAAAACCTCACTACCCCTGTTAATCATATCCAAGATGTTGCTAATGTATGTTTAGTTCATCGATTACTAAAGATGATGTTGCAGTTAGGATTTTGGCTTCTTCATTAAAAGGTAAAACACTTCAATGGTATAAAATCCTGAGACTTGCTTCCATTCACAATTGAGATGATATTGGCACAACTCTTTGTCAATAGTTTGAGGAGAAAGAAGATAACATATCCTTGCTAGAAAAGATAATAGCTATCAAAAGGGGCTCCAATGAGATTATGGTTGATTTCGAATTTAGATTCCAGAGAACATGGGATAGAATTCTAGTTATTTTGATACCAATACCTCAAGGTTCTTCCCTTTACTTATTAACAACCTTAAAGTCTTATATACTAGTTATGATACAATCTATGGGTGCTATCCAATTACCTAATGCATATTCAATAGCCATTAGGGCTGAAAATTGTTTGATACAAGCTGGAAAAATAGCCCCTAGATTACATATGCCCTTGTTTCCTAAGTTACCTCAAGCTTGTTAGCCTTTTATTGCTCCCAATCCATAGTGAAATTCCCCATATGTTGCCTCTACCTCATATCCTCCCCAAAAAAAAATGACGATGATGAAATGAGAGCCTTGATTAGGAACTTATCCAATAAATTATATCTCTATAAAAGGAGCAAGCTCATTCATATAGGAACTACCCAGGTTCTAATCAAGAACAATATTTATACCAAAGATTCAATCAAGGTCATGTGCCTTATAAAACCCAATATCCAAGTTAGAGATATGGGAAATTTATGAAAATGACAAGTTGTAATGTCAAATTCTACATCTTACCCTTCAAACAATTATCCCTCCACATCCATTTACTACTACTAGCTCATGCAAGGCACTTGTTCTAGTGAAAATTAATGTAATACAAGAAAAAAAGTTGTGTTCTCCATGTAGTCAACTGCATAACCAAAATAATTTTGTAAATGCATTACAAGCTCAAGCCTCTATGGTTCAAAATTCTTCCAATCAACATGAATCATTAATAGAGACAACCAATTCCAATATATAAGGACACTTGGGAAGTTTCCCCTGAGGCCAATCTCATGTTTTTTTGGGTATGATGAGCTTTAAATGTAGTAAATTAGTAATGAGTAGTTCCAATAGAACTCAAATTCATGTTGCTGATAATACAAGGTATAACAAGAGAGTATTTGATACTCAACCTTCATCTTATTCTAATCAAGACAATCCTCTTCAAAGAGAAAATGGGGATGGAACAAATTTAAGTAAGAATAATTTGCATGATGTGTCTAGTAGACCTAGCTCCATGAAGGAGGTTGTTTCTCAACCAAGAGTATATTTCCCAACAATGGAGAAGTCAAAGAAAGATGTCAATCCCCTAATGCAAAAATATGTGGGAATTCCCTTTAAAATTGTTGAGCAAAATAAAAAGGACAAATGTGAGAGTGACAATGTGGGATGCTTTATCTATACCATCTCAGAGGGATCTCTACATGAGGCTTTGAAGTAGCTTCCCTAATCTGAACCAACTTTGCAAAGAACACATTCAAAGATCAATCTATGCCAACCAAAGGAGGAACAAGTAAGCAAGGCTAAGAAAACCCTACCCTTTTATATGTCTTTAATTGTAGGAAAAAATTTGGTTCATAATTACATGATTGACTCGGGAGTTAACACCTCTATGATGCCTAAGAAAATTAATGATATCCTAGGCCTTGAGTACAATCTAATTTCTAAAGGTGTCCTACAACTTGATGGCTCAACAGTCAACATTCTAGGAGTGATCAAAAATCTTGAGTTAACCCTTCATGCTTGTCTAAGTCTAACCATAGCCAAAGATATCTCATTCATTGACTTGCCTCATTTGTTTTCCATTTATCTATCAAGATATTTCACAACCAAGGTGGGTGGATATTTGTCTTCAGATTGGTCTCACATGCTCCTGAGAACTAGATATGGTACTAAATTTACCATAAAATTTGAGCCAATCTTTCCTCATTACGTTGAGTCTAATAACCCCAATCCTCTATAATTTGATTGTGTTATACATGAGGATGAAGAGTATGAATTAGTTTTAATAGAACATCCTACTCCTCATTCAGTTGTTGATCTCCTATTAGATGATTGGGCCAAAGAGAACTATGAGTTTGATCCTTATGATACAAATGTGGAAATTGGGTTGGGAACATACTACATTCATGAATAATATTTCATCACTCCCATGCCACTTAGGAAAGAGGATAATGCTTTTGGTTTGTGGAGAATGTTCTTTTATGGTTTTATAAGTAAAAATGGATCTAGGGGATATCTTCCAATGAATCAAAAATTCTTCTTTGCACATAAATTAAAGTTTTCATGTTTAAACAATGTAGAAAAATATGAGGCATTGATTCATGGAATTCTCATTACGGAAAAGAGACAAATCAAAGCCTTGTGGATTTTTAGGATATAGAATTGGTAATCAATCAAGTGAGAGGAAATTTTCCAGCAAGAATAATCTTTTGAATCCTTAAAGGCATGAGTTTGGGATCTCTTAGAAAGTTTTGATGTTTTTAACTTGTAGGTGGTGCCAAGGAAATTGAATAAAGAACTAGACCAAATAGTGGATATTGGATCACAATTTTCACCAGATGAAGATATCATCCAAGGTAATGAACAACATGTTAAGATGATTGTTAGGCCATAAATTCTAGATAATGAAGTCAACTGGCAAATATTTGATAGTGATGAACAAATTGTACAATTTTCAAAATGAAGCTTAGTTCTCATCAATGTTGTAATATTATTTGCATGATAGCTATGGTGATCAAATCATTCAACTAAGGAAAAACAAACTACCCAAAGGATTGGTCACTCTTGAACACATTTTTAGTCTTGATGATGAATTCAAAGGAGAAGAAAAGAATATAACAACAAGGCAAGAAGATTTCCAACTAGTCATTATTGCACAAGGCAATGAGCTATTTCTTAGAAAGGTATGTGATGAAGATGAAAATAAATCTTTTATCTCCTTATGTAAAAAATTTAATGATATCTTCTCATGGAATTATGAAGATCTTAAGATTTTTGACCCCATAATTGCTTAACATTCCATAGATCTTGATCCTAATGCCAAGCCATTTAGACAAAAACAAAGGCATGTTAACCCTAAGATAGATCCCCTCATGAGGAAAGAATTATCCAAGATCATTGAGGAAAAAATCATATTCCCCATAAAATATTCCTCTTGGGTGGCTAATTTGGTTCTAGTTAGGAAGAAAAATGGATAAATTAGGCTTTGTGTGGATTTTAGGGATTTGAACAAAGCTTCCTTAAAAGATCATTATCCTCTACCTTCTATGGAACAAATTTTGCAAACAACAGTAATAGGATAGCTGAAATATTTTCTATGTTGGATGGCTACTCGATTTCAATTAGAAACAAGAAGAGGGAATATATGCATATTAGAATATTTCTTTTGGTTTATCAAATGCAAGTTCCACATTCTAAAGAGCAATGGATATTTATTTTGAAAGGGTATATTAATGATTTCATCCTCATCTACTTGGATGATATCACTATTTTTTCAAAGGAGGGTAAGGACCATATCAGTCATCTTGAGAAATTTTTTGAGAGATGTAGGGAATTTTGGGTATCTCTTAACCCCAAGAAGTGTAATTTTACGGTTCCACAAGGAAAACTTTTGGGTCATATTGTTTCAAAAGATGGTATTGTCATTGATCCTAAAATAATCTCAACCATCCTCTCTATCCTTTCCAACTCACAAGAAGGATTTGCAGTCATTCCTTGGAAAGATTAACTTTGTTAGGAATTTTATTCCTAATTTTGTAGGACTAGTTAAGCCTATCACTTTAATGCTCAAGAAAAATTTAGTTTTTAAATAGAAAAATGAAGGAAAGGAAATATTTTCCAACATCAAGGAGGTAATTGCTCAAATGTCTATTCTTATTAAGTCTGACTATTCAAAGGGTTTTATTCTATATGCATATGGGGATGATACCAACATTATTGTTGTTTTGAGACAACAAAATGGTCAAGGTTCAGAACAACTAGTGGTATTCTTCTATCAAATGGTGAAGGATTATGAAGTAAAATATAGTCATATAGAAAAACATGTATTTTCCATCATGAGAGCTCTCAAAAAATTCAAGAGTATGCTTGCCACTAATCGCATTAAATTTTTAGTCTCGCACCCCAGTGTTAGACACTTCATTATGGGAGAAGAAATCGGTGAGAAAAAAGATAGATGGGTGACCAATATTATAGAGTATGACGTGACCATTAAAGTCACAAAATTGGTAAGGGGAAGAGAAAATTTTAAGTAACTGACTTTGGACGCCCAAGATAATTAACAAACCTCCTTCTTCATAGATGAAGATTTACAAAGTATTTCAAATCAACAAGATAAAAGAGATCCACACAATGGTCATAGATAGATTGATAACGTGGCCACATTCCTATCCTTTGGTGTATATGCTCAAGCCTAAGAAAAGAAAAATGAGGCATCTCAAGTGCAATCAATTCCCTATACAATGATTGGTGGGATTCTTTTTAAGAGGAACATTGATGGAGTGTTGTTAAGATGCATTGAGGTGAACAAGTGAACAAAGTATTGGAGGAATTCCACAATGGTTTTAGGGGTGGAAATTTCTCTACCAAGGCCACCACTATGAAAATTATAAAGCTAGGATATTGGCCCATGTTATTTACATACACTCATCAATGGGTTAGAAAATGTAAAGAATGTGCTTTCTTCACTAGTAAAAATAGATGACAACCCTCCCACTTAATCCTATTTAGGTGGATGAAACATTTTCTCAATGGGGACTTGACTTCATATGCATGATTAATCCTCCATCAAGTGTGGGTCATAAATGGGTTTTAACAACAACAAATTATTTTACAAGGTGGATAGAATTTTGCCACTCAAGGAAGCTACTTGAATTAGTTATCCTTGATTTTATTAAGGATATTATGACAAGGTTTGGGGTTCTCAAACCATTATTTTTATAATGTAAAAGCCTTCATAGGCTCTAAAATTTCTTATTAGGATCTTGGACATGGAATATTATTGAAGACATATTCAATTACTACCCTCGGGCTAATGATTTGGTAGAGTCTACTAATAAGAACTTGATCAAAATCATGAAGAGAAAAATGGATATCAACCAGAGGCAATGGCATATGAAGGTGATAAATTCTCTTTGGGTTGATATAATCACATCAAAAAGGGAAATTAGTAATTCTTCTTTCAAACTTGTCTATGGTAGAGATGTGAGACTTGTTTTGTCTCTAGATTTACCTTCATTGGAGTTGGTTCAACAATTTGAATTGCGAGGTGTAGATCAGAGACAAATAAGACTAAAATAGTTATTTGATCTCGAGGAATTAATTCATTCTACCATGATCAGATTAGAGGAACATCAAGGGAAACCAAAAACTAGTTTGAGAAGAAGGTTAAGGCTCAAGCCTTCAAACTAGGAGATTTGGATCTTAAATGGAATGAAGTTAGAGATAAATCAAGAAGAAACTCTAAGTTTGATGCACTTTGGAGTGGGCCATATATTATAACTACTTCCAAACATGCCAACTTTTTGAGTTATCCAAAATTGATGGGAAGACACTTCAAATCCCGATAAATGAGATTTATCTCAAACCTTCTCTTTGACTTGGTTCTTGCTCTTATACATAGCTGTTTTTTTGTTTCCTTTCTCTTTTTGTTAAAGGTTATCTCATTTTGTTATGTGTTAATTACGCATTGAGTTCCTTTTCCTCAATCTTTGTGGTAGTATTCTTATTTTTAATAACTGCTTGTGCACACTCTGCATGTTTTCTCTTGGAGCATGTATGTTTTTTAATTTTGACACGTAGTTTTGTGGGCCTTTATTTTTGTTGCACAATCATTTTTTACAAATTCCATAGTGGAAACACAATGTTTGTGGAAACTTGAGGTGTATTCATTGAATCCTAATTTCATTTGCAAAAATCAAAGTTCTTCATGCTCATTCCTTAGCGAGAAATAAGTGTTTTGGGGTAGTTTGCAAGTTTTATTCAAAAATCATAAGAAAACAGCTTTAAGAGCATTCTAAGGTAGTTCCAGATCAATGCTAAGTCCATGCGATCCTTCATGCTGATTTTGGGGTAAGAAATTCAAGTTTTTCAAAGTTTTCAGGCTTGACTCCATGCCCAATGGATGCTCAAAAGGCCATTGATATTTATATCTAGTAGGTAGAGAACCCCGTTAAGTCTCTCAAAAATGTTGTCGAAATCCCCCAGTTATTTTGACAACTTCCAAAATCAATTTTGGAATTTGAAGATTTTTTTGAAAAACCCGTAGAATATTGCCTTTAGTGTACCACAAATTTCACAAGGAACTCGGTGTTCTAGAGAATCTCAAGTTTGCGGAACAAAAGAATGATGAAAAGGAGACTTAGGTAGATTTTCACCAAAAACAAGACTTGCACGGAAATGTAAAACATGGGTTTTTTTCCTCGGATGCCACAATGTAAGGATGGTGAGAGTAAAATGTTGTAGGGATCCCAAAATTTGAAGTTTGAAAGTGACTAAGGATAGAAGTCGTGGAACACTATCCTAGAGTTTTGTGGGTTTCTTAAGAAAACAATGTTTCACAACTTTTAAAATTCACATAACAAATGAAGTCATTTTGGGACTTAGGTGGATTTTCAACTTGGAAAATCCATGGAACAAAAGAACTCAATGTTCCACTAAGTGTGTAAATGAAGTGTTCCATGGACTCTACTATTCCATGAAACAAAGGAACCGAGGTCTTGGTCTTCCGTGGAAATGGAAAAATAGTTAAGTGCTTCGTGGAAAAAAAAGTGAAACACGGGCTCTGCTTTCAAGTAAGATTTATGATGCACAATGAACAAGTCATGAAGATATGAATAATAAAGGCAAATAAGTTAGAACGTGGCTAAGTTCAAAATTCGTGGAACACTAACTTAGAATTCCATTGGCTTCTCAAAAGATTAGCGTTTTGCAGACTTCAAAAGTGTATAACAAAGGAAAGGGTCATCAATTAGGAACATTGCACGGTGAAGCATGTGTGAGGTTTAAGCCATTAAATTTATCAACCAACTTCAATATTAATTAAATAATCTAAATTAAATATAATACAAAACATTATAAATAAATTGAAATAAAATGAAATATAACACCAGAGACCATAATTAACGTGGAAAACCCCAAAGGGTGAAAAATCACGGTGAAAGATTTTCCATTTACTTGAGAAACATTTTACAACCTAGTTAAAATCTCCTTTCTACCTCCCTTCTCTCCTCTCATGGATTCACCACGTGAATTCCACACCATATGATTTATCGACCCCACAGTCAATATAAATAAATTGATCAGTGTGACTTCTCGTGAAGCACCCCAATTAAATAATTGATTTATAACAAACCAATTAAACCATAAACATATATTTTATATTAAATAAATTAAAATATATAATATTATAATTTATTTAATTATAAACTATAATTTATAACTAGAACACTTAATATTAAATATTCTAACACTCCCCTTAATATTAAGTGGGGATCATATGCCAAAGTTACTTGTTTATACAATAGGATTTACAATCCTTAAACCATAGTTAAGGTTTAGGATAACATATCACATTTGAAGGATTTATACACCTTCATCATGCTAAACTTACCTTTTGGTAAAAATAGATTTGGAATCCATAAATTAGAAGTTATGATTTAGGATAAGCATGATTTGTGAGACTACATCTCACAGTTTCTCATGGAAAAATCTATACCAACATCTCTAGGATCCTTTTATAAAATAAGGACCTCCTTTATAACAAGTGCAACATAACTGAACTATGCGATAAACTTAGAGGTATAAGTTTACTTAGGAGCTGACATTGTCATGCAAACTCCCCCTCAATGGAAACTTTGAAAGGCTAAGCATTGCACGAAACTTTTAGAACTTTACAGTACACAATGGCTTCATAAACATATATGCAACTTGATCTTTAGTGGGAAATTGGAGATCTATATCACCATAGAGCACCATATCTCAGATGAAATGTATATGAATCTCTATATGCTTCATTATATGATGTTGAACTATATTATCAGCAAAAACAATACAACTTTGACTGTCACAAAAAATAGGAGTACTTCTTTTAACTTCCATGTGAATCTCTTCCAATAGCCTCTTTAACCACATGGCTTCTTTCGTTGATTCCATTACATTTATATATTCTGCTTCGGTAGAAGATATGGAAACTATCGGATGTTTTTTTCTACTCCAAGTAATGGCACATGTACCAAACTTTAACACATATCCAGTTGTATATTTTTTATCTATCACAACACCAACATGGTTAGAATCACAATATCCATATAAACATGCATTATCATAATAAGCATAATATAAATCATTATTGATTTCACTTTTAACCATGTATAAATCTTACATTACTAGGTTAAAAATCAAGTTGTATGCCAACTCTTATGAATGTTTTAAAACCAACCATGTCATATTACCAATATATGTTAGAGTAGGTATTTACCTTAGCTCATGTTCACCTAGGTACTTTATTTACCTTTATTGTATTTATCCTCACCCACTTATGTGTGTGGATATTTCTTTTTATTTATTTAGATATTAGGGGATATTATCTAGTTGTTAGGTATAGTTCTTTCCTTGATCTATGGTATTGACTAGATCCTTGATGTCTAGTTCTCTCCTAAATATATGGACTTGACTAGTTCTTTCCTTGATTTATGGCTTGATCTACGACCTTTGTTATTCTTTGCCTATATAAACAAGGCCCATTTTCATTGTATTTCATTGAATTCCATAATAATATATGATATTGCTGCCCATTTGTTTGCAAAGGTTTATATAAAGTTATTTTGGCAAATTACTTTCATCTTATTGATCATGGTGTTTGATTAACATCGAGTTCTTGGCTTAGTACGATTTGGTTATCGTTCCTTTAAATATCTTGAATTTTTAAGAAAATAATTTCAAAATTTCAATTTAAAAATAATATTAGATGTGTTTAGTATTAGATGCATCTAATGTAGACACAAAGGCATCCCTAAGTGTTATTTGATATACATATGATACTATTCTTAGTAATCACATACTAAATTAGAGTTTAGAAATGTTTTATCAATATATATCTTCATTATCGCTTTAAACCTTTTAAATTTGTGATAAGACAAATTTTTAACTAAGGCTTTAAATTTAGATAACACTTTTTATTTGTTTTTAATAAATAATGATTGTAGTCATTAGTTTACCCTCAATACTTCTTTCTAACCCCAAACGCGTCGACCTATCATCCAAAGATACGTTGGGTGCTCACACGAGGTGTGTGTGAGTGTCGAGCCCCTCCTTTATGTGATCTTTGTAAGAGAGTTACATTATTAATTGAGGATTTACTTGCAGAAACAGAAGTACATTCATCCACTTACTTTAAAAGGCAAAAGATGCAACTAGCAGATCTACACACCGATGCCTCAAAAAAAGCTAGATAACCATTGCACAAAGCACAAGAAACTAGATCTAAATCATGATAAGCCAAATAACATGAGGGTTTACACCCATAAACAAGATGTACAGAATATATCCATGTATATTGATTTAACAAAGTCTCTGGTAGCCATACTACATTCAAAAGGGTCATCTCAGACCATATACACTAAATGACAAAGATTCAACTCCTGTAAGCCTATCTGATCAGAGATCCTAACTATACTTTTCCCCATTATTTCCCTTATTACATATCCCAATACCCATACATATGTTTTATGGTATCCCTTACAACCCTCTAGCACTAAGTACTCTAAACCCTAGCACCATGAACTCTAAACCCTTATCATTTATGTAACACTTTGTTACTCTCCTTCTCTTTGTCTGCATTCTCTTTGTGCCTCTCTTTGTGTGTTTGCTCATGTCCTAAGCACCTCTTTAAATAGGATCATCGAACACCACCATGGCTTTTACTCTAAGCATATCACATGCCAAGTGTTGATGTGGTCCTCCATTGGTGAATGCTTATCCTCTTTGCAAACCTTCCACTAACTGTAATGATGTCTCTAGGAATATTCCCTACGTGGAATATCCTTTTCTTGACCTCTAAGGTTCCAGGCTAGCACCTTATCCACTTATCACACCTAGTTGGGTCCTCACATTTTTCCTCAAGTGACTCCATGATGCTAGATACAACTAAGTCCTTTAAACCCTTGTTCTACCTCCCACATGCGTCCGGTTTCACTTAAACCCTTCTTAAACCCCTTTTTCTTGTGTGCTTTTCCCTAAGCACCCTTCTATCTACTGATCATGCGTGTGCACACCTCTTGGTACTTAGCCAATATTTTAGGGTCCAACATCACCCCACACTATGCATGTTCTCTATCCTCGGAAACATTCTGCTTCCTCAAAGAATAAAGAATAGAGGTATCAAAACAATCAAAGAATGGAAGGATGAAAGAAATGGAAGAATAGAAGAATGTTCTATTCTGCATGAGGAGTGGGAAATCCTTCACGGATGCCTCAATCTTGTCTTAGGTGTCTACCTCTCCCTCTCATCTTGAATTAGGTCACCCACTAATGTGCTTACTTCATCAAAACTAAGTTCCTTGCTCTTAGCTTTTAGCGTATCAACAATGCTTTCCAGTTGCTTGCTAAGATCGCCTAACGCATCCATCCTGTGAGTGACTTGGGGTACAATTCCTTTAGCTTATTCTTAATCAAACCCCACAAGGTCTCGATTGCTTCTAATTTCTTCTCAACTTTAGCTAGGATCTTATCGCGCTCTGCCATATTACCTTTTTCTTTTCCTAAAATTCTTTTAGATCCACCTCATGTGTAGCAACCAATATGCTTACTATTTTGTCTCTGTTGGCACAATTTTCATACACAATTTCAGCCATACGTGCGGTGATCTTTACTACGGCAAGGAGCTTAGAGTACTGAGTCACTGTCTCCCCAATCTTTAAATTTTCCTCCTCCTTATGGTGTTCCATCACCTCCTTTGCCGACTCTAATGTGAGTGGTTGCCTTTCCATGGTGAGGATGCGGGTCAATTCTTCCAAACATTGCATGGTTGACTCGTATTTTTGCTCAGGTGGGGCTTGGTCTAAAAGCTTCAAGATTATGGCATCTGAAATGACCTTTATCTTCTTATGGATTCTGCGCACCTTTTCCTTTTCATCCCTCATCTCGTGCCTTAACTGCGCATTGATCAATTCCTTGTTTTATCTCTTTGTCCCGCTCAATGATCTCCTCATTCTTTTTCTCAAGCTCTTCTTCCAAGACCCTTATCTTGTCATTTCTGCCGAACAGTCTTGCCTCCACCTCTGTTGATGCTTTATTGAGTGCATTGAAAAATTTCTCATTAGACAATTGTTGGGCATTTACCAGAGGGTTTACTCCCTTGGCATCTAGTATCTTCATCAATGCATCTCGGTTTTACCTTGAATTTGGGTTCATCAATGTGGGACTCAAAATCCCAAGATAACATTTTCCTCGTGTGTGGGTACACACCCTCTTCATCGAAAAAGACAAAACAAGGAGTTGGTTTGTGGGCACGATACTCTAGGAGTGTGTGTGTAGTACCCTATTTGGATCCTTAATGCAAGTCATTTCTTGTTCTATGCCGCTACTATGCCCTTTCCACCTATGTGTGTTGCCTTTGGGAAGCTTTCTTTGCATTAGGTGGGGTCTCGCCCATACTTCCATACTCGTTTCCCACACTCACACTTTCCTCTATTTCCTTGATACCTCCTCGACGCTTTGCTCAACTTCATGCTCTAGAATTGTTGGATAATTCCTGTCACTTACCTCTCTATGGTATTTTCCATCCACTCCTTGGTCAGGGTCAGGTTCTTCTTATCCTTCATGTTTACTTCCTTGTTTTCCCTTTTGTCATTAGCGCCTTATTCATTCTCATCATTCTCTTCATTTCCTTCTTCCTCTGACTCATGTATATCATACAGGATGATTCTGAGCCTCGTAGCACTCTTCATCATCTTCATCACCCTTTTTGGCTTCCATGCTTTCTATTTCGAATGAGTCTAACCCTTTTGTCACCCTCTACTTTTTCCTTACTGGTGATTCCAGTTCAGGGGACTTCTCTTTTTCTTCTTTCTCGGGTGACTCTTCCCTTACCAGAGACTCTTCCTTCTGTGGCAACTCCTCCTTCTACGGTGACTCTTTTCTCATGGGAAACTTCTTCCGATGGATGTAAGTACTAGTTCATGTTTCTTATTCATGTGCCCCTACTATCTGTATTTACTGCGTGCTTGACGCCTTTTTCTCGGGAGTTTCTCCTATATCTATTTTCCTTAGCATAGTCTTCTTCTACTTGGTGGGGTCTGTTATCCAAATTCACCCCCAAGGTTGATTTGATAACATACATCAGAATTCTCAAGTCCCAGGCAAATGGATGGATTCAGGGCAAAAATCATGTTTCTAGGGTCCCCTCAGAATTTTTTCAAACTCCCCTAGCCGAAGAAGGAAAGAGCAAGCTCTGAGGAAAGGTGAAAAAGTGGCAAAAAACAAGCTTGGGACAGGAAAAATTGTGAAAATTGGCTAAGTCCTAGTCCTCGCAAAAGTTGGAACAGTTGGGACATCGAGGCGCGGATCGGCCGAAAAGCCTCCAGGCGGCCCATGCAAGCAAAGGGACAATTGGGAAAAAGGGACGTGTGGGACGTGGAAAGCCGATTCGGCCGAAGGAGAAGAAAATTGACTAACTGCTCTGGGACATTTGGGACATGAAGACATGAAGGGCGCGAACCGCCTGGTTCGGCCGAAAAGGAGAACTTTCGCACTAAGCAGTTGGGACATCTGGGCCACGAGGACGCGAAGGACGCGAAAAGGCGAAGCGGCCGAGAGAAAAGGAAGCCCATTTCGGGTGGTTTGGAATAATTTGTCCCAGACAGTCTGGGACAGTTGGAACAAATAGACGCTTGAAGACGAGGCAATTTGGTTCGGCCAAAGCTTGGGAACTTCAAAGACCTTTGGGGACGACGGTTGGGACAAAGGGACGCGTGGGACGCGGATAGCCGAAGGAGCCGAAAGCCAATCAAGCAACGCCATGTGTCATCAGCTGAATGAGGGACAAGGAAGCCCATTTTGGGTGGATCGGGAGTTTTTTTCCCAAACAGTTTGGGACATCCAGGACATGAAGACGCCAAGAAGGCGCGAAAAGCCGTAGACCGCAGACAATCAAATCACGACACGTGTCACAAGGGAGAAAGTCCAAAAATCAAAGGGCGAGGTTTCAAGCACTGACCCAAGCCAATAAAAAGAGGACACATGTCTAATGAAGTAGGGAAGGAGAGAGAATTACGCATCTAATCGAGTGCTTGACACATGTCATCCAGTGGCGAGCGCGGGAAAGATTTTCAAAACACGTTTTACTTTGTTTTGTGCCCTAAATCTTCATATCGACATATATTTCGATCCAAAGCTCAGATTTGCACGTTCTTTATATCAACGGAAATCTTATGAAATTCTCTACGTGATTTTGGGCTTAATCTCTAATTTTGGTGCGAGTCTAGAGAGAGAAAATTGAGAAACAGCTCGACGCGTGTTCATGGTCGAAGTGACATTTCAAATGACTGATTTAATGTAGAATGGGTCACATTCTCCTGTAATTGATCAAAGTGACAGGGTATGGGTTTGTAAGGTCCCCATGTTGTTTTAATGCATCTGCAGTCAATGAGGGATGGGCTCTCATGTTTTTGTACGTTTTATGTCCCCTGGGCTCGACCCTTGCACTGTAAAAGCTAGATTTGGCTCATTTCAAAAAGGGGGAACAATTTTGACATAGGAACTTCTTCTTTCACCTCCAGCAAGTGATTGATGCAAGGATCGGAACTCTCCAAAAGATTGTAATAGTTTTTACCTCTCTGAGGTTGTAATGCGATGATTTGGGTCTTTGGAAATGATAATGCAAGCTTTGTGAATGGTTTTCAGTCCTTTGTTTGTATTATTTGCTTCATTTCAGATCCTAAGTTATATCTTATCAGCCTGTGTATGTTTCATGTTGCAAATCTCTGGTTTGTGTCTATTTGCTTGATAGAAATGTTTCACCACTCCTTTTGGTGCATCACCACCTTTAGTTAGTTTCATATTTTTTACATTTCTATCCCTGTCTCCTTGCAGTTTAGAGTAGGATTAGGATCTGAACCTCTGTAGTTTTACAAAATATAGATCTAAATCAGAGGAGTTTGAGGAACCAGCCTCTAATATGGAGATTCCTCTCTCAGTTTCACAAGTCCCCACACTTGGAGAGAGGTTTCCATGTTGTGCAATCACACTGGATGCTAGAGTGATCAACCTAGAAGCCTGATCTGCATCCAGGGGTGCTGTGAGTCTGCAACAACAGTTTTGGCATGCCCAGTGGGACTTAGAGGTCTCATTTTTATTGCAGCAAAGTTGATGTGCATCTACTGCAATTTTCTTGCTTAAAAGAGCTATTATTTGCATATCTGGCGACTCCCAGGGGAAGAATCGATTGGTTCCAAGTGCAGGCCTGAAAACTCATGAGAAGAATCACCACAAGGTCAAGAGTTGGAGAAGAAGAAGTGTTGTTTGAATACCTGCAATTATCTCTAAGAAGAAGGCAAAGAGGAAGAAGGATTCAAAGGTCTCCATCTCCACCAAACAGAACTCTCTCAACTCCTCCACCTGGTAGGCCTTTCATTCAGTCAACAAGGGTTTTAAGACCAATTAGAATGGCTCAGAACAATCCCTACGTCAACTTCAGTGAGCAGAGCCCACTTGCTCTCAATGCACAACATCCAGTTCCTATTGCAGCCTTGAAGAACATTCCCTACTTCACTGGAGAAAATCAGACTACTCCAGGTGATCATGTTAAAGATATTGCTAACCTTTGTGCAATTCATGAAATCAATGAAATGCAAGTGGCTGTCAAGTTACTGGCATCTTCCTTCAAGGGTAAAGCATTACAATGGTTTAGAAGCCTTGAGCTGGTTCTATCACAAGCTGGAATCATTTGTGTATCATTGCACTTCACAAGCAATTTGAGAGAGAGGGAGACAACTTGTCTCTTTTGGAGCATTGACAACTATCAAGAGAGCTCCCAATGAATTACTTTAACCGATTTCAACTTGATTTCAAAAAGCTTGGGAGAGGATTCCGGTGGCGATCAGCCACATGTGCGCAGAAGGTGCTTTTCTATACTATCCCAAAGCTTTAAAATTTGATATTTCTATGTTGATTCAATCCATGGGAGGCACAACTATCCCTATGGCTTATAGCATTGCCATTAGGGCTGAAAATTGTTTAATCCAAGCTGGAAAACTTGCCCCTAGACCTCCCATGCCATTGTTTCCAAGTTTAGAGAGCCCAAACACTAGTCAAGCACCTAATTTGGCTCCTTCTCCCACTCCTAGAAATCAAAGTTCAAATGAAGCTTCCACTTCATCTCCAAGTGCCCCAAATGAGCTTGAGAGGTCATGAAGCAATTGCTGAAACCTAGGCAACGAGCTAGTTACTCTTAAGAGGCAACAAGCCCAAGGTTTGAGACCTTCCTATCAACCCCAAGCTCAACCTAATAGGTAGCCATACCAACCACAAAGACCACTTAATCCAGCTGCAAATATGAATCAAACAAGGCCTCCTACCAATAGATCATTCCATCCCTATAATCCAAATGCCATATACGCCTCTAAGGCATTAGTGCCAACACAAGAACAACATTGCTCGGGAATATGATTGGTGTTTTCCATGCAACGAGCCTCATAACCAATCCATGTGTTTCAATGGTGCTCTCAATCAAGCACTAATTGTGACAACTCTTTGGTGTGGAGGCGAAGGAAGTCAAGAGAAGCTTGATCAACAACAAGAAACATTCCAACAGCAATCAGCCCCAAATGACACCACATTGGTGAACTGGCAAGCAGAAGATTTATGTGGCATGAATCAAGCAGTTTCTCAAGGTGTTGCAGCCAACACAAGGTCAAAGAGGAGAAATTTGGGTGAAGAACAGCCATTAGCCCCAGCCAATCCACAACCTTCCACGGCTCCACAAATGATTGGCAAGCAAAGTCCAGTTTCAAATGCACAAGGGCAGCCAAGAACAACCCCTAGGCCAACTCAAATGCCAGCTGTTGCTGCCCACGTGCAAGGAGTAAATGTGCAAACCAAGGGACAACAAAAGGATACTTCATCCCCATTCAGTATCATTGAACAGATGAAGAAGACTAACGTCAATATATCAATGTGGGAATCCCTATCCATCCCAGGACAAAGAGATCTGCTGCAAGCTGCCATGAAGGATTGGCCAACTTCGAATCAGCAGGTTCAGATGCAAGACAAAGTGCTTACAAATGCTTGCCTACTTGAAGGAAGTCATGGAGGACAACAAGGTAAAATGTTGAAGCCCCCTCCTTTCTATGTTTCATTAATCATTGGAAATCAGCTAGTACATAATTGCATGATAGACTCCGGGGCAAGTAGCTCAGTAATGCCTAAACAAATAGCTGATCAACTAGGGCTCCAGTATGAAACAACATCCAAAGGGGTAGTGCAGTTAGATGGAACAGCAGTAGCAACAGTTGGAGTGATTAGAAACTTGAGTCTTACCTTGCATGCATGTCCAAATGTTGTTGTTTTACAAGATGTATCAATCATAGACCTTCCACCACTCTTTGCCCTTTGCTTGTCAAGGGACTTCACAACCAAGATTGGGGGGTATTTGTCTGCTGATTGGTCACACATGCTATTCAGAACAAGATATGGAACTAAGGCCACAATCAGATCCGAACTTATTGCAAACTTCCATATTGAGCCTTACACTCCAAGTCAGATTAATGCCAATTGCTTAGCATTTGATCAAGAAGATCACCCTAGCATTGATGAGGCTGACACCAAGATTGGAAGCATCCTGGATCTAACTCTTGATGAATGGGCAAACAAGATACATGCTTTTGATCTTTATCAAGAAGTAGAAGAATCTGCTAAGAGTTTATTGTTTACATAAAGGGAATCAACCTCTCCCCAGCATCACCAAGCCGGATCATAAAGACAAGAATGAAGTATAGAAATTGTTCTTTGATGGGTCAAGGAGTAGACAAGGTGCAGGAGGAGGAGTTATGCTCATCTCACCGCAAGGTATAAGGTATTACTCGGCCTTTGTTTCTAGTTTTCTGTTCAAACAACACGGCTGAGTGAGTATGAAGCCTTAATTCATGGATATGCCTTTGGGCAATGAAGAAAGGCATCAAGAATTTACAAGTATTTGGTGATAGTGAGCTGATCGTAAACCAATTCAAAGGAAAAAATGCTGCCAAAAATGATCTGTTGAAGAACTACAAAAATCGGGTATGGGATCTTATTGAAGATCTTGAAGCTTTTAGCATCAATTCCATCCCAAGAAAAAAGAATGAAGCCACTGACAGGCTAGCAGCAATTGGGGCTGCATTTGATGCTGTGGAAAGTATCAAAAGTGAAAAATCTCAGCCTCATATCAAATTGGTCGTGAGACCAGCTGTTCCGGATAACAACACAAGTTGGCAAGTCTTCGAGAATGATCAACAAATTGTAATTTCCTACAAGAAGAAGCTAAGTTCTCCACAGGAATCAAGACAAGCTGCATCAGCAGTATGGTGACCAAGTGGTGCAGCTGAGAACTAACAAGTTACCAAAAGGCCTCATAACCTTGGAGTCAATCTTCAACCCGAATGATCAGTTCCGGAAGGAGAAAGTGAACATTCAAGTAAAGGGTGAAGATTCAGAGCCTATTTTAGTGGAAGAAGGCAAGACATTGCAAATTGGCAAAGTAAGTACTCCACAAGAGAAATCTAATTTTGTTCAGCTTTGTCAAGAGTTCCCAGATGTCTTTGCTTGGACTTACAAAGATCTAAGAGGTTTCAAGCCAAAGCTGGCACAACATACTATTGAGCTGGATCCGGAATCCAAGCCTGTCAGGCAAAAGCAAAGGCCAGTGAATCCCCATATTGAACCTCTCATGAGAAAAGAGTTAAGCAAGCTTATTGAGGCCAGTATCATCTTCCCCATCAAACACTCAAGTTGGGTCGCCAACTTAGTCCCAGTCAGAAAGAAGAATGGAGAGATCAGGTTGTGTGTCGACTTCAGAGATTTGAATAGAGCCTCTCTCAAGGATCATTATCCACTCCCTTCCATGGAGCAAATATTGCAGGTTGTAGCTGGTTCAGAAAGGTTTTCACTACTTGATGGCTACTCAGGCTACAATCAGATTATGGTGAGGGAGGAAGATCAGTTCAAGACAGCCTTCACAACCAAATGGGGAACATATGCCTACAAGAAGATGCCATTTGGCCTATCAAATCTTTGGAGCCACTTTCCAAAGGGCAATGGATATGGCATTCAAGGGGTTGATCAATAAAATAGTTTTGATATATCTTGATGACATAAGCGTATTCTCCAAAAATGCGGTGGATCACCTTTTTCATCCGAGGCGGGTATTTTAGAGGTGTAGAAGATTTTGGGTATCATTGAATCCCAAAAATGCATATTTGGCTCATGAGGAGAAACTTCTAGGCCATATTGTCTCGAAAGAGGGGTGCAATTGATCCGAGAGAGAGTTGAAGCCATAAGAGCACTACCATTGCCAAGTCACAAGAAGGCTCTTCAAAGCTTCTTGGAAGGATCGATTTTGTCCGTAGGTTTGTCCCAGATTTTGCAGCCCTTGTCAAGCCCATCACCAAAATGCTGAAGAAGAGCATGGCTTTCAAATGGATAACAGAAGGCAAGGAGAGTTTTGAGGCAATAAAAGAAGCTATCTCTCAAGCACCAACTCTCATCAACCCAGAATCCTCCAAGGATTTCATCCTCTATGCATTTGGAGGTGATGACACTATTTCTGCCATTCTAGTACAACAGAACAAAGATAATGATGAGCAGCCGATTGCCTTTTTCAGCCAGAGCCTAGATGACTATGAGGTGAGGTACTCTTTTATTGAGAAGCATGTGCTTGCAGTAATCAGAAGCTTGAAGAAATTCAAGCATTTAGTCTCAAACAAAAAGGTCCGATTCTTTGGTCTCACATGCTTTGGAGTTAAGGACTTCCTCCTCAACAAGGATTTGAATGAGAAAAGGGCGGGTTGGATCACCGTGTCATGGATTATGACATTGAGATCAAGATCACCAAGCTGGTAAGAGGGAAAGGATTGTGTGAGCAAGCTGGTTTTGGGAAGCAAAAAGAAGTATGCAACAAAGAAGAAAGCTGTTTGTGCCCAAGACAACCATGAGCCGAGTGGCAGGCAAGAAGAAGACAATGCTGCCCCGACTCCTTGCTAGACCCAAGGTATTATGCACTTCCTAGGCACAGGCCTATGCCCTCCAGAGATGAACAAGACCCAAAGGAGACATTTTGATTGCGCAGTTGTCCCGTATGCCATTGTTGATGGAGTTTTGTTCAAGAAAGATGTAAATGGAGTCTTCTTGAGATGCATTTGCATGTGTCGATTCAAAGGGTATTAGAAGAGTTCCATGATGGACCAGCTGGTGGCCATTTTGCACCAAGAGTGATGGCTCTAAAAATCATGAAGGCTGGTTATTATTGGCCTAAAATATTCAGTGATTGTTATGCATGGATCAAGAGGTGTAAGAATTGTGCATTCTTCACAGGAAAAGAGAAGTTTGCTGCCCTTCCATTGCATCCAATCTCAGTTGACCAGCCATTCATGCAATGGGGTTTGGACTTCATTGGAGTCATTAATCCCAATTCAAGCCAAGGGCACAAATGGATTTTGACAGCCACAGACTACTTCACCAAATGGACAGAAGCAGTAGCACTCAAAGAGGTGAATGAGTCTAGCATCTTAGACTTTTATGAGGGGATAACAACCAGATTTGGTGTACCTGCCACAATAATTTCTGATAACGCATTGGCATTCATTAGATTCAGGGTGACTGAGTGGGCTGTCAAGAACGGTATTTACCTAAGCACTTCATCAAACTATTACCCTCAGGGTAATGGCCAGGCTGAGTCTACAAACAAGAACTTGTTGAGGATCATTAGGAGGACTCTTGATGAGAATCAGAGGTCTTGGCATACCAAGCTGAAATCAGCCTTATGGGCTGATAGGATCACTCCCAAAAGATCCACAGGTAATTCTCCATTCAGGCTTGTCTATGGAAAGGAAGCAATCTTGCCCATGTCACTGGAGTTGCCAACATTGGAACTCATGAAGCAGCTGGAGTTGCTTGAATTTGAGCCCATGGAGGTGAGGTATGTAGAGTTGATGGAGCTGCAAGAGATTAGAAATCAGGCATCCCAAGCAATGGAAAAGGATCAAGCTTTGATCAAGAAGACCTTTGATAGAAAGGCCAAGGATAGATCTTTTCAAGTTGGAGATCTAGTGTTGAAATGGGATGTGGACAGAGAAAAACCGGGAAGGCATTCAAAATTTGATGCCATTTGGAGTGGCCCATACGTGGTCACAAAGTGCAAGAACAACAATGCTTTCCAATTAGCCTCACTGGAGGGTGAAGAACTACAGATTCCAGTCAATGGAATCTATCTCAAGCGTTGCTTCTAGAGGGAAGTTCACTACCTCTGTAAATATTAGATTAGATTTTCTTTCCTCCAAGTGCTTGTGCACATTGTTTTGTTGTAGGTTAGTCTTGTTTTCCCTAAGTGCTTTGGCACAACTTGCTGTCCATGGAGATGTTTAGCAGTCCTTGCTTTCATCAGGTGATATTCCATCTTCCTCCTTACACATTCTGAGTCAGTTAGGGTTCTGAACAGAATATTTGATGACTCCATGCCCAATGGACTACTTCAGGAAACTGGTATCTTCTACCTAGCAGGCAGGTATCCCCGCTGAGTCGCCAAATTGTTATCCAAATTCACCCCCAGGGTTGATTTGATAACATACATCAGAATTCTCAAGTCCCAGGCAAATGGATGGATTCAGGGCAAAAATCATGTTTCTAGGGTCCCCTCAGATTTTTTCTAACTCCCCTGGCCGAAGAAGGAAAGAGCAAGCTCTGAGGAAAGGTGAAAAAAGTGGCAAAAACAAGCTTGGGACAGGAAAAATTGTGAAAATTGGCTAAGTCCTAGTCCTCACAAAAGTTGGAACAGTTGGGACATCGAGGCGCGGATCGGCCAAAAGCCTCGGGTGGCCGCAAGCAAAGGGGACGGTTGGGACAAAGGGACGCGTGGGACGCGGAAAGCTAGTTCGGCCGAAGGAGAAGAAAATCGACTAACTGCTCTGGGACATTTGGGACATGAAGACGCAAAGGGCACGAACCGCCCGGTTCGGCTGAAAAGGAGAACTTTCGCACTAAGCAGTTGGGACATCTGGGCTGCGAGGACGCGAAGGACGTGAAAAGGTGAAGCGGCGAGAGCAAAGGAAGCCCATTTCAGGTGGTTCGGAAGAATTTGTCCCAGACAGTTCGGGACAGTTGGAACAAATGGACGCGAAGGACGCGAACAAACCCGGTTCGGCCGAAATGGGAACTTCAAAGCATGGGACGGTTGGGACAAAGGGACGCGTGGGATGCAGATCGGGCTTAGGTTGATCACTCTAGCATCCAGTGTGATTGCACAATAGGGTCTTCAGGAATGGAGACATTGTCTTCAACATAAGCGCCCTTTTCATACTTAGGCCTTATGCACAAATACACCCTTATTGTTATCCTCCTGCAACAGGTAATGTTACTAGTTTTAACATGTGCACGTCATGGGAGACATACTTCTCCACATAGGTGTGCTTCTTGGGGTATATTAGTTTCCTATGCAGCTTACGGTAGTCTTGATCCACTACACTTAGATCAAATATGAGTTTCTTTGCCTCTTTGAAATGATTGACCTTGACTTGAAAGTATTGCACTGTGAAGGAGAAACACAATTTAAACCAAGGACTCTTAGTGACATCTACCAAATTAAATCTGCAGATGTAAAAATAATGGTATACGGTGAACTCAACCTATCCTTGCACTAGTGAAGGCAACTATTTGGGTATTCTCCATTTATCCCCGAATGTGTCGTGCATTCGTAAATACCACTTTTCCAGGCGTGCCTTATGAGTGGTCATCATGGTGTCACAGGTATACTGTTCAAACCTCTTGGTGGGGGAGGGGTTCTCATCTAGGTATTCCCAAACAAACTTATCCATCCCATCGGGCACTCCAATCTTTGAAAAGACAATGGTGAGGAGGACATTACCACAACATCATCTCTCTCTGTCCAGTCACGTCTATGATCTCCTCTGTAATGAAAGCTGAGAGGTTATAGATGGTTCCCTCTGAGATCTTGCGGCACACATTCAACTAGGCCTTGTTGATATGTGTCCATCTCTCTTGCCCATTCAACTTTGTAACCAAGCACACAACCATCCTCATCATTAGGTCAGTAATTGCAGAAATATCGAAGTAATGTGAACCCTTCTTGTAGTCATAAGCCTCAATGGTCTTTTTAATGGCTTCCTTGTCTTCCAAGTCATCGTCCAATGAATCTCCTTCACAAATAAGGCCGGTGAAATTAGAAATTAGCTGGGGGGTTATGCGCATCCTCGACCTATAAAATAGAAGTGGTATTCATGCATGTGTGACATCAACCATTGGTATAGTCGCTCAGGCTTGCCAAATTAGGGAAACTCGTGGAGTTGTAACAACCCAACCTTCACCATTTTTACATTTACCTCATCGTCATAGATGGGCATTCCATCTGGTGTCCTCTTCTCTGTAGGGTGAACCAGTTCTAGGGTAATTTAATTCTCTGTAGTGTTCGTTTGATGGTTGTAATCAATAATGGCCATCTTCCTAACATGAGACACCCATTCTTTACTAAGCAATATGTCATCTAGGTATTGTATTTTTGTGTACCATTATTCATTGAAACTGGTAGAGATAACTTGTTTTTCCTTTCCCTTTCCCTTCTTCAATGAAACATTTGCTACTTTCCTTGGTTTCATTCCTTCGTCAAGTCCTTAAAACTTCTTCCTCTCTCCTGGTCCTAGCTCTACTCAACTTTGTGGCTCTACTCCTTTGTGAAAATTCCTTCAAACCCCGTGCCCTAGCTATGCAACCCTAACCTAGAAAACCATTTTTCCACAAGATGGCGTAACACCCACGGGATTATTCCACACAACCTTCTCTTCTTACACTCATGTACTTCTTTCCACTCTAGTTCACTGATCAAACTAGCTATGCATGCAAATCTTCACAACTCTTCTCAAACTTTCTTCATAAGGATGCCCTAGTTCGTGAGAGCTCTTTGATAACTTAAAATGTAAGGTAGAAAATAATGCACCCCTAATATTCTATTTATAACTTTTGATTTTCTATGTAATAAATGCCATGCCACCTACCAATGTACTTTTGCAATAAATACACTTTTTCCAATTCCAACATTCAACACTTTTCCTTCGCACTCAATCCAACGCGAACACTTCCGCAACCTTCTGGTGCATAACTACCTCGACCATAGAGTTCTTTGTGCTTTCTCCCACGCCAAGGTCAATTCTTCTTCTATGTCTTAGACCAATTTCTTTCTCGATGCCTACCTCATGTTTCTCATGTGCTTTTACCCTTATACGTGGTTTCTCAAATCCTTTTGACACCAATCTTCCCTTATGTTCACCTTTTCCATGCACGATCTTCTAATCCATGTGTTTTTTATTTTTCAACCCGGGCCATCCACAACCATAGCTTCCAGTACTTGTCACATCACTCCACCCCACACAAAAATGGATGCACAGTCCTCTACGCATAGAATATTTTTGAAAATAATAAGTGGTTACTAGTGCACAAATGCACACAACACAAAGCAACAAGAAAGGGAAACACAAAGAAAAAAACTGCAACAAAGTAAAACCTAGTCTAAATGGAAATATTGCCTTATTTACAAACATAAAGAAGATTTATTTATAGTAGGGCTTCAGCCTACTCCCATTCAAAGGGCATGGCAATTTGTGTTCCATCTAGTGCTTGTAATTAACAAGTACTGAATCAAGTATATATGATACAATGTACGGGCCCATCCAATGGACTTTGAATTTCCCAGGGATGGTGCAAAAACTTGGATCATACAATAGAACCATCGCCAAACCTAAAACTATTTTTTTATGTGTCTATCATACCATGCCTTCTTGTATTTTTCTATTTTCCGACTCCAATGAGCAATAACCCACTTCTCATTTAACTACATTAACTTATCAATCCTCTCCTCAAGTACTTGTTCATCAACTAATCCTCTTGTGCGTGCTATACACAATGGTTAACATGAATTCAATAGGTAACACCACTTTCGTACAAACACCAATTGAAAAGTAGTGGCCTTATTCAATCTCTTATACGCATGGTCCGATATGACCATAACACAGTGAGAAACTTTATCGTCCCAATCCTTTCTTCCCACATCACAAATATTGGTTTACGTGTGATTCATAACTTTTTTAAATGCCTCAACAGTCCCATTAGCTTGTGGGTGATAAGGGGTAGTCTTGTGGTGGTCTACCATGAATTCTGCCAATAAAATCCTAACTTTCTCATTCAAGAAATGAGTACCCCTATCACTTGTTAAGCTCAGCGGGCATCCATATTTGTTGATTATATTTTCCCACAATAACCTAGCTATTGTTACCACTATGCAATCCCTTATAGGTGCCACTTCTACCCACCTTGTAAGGTAATCTATGCATGTAATGATAGAGCATGAAAATATCCTTCGCGCGGCTGGGGAAATAGGGCCTACGAGTTCTATTGCCCACTTTTGGAATGGTTCTTCACTGATCGGTCTTAATGGCATTTCATCTCTTTTCCCTGGTTTACCAAGGTGCTAGTAGTGGTCACATGCCTTGCAATACTCAATACAATCTTTGTAAACCATTTCCCACCAAAATCCTATTAGAAGGATCTTGCACGTGGTTGCATTCCCTACATAGTGTCCTCCTGCAATTCCACCATGTGCTTCCTCCATGATTGGAGCGCGCTCATGCTTTAACATACACCGGCGTAAAACCTCAACGTAACCTAGCTTGTATAGGTCTCCACTAATTAACATGTAGGCGGGATGCATATGGCTAACTACTTCCTTTCCAAATTTTTCATTCCTTGGGTGCCCCACCTATTTTTATAAATACAACAATATCTTCCAAGTCGAGGGTGCACGCTTACAATACAAACGATTTGCACATATGGCATTGTATCCTCAATGCTCTGTGCATCCTCCCCTGAGTCAATCCTTAATAAATGATCAGGTCCCAAATTACTCTTATCTAATTTAACATCAACCATAAACTCAAACTCTTGAAACAATAGGACCCACCTGCATATGCACCCTTGTAAAACGGGCTTGTTTACTAAGTCCTTCAATGCCATGTGGTATATGTAGAATATAAAGGGTGTTACCATCGACATCGCTGAATTTGTGTAGTGCGTAGATCATTAGCAATGCTTCGCACTTATTAGTTGTAAATTTTTGTTACATTGCGGTTAGCTTCCTACTAGAAAAACACAAGGCGTGGTCAACAATTCCTTCTCCAGTTGTGCTAAGATTGCTCCAATCACCATCCCTAAAGCATCAACATGAACATGGAATAGTTCATCCCAAGAAGGAAAACATAATATGGGTGCATTGATAAGCCTATTATCCAATGTATTAAACATCATTTGTTGTGCCTCTCCCAGTGAAATGTACTTTTTGTAAGAATCCACACACTACACTCTAAAGCGGGTAGGTTCTCCCAATCCCACAATAATGACAACTTTGGCACGATCCATCAATAAGCCTTACATATGACATGCCCCAACGGGGTTCCAAATGGACTAGCAAAAACACATTTCTTAATGTCGAGGGATAACCTCAACTACCGACATCTATCTAACATCGACCTCGGATTATCGCAATGGTCCCTCACTAATCCATATACTGTCAAGGCATTTAGGTTGACTTTTAGAAACTTACGGATGAAGTCCTAAAACACCCGAACCACAATGCGTGAAAACACATCAGCGCATTCTTCAGTCCAAAAGGCATGACCATGTAGGAAAAACTTCCCCATTCAGTGGAAAAATTTGTCTGTTTTTGGTTCTCCTTTACAATTTTGGCTTGATGATATCTTGAGCATCCATCTCGTGAAAGAATAGATTTCACGCTCGGCCTACTCCTTCGGGATCTCCTAAGTGAAGGGAGTTGGAAAGGTTCAATAACACATACCGCACTCAGATCCTTATAATCAACACAAATCCTTATCCTCCCATCCTTCTTAATGCTAATGACCATTGGACTTATCTATTCTTATTCTTCAACAACCTCAATGATGCCTGAAGTGATCATCTTGTCAATCTCTTCCTTGAATTTGATATGCATATTGATTCATTCGATAAGGTCTCTTTCAAATCGGGCATGCACCTTCCTTTAACTTGATCTTCATTTCTCCCAAGGAGTGGTGAAATCCTTTAAGCTCATGGTACCCACGCAGAAACAAATCCTGAAATTCATGCAATAGATCGATGATCTTTGAAACCTCCTTTTCTATCCAGTAATCTCCAATAGTAGCCTCCTTAGGTTCCACCTTTGAACCAATGTTAACCTTCTTGGTTTTCAGGGGTTCATGGTAGGTGCATGCTTGCTCATTAACACTATCCATAACCTCATGCGTACCTATAGTATGGTTAACATCCAAGTTTTCCACCTCTTCACCATCGATCACATAGACCAACTTTCCTTTCTCTTTTTCCATACATACGCGCTCAAGTTGTATCTCCTCTTATTATTCCTCATCAAAGTCCTCTCCCGAGCCGAGTTCCCCAATAATTCCATTATTTTATTCTCTCCGCCATAACACTATCTCCCATAGTTAGGCACTTGACAACCTGTAACATCTCATCCACCAATGGCTTAGTACTACGATATTTGAAATATTGAAGAAGATCAACCTTCAACTCCTACCATTTTCCTGTCTGACGACACATCTTTGAGTGAATGTACCATACATGCATGCAACCTTATAAGGTGGAGTAAAGCTTATACACCCATAAAGATGGAGGTAATGCTTATGTGCCTTCCATCCAGGCCTTCTCACATGTTTGGACGTGAAATGAGGTAGGTTCCTTCCCATGATAATCTTGTATGATAATAGGTGCATTGCTTTAGAAAAACCTAACAGAGAATGTGATTATCACTTTGTGCCACTCTATAAGGTTATTGTGATGGGTCGCCCACCAATGTGTTGTGGTCCCAAACAAGGTATAGCTAAGAAACCTTCTCCTTTCGATCTTACATCTCCACTGGGTCTGTATTTCTCACGGGAAAACATCAGGGTTGTCCCCCAGAATAACTTAGCAACTTCTTTCCTCCTAGGCACTTGAATGAGCACACCTTTGTTACTCTTTTCACAGAGCCTATTAATTGCCTTCTCGACAAACTCATATGTCTGTGCACCCAATTTTCACATGCCACAATAGTTGTATTACTTATAGATTGAGCGTCTTCCCAATGAATAACGCATTATTTTTTTTTGGTTGCACAACCTCGTGGTCCTGGATATTGTGCACATAAATTTTGTCTAGGTCCCCTTCTCCTAATGGCTCAATATAGGGTGTTAAATTCCCATTCTTCAAAGGAATGATAACACATTCCTCTTTATTCTCAAAAATTATATACCCTTGATTGAAACATAAGTCAACATTGTTCTTACAAAGACAAGGAGTGTGCAAGTAACGTTGGAAATTTGTCTACCTCAGCAAGTGCTAAGACTTCAAAGTCTCTAATGAATTTTCTCTTTGGATAGTGATAAAAACATCCTTCAAAACTCTAATGGGCATTACCTTTGTCTTATTATTTGTATAGAACACATTTGAAGATGGTTGTAATGGGGACCTTCCCATTTGATTCCAGTGTCTAGGTTGATAACATTAACTTCCGCGCTCATTTCAATCAGAATATTACTTAGGAGCCATCCATCAACAATCGCATTCAAAGTTATCTCCTTATCGTAGTCAAGGTATGGAAGAAGATTAACATTTAAAACCTTCCTTTGACGCCTCTGCTCCAGTAGCTGGTACTTTGTCTCTTAACCACTCTCCTAGCAAGGGGATAATATTTTCTTTCCTCATCATCTTGCATACCTCCTTGACATCATCCAGATCCTCATGCGGAGCCTCAATGGTCTTCTTTTCTCTAGCTTCCGTGATTGCTCCTTTAGGTACTATATCTCTCCTTGTAGGCTTTGAATTACATACATGGTCTCTGATAAACTTCCTTTTGATGAGTGGGGTATGGATACTTCCCATATACCACATCTTTCCTTGTAATCAGTGGTCTCTAATTTGGTATTTTCTTAGTGCGTACATCCTCGGCTCACGTCGTCACTAGTATAGTTTCTAACTCGACTCACGCGCCACCCTTAGTATTTATTGTGAGTATTCTTTCTTTATGCTTACCATCCCAACACCCTTGTCTTTCCATTGTAGTTGGCTCATGTGTTCAAACAATTTTGGGCACTCCACATATTTGTGCTTCTTCCCACACCAATAGCATTATAGCGAGGCCGGGATATTCGTGCTTGTCAGATGCTTTGTGTGGAACCATAGTTATAAAAAAAGTTCCATGAGGGAATTCACCTCTTCCACCTCTGCGATTACCATGATCTCTCAATCCTCCGCGAAAGCCTCTTCCACAAACTCCCCATCCAAACACCCATCATAGTGATGACCATCATCCTTGGAATTTTTTTCAACACCGGTATGATGAACACCAATATCAATGCCATCATGTATCTGGTCAAACAATCTACAATCCTTGGTGTCATGAGTAGTAGAGGTGAAAATCTTGCAATAGCAAGACACATTTTTACGGATCGTACGTTGTAGTAGAGACACCTATTTACATCATGATCTTTGTGGAAAAGCTCATAGTCTCTCTGTCATGACACGCACCGATCTCTAAGGACAACTGTCCTTCGTAAGCCCCTCTACCTCAAAATTCATGCACCATAGGCCACTGCGAGTCTCATGCACCGAGTTCACAGATAGCTTCTCTAATTACTTTTCCATGGAAGTAATCGAGCTTCAAGTAAAGGACTAACATTGGTATTCACGCTTCCCACAACCTCACCGTGTAGGACAACCTCCAATCCCTTGCGCGAGTCTGTGAAAGTCTTATGCGACACCGCTCTCCTGAAGGGCATTATTGATTCTCCAACAAACCATTGAGCATGGTGAGAAGGATTAATATCATAAGACAATTTTGACAAGAGAATCTTAAAGCACGCATCATACTCTCCCAAAATATTTTCTATAGCTTGTTGAATCTCCTTCAGTGCACTAATGCTCTTATGTTCAAACTCAGGAATATGGAATTCAACTAAGAAGTTTGGTGTCCTCGAGATTTCACCCTAAAATTTGGGACTACCCCTTTTTAAAAATTTGTTCTTTTCAAAGTAACGGGTCGTTTTGTGTTTGTTTTGCCTACAGTTGTTTGCATTACTCTAAGATATCCATAAAGAGTCATAAAAGCCAAATTCCCCAAATACCCACATGTTAAAACTCACTCTATCCCTTCATTAGGTTTTGTCTGAGAGAATTTTATTTATTTATTTATTAAATAAATAAAGTTCTTTTAAAAATAGATTGAGCTAAAATTGGAGGATTTATGTTATATAAAGCACTTCACCCCATGATTATTACCATAGAACATTCATCTAGGGAGAAAAATTCTTACAAATCAATTAATTGGAGAAATTTTTTGAGCAATTACCCGCAAAGAATTGTTGTTTTGCTTTATTTATTTTTGTTTGTGTTTTGGTTTGTTTTCTCCGAACATTCTCTCAAAGCCTATTCATTCTTCTTACCAAATCTTTCCTCAGGCCTAGGGTTTTGAAAAGCTATCTAGATTTTTTAATTACTAATATGTCTACAGGAAATCAAAGCTCAGGATTCTTTCAAGATTGCAAGAAGTCGCTTGATCCAAAAAGGTGCAAAAATGGATTCTATGAAAATGAGAATAAAATTTCCATCAATGCATGAGCTCGAGAAAATATGCACTTTTAGAGAAAACAACACCTAAAACGGAGCCACATAATGAAAGTTATGGCACATGCAATTTTTGTTGCTACATCTTCCCAGACCCTTTCCAAAAATGGCAAATTTTATTCTATTCTTGTGTTTCCTTCACAAAAAATCCAAAAAAGAAAAAAATGTTGTTTTCATGCCAAGTGCAATTTTCAAGGTTTCCTTTTGCGTCTAATTTCCACGCTTCAATGACGAATTCTCACGTAATTTTAAAGGCAAAAGTCACAATCTGCAAGTCACACTTTTGCAAAAGACCTATCTTCCATGCAAGTCGCACTTTTTGGAAGGAAGACTTTAAGCTGCTAGTGAGAATTTTGGAAGTGGCAGGCAGGTGAGAATTTCTTACCTACCTTGTAGGGTAATTTTTCCCATGAAGTCAAAGTCACTTAAGTTGCAATGGGAATATTAGAGGTGACACGAGCAATAATTTCTTACTTACCTTACAGGTAAAAATTTCCATTATAAAAGAAAAATCACTTAAAGCACCGACAAGAATTTCTTACCTGCTTTGTAGGGTAAAAATTCCCATTATGAAAGTCAAATCACTTAAGTGGAAGAGGGGATTTTTGGAGCTGCAGTGCAGGGTGGAAATTCCCATCAAGTTGACTTCTTATTTTTAGCAATTCCTCTTGCCAAAAAGTGTGACCCACCTTGGATGAATAACAATGCATTTAATAATATTTATTAATGGTTTATTCACCCACCCAATTCGCACCATAAATAGAAGGAAAGTCAATGCAAGTGGAAGAGCTAAGGAGAAGTCAAGGATGCATGCTAAAAATAAATAAAATAAATTCATTAAAAAAGCAATCAAGAGCATGCATACTTGGGCGCCCAAATTGGATGAATAGACATGATTATTTATTAATTAAATTACCAGAAATAGGAAGGGATATTGTTAAAAATAGCAAGCACAAAGTTATATAAGTATGGGATGCCATAAAGGAGAAGTACTTAATTTTTTTTTAATGAAGATTGCAGCCCCGGACAGGTTTGGGCGCCAAAGGAAAGAGGATGTTGCATGAATAAATATTTTCCCGCCGGGAAGCTTCCAATTTTGGTGCCTAGGGTTGGAATAGCTTAATTTTTATCATTCTGAGTGTCTGTATGTTGGTATATGTGCCCAAGTATTCATCACAGGTGCTCATATTAGTGAAAGGAAGTTCAAATCAATGTCAGATACATTGAATATATCTTCGAATCAGAAGAAATTGCTAGATCTGCACAAATTGATCCAATTACAAGGGATTCCAGCATAATTAAAAGAAAAAGAGCTCAAATAGAGATTGTTTCGGCCATGATGAAGTGTGATGAAAGAAAGGGATCAACAGAATCATGCATAACTTCCAGGATCACGAAATCAATGATACAGACATGGGCCCTGAACTTATCACTGATTTGATTGACAGATCCAAGGCCATTGGTAGATCCAACTCTCATAATTGCAAAGGCTTCCGGAAAAAATCATCCTCTTGTTTCTAGCACAGCCCATGTGGAAGTCAGTGCATGGAAAATTCCTCTCAGGAGCTTGTGCATGTGCTCCCAATCTTCCAGTTGAAGCCTTCATTGAATTTACTTGTACTTTCCTTCACCCGGAGTGCTTTCCAGAATTTTTAATCACTCATATGCAATTAAAAATAAAAGGTGATGAGTTTTTTCTGAATTATTTATGGAAAACATTACACTGGTGCATATACTAGAGAATAATTGCAAAACCTTCAAGGATAAAAGGGGAAGACAGGTCATAGGTAAGCACCACAAAGTCACGGTCAATGCTGCTTCTAGATCCAATTTCGTGAGATTCAAAGGAAATAATTCAACAACATATGGGTGTATCTCAGATCCACGACAGAGATATCATTCAGATCATTCATTGCTAAAATAGATGAAGCAGAAGTACAATACAGGTTAGATCAACATGCAGAGTATGGAAGGAGAACAAGACTGGGAGTGTTGCAACAACTTTCTTCTAATTTCTTCTCCTCTTTATTTCTCTTATTTTCTCTGACAAAGTAATTGAGTAATCAATTAAATTGTAAAAATTAAGTGATTGATTTGAAAGACAAGATTACTTGAGGATTTGAAAGAAGTCAATTACTTGGAAACATGTGGCATACATGTAAAATAGAAGGTTCTATTTTAAGTTATAAATCATGCATGTCATGCAAAGAGGAATTCCAAGAGGAAGATTTCTAGTTGCTTCCCTTTTCATAGCTTCCACATGCAGGAATTCATTTTAAGCTTCCTATTTGTAATTGCCCTCTATACACTATAAATAGAGGAAGAACCTACGGGTTAGAGGAGATCAGAATTTGTAATCAGCATTCTTGTGTTGCAGACTTTGAGTTGAAACCCTTGATAGATTTCTAAAAGTTGAGGAATAGAGAGGAGCCAGATTTCTGGAGAAATTTATGTCAACGGTGTATTTGTTTCTTATTTATTTTTAGATCTTTGCATAAATTTTTTGTTATCTTAGATCTGGATCTGGAAGTTTTCTTTACTTTAAATTCCGCATTTCAAGATCTATTTGTTTCGTCTATGTGCATGTGACCAACTCTATCAACTATTGGTTAGGTTGCACATCTCCTTTCTTTCTTCTCGTATTTAATTATTTCCCTTTCCTGCACATATTGCTTACAGCTGCTTACTTGCTGCAAAATTGCCTAGCTATGGTGCATGAGCTACACGGTTAAAGTAAAACCAATAGATAGATATTAGAAAATATAATTGAAAAAATCTTACATAGGAGCTTCACCAGTAAATGAGGGATATTTATCTCATGACCGCCTAAGTTTTCAACTGTGTAGAAAATCTAGCCAACAAAGGCATTACACAATGTGGTATAATTTACTATTTTCTCGGTGAGGGTCATACTTTTGGTACCAACTATGTGAGCACCCTCGCAACGTTGTTACAAACTAACTTGCCTTTTGTTATAGGGTAGTGATCCCTTCGCGTGCCATAACAACTCTGCTCTGCTGCAAAGATCGTCAACACCCTGTAATCTCGGTAGATGTAAAGAAATTTCAAAGAACACTTACCTTGAGGTGGTTGAGGCGTTTGTCCCCGATACAAAAACCCGGATTCCCCGGTGTTTCCTCCACCACTAGATCCACTAGATCCACAAGTGTTTGTTCTTCCGACCCACGAGATCCTCCAAATCCAGTGGGTCCATTAGGTCTACTAGTTCCTACTTCTCCTAACCCACCATATCCACCTACCGTAGTAGCAGTAAAGGTCCTGAAGTGGCGCACCTTTTGTTCCCATTCTTTGCGTGCCAATAGTCTGTGATATTACACTGCTACCATTTTTGTGTCCCATGCCGCTTCAGGACACGGTACCCAAGCTTTGTGTACCTATACTTTGTCTAAATTTTGTACCAAATAATATACCTATGAACTCAGAAAATGATTTTGCAATCATAGATGTACCAAATGAAAAATTATACCTCCTAGGTGTTGATCAGTTACTTCCGCCAATACCAACTAGGTTAGTAATACTTATCTCTTGATTTGGAAAACTAAGTGCCAAGGGTTCATCAGTAGGTGGATTCAAATACACGCCAATAAATCTAATCCTTCCTTCATATGACGAGCTCTCTCCAAAAGCCGAGGTGAATGCTTGCCAAGATGGGGTAGCACATCGCTCATATTTCACGTCCTCCACGTGAACCTCAAATCCTTCCCATAACTTTTGCCTCCATAAATCCATCACTCCTGCAGCTTCACATTGTCTTTCCAACTCCCTCTCCCAAGTTTCATTATAATTGATCCCCCTCTCCTCTCTCTCCATTTTTTCCGCAAGGTTCGCCATCCTTTTACCACGCCCACTTCTATGCCTCGTGCTTAGCAGAAATTAGCCAGCCATGGGAAATGTTTCCAAACTCAAAGTAATTACCAGGATCTTGATAGCCAGTGGAATAACATACAATAATGATCCTCTAAGATCCCTCAAGAACTCAAACTCGCTAATCTACGGGATATAATACGTAGAAATAATGTATTCCAAGGTATAACTAGTCAAAAATCTACTCCACTAGTGATCAAAAACACGGTCGATGTTAGATCAACATCATGTAACCACCGATATTCCTCCTATGTATAAACACGATGTCTACAGTACCAACTCATCCTTGATGCATATGTTGATAGCCATTCATACAACTCTATTGGGAAATAATAGAAGAATGTCTCATAGAGTTTGTGATGCATTAAACTCGAGATCTAGTAATCGAACCTCTGAGAAAACTCATCCTCCATGTTTTTGAGCCACACTTTGATACGATCCAAGGTGAAGCGCTCTATCATCAGACGTTTACTGTCACAATAGCTTCAAAAGAGGTCCCAGCAAGGGAACCAAGATGTAGTCATTATTTTACCCACAATACTTCTTTCTAACCCCAAGCATGCCGACCTATTATCCAACATACGTTGGCGCTCACCCGAGGCATGCGTGGGCACCGAGCCCCTCCTTTATGTGAGCTTTGAAAGAGAGTTCTATTATTAATGGAGGATTTATTTACAGAAACAAAAATACATCCACTTACTTTAAAAGGTAGCAGATGCAACTAATAGATCTACACACTAATTGATGCATCGAGAAAGCACAAGAAACGAAACATTGCACGAAGCACAAGAAACTATATCTAAATCATGATAAACTAAATAACATGAGGGTTTACACCAATAAACAAGATGTATAGAATATATCCATGTATATTGTTTTAATAGAGTCTCTGATAGCCATACTACATTCAAAAGGGTCATCTCAGACCATATACACTAAATGACAGAAAATCAACTCCTGCAAGCCTATCTAATCAGATATCCTAACTATACTTTTCCCCATTATTTCCCTTATTACATATCCCAGTACCCATATATATGTTTTATGGTATCACTTACAACCCTCTAGCATTAAGTACTCTAAACCCTGGCACCATGAACTCTAAACCCTTAACATTTTTGCAGCATTTTGTTACCCTCCTTCTCTTTTTCTACATTCTCTTCGTGCCTCTCTCTGTGTGTTTGCTCATGTCCCAAGGACCTCTTTAAATAGGATCATCGACCACCACCATGAATTTTCTTCTAAGAAAATCGTGTGCCAAGTGTCGATGTGGTCCTCCATTGGTGAATGCTTATCCTCTTTGCAAACCTTCCACTAACTGTAATGATGTCTCTGGGAATATTCCCTGCATGGAATATCCTTTTATTGACCTCCAAGGTTCCAGGTTGGCACCTTATCCACTTATCATGCCTAGTTAGGTCCTCACATTTTTCCTCAAGTGACTCCATGATGCGATACGGCTAAGTCCTTTAAACCCTTGTTCTTCCTCCCGCGCATGTATTGACTTCACTTAAACCCTTCTTAAACCCCTTTTTCCCGTGCACTTTTCCCGAGCGCCTTCTATTTACTCGATCTTGAGTGCATGCGCTCAGTTAGTACTTAGCCAATATTTTAGGGTCCAACAATAAAAAAATCATGCAAGAATAATCATCAATGAAAGTGACAACATACAAAGAGCCGTTTAGGGAAGGAACTTCTAATGGTCTTCTAACATCACTATGAACAAGTTCTAGAGGTTCTAAGGAGTTAACTTCATGATGAATATGGAAGGGGTTTGCATATTGTATGTCACATAAGTACCCTTCATAAGTTTCTTAGGCATGAGAGATAGGTGGCAGACCAATAACAAGGTTAAGCCAAGACATGTCATACATGATCCTAAAGTTAACATGACCTAATATTTCATGCCACAACTGAACATCATTCCTATTTTGAGTAGAAAAATATGAAACAAATGCAAAACCTTTAAAAACATATAAACCATTACTTTATGCGCTTTAACAATAATAGTAACATATAAATAATTTTAATAAACCATTTATCCTTTAGTAAGATTACACTATAATTGATTTTAGTTAGTTGTGAACAAAAGAGTAAATTCATTTTCAATTCAGGAACATACAAAACATCATTTATAAAACCATTGAAAAGTTTGTGCTTTCCTTAACTTTGAACATCAAGAATGGAATAATCACTTAAATAGACTTTATCATTACATTCTATAATATCAATTAGAATTTTATATCTATGTGTTATGTGCCTATATGCTCCATTGTCTAATATCCATTTGTTTTCTTTGGTAGTGACTAATGCACCTTACAAGGTAACTACATTAGAATTTTTATTATTCTCTTGATTCTTGTTTTGATTTGGTTTATTCCTTTTTTATTTTTAAAATTTGGCTTGTTTTTGTTTACCCTATAGTCTTCCTTTTTGTGACCAAATTTCCCACAATTATGAAATTTCCCATCAAAACTGACTCTTAAATTTCCAATTTTCTTATCTTTACTTGGATGTTTAAAGTTTTTTTATTCTTGTTAAATCTAGAAAAGTTATTCTTAGATTGTTGTGCAAGAAGTGCTGCTTGACATTCTCCATTGAATCAATATTTGAAATGACGTGTTATTCTGGATTAGGAGAGAACTTGGAGTAGAAAGGTCTGAAATGTATTTTTAGTTTGATATTTAGAATTTAGAATAGAAATAAAGTTTCTAAATCTCTCATGGATTCTCATTTGGATAATAAAATACGGTTGTTTATCATAAATCAAGTTGATGTTACATCCATCTAATTGAGATTTAATGTCTTTAATTTTTGCTAGAAAATTAACTATTTTTCCATCTCCCTTCATGGGAGTTGTCATTAACTCAAGAATCAATTTTATAATATTTTACAAATGTGTACCTCAAGCTTTATTTGGACTTTCTTGATTTCTAATATGAAGTAGGAATTCATCTTGTACGCTTCGCAATATGATAGACATTGATTCCTACACCTTCTATTGATATATGGATACATTATTTATTGTCACCTAATTGCCCAATAAATGCCTTCTTCATACCGTATACGACATTGTAGAGTTTGTGTGTCATGAATTATGCCTTCGAGTCTCGATTTCCATATGTTTTAATTTTACCCATTTCACATCTACATTTCATTAATGGTAAAGTGATTAGATGCCATTTTTAATTTTCAAAAATTCAACGAGGAGCGAAAAATTGGTTTATTACAACAACTGAACATTTGAAAATAGTTTATTCTTCACTTTTCAAAAATAGGTTCTTATAAAGAAATAATTGCAAAAGAGTTTTAGGAAGTCCCCTATTGTTTTTCAAGTGAAAATACAAGTCAAATTTTAGTATTTTTGACCTCTTCCACGCCGAAATTGACTGCCGAAAAATTCTTACAAAGAATATATTTATTTTACGAAAAAATTCACGAACTTAACTAAATTATAAATGAAATTTTCTTTAATTTTACGACATACTTAGTTGTCATAAATAACTTCCCTATTTAAAAACACAAGAATAAAATAAATAAACATAATTTTTAGATTCAAAAACAATAATTCACTAATATATAAAAAATTAATTTAAAAATTCTATGATTAGATTAATATATAAATTGTTTTACGGAGACTAAGTTACATGGCGAGGTAATGTCAAGTTACCAACCGAGAATACATAGATCATGAATCAAAGAAGAGGGGTTGAGATAAGCTGAGTGAGTTCCTGACTACTTCACATGTGGCTAAGGTAAGAGCAAGAGGTAAGTGAATACAACCACAAAAGTTAATCCTTGGCGAAGGCTATTTAAAAGTTTTATTTGCTTGTTAGCCCGCTCAATATGGGATTAAAATCAAATGGTCATGACAAGGGACAAAGGCTTACGAGATAGGGAATTGAACATGTAACCATGCATGCCCAAGCAATGGGATTACAACCAGCTCATCTCAATGTCACTTTACAATAAAGGGTCATAAACAAGTAATTAGCTTTGAGTTTTAATTAGGCACTTTCCAAATTACGGCACCTCGAAACATGCAACGTGGAGTGGGTAAAAGGGTACTCAAAATGGGGTATTAACATGGCAAAGCCATGCATTCATGCGACATGTAGTGCTTAGGAATATAATTTTAATGTTTTATGTGGATAAGTAGTAAGCACTAATTGTCGCCTCAACCTTCAACCACACAAACATGCAACGTGGAGGACTTAGGTTTTGTTTTTATTTTAAAAACATATAGATTATGATTTTAAAAAACTATGAAATGAAATGAAATGAAAGATTTTAATGAGCGTCCACGAGATGAAGAGTCTACTTTTAAATGGTTAAAAGTATAGTTTAGTTTTTAATATAAGCGGCCAACTTAAGAAAATCGTTTAGGTATTTTTAAGGTAGACATGGGTTTTGAGTTTTATAACAAACCATGTTTAATGTATAGGTTAGGTTATATGTTTATAATATAAAGTTTCCTAGTTTAGAATTAATTAATTATTTTACCACATAGAAGTTCCCCTTTCAAGAGTCTTCTCCTCGGTCAATAGAAAAAATTAAAAGTGCTAATTTCTTAGAAGGTTGTCTCCATCCTCAAAGACCTTTCATTTACCCTTGGAATTTTAATTCAGGGTTCAAAATTGAGTCTCATCACAACCCTTCCCAAGGCCTCAAACCCTTCAAAAAGGGTGGATAAAAATTTACGTGTCAACAAAAAAATCAAAATGTAAAAATTGTTTGACAATAGAGAAGTGCAAGTTACTTTTAAAACTGTCAAATGAAGGGCTATGGTGAAAAATGCTTGTCGATAAATTGTGTAATTTTTAAAAAATTATTAAATATTTTGTATGGATTCTACAAACAATAGCCACCTTGATTTTCTTACTCTACACAAATACATTAGACAAGATATATTAAGTAATTATCAAATGTTTTAATATAATAAATATACTCATATTATAATACTATTAAGATCAAATCCTAAGTTTCTAGCAAGTTGGAGATGTCAACTCAACGAATACTTAAACACAAATACCTAAAAACCAAATATTTAATATTACCATTTAGGGTTTTGGATTTGTTTGTGATTCATTCAGATGTTTTATTTGTTGCCTTTTATTTTTTCCACTTTTTTGTTACAAGATCCGCCTTGAGAGGCAGAGAACAGAGCCAGGATTGACTTGCACACAAGTATCCACCCACTTGGGAGCGTGCACAACATGATTTGGAATAGATCGAGCGTTCCGAGTGGTCACGATCTCAGATATGGGATGAGATGGATATATGAGGTCAAGGAAAAGCTTGGAGAAAAGTGTTGAACTTATCTCAAAGGGTGACTTCAATTCATGACTCACAATCCAGGGGTGTCGAGAAGGCTCATGGGAGTTGTAGTTGTGCGAAAGGTGGGATGTGCTCATAATGGTCTTGATCTAGATCACCCATATCAATTCAAGCTTGGTGTGTAGACAAGCCAGGGGATGAGATGAATATTATATTAGCTCAATTTGTATGCAATGGAGAAGGAGCTCAAATAAAATGTTGTTGGGGATTGCTTTCAGGAAAAATAAAGGTCGAGTCACTTGAGGAGCTCACCCATTATGACCCTTGTAAAGAAGAACTGGGCTAAGTGTTGAGTTTCTCCCTAATGCAAAGGTTGATTGGACCTATCCAAGATTGTAAAATGTATCGCTAGAGGAGAGGAGCTCGTTGCAGAGGGGGCAAATAGGAAGATATAACCTTCTTTGTCCATTGAAAGCACCCATCCAAGTCATCATTGGTATCTTATCTCTAACCATTGTTCAATAACAGTTATGTGGAGGCCAACAAGAATTTAATATTTATAGTTGTGCTCAAGACAATGCGGCTCAACTATATGCCTAAGGAGTGGAGGAAGAGGGTAGTGGATAGATTCATGGAGGATTATGAAGGGTATGTGTGTTTAATGGAGCAATCTAATTTGGTAATACATCATTTATGTGTAGTAGATATGAATGCATATTGTGCACAAGGTGAAGCTCTTGGCTCTGAATTTGACCAAGAATATCTTGATGTATCTATCAATGACATAGTTAGTGCAAGTGTTTCAATGTATGGATGCACAAATTCTTTAATATAGTAGGTAAAAATCTAATTTAATGTGGTTTACTAATTAAAATTTACGGGTTTTAATTTTAGTGGTTAAAATCTGAATGGATTTTTTGTTGATGTGATAAGAATCCAAATGGCTTTTAATTTTAGCACTAAAATCCAAGAAGAAGTTAAAGTTATTTATTTTATTATTTACAAGTTTTTCATAATGATTTTGATAAGAGATCCTAATATTCCACACGTAATTTGATGGTTTTTTATGTGTTTACTAATTTGCATGTCTTCTCGTCTAATTTCAATTGTTTGTTTATGTATTTATTTATTAAATTTATTTAATGCTTATTTTAGTTATGATGATTTTTAAGAAATTAGAATATTGCAAATTTGGGCGTTCATTACATCATAATTTGATTATTTTACTAGTTTAAATAGATTTTTAATTTTACACCATTTTGATTGAGGGGCCATTTTGTTTGGATTAGTGATTTTTTCATTTTATTTAAGGTACCAATCAACTGGTACTTAATTATTTTTTAAACAATTTCTCATTTAAAAAATATATTCTTAATTTTTATGACGTGGATACTTGATTTATTCTTGTCATATGAAGTGTAAAATATTCATACTACTTTTCATCATCAAAGGGCTTGTCAATATTTGCCCTTTATAATAAAATTCAAACCAACCCTTCAAATTTGATATGTGCTTGGAAATAATTTTTCCTAACACAATTAAACAATAAAAACCAAATGTTAAAATTTTACAAAATATTAAAACAAATAAAAGACACATGTGTGTGAAGCGGGCCCAAAGAATAAATTTCCAACTTCCATCCAACAAATGACCTTGCCAATATTTTTCACGCGAGAAGAAAATATTCGAGAGTCTTGAGAGGGTGTCACGTGAAATGGAGGGGGTTATTTATTTTCAACCAACTAATCAAACAACCACTTGAACCATTATATTATTTGGTTAATTTAATTTATTAAATTAAAAATTTGAACTACGTTTTGGTACCATGTCAAGTCCAAACAATTAAATATATTAACCAACTTTAATATTAATTAAATAATTTAAATTAAATATACTATAAAACATTACAAATAAATTACAATAAAATGAAATATAACACAATAGACCAGAATTAACATGGAAAACCCCGTAGGGTGAAAAACCATAGTGAAATATTTTCCATTTACTTGAGAAACATTTTATAGTCAGTTAAAATCTACTTACCGCGACATGAAAGGAAGTTAAGGTTGAAGCCATGGAACACTATCCTAGTGCTCATGGACTTCTTACTGGCTTGATGTTCCACGAACTCCCAAGTCCGCAAAATGAAGGTTTTTGACCATGATTTAGAAGGCCACATAAAAATGGATAGACCTCCACGAAACAACATGAAATGTGCCATCAAACATTAAAAATCTGCAAGACATTCAAAAATCAGCCAAACATAGGGAAGTCGTAGGGGCAAAAAAAAAAAATATATTTAGCATAAATTTTTATGCGATCATCCAAATTTGATTAAAATGGTGGTGTTGGAAAGGTCTTTCTAAGAGCTACATTTTGGCATGAGAAAATTAAAGATCTAATGAATTTAGGGGCTCAAAAATAAAAACATGGGTTCTGGAGGAAAAAGGCAATTTTACTTGTAAATAATGTTCAACCACCTCCAACAACCAAATTAATGATAAATGGTGCCCATACTTCCTTCTGCAAGCATAATGGTGTGGAATGATGGCCTTATCAATGGTCCATGTGCTTTCACAGGTGTTTGAATGCATTTGGTTGGTGGTTGAGCTAGATTTTGGCATGTCTGAATCTCTTTTCCCTCCTCTTTCTCTTCCCATTCAATATATATTGAAAAATCTCTCATTTGAAAAGGATGGACTCTCTAGAAATGCAAAGGCATCATGCTAAAATGGTTTCCCACATTTTTTTGAGTTGCTAGGCCTCAGATTTGGACTCTACAAGTGTGTTTTTGCCTTCTTCCACTTCATTGTAATGGATTGTGCATATTTCAAGCAATAAAACCTGGTTTTGTGGTTGTTTTCCTACCCTAACTCATTTTATTTGCATTCTTTCCTCTCTTTTACTGTTTTGGTGCATTATGTATGTTTTTCTCACTTGCAGGTTCCATTTTTGTTGTGTTTTATGTGAGAATGGAGGTGTTGAATGCAATTTTGGCTGTGTCACTTATATTTGACCTCTCCTGCATTCTCTCTTTATTTCTCCCTCATAGAGTGTTCATCACCCCTTTTCTTGGTGTTATCACCTCTTTTAGCTTAGTATTTCCCTTTCATGCATATCTCTTTCTAACCCTGGTCCCTTGGATGCTTAGATTAGGTTTAGATAGTTTTTCTTTCAGTTGTAGGAGTAATTTTAGCATTAGGATAGGTAGAGGAACCAACCTTCTTTGGAGGTTGATATCAGTTTGAAATTTCTACATTGTTGAAACCATCCCATGTTTCCTTGGAATTATTGATCTTTCATGATCACATCTAGGGTGTAATTTTGAGCTCCAACAATGTCTTCATTGAAAGAGAAAGGATCCCTGCCTCTTTCTAGACCAAATATTTGAAATACTTAAGGAGCTCTTCCAAGGATGATTATTCATTGAGCGGAGGTGATATGAGCTTCTACACACTATTTTTGAAATTTTCCAAGATCTCAAATGCATGTTCTCCACAAGACTCAAGTTCTGAGATAACATCATTTATCATATCTAGCACTCATTGTGTGAGACCATATGGGAGACAAATCATATCATATCATATCTAATACTCATATCATATCTAGCACTAGAGGTGATCATATCATATCTAACACTCATTGTGTGAGACCATATGGGAGACAAATTATTTGAGATAGAGGTGAATACATTTTTTCTCACTAAGGAGTGAGAATCAAGACAACTCATCTCGAACACCAATGGGAACACACTATCCCAGTGGGAATTTTCTTTCTCAATCTCCTCCTTGGTCATTTTCACCTTAGAAATAGTGGTAAGGGAAAATTTTAATAAAGAGAGAACCTCGGTAGTAGTACCTTTCCCTTTTCCAAAATCTTCTCCACCCATTTTCATTAGCTCTCCCTTACATGGTGTACCCTTGAGCTCTCTTGATCACTTGAGGATCAAAATTTCTGATGGGAGAGATAGCCTCTGTTGAAGGAAGTGGTACCACATTGGGTTCTAGGAAGGATTGTACATAGGCAGTGAGGGTTCTCACATGCTCTTCTAGTTGTTCCATAATTTTTTATTCTCCTTATTTCTAGAAATCAAGTGGGTTGCAAACTCTTTGAATAGGTGCACATCTCCCTTGTGTGTGTATTGTCCCAAGGAAACCCTAGTCATCTCATAGTCATCTTGTGTCATTTCTCCCATGGGTTTTATAAATTTCAGTCATGTAACTTCCACATACTGAGATCTATAAGCCCTAGTGCAAAAATTAGATTTATCTATTGTTTTTGGTTTTATTGGTCTTGATATATTTTGAGATGGCCTCAAAATTAGGTGTTATGGCTTGTTGCATCATTCTTGATTCACCTCCAAAAAATTTTATACCCATGGGAAGGTTTCAGCCAACATGGACACAAAGTTAGGCATAGGATAATTTTTAGGTTCTTGATAAGGAATCACATCCTACCCAAGATGAGGTGATTCAGTTTCCAAGAAGGACACACTTGGATTGTGGGGATGGACATGATATTGTGATGGATCAATTTCTCCTAATTCAAGGGGCTTAATGGGATTTTCAATGATATTTTCCCTCTTGTGAAGCCTCTAGGGGGATAAACTTCATTGTACTCTATTTCCAAAAGTTTTCTTTGAATGAGTAGATCACATGGCTTTCTCAGATGCCTTGAGAGAAGAAGTGTGAGACATTTTCCTAGACGGAGAAAAATACCACCAAACTCAATGAAATAATCCCTCTTCTATTTGAACCAATATTTTGACCTTTGAATTACTACCATGGTTCTTTATTTGATGTCATCTAACTCTCAAATGTTCCATGGAGTGGGAGGAAGAGGGGAATATTACACCATTTGATATTCAAGATCAAATAGGTTTGACCCATCATCTTTTATTCCATCCACAAACCATTCAAAATTGAAATCTCTTGTATGATCCACTATCATTTGCATATAATCATGTTTCGACCTTGAAGTCATTTGTGCACTTAAACCAATAATCCTCAATTTTGTGGAACATGATGCAATCCTAGCAAGACAAAATTATTTGGATTATTCTTAATATCAAAGTCATATTGAGATATGTAGGAATACAAAATAATATTAGTGAACAATGTTTCAATGTTTGTTGCATCCATGATACTTTTACATGAGTATATTCTTAGAGCGATAGGAAAGGACGCACATTTTTCTTAGCACTCTTACACATGGTATGGACATGGGAAAATTGTCTACACAATTCAAACATGATGATCTTATCACTTGGGTATTTGGGTAACCTATGAGGAGAAATATCAAATCCTTCGACCCTTATGTAGGTAAAGGTGGGAAATTTGATAAAGTGATTTCCATACTTATCAATCAATGCATCTACTTGGGATGAAATTATTTACTCAAGGTCTCATTTTTGTAACCTTATTATGCTCATGGTCAATGCATCATTCACCCTAGAGAAGTGAGAGTTACTCTCTCGATGTGTGAATTGTGGATATTTCTCATAGGTCGGTGAATTCTTTGACACATTAGGAGTAGTGTATATGCCTCAAAAAGGTCTTGTGAAAGAAAGGGCATACACCAGATAAGAAGTCATTGTGAACTTCTTAGAGGTGGGTAAGCTATGCAACATTTTCCATTGAAGGTTATTACTTATGATTTTCCCTCATTCAATCATTTGGTCTCCTTCCGTGACTGCCAAAATGAAGTAGCCCATCCAATCTCTGAAGTCCTTTTTGTTTCTTCTCCCATCACAATAGCATCAAAGTATGTTACGTGAAACTCACTATGAGGAAAATACTTAGGGATCGAGAGGGCTTCCTTCCCTATTTAAGCCATGAGCCACCTGTAAATCCTTATAAGTATGAGTCTATCCTCTCTCATTCCTATGAATCAAACTCCCTAGTGATGATAACCATGTTATTACTAGTGGGAATTTTCAGGCATTGATAAATTCCTTTCGGTTTGAGGACTGCGAGGATTGAGTTATCATCTACCCGATTATATTGGAATCGAGAACCATAATGTTATATGCAAGATAAAACTAGACCAATAATTTGAAAAGATAAAAGGTGACAACCTACTCTTAATAGTCCACTTGATAATATATTCTCCTCCACTATTTCTCATGGTTAATTCAACATTATTTCTTTTAAATCTTCCAAGTCCATGTGAATTACATCATTGTCCCCACATTAGGATACTCGATATTCAAAGTGGAAATTAGTTCCATGCCGAGTATTTAATCTTCGTGATGCAAGAAACAATGAGACATATGGGAAATTAATAGATGTGGAAATTTTTACCTCAATCCCAACACTTTCTATTTTTATGGTCTTATTTTGGATGACTATTTTTAGTAAGTTTCCAAAATTGTCACTTTTTAGTGTTTCTAACTTGCAAGGAGTGACAAGGATACTAAAGGTTTTTATTTTTGAAACTTACTATTTTTAGACAAAGAGGACTGTCATAACTTACTATTTTTAGAAATAAGACCTTGGTGAGTTGGAATGGAACCAAACCGATCTCAAAAGTTTTAGTTTTTCTCGGGATCTTCTACTCCAATTTTTAGAGATTTTTAATCTCTAGAACTCTGTAGATCTAAAAAGGAAGGTGTAGGGGCTGAAAAATTATTCTAATTGCTGAAAATTATATATATAATCAATTTGATGAGTTTACAATCAATGTGAATGATTTTGTAAAATGAATGCAATGGTGAAGTTTCACAAAGATTGGGTGCATACTTATGGAGTTGTGAGTAAAAAAATTTCAAGCTTGAGGTTCGAAGAAAAATTCAATAGCATGCCTGTAAAGAAATGGTTTTGTGGTAAAAAATAAGATAACTCAAACATTAAATTATTCTAATTGTTTTGTTTCCAAAGTTATTTCTTTTTATTTGCATATTTAACTCAATTTTAACCCACCAAGCTCAATCGGGGTCAGATGGAGGTTGAAGTGGAGTTACACCCTAAAAAATAGGATATAAAAGGGGAAAGGGACAAGTGGGACACATAATTTTTCTTTTCACCAGATCTTGAAATTTGGTAGCATATAGTGGCATGATGATGAGATGAGAGGGGTTAAAAACAAGCTCCGTGAGCTGTAATAGGTTCCTGCAGGTGAGCAACGGGTATGGGAGAGGGGGAGCACATTTTATCATCCCTCTTGTCCCCTTGGTTGTTGGTAAAAATAAAAGGTATAGAAAAATTTCAAAAATGTTCCATGGGTGCATACAACATGAGGGTGGGGGACAAGATTGAGTTAGAGCAAGTTTATAGGTTACCTATGACTCATGTTTGCAAGTGTTAAGTGATGAAAAAGATCCAAGCATAGGGGGAACACATTTTACTATCCCTATTATCCTCTTACACAAAGGGAAAATTTATAAGGGGCACACAACCTCTAAAATTTCACCAAGGGTCCAATCTTCATGAGGAGAGGGGTCAGATTTGAGTAAAGCACACACTTGTAACTTCCCTAACAACATAAGTTGTCACTTAAGTGATGAAACATGTCAATACATTGGGGAGCATCTTTTAGTTTCCCTCTTTTCCTCTTTCACCAAGGAACAAGGGAAAATATAAATACAACCACCAAAAGTGTGCTCAAGTTTATTTTCATTGTTGATGCATCGCGCATGACTTAAAATTAGAACACTAGAAGTGCTTTTTCTACCCCGGGAGCATGACATGGAGTTTAGGGGAAAAATTATATGATTTTGACTCCAAATCAGTTTTTAGACCACTACAATCTTTTACAAGAGATAATTCTTTTTAAAATTTTAATTTTAGGCCCAATCACTCTTTTGGATTAGAGGGGCAACTGTGGTGACTCGGGTTATCATAGAAGATTTTGAAGTCTTGGACCAAAATTTATGTGTCTACCATATGAATAATTATAAGAGCTTTCCATTTCCTATTTTTTATCTTCCAACTCCTCTCGAACTCCAATAATCTAGGGAAAGTCTAATTTCTCTGTTGAGGCATGGCATTCCATGTACTCAATGACCTTATTTTAATTGATTGACTCGACATCATATGGCTCATATAATTCCTTCAAACTACCTTGGATACATTCAATATCCACTATACAACCTCCATATGGGTTGTTCCCTTGATATAACCTTCAGGAGGATAATCCTTAGCTACAAAATAGCTAACAAAAGCCCTTTTATGCCTATATGGAGAGTTATTCTACCTTGGATCTCAATAAATTACTAAATCCACCTAGAAATAATTCATTACTCATGAAACACACTTTAAAATCATGTTATTATGTTCATCTCATCTAGAATGATGATGGCATGGTGGACAGGATGGCTAGAGGAAGGGTTTACAATGATAGGGGAGGAGGTTTTCAAGTGGTGGCTTGGTTGTCATGACCAAAATTATAAATTTTACATACTTCACATTCAACATAACAACAAGAGTAAATGTTTTAACTTAATCAATATTGGGTTTCTAAGAAAACTCACGAGCTACTAATCGTGCCTTAAATTTATCAATTTCTCCTGCATAATTATACTTAATATTATATTGCCACCTCGATCTCGCAATGCTTATTTTTGAAGGAGGGGGAGTAATTCCCAAGTTTTATTCTTAATAAGATCATTTGATTTAGATTTTATACCTTATTCCCATCTTCTATCTTGACTAGATTTCTCGAAAGATTATGATCAACCTCATACGGGGCCATCAAGGCATGATAGGTATGTTATTATGAGTCATTTTTCTAATATATAAATATGTGATTCCTTAATCAGGTTATGAGCCAATTTAGGTATTTTATTTTGTAATAAATTTTATGATGGATCCCTCTCAACCTTTACATCTATATTTTTAAAGATAAATTTTCATCTTCTAGGACTTTGGTTTATTCCTCATGATAAACACAAGGACGTTTGGAAGAAGCTTCACAAAATATTTTTATAATACAAGAACCTTCCTATTGTCTACAATTTCATGTTTAAAAGGATCATATAGTCTCAAATCTTTAGTGTGATCTTTGTAACCAACGAAGATACAAGAGTAGGAGGTATGGTCAAGTTTCTTTCATTTAACTTTAGGAATGAAGATCAAAGCGGGACTACGAATATTTTTAAGTGTGACCTAGTAGGTTTTTGTTTTTTCCAGTATTCAAGAGGTGTATTTTGATACAATGATTTAGTAAGAACCCTATTTAGAATTTATACTACGGTATTCATCGTTTCGCCCACAAAAAATTAGGCACATTTGATGTGTGAATCATAGTACTATCCATTAAAAAAATGCTCCTATTTTTCCTTACTACAATGTCATTTTTCATGAAGAATGGGAATGGTTAATTCACATTGAATCCCATATGACACATAGAACTCATCATACTTTGTACTAACATATTCACCTTCATTATCATTTCTAATCCTTTTAATTTTCAAATTAGAGGCATTTTCAACTAAGGCTTTAAACTCTTGGAATTTAGACAAGACATCAGACTTTTTCTTAATGTAGTATGAATAGGTCATCTTAGAGAAATCATCAATAAAAATTACAACATATAAGGATCCACCGAGAGAGGGTACTTTGAGTGGACCTCTTACATCATTGTTAATTCCAACATGTGAGATGAATTAGGATCGTGATGTTTGTGAAATGGTTCAATATGTTGCTTACCACATAAGAAAAATTCATTATTTTCATGATCAAATTTTATCTTAGGAAGACCTACAATTAGGTTTAGATGAAACATTTCATACGTTCTCCTAAAAATTACATGTTCGAGTCTTTCATTCTAGAGTTGAAGATCATTTTTGGAAGATGAAAAACATACTTCAGAAACAAATCCATTAAATATGTATAATCCATTTTTCCTAATACCAGAAGCAAAAACATCCCTAAATTCATTTTTCACATACCATTTATCTTGAACTAACACAATTTTATTTAGTTAACTGTGAGCAAGATAAAATCTTATTTTTCAATTTAGGGATGAACAAAACAATTTTAGTTATTCTAGTATCAAGTTTTACATTCCTGCATATTTCATATTAGATGATAGAGTTGTCTCCTAGATATTTGTTTTCCTAACTTTCTATGACATTTGTTAGGATGTCACATAAGTAATTCATGTTCCTAGAGGAACCAATGTCTAGGATACATTTTTATCATTAAACATTGAAAGTGCATTGTAAAGAGCTATTGTTTTGTCAACATTATTTGCTAGATTTTGATTTGAATTCTGGTTTTGAGTCTTCTTTTGATTGTTAAATTTCTTGTTTCTAGAATTTTTGACAAACTTGTTTGTTTTCACATGACATTTGATTCCTTATGACCGATTTACCATATTTATTGTATGTTCCATTAAACTTCACTTTAAAATTTTGACTATTCATGTTAGGGATATTGTTAGGATTAGTTATTTGAAGTTTGGTTTTTGGTTTGATTTTTTGTTATTTTACAAAGGTGGGTATGTTTTCTTAAGCACATGGAGGTGAATTTTAAGCTTTAGAGGAGAACTCAAGACATTATTTGACTATGTGGAGGGAAAATGGAGTTTATATAAGGCGTTTTCTGCTATACCACAATTTATTACAAGTTTTATGAGATAATATATTTGTTTTGAATTTTCTCTATTATTTCTAGAAAAAAATAGGTAATTCATAACAATATATGGGTCATGTGGATTTTACTGATCCATTTTTTGTTTATAGAGAAATATCGAAATTCTCCCAAGCCATTTTTGTTAATAGAGTAATATTTGTTATTTATTTTGATGATGTTTTTAGGTTACCCTGGATATAGTAGGGAGATTTGAAGTTTATGTGGGTCTTTGAGTTTATATGCAGGTTGTATCAACCTTTATGGAGGTTAGGAAAATATCAAACCGATTCAATTTATACCCTAGCCATATGAAGTTATATGTAGACCATTTTTATTTATACAAGGCATTTTAATATTTATGGGGGTGTATCAATTATATGCAAGTTGTTTAGGGCTTATACATGATAATTCAAGTTTATGTTTGATCTAACCTTATATAAGTCATTCAAGGTTTTACAAGATATTTTTAGTTTCCACATTTGTTTAGGGGTTTAGACGTATAGTTATAACATGAGGTCATGACACATGAAGGGTTTTAGATGTTTATACAACCATATTTTAATTTTCATAGGCAATTTGAAGTTTATATCAGGTTGTATGAAGATGTAGATCTTAGTTTTTAGGATATAGAGTTTCACTTTTTAAGTGTTTAAATTTTCATATCCAAATTACATTTGGATTCTTTATAACATAGAATTTAGCATTCTATGATTTAGAAAGTAGGTCCAAAAATGTTGTATCATTTACGATTAAGAACTAAAAATATTTCGGTGGATTGGAATTTTTGAATTTGTAAATTAAAAGTATGATTGTTATCGAATTGATTTTAAAATTTTCAAGCAATCCTTTCGCAATATGTACACAAGCCGATTTTCCCCTCAAAACAACAATTTCTAAGTTATCCTACACATGTAAAAACACCATCATAGCTCGAAACCATGTTACAAAATGGCATAATTAAATATCCCCAAAATATGCCAAGGACTATAGTTTAGGTGTACAAAATTAATTAAATAACTTCACAAGATATTTGCATAAAATGTAAATACATAAGAGTAAAAACACATTACACAACACAACACTATATTTCTAGTGGGGAAACCAATAAGGTAAAACCCCACCGAAAAATAACTACCCTTTATTGAGAATTTACTTTTAACTAGCACTTCCACTTTCCTCCTTGGGTCCTATAACTTCATAACATTACAAGAACTCAACAATTCAATACAATACTTCTAGCTGACTTTTTGCTAACTTTAGGCTATTTTATATTGTTTTATCCTCTTCATTTATCGGTTGTGAAGATGTTGACTTTGTGTTGGCTTCAAGCTGATTTTAAGTTGCATGTTGTTTGGTTTCTTCTCCTATACTTGTTTTGCTTCTAATATTTCATTGTATATCCAGGCATTGGCCTCTTTGTACCTGGGTAGGATCCCAATAAAAAGCATTTACCCTTGATAATAATAATAATAATAATTCAATGAAATACCACATAAAGGTTTATACCCCTTTTATAGGGTGGATTATATTGGTTACACCTAATTAAACTAAAATGGATATATATGGGGGCCTAATTTAGTTTAATCTAATGATATGAAAAGTAGTAAATGATGGTTAAAAAAATATTTTAAATGACCCAAGCAACTAAGTAATTGAAATATGAAACCCTAATGTGTAAAGAATGGTTAGAAAGAGCTTAGTTGATTCGATGGTTGTTCGAGGCGTGTGTTGCAGAATGAACCTGGATGAATAGAATGAAGAAACAACCATGCATGAACTCCAAAAATATAGATCCAAGTTGTTTGGCTAGACCGGGGTGCACGGAGAGGGATGAGGGTGCACAGGGGCACCTGTCCGAGATCTAAGTTCCCTTATCTCGTGCAGGAGGTCTAGAAACCAAATTTTCAGGGTCGTTAAGTGATGCAAAGCCTTCACTGCCTATCGTGTGTATTTTGTTGAGCGCATCGGATGTGATTGGTAATCAGTGATAAAGAAGAGACCTAAAAACCCCAAGCCAAGCATCAAAACCCTAAAAAAAAAATATGCATATGAAGGGGTCAGACTATCCTCAATGGCCACAATGGTGGACTTACTAACTGAGCGTTGCACTACATCTCAAACATGATGTAGTTTTGTGCGTATGTGTGTGCAAATCATGCCCTAGGTGCACTTGTGCCAGTCACACTTTGTGAAGTAGCAAGCAATAGCTAGATGTAGAAATGTAAATAAATGGTTGATGGAATAAAATAAACTTCCCTCCTATGCAGGGTGATGTAGATGAGCCATCCTTGTCCCTTGTGATGGAGCTAGATTGATGCAAATGGAGCCTTTGATGGATGCAACCTTAGGATGTGATAGTAGTGCCTAGTTCTTGGTCACTCATTATGGTCTCATAACTTTATATTTATATGGTTCTCTTGTTCTAATTTCACAATCAACCTCAAAAAGGCCAACAACTAAAAATATGAAAATCTCAAACGGCTAGAAAGTGCACAAAAGATGTGTGTAAAGTGGAAAAAGGATTAGGGTGCCCCAAATGGGACCAAGGTGCATTGGGCGCCCCTAGGAAAGGATGGAATAACACAAAATAACAAAAATAGACTGGGTAAGTATATGTGGAGGTTGCGGTGACGATAGAAAGAAAAGTAAAATGGACGAAGGACACAAGTTAATTAGTACTTTCTTCACTCAAAAACCATATGAACAATAGTATGAGACCGGGACTAAATAATACCCAAAGTTCACGATTTTTTATCTACATTTTCCCCCACTTTATGTTGTTGAGTGGAATTCTCGGTAACATAAAGTAGATAGAGATGCATACCTGATGTCCATGTATAATGATGTAGAAAGCATGTCGATTGACGAGAAAAAGCGTTAAGTGACAAAAAGATAGAGCATGGAGACTAAAGATGCAAAATATAAAAAAGTGATGAGAGTGAACCTAGGGTAGAAATGTGTGTGTAGCTATCGATGTGTGTCATGTGCCTGTATGTTAGTATGAGGTGTGTAATACAACAAAACATTCTTGTTGTTGATGTAATTGTTGTTGTTGGTTGTTGACTACTTTCTTCTCATATAGATGGACCTGTAAAGGAGAAGATGATTAAGTGGTCAAATATGCATTTATATGTGTAAAAACCATGTGTATATAATAAAAATATTGTAAATCAAAGTATGAAAGATGCAAAAGGAACATGTGCACTTGATCTGTAATTAGAGAAAAGGGTGTAGAATAGGATATCCTATAACTGTAAGCTTTTGGGTGATCTCATGCCACTATTGTTGAAGAAGTGTAGGGAGAAAGATGCGTTATTCTCCAACCTATAACTACTTCCCTGAGAATGTATGAAGAGATATATGTACTGTCTAGTTTTTTGGGTGATCCAACACCACTTTCTGAAGTAGTGTAGGGAGGAAATCCGATGTATCCTCCAACCTGTAACTACTCCCCAAAATGCTAAGGACAATCTATCCTGTAAAATCCGTTGTGTATGGGGTTCATAGACTAGTCTGAACCCACTCGTTGTATAACCCACAATGTCAAGGATGGAAAAATGAATTGAACTGTACCAGTAGAGAGCGTTGTGTAGTATAGAAAACCCCAAATGATGCCCCCCTCTTTGGGGGTGCATGTGAAGTCACGAATAGAAGTATGAGGCCCCAAAAGAGGATTAACAAGGTGAACGGTGCCTTAGGGGGAGGGAATACACTTGGTAGAAACCAAGGTACACATAAACAAGTAGCAAGAAAAATAAGTGTTGGTATGAACAATCATGCATGTATAAGACAAGTTTAAGCTACGCAAACAATGTGTAAGCTAGAATGCAAGTAAACACACAAGAAGACAATCATAGAATGCTAAGGCAGGTTGCAAACATGAGACACCACTCATGATGTCGTAAGACACTTAAATCCATAATGGCCACATAAAAAAAACAATTGTGTGCACCAAAAAAGGGGCAATGCCCGCATACAAGAGAAAACAGTAGACAAGTAATGATAGACAAAAATAGATAACCATGAAAGAAAGTAATCCTACAAACAAATGCTACACATGAAGTACCCATTAGCATGTTAGAAAGATAACCAACATGTCAAAAGCATGTATGACCAAGTAATGAAAAGTGTCAAGTGTAGAATGAAATAATAACACTGTAAGAGACGAATGTGGATGCCCCAACAACCGTTGTAGATCTGGTAGAAGATGGGCATCCATCTTGTGTGTAAGAGGTTTGTACCTATGATCGGAACTAGAGAAATATGTGAACATACATGTGTGGATGGTATACATAAATGACATACAAGAGATCTATCTAACATTTGTAATAAGATGACCATGTATAAGAAAATACAAGCAAGAGTAAAAGCAAACAAGATATGCAACATGTTGTGGATGGATGGAATGGAATGCAAAATGGATGATAGGATTCATGTTCCCCTCGAGTGAATGGAGTTGTATACAGTGAGGTTCATTTATTTATGCCCCCTTAGCATTCAAGAATGAACCGTAAATGAGAGTGTGTCATCGGGAAATGGTCAAAGTGTGTATTGTGTCTAACACGTTGTGATGAGTTTGTATGTTTGTTGATGATATGCGACCTAGATATGAAGTGTGTGCATGACCCTATATCCAAAGTATATATCACGACAAGATGAACGTAGGAGTGATGATTGTAGCCTAAATCATATATCACTACTAGATGAATAAGGGAGTGGTGATGTAACCTAAAGCATATACCAATACAAGATGAAGGAAGAGGTGACCATTTAGCCTAAAGTGTATGTCACTAACTTAGGAATGTCACATGATGGAAGTTTGAATAATGAACGTGTAAGTGTGATAAGATCCATTTAATTTGTAAACCCTTGGCAATCGAGTATGGACCAAGAAACTAGGGTGTGTCATAGGGTAGTGAGTGCAGCACATAGAAGAAGATGTAGGATGTGTGATGATTAAATGGACATTTGATGAGTAGAATGTGTAAATATGCGATGTATAGTATGAAATGTAATATGATTAGATAGCCTAATAGTGTGAAGTGCACATTATGTGATATGTATGATAAGTAGTATGTAATGTTATACGCATAGAAAATAGGAGTGTGATGCCTATGTGATGAATACTAGTATGATGTGTAGACAATGTATGATGTGTAGATGTGTAAATGTTGAAATAGTAATGATGTAAAGGAACATGAAGATGTAGTGTGTAAAATGTGAGATGTATTGTAAGATGTGTGAAGAGACACAATGTGTAGTACCTATCATGTAGTGTGTGGGGTTCATGTGTAGTATGCCCTCAACAGTCAAGTGTGAATCTGAAGCACAAGAGTGTGTCATCGGGTAATGATGATGACACTACAATATGGATGAGTATGCCTATGTTATATGATAGATATATGATAATGCAAAGATGAGAGGTGCGTTGATGATAAGGTGAGAGGGGGATTTTTTGGATGTTATGCCCCCAAGTGGGCAAGATGAAGAATATAACTATGTAATGTCATCTAGAAGATCGTTTCTTTCAGGGTTATAGTCAAATGGATAAGCATTGGTTAATTAATAGGCTATAGTGTCTAGTTGATCACGTAATGAGCCATTGAGGCGTAAGTTGTACATACCCATGGCATACTCCTCATTAGTGAAGGGTGGTAAGGGACACCCATGTGCATACCATCAAGTGAGATTTTTCATATAGCCAAGAAAGGAACTATTGCAAATAAATACGTGACCAAAAGGCATGGGGAAAGATATGTCTATATGATCAGGATCAAGAGTGCCCCCAATGTAATCAAGTCATGACTACCCAAATGTAAGTGGTGTAGGTTGAGGATCACGTGCAAGGAAGATGATGAGGTGGAAAATATGGAGACCATAAGCGGGAGTAATGCAAACAAACCCATAATAAATATGAGGAGCATATGGTGTAGGATAGAGGTCCTCAAAATAAAAACCTAGTCGAGCCAAACCCTCATGTGTGCATATAGTGTCATTGCAAGTAGGATCAAATGAGATATGTTTGAATATGAATCATTCATGAAGGGCATACAAGTAAATGGTGTGAGTGCTAATGTAGGTGGCACATAGAAAGGTGTAGGTGATAGAGTGACATCCATGGACTAGATAGGCCCCGATAAATAATCATAGCACTAGTAGTAGCAGGTGGCGTAGAAGAAACTACATATATCACACAAATGGCACCTTCAAGTGGTGGTAAGTGAGGTGGTTCTTCCATAGGTTGAGGATTATATGTAGTATCAGTGTGTGGAATAGGAAGACTAGTATTAGGAGCTCGGTCAAAATATTGGAATGGATCGTGATCACGAAAAATAGTATACTCAATTCCTTTATGGAGGAATTTGACACAATGATGTACAATAGAAGTCACGGCGTGCATGACATGAAGCCATGGCCTACCAAGAAAATAGTTGTAGGATACTAGGAAATCAATGACGAAGAACACATTGTTGAAAGTTTTTGGCCCTATAGTGATAGGTAATGTAATGTGGTGACACATGGACAAACATAGCCATCATAAGAACACATTGAAAGACAAGATGGACTAACATCATGAGTAGAAATACCCAAGATTTCAAGAAATGACATGGGACACAAGTTGAGCTTAGATCCATTGTCAATTAAAGTGTGTTTAACACCTACATTCTTAATATGACACATGATATGTAAAGGTGGGTCATTGTCGAAAGTGTGAACATCAAAAAGAGGATTAGACTAGAATGTTATGTGTTGAGAAAATTCATCAACAAATGTTTTTTATAGACCGAGTTAGGATGCATATCACACGAATGTGAGTAGTGGCAAGAAGATGTTGGAATTTATGCCTTAGATCAGGATTTGCAAATAAATAATGATTGATTTAGATAGTCATGATGACTAAACTCTAGGATGATAAGCAACGAATGAAGATCCTATAAGCGTGAAAACTCAAGTCGGGTTCACCAAAATGATTGAACTAAAATGGAAATATATATGGGGGCCTAATTTAGTTTAATCTAATGTTATGAAAAGCAGTAAATGATGGCTAAATAAATAAATTAAATGACCCAAACAACTAAGTAAATGAAATATGAAACCCTAATGTGTAAAGAAGGGTTAGAAAGAGCTTATCTAATTTGATGGTTGTTTGGGACTGTGTCGTAGAATAAACTAGATAAATAGAATATAGAAATGACCATGTAAGAACTCCAAAAAGTATAGATCTGAGTTTGATGGATGGGTGGGGTGCTAGAGAGGGATAAGGGTGCCTGGGGCGCCCTAGTATGAGATTTGGGCACCCTTGTATGTACAGGAGGTATAAAAACCAAATTCACGGGGTATTAAGTGTGTGAAGCCTCCATTGTTTGTCACATGTATTTCTCACGAAATGCACCATATGTCATTAAGTAATCAGTGATAAAGAAGATACTTACAAAACCCCAAGACAAGCATTAAAACCCTAAAAAAATAAAGATGCATATAAAGGGGGGACTTTCCTCGGTGGCACAATGGTGGACTTATTAAATGAGCATTGTACTACATCTCAAACATGATGTAGTTCTATGTGTGTGTGTTCAAATCATAACCTAGGTGCTCTTGTGTAAGTCACACTTTGTGAAGTAGCGAGTAATAGCTAGATGTAGAAATGTAAATAAATTATGGATGGAATAAAATAAACTTCTCTCTTATGCAGTGTGATGCAAATGAATCAGCCTTCTCCCTTGTGATGGAGCTAGATTGATACAAATGGATCCTTTGATGGATGCAACCTTAGGTGGGGATAGTATTACCTAGTGCTTGGTCCCTCATTATAGTCTCATAATGTTATATTTATATGGTTCTCTTGTTCTAATTTCATAATTAACCTCAAAAAGGTTGACCACTAAAAATATGAAAATCTCAAACGGCTAGAAAGTTCCCAAAAGATGCGTGTAAAGTGGAGAAAGGATTCGGGTGTCCCGAATGGGACGAGGGCACCTAGGGCACCCTAGATCTTGGCACAGGCACCTAGTCGGGGTAGAATAACACAAAATGAAAAAAATAGAATGGGCAAGTATGTGCGGGAGGTCGGAAGTGATGAAAGCAAAGTAAAATGGCCAAAGGACATGGGTTAATTAGTACTTTCTTCACTCAAAAACCATATGAATAGTATTATGAGACCAAGACTAAATAATACCCAAAGTACATGATTTTGTGTCTACAACACCCAAGTGCACCATTCATATCACCTTTTCAATTAACTTAATTAAATATAACTTCCACATTAAGTGGAGTAGGGACCGATAATTAAACTTGTAATAATATAAGTTTAAAATAATGTTTATAAAAAACATTAATGGATATAAATAAAGTGGTGGCCCACCTAATGATGACCCCACTTAATATTAATATCCTAACGAGAAAATGTAAAATACTAAAAGTTGTTGAAAATTTGCTAAAAACATATTTTTAGGACTTTCCAAAAATAGCTTTTCAAACATCCTATTCTCGAATCAATATGAGTAGTTTCATTAAATAAATTTGATTTTCCACTCTAAGTATTGGCTTTGTATTATACTATGAACCCATTCAAAAAATTTACTATTCTATCTCTCCCATTTATGAATGGTATGAAACAATTCAAACATTCAAAATCTCATTTATACTCGATGATAGTATGTCGCTTTGTTTTAATTCAAAAAAGCATTACATTGTTATTGAATAAAGTAATCAAAGAGATATTTATGCTCAAATAATTCTTTTGATTTATCTCACGTAGTTTTTGGGTATCGACTTATGTGTGTTGACAGGTGTCCTTCCACCAGTTCAATCTCATTGCTTTTAATTAGAAACTAGATGTGTAGGATATTTCGTAACTACTAGTTCCCTATAAATTAAAATATCATTCTAGGATAAATAACCATTTTATTATTCCTCTCTAGTACTTAATTGTCGGACTATTCAAGAAATTTAATCTTCCTTACAAAGTTATAAATTTCTTTCTAAATTATATCCTCATTTGTATCAAAAGATTCAAATTCATTGTTGAAGTCACTAGAGGAATATTCTAAATTAGCTTGTTCATCAATTTTACATTTTTACTTTTTAGATTTTCCCCCTCTTTGTGTTCAATTTTGAATTGGGTTATTCCTATCTTTTTTTCTCATTTATTTTTATCCTTATTATAATAAAAAAATTAAGTTTTTCAAATTATAGGGTCGGTTTTGAACTTCCCCTTGTAGTTTTTGATTTTGTTGTTCATACTCCTCATATTTGATCAAGTCACCATGTCCTTTTGAATCCATTCTAGTGAAAAGGTCAAGTTTGGTCTACTGAGGACATGAAAACTATTACATGAAAAAAATCGATATTCTCCTGGTGAAATACTAACTTCCACTATTAATCTAAACAATAATTTTATCCCCTTCTTATCATAAGCTAAGATATTTTCTTATTTATAGATATAGTGTCCAAATTGGAATTTTCATTAAGGATAAATTTGATTATCGTTTGATCTAATCACTATCATTTTGAGATCTTTATTATCAATGAGATGAGTTACTCTTATGAATACTAATAAATATACAAGTGTGATAAAAGAAGTCTCGTAATGGATATAACTTATCAAATATTTATGGTTTTAGTCCCACATTTTTGAAATTAAATGAACATTCATTTTTATATTAGAAAATACATCCATAGTAATGTGAAGGTAAACATGAAGTATCATAGAGAAACATATGTATTTTGAATGAGAGTTGCGAAATATTTAAACATAGCGGAGACATGTGGCCAAATAACATGGTCATAATCTTGACCAAACACTTACTCTAATTATCCATCGATCATGGGACTTGAGGATAAGGAAAAATATCATTCAAGGATCAAAAGGGAAGAGAAGGAAATAATGAGATGCATGTGATTGATTGATGGCTTTACAATTTTTTTCAAATGACATGCTTTGGATTAACAGGCCAATCACATATTCTCTCAAGCTAGGCTATTGATTTCAAATGAAGGAAATACATATTGGTGACAAGTGTCACCATAAAAGAGAGGACACTTGGTAGAGTTTCATGCTCTCATTAATATAAAAACTCAAAAATATGTGGTTTCGGGTGACTCATATGAAGTATATTACCTAATATTGAGACACGTGGTAGAATCCTAGATGTTTGAGGTTCACGAGTTCTTTGGGTTTGAGGTTCGTGGGTTGTCAAGGTTCATAGGGTTCATGGCATAATGGTTATTCCTTTTGAACATAATGCCAAGGACACAGGTGATAATATACATAATTGTATTTACAAGTGGGGACCACTGAGAACATGGGGTATCAATTTCCATAGTGATGGATGACACGAGGCCCAGATCATGTGCTCTTGGGCTCATAGGAATCGAGGGGTATAATGCTTAATAGGAATTCCAAGTACAAGATAACATGACAACATAGACACTTGTAACTATAAAAGTTTGGGTACATGAAAGGTTTCTTGGGTTGTTAAAGATCGATAACTTGGTATTTTCAAGGGAAGTGGCCTACTACATCAATAAATAAGGATTTTTCCACTTGTCACTTAGACAAAGTAAGAAGAATAATGAATATTGTAGAGGAAATTATCCATTTAAAGGATATGTGGTCCAATAATAATACACTTGTAGGTTTCAATATCAAAAACATGAGCACACCATGGATATACCAAATAATAAAAAGCATTTATCTTGTTTCTTTCTTCTTATGAAAATCACAAGTTCACATCACACTACATATACACACACATAGAGATACGTTAATGAGAGACGTAATTTGACAAGGTGGATATAGTGGCTCATATATATATTCAATAAACATGGGCTCTTTACTTTTCACACAAGTCCTTTAAGATCATAGGCTCTTATACCAACTTGTGATGTACCATTATATACGTATTTTTAATTGGTTTATATAGTAAGAAATTGATTAAATATAAACAGATTTAAATTAAAATACATGTTATAAATATACCAATAAATGTCAAATTTGATAAATTTGTAATAAAATAACACTAGATAAATATTACAATTTTCATTAATAACTCCAAATTTGAAAACATATCTAAAAATCAACTTCTTCAATAGAAATGTTTCGGGTAAGACGCAAAGAAGACCACACTCAAAAATGAGGATACTGAAAATGAACTTGTGCTACAAAATAGCCCTGGATAGGACACTAAGGAGTGCACTTTGTGCCTCCTTTTGGACCCATTATGTGGACCACTGTCTCGTTGATCTTCAAATTGTTACATGTCTCCTTCTCTTTTCCTTTTACATACAATTATTAATCCATGTATTTCTCATAAAGTTCACATACATATTATTCAAATGTTTGACCCTCTTAATAGGGTATACAAGGTATTTACCAATGGGTGCAACCCCTCATTACATTTATTCAATGTACTTTTAACATAAAATTTAATACAAAATTTATGTTTTAAACAATACATAGTCTTCACATAATTATTTTTAACTAACATCCTTCCTTTTTATTTTCTTTTCGGATGTAATAATTTTATATCCTCTTTTAGTTATTATCACTTTTTATGGGATTTAGTTAGATAACACACATAGTTTTTATGAAATTATACATCATGAGCACTCCATACCTTGATTTATGTTTCTAGTAGGGGTTATAAAATGAGCAATATTAATTCACTATCTCTTGTTGGAGGTTGTGTAAAAACTTCCATCAATAAGAAGATAGTGGTAGAGCGAGTTTTTTTGTATGCTTCAACACAAATCAATAAATTTTGCCAATAAAGAGAATACTTAGCTTATGATATGATATCTTAAGATAGATTTTCACTCCCACCTCACATGGCCTAAACTTTATCCTAGTAGTTTTTTTAAACCTCTATCACTCCATTAAAAACCTAGATCAAATAAATTTAATAATAAATGTTCTCATATAGTCCCAAGTTATCAACATCTATTCCTCCAATCACTTTTTCTCCTCATTATACACCGTCTCATATGGCTCATTATGCTTGGCTAGGAGGTATTACACTTGCAATTCCTAGGTTTATTCATGATCTACCTAAGAACCCAAATAAATACCTACCTACATACTCTCATGATGGTATTAGGATTGTTGAAGAATATGTGGTAAATTTTAAATTTACTTTGAGATTAATGAATGTTGGGTTTGAAGATGTTGCTTCTGATTGTTGCCTTTCACTTTAGAGGATACTTCTTATGATTGGTTTCGTAATTTGACACATGATTTCTTTACTAGTGGATTAAATTTGAAGAAACTTTCTTAGCACAATTTTGATAATTCGTTGATCCTAGTGTCTTATATCAATAGTTTTTGGTGTTAAGAGAGAAATCGGTGAACCAATCAAATATTTCAATTCAATTTTTTAATATATGTTAGGAAATTCACACAACTATATAAACATTCCGATAATATTTCCTTGAAATTTATAAAATAAATTTGGATCCTTTCACTTTTGTGTTTGTTATGAGAGCCAATTTCATCACCCTCAAAATAGCTTATTTAGATTCTATCATTATATGCATACAACTACACGCTTAAGGAGAGAATTGTATTATTATTCATATGGATCTTCAAAATATCCCAACTAAAAATAAGATTCCTGCTCTTAATCAATTTCCATTACACACCAAGGTTCATAACCCCAAAATAGCCCTAATTCTAGTAGTAAACCCTACACGTACATTCACTCCAAACTCCCAAAATTGTGAGTTAGAAGGAATAAAAAAGATGATGCAAAATCATAGTAATTATTTAGTAAATTTGAAGATATATTTAGGAATAAGTGAAAATAAAGGTAGGAGTTATTCATACCATATATATAACCACCCTGAAACAAAAAATCATGAACCTCCTATAAATAACACTAGATCTATTGACATCAATATTTATGAGTTTTTCATTCTCATTAGTATAGAGTCCATGACACTATTAAACATGGTGAATTATATTGTCTTGAGTTTTATAATGCATTTGAGGCCAATCACAAATAATTTTAAATTTATGAACCAAATATTATAAATCCATATGAACCTATATCTTCTTAATCAAGTACTTCCATGGTGTTTGATATAATAAACTTCTATTCTTAGGAGGATAATGAACACGAAGAAAATATTAAAGAGATTCATAGTTTCCAAAACTATCGGATAAATATTTATTCCCTAATAAATAAGAACAAATATCCCTTACTACTTCTACACCTCCACCAAAAGGAGTTATACCACATGATCATAAGTATAATAACGATCTACCTCCACCTAAGGGAGGAGAGTAGAAAACCATGACGAAATAGACGTAAACTCTCGAAAGATATGATACAACAAAATTGAGGACATGAAAAAGATAAAATCTAACATAACACTTCATGAGCTTGCTTAGATCACTAAACAAATAGATTTTTACTCCATTATTTGAATAAAAATCATATTGTCAATAAGGAAAAAAACCTTCTCATAGTATCATAGTTCTTTAAAAAGACAAAATTGAGATAGATCCCCTTTCTTTATCACGGTCGAATATTTGGTAAGAATGTACACAACATATTATCATCCATGCATAACAATGGAAACTCCTGTACTTGATGGTGATATTATTTATAGCTCTACAATAATTACACATTCCACTCACCACCCTTATTTTATGCTAAAATTTTTGATATTGCACACAAGATCATAATCTTTGTGATGAGTGCCTTATTCTACAATCCTTGAATTTTCCTATGTATCATTTTATTCTCCTATGGTATTATCTTTTATGATTCCTTGTTTTAAAAAGGTTTCCTATAATGAAATCCACGTGGTGTTTTATATCCATCACATGTGATAACCACGAAAGTAAATCACTTAATAGAAACTATGAAAGTTCACCCAACATATCTTCCACGTCTCATGACATTGTTTTTTCAATATTAACCGCTTCAACCATGCCTTGTTTTTGCATGCGCCATACTATAAGCATAACATATGTATTTTTTTCTTCTAATCACTCCATAATTTCTTACTTGAGATCAACAATACTTTCATTCTTTTTGTTTCACTCTTCTCCTACAATGGGTTTACTAAGTATACATATTCTCATATTTTTCCACCTTGTAGGTGTTTACATGGCCATCAAGTTTTATCTTCTAGTCAAACTGCCATGGCCTCCCAAGAATAACATGACATACATCCATGGGAATAATGTCACACAATACTTCATCCTCATGCATTACAATTTAGAATTTGACTAGACATTGTTATGTCACCAAAATATGGTGTCCCATCTTCTATCACAACACCTTATGTGGGTTTGGATGCCTAATTCTCTTCAAACCCAAATTAATCATTTCTCTTACACAACTAAATTACTAGTGCTTACACTATATATTATTAGATTAAATACCTTATCTCCAGACTTAAACTCTATTGTAAACATATTTTTATTCTTCTTAAGACCAACTTCTTCTTTAGCTCGTTTTAAAAACATGCACTTGAATATTAGCACATATCCCATATCTATTTCCTCTTTATGGATTGATATTTCATCATCACATCCCTTATAAAAGTGTGTACTTCACTTATCATCAATCTAGTTGTGCAATAAAGCATAATATTTATGCCACGTTTCTTCACACCTATAACATGTGTTTTTGAATATGTGACCTCTCCCATGTTTAAAGAATACTCTACCTTTGGATGTATTTCCGCCTCCTCTCAATTTTCCTTCACTTCATAGCATCAATTAGAATTTCCTTCTCTCTATTTATTAATTCCTCTTACTTCACCTTATTCATGACCTTGCACATGACTTTACCCTTTCCATAGGTTCCAAATTATGTATTAAATTCCCTTCACTCCCCCTTAATTACATATTGATAGGATTATTAAACTAACATCACTTTGTTCATGATAAATCATCATAAATTGTAATACAAAATTTATTCATATAGCTAGAGATATATTCCATGCCATCCTCTGCATGTCTCACTCAAATTGTGAGTCGATAAAACTCTTTAGTGTAATCCTTCACATTGAGCTATCTTTGTCACAAATTTTAAAACTTATTGATAAATATGAGTTAGTAATCCATGGGAAACAAATTTTATTTGAGCTTCACCACTAACATATCCCATGTCTTAATATGTTTTTATCCATGTTGCACTCATATTCTCTAGATATGCACCCACCATATAAATGCGTGAACCTTTAGCTTTATATATACAAAATTGAATTCTCTAGGATGTTTCATATCTTCATACTCAAAATAATTTTTGAGCTCCATCATAAAAGCTATGATATATGTTGGTTCCAAGCTACTGAAATAACACACGGGGTATCAATCTAGTCTTGGTCCTCATTTTACTAGTTGAACATAATAACCTATCTTCTAAACCATCTTGCTCATCTTCTTATTCTTCATTTGCATATTCATTCACAACATATGATCCTTATTTTTTATTTCCTTCATCATCACCATGATCTTACACAAAAACACCTTGGCATTGTGAGCCTTCATGGCCTTAAGCAAGTTTACATAGTACGTATTAACTTGGCCAAATGCTCACTCTCACACCCTGGTTCCAGTGTCGTCCCACACTAACATTCCTTTAGTGTGTTATTGTATATCTTATGAAACTTGATATACATGACCTATAAAATATTCTTTCAAATAATTCTCTTTTTGGAATATTCTTGCAATTATTTTCCATCTACCTCTTGAAAAATGAAAAATTGTCGGTGTTTGTTTTATATGACCTTCACACTTCTATCAAATAGTCACCTATTAGAAGATTCTTTGTAATGAAATTATACCCAAAATTTACAGTGGAAAGCCACACAATATTACTATGTCACTTATTCATACCTTATGCCTAATAGTTACCCATTAGAAGATGTATGTAATGATTTTATACTCACAATTTACACACTGGAAAACCACAAATTTTTGTGCCTTCACTCACAAGGAAATCAATATTTTATTTGATACTAAATGATGTAGATGTGGTAAGTGTCCCATATGAAGAGAAAAATTCAACCAAATATCTCTCAAAATATTTTTGGAATAACAAACCAAATTGGATTATTCTCGTAAATTTTGACACTTTCAACAAAAATGGCATTGGATTTTGAGCTCATATGCGAGAAGTTAGAGGAAATTCCACGAGAGACAAAATTTTAGGGTGATTTTTCAAAATTAATTAAATGCTTTAAAACAATTTTAGAAATTTTGTGACCATTGGTCTGTAAAAATCACAATTTCAAATCCATTCAAGGTGGTTACATAACTACCTCTCAACATAATAGGACCACATACATATTAATCTGGTTGCTCCATCAAATTGTTACCTCTTATTTGGCCATAAATGGTTGAAGAAGATTTACCCACCATAGATATCCTTCAATGTCATGATGACCAGGACATCCTTTCCCATATGGGAGTTGAGGATCATTTTCTTCAAAAATACCTACTGTATGATACACCAACTCTCCTTAATGAATCCACTATTGACGTTAACTTAGGAACCCCTCAAGATCCTTGCATAGTTAAGGTCATTCAATCATTAAATCCACAAGAACTAGATGACTTCACTTCATTTTTAGAAAAATATTATCAAGCCTTCACCTAGTCATATAGTGATATGCTTGGAATTGATCCTAACATTGTTGTACACAACATCATCACATATCCTGATGCTAAACCCATTAAACAAAAACTTTGTAAGATGCATCCCCACATAGCTCTCCTTGTTAAAGAAGAGTTATAACATATTTTATCCAATAACTTCATCATACCCATTGACTATCCACAATGGGTCTCTAACATTGTCCCTATAACCAAAGCCTCAAGAAAGTTACACATCTGCACAGACTTCAGGGATCTCAATATTGCTTGTCCCAAATATGATTTCCCCCTTCCAAATATAGATCAGCTCGTTGACCTAACATCCACCATGAAATGCTCTCCCTTATGGATGGATTTTCTGGTTATAGTAAAATTCTTATCGCTACCGACAATCAACATAAAACTTTCTTTATCACTCCTTGGGGAACCTTCTACTACCATGTCATGTCATTTGGTCTTTAAAATGTAGGAGCTACTTACCAATGTACCATGACCTACATTTTTCACGATCTCATCCAAAAATTATTGAAGACTATGTTGATGATCTCTTAGGAAAGTCAAAATCATACAAAGATCATCTTGACATCCTTGAATCCATCTTTACTTGTCTTATCCAATATTGCCTTCGTCTCAATCCTATAAAAAAATTATGGTGTTCTCACCAAAAAAAATTTAGGATTCATCATATCTATTAGAGGTATTGAAGTTGACCAGGAAAAGGTTAAATCCATCATTGAAATGCCTCCTCCATCTAATCTTAAATAGTTGTGTAGACTTTAAGGAAAATTGCAGTCCATTTGACGCTTTATATCACAACTCTCTGATCATTTTTAACCATTTCATCATCTTCTATGTAAGGACATATATTTTCACTAGGATTCTAATTGTCAGAAATCCTTCGATGAAAATTAAACAATATCTCTTATCACCATCTATGATTACTTCACCCCGTGAGAGGATCCATTTTATCTATACATATTTGCTTCAGAACACACTCTAGGAGTCATGTTCACTCACCGTGATAGCCAAGCTTGTGAACAAGTTGTATATTATATCAGCTACACACTCCACGACTATGAAAATTATTACATAGAAGCTAAAAAACTATGTATTACGCCTATACTTTTCCACTTCTAAATTACATCAATATCTCCCTTATCACAATACCTATTTCATCACTAGATTTAATCCACTTAAAATCATGTACTCTAAACCTTATTGCATCGATTCTATAACTCTATGGCTAATGCCCATGATCAAATTTGACCTTGATATCATATCACGAAGTCCATCAAGGGCCAGGCTATTGTAGACCAGCTTACTGACGCACCCTTTCTTGATAATCAACTCCCTCATGAATAATTTCCCTAAGAATCTATCAATAATTTCAATGAGTTTAAATTCATCCCTGTTAAAATGACCCTCTTCTTTTATGGATATAAGTTCCAAAAGGGGAGAGGTGTTGGTTTTGTTATCATACCTCCTTAGGGAATTCCCATTCCGTTATCATTCAAACTCAACTTTGAATGCACCAATAACATGGAAGAATATGAAGCTTTAATCATGGGTCTTACAACTGCCATTCTCCTAGGTGTTCACATCTTAGAAATCTATGGAGACTCATAACTCATCATTAACCAAATCAAAGGATAATACCAATGTAAAAATTAAATTTTGTAAAAATATAAATCCAACGTTGATTTTCTCCTCGACACCTTTGATCATTATACCATTCAAACCATTCCGTGATCTTCTAATAAATTTACGAGACACAATGGCCTCTTTAGGAGCCCTCATCCCATTAGAAACTGAAGAATCAAAAGACAACACTAAAGTATCCATGGTTGTTCAATGATTGGATTACCCCTCACATCAAAATGAACTCCCTCCTATCAACATTGTTGATAATGATCCAATTGATTTATGGTACACTCAAATCTATGACTACCTTGCCGAATCTAAAATCCCATCGACTTATCACATAACGCTAAAAGATCATTCCTTCAACATGCCACTTTTTTTTCATCGTATCTAGTATCCTCTATAAACGTAGTTTTGACGGTATCTTGTTAAGGTGCCTTAAATCTCATGAATCAATCAAAGTAATCAAATAATTCCATGATGGTATTTGTTGTGGACATTTTAATGGAAATTCCATCATTAAATGTGTAATATGGCTAGGGTACTACTGGCATACTATCACTAAATATCGTTGTGCATATGTTAAGAAATGTGTAAAATTCCAACTACACTCAGATCTCATCCATGTCCCCAATCAAGTGTTACAACCCGCTCAGGATTTATGGCCTTTCTCTCAATGGGGGTTAGACCTCATTGGTGTAATTAATTCTAAATCATCTCAACAACATCACTCCATTATCACACTACTCGAGAACTTTACTAAATGGGTTGAAACTATACCTTTAACCTCGACTAAATCAGGAGCTATTACCAACTTCATATATCAATACATCATATGTTGTTTCAAAGTGCTCCCCATAAAATTGTCACGAGAAAATGGAAAATCTTTTTAAAATAAGGAACTTAAAAACTCTGTGACACCTTCAACATCAAACTTAGCTTTTTTTCACCATATTATCTCCAAGAAAATGGATAGTCAAGCCTCAAAAAAAAAAATTAAAATCCTTATGAAAGCGATGAGACGATGCAAGCAAGAATTGACATCTCCAAATCATGTTTTCTCTCTAGGCTTATCAAACTAGCATCCATACTCCTACATGAGCTATGCCCTATTCACTCATCTACAACTCGAGGTTGTCCTACCTCTCAAAGTCCAAATTCCATCACTTCGTGTATCTCTTAAATACTTCATCCCTGATGAATAATATCACTAAGACCACTTAGCACAATTTGAATTATTATATGAAAAACATCTAACAACCCTCAAACATAAGTTTATCAAGAACACATTAAAATATATTATAACAAACATATCAAAGAGCGTGACTTCAAAATTGGTGATCTTGTACCTAAAGAAAATCAAAATTTCACTACATTATAATGGAGTAAACGTGAAAATTTTTCCCCTAATTGGATTGGTCCATACATCATCACTCACAAGTATGGGTCGGGAGCATACTATCTCACTTCTCTTGATGGTGAACCTGAAAAGGAACCTCTTAATGCCTTGCACTTGTGGACTTTATATTGTTAAATTATTGATCGTCATGACAATAGTTACATCTAAGATCTTATCACTCCATCAAACCATCCATATTATCACAATAATGATTTGAAAGCATATGGTATTTATCATTATTCTAAATAAACCTTAAAGATGAGCACAACATCTATGTTCATCGCATCTTTCAAAATGGAAAAGTTCCTCCTTTATAGGAACCCATTAATCATTACACCCACCTACCTTGTACAAACTCAAAACATGACTTGGGGCATGTGTGTGTGGGTCATATACACATGTTTTCCCCTCCTTAAAACATTCTATTAGGGTCTTGCCCTCAACTCAAAAATGTATGTAAAATTCATTAGATGCTTCTTATTAAAAAAATAAAAAGACAATAGACTGATCCCTCAAAGGACAACTACCAATTAATATCATAGACCAATCCCTTAAAGGATTGCTATTTGTAAAATATCAAGATTAAAAATAAAAATGTAGACCATACCCTCGAAGGATGACTACCCATGTAAAATGATTCCCATATTGATTAGACTTCAAAGTCAAAAAGTAAAAATCATCCTATGAAAGCTTCCCACATCGATCAACTTTCCCATTATAGCAAACTTCCCACATCGATCAATTTGTTTCAAAATAAAATATGTAAAGTTGGGGCATTTCTCTATGAACTTGTTGAAAAGGAGAATATTTTTCCCACATTGATCTACACATACAAAACCCCTTTCATGTCCTAGGAAGGTACATTTATCTCATTCCACTTTTAACTAAGATTGTGTGTAACCACTTATTGATAATCTCATTTAACTTTCATTATTAAAGTTATAAGTGCGGTCTTTCAAATTTTCAAAACCCATCACGTATGTATCAAATCCATAATGAGGCAATCATTCCATTTTTTACCCTATCTTATTGGTCACATTTTTTAGAAGAATTCATTTCAAAATCACATTTTAAATTCTCGCCATACATAATTATTTATAAATTCAACAACATTCTATAAACACACCATATTTTCTATCATCACATTTATCTACTTGCGCATATATAAATCCAACATACTCTAACTCATTTACAACATCATCATAAACACATAAAAATTAAAAGATATATAGGCCATAAACCACATCACCATCATAAATATAAATAAATTCTAAAATGCATCAAGATCCAACTCATATAACAAAGTCATACATCATCACCAATGTCATATCACAACATAAATATATCAAAATAAAAATGCCATATATATCCAAGGCGTCAAGAGCCGTACATCAAATTTATTATCATCCAAGAAAGTGGAAGTCTCCAATGAACTCGCTAGCATGGGACGTGTATTGTCGTCTCCTCCTTGAGCACATGTACCACCAACAGCTCTAGCACCACCACCGAGATCCTCCCTCTCCATCGTCTCCTCTCTCTGATCTCCATAGTGGGTGACCCACACTCCCTACACTTGCACTAGGGTCTTCCGCCTTCGCAGCCAAATGATCAACATATAGATAATCATGGATCACCATGTCAATATAATCTGCAACTTTTCTCCTAGTGTGATAATGGGTCATAGAAATCATCCCAAATGTTGCGAGATGTAACCCTTTTCCTAGTAGCATGTTCCCTCTACCCACTAGCATGTGTCATCAATACCAACTCTGCACTAGAAATAGAATACCTTGTAATCCCTAAGGCCTTATTCGGTGCATCCCACTTGCTTTGGTGGTACCTATCCCTATCTATTATAGCTGAGTCAACCGATCCACGAACCCATCCCGCTCGGTCACCACAAAGCATCTCTCTCTATAATCAAATCATCTCTAACCCCATGAGGTCATCATCGAGATACCCGAATCACATCATGTGCATGTGCTCTTCCCTTTACTTGAGCATAAACTTTCTCACCAATTGTATTACTCGAGTCTTATCAAAATCTCTCAATGATCGGGTCCACCATAATCTATACTCTAGAGTAACTCCTGCACCATCAATTGGCACAATGTCACCATCATCATTAGGTCCCATAGCCACCGATCCTTAATAATGATCATAGGCCTCGCAACAACTTCCATCGGGTCTCTGTATCTCCATCCTCCCATCTATAATACACGGGATCCCTAGGCACATCTTGAATCAACCCAAACTACCTCCTCACCCGATCAAAACGCAATAACTCATACTCCCTTGCTCTACGAGGCCTAGATCCATGTATCATGATGTGTACCTACTAACTCATACTCATAACTAGGCCAATCATAAAAATCTAAAAAGGGCCTTCAAACGACATCACATGCTTGTAGCCACAGTAATAAATCTCGGTAGAAGGTATCCCTCTTCTTCGCTTCCCTCATCCCTTGTCTTACCGCCACCTCATAAAACTATCATGCCTCTCACTAATACCCCATGGTAGCCCCAATGGATGAACAATATCAGTATGCTCATACACCCAATATTGTAATAAAAATACAACATCAATCCCATACCGCATGAGCCTTCCAGCCCATAACTCTCTCGAATGAATGTGCAAGTAAAGTGGCCCCCACTCAAACATTTTGTGGCTCTCCATCATCTCTACTACTACACTTGCCATCATCCAAGGGAATCTGGCCACCTCCCAAATTTGGTAAAGAAAAACATGAGATGGTCATCATCATCATCATCATTTTTAACACTTTTCCATTAAACCGCTAAGCAAAAAGGGGAAAATGCAGACACCAAAAAATCTACACCCCTCATCTTTATTCAATAAATTAATTAAATACATCGATATTTCATATACTACATCCTCATCTTTGTCCCATTAATTAAATGTATCAAATCCCTCCCATCCTTATTCAATTAATTAATTAAAAACATTAAACCCACCCCATATCCTAAGTCAAATACTCATCCTTATCTAATTAAATACATTAACATCTCATCATTATCAAACTTATCTCACGCAATATTTATTTTCAATTGTTAAATCTTACTCAACCACCTAGGAATATTCCTAAAGGCCAACTTAGGCAAAATCAAATCAAATCTAACCTATTTTGAAACCTCCTTAACAATCACAACATGTCCCCAACCACCTAACAAATTAGCACCCGAAACCCAAAACAAAAGCCTTGTTTTAGAAGTTGTTTCAACTATTTTCCAAACAAAGCTCAAGCAACCCAAAATCACTAGCAATTTAGGTAATTGCTAGTGATTATTTAAGCCATTTTTACAGACTTCTCAGAGGGATCCTCAACTTCAATTCATGATTTCTTACTTTCCATTTGATTTCACATCATCTTGTATATCATCAGTGAGTACCAAATCATTTGAGTTATCACTTAGTGAGATTATCAACAATCATCAAGCATATTACGGAGCTCTTGTGGATCATCACTCAACCTACAGATTACACTAGCTACCTGTATCATCCTTCATCAAGGTCAAAAGATTCTTTTAGCTTCACATCAATTTTCCAAGTATTTTTTTCTTGTTTATTCATCTATTTTACATCATTTCTAACTATGTGTAACTCTGAAAACATTCATTTAATCCATCAAATATTTGAATTTATCAGTTTGTTACAAAACACCAGAATCTCTAGTGAATGGCCCAATCACCGGTGATTCCTGTCATTTTTACCTTTCTATAAGTTTTATCAGTTTTCATTCAAAATCCCTTATCTTTCATATGATGCCTTTTGTTACTAACATTTTGCTAAGAATGTATCAATGTTAGATGGAAATTTGTGGCCCTTCTCATAAAATTACCAACATCCATTCCTTTTTATAGTTTGACACCCTTTTTATTGAGAAAAATATGATATCTTGCATGATCGACATCCATCATGCTCCTTTAGATGAATTAGAGAACACTTTTGAGTTCACTCGGGAAATCTGCTAAGCAGTAGAAGGTTGCGGGTTCACGTAATTTGAATACATACTCATCCAATCCAAACTTGCTTGTGCTACATATGAGGCCGAACAGGACCTCCCTTTTAAATTTGACTTTGAGTCATAATCTGTCTCATAATTTGTCTCTTATCTCTCTCTTATCTATCTTCCATCTCGCTTTGTACCATTTTAAGATTTGTCAATTATTTATCTTACATCAGTTTAGCATGTATTGTTTATCTATTTTAATCCACTTAATTGTTTAAACAGTGCTGACATCCTTCGAGGAAGCCCTTTGGATTCCTAGAATCGGCCTTTTCGAGCAACTCGCTTATCCATCTTTCTAATCATATCTTGTGTAGTGTCTTTGATTGCATGTTTACTTGCAGGAAAGGAGCTTGTACACATCTTTCATGGAGCACAACATCGAACATCATCAATCAACATCTACGGGTATCACTAAACCCCGCATCCTCCGAGGTCGGTATATTTCTATTTTCTTGCTTATTTAATTCAAGTTTAAGGAGTAGGAATATTTATTAACACCCAAATACACAACTATCAAGAATGTATCAAAAGAAAGTGTATCCAAATGTGATGAAAAGTACATAACATATGATATAAAAGAGCTAGAAATAATTGTAAGCACCGCACAAGACACATGTAAGCATCACTCATGATTATTCCTCCTTGATCCATAGTGACAATAAGGATCACTCTCTTGTTCCTCATGATTTCATAATTGACCCTTGATCATGATAGACAACTCGCAGATACTCAAGTTTATTAATGTTTCTCCTTTGGAGGACTGATCATGTTATCTTATGGTTAATTGAGTTTTTAAGGAAAGCTGTTATGTCAATGTTGTCAAATGAAGCTTGGATGGTTTCTAATTCTCACGTACAAGGTTCCCCAAGTGAAGATCACTTATCTAAATTTCTCAACACAAGAGTATCTCTGGGATAAAATTAGATTCATGGACATTTAAACACCTTGTACGGGAAAGGGTAAGATCTTGATCTTTCACATAGAATGGATTGAATGTTTAGATTCGTTGAAGAGTTCAAACAACTCATTTATCTCATGTATCTCATTGAGATCACTCCAACCATATCCTCTAGCTCACTCAGCTCACTTGGCTTAACTAGTTCTCCCAGCTCATTCATCTCACCAAAGATATGATGGTGGATCAAGACTTGATGATATTAGATTTCAATGGAGCCCTTGACACCTTTCAAATCCTTTACAAGTGCACAATGCTTCTAACTTTCACTAGTTGTGCCCCTGTTATGTTCCACCTTACTCCGGGCATAATTTTAACCTAAACGATGCTTAAGGATCCTCACGAAGGGTTAATTTCCTTGTTTTATCTATGAGGAAACCTTAATCTCTTGTGAGGATTGTGTAAATTTGTGAGATGAGTGACAACGGATCCAACTGCAACTTTTTGTATCAAAAATTGAGACTTCCTATTTTTTCCGGGTGGGACAAGTTCTTTGCTATTTTGGGAAATGTTACCTTTTTGCTCAAATTTTATATTTGGACTCTCCTATCACACTCAATTCACCTCCATTTATAACTTTTTACCCTTTTTATAAAGTTTTTATTTTTAGTAGGTTATTTTTCGGAGTGATATTTTGGGAAAATTGCCAATTTTGTCATGTTTGTAGTTTTGCATTGTTTCCAAATGAGCTGAGTGATCAGAGCTTGAAATTTGATGGAATTACTATTTTTAACATGTGAAGAGCATGGAATATTCTATTTTTAGTAACTGGAAAAAATTATGTTGGTTTCATCGGAAACATCATTTTTAATTTCAGCTTTATGCTGCAATCCCAAGCTCAAATTTTCATTGTGTTTCCCGTTGGAATTCTTGAAAATAAAAAAATATACATTTAGGGTTATGTTTTTTAAGTTTAAATCTATGATGGAATCCATTAATGAATTCTTGGAGTTCTGATGATCACATGTAGCTAGGGAGAAGAAAACTTCGTGTAATTAGGTTTACGGATGAAGAATTATGAGGAAATATTTGTTTCTTACAACCATGGATGGATCTAGAACGTGATGGGGAGAATGGTGGTTGTGATATGAATAATATACAGGTTTTTGGCCTCCAAAATAGTATATGGTTTTAATCATGTGAGTAAATAGTATTGACAAGTAGTTATTTCATGTTTTGCGGCTTTACGACCGTCAAATTTAATCACTTTGTGAAGTAGTAGCAGCTAGGCGGAAACTAGGTTTCGCAATGGCTTGGCATGGAGTGAATTTTTGAAGAATTTTTCCCCTTTTGAGTGGGTACAAGAGGTGTAGTAAAATTCAACTCATTCTTATGAGTATAAGTGGCATGTTGAGATTGGGTCGAGAGGAGATGGAGAAAACTTTGTTTAAGCAATCAATGGCCATTTGAACTTGGTGCGTGAGGAACCTTAAGAGGTGCTAGAGAGGGGAACATTTTTGTTTCCCCTATATTACCTTGGTAATAGTGATAAGAGGGACACAAAAAATCACCCTCACTATATGATGCCATGTGTCGCATCGTGGATGCAAGATGAAGAAGGTGAGATAGGCCAAATAAGCCCTCGAGGTGCTTGACCTTGTCATTGGAGAACTGGAGGAAATACTGAGGAGGGGCACATTTTTTTTCCCCTTGGGAATTAGGAAAAGAGGGACAAAAAAATTCACCTCAACCTAGAGGTGACACGTATCCCACACCAAAAATGACTAACTGCGAGAAGTGTACCTACAAGAGAGACAGCTTGACGAAGCGGTTTCGGAGCTCCAGAAGATATTTTATGATGAATTATTATATAATGTTGACTCCCAAGATCATTGTAAGAATAATGGAATGGGTTTCAGGACCCAATTATTCTTGCCTCAAAAAATCCCTTTTTCTTCGGGACATGAGTGTGTCTTCCAAAATTGAGATGTCATGAGAATCCATCAGGTGTTGTGAAATATTTTATGATTCCATCATGTAGAGGACTATTTAATATTTCCAATGACTATTTTTTTCTTTCCAATTCATTACGGAACTCCTAGAATCCTCTACAAAATATTAGGTGTTGATTTTAACTATATGTTTCGCACCCCTGAAAAACCTGCTTTAACTGCAATTGTTCCCAAACCTACAAAACTTCCCTAAATATTCCAAAATCAGTTCCAACATGTTTTTTACTCTTCAATACCACATTTGGATGAGTTTTTGCTTTCATAGCCTTCCCAGAGAGTGCACACCTACCCTGAAATGGCTAGAATTAGCCTTTTCAAGCCTACCAGAGAATTAGTCATTGGAAGCACTTTGTTGTATGAGATGAATGACATTGATACCTTGTTTCAAGCACCTACACAAGATTATTCAATATAATTGGATTACCTACAAGGTTAGGGTGATCATGAGAAAATAAACAAACTGACCGGAGAGGGTTTCGAGAAGACTCGAGAGTAAATTTTTCAAATTTGGCTTAGTTTTCATGCTTGAAGTTTGAATTTTTCAAGTTACACATTTATATGGAAACAACTAGCTCTAGCTTGGTTACTTGTTGTTGATCAAGTACAGTGAGGACAAGAAAATAAATAACTCCATAATCTTAATACTTTATGTGGACCAGTGTTTTATCCATTAGGCTATATAGAGTCACTATAGAGATACACAACAAAACTTCCTTTATTAAACACACACACACAACAAGAAACAAGCACACAACAGAAAAAGGAAACGCAAAACAAGAAGGGAAACACACAACATAAGGTAACTATGAAATGAAAAGGGAAACATCCTAAATCACCTATGTACATGCGAGGGACATCCTACTTTTATTGAAGCACTAATTAAAATTGAGTGCTTACCGCAAACATGTATCACCGAATGTTATTCTTCCACAAATCCATTGATAGGCTCGTTGAAATATGAACCTTTCCTCAAATTCTTAAGAAATCTAGCATGATTACTATTACAATTGATGACCCACTTATTCAATTCATTGCCTATATTGCTTTGACATATTATTTCCATCTTCTCATTAATTCTCAAGTTCATTCCGATTGTTGATTTTCCATCGCTGTTGTGAAGAAGAGTCTTGATCACACTTGGTTTCTCATTTTCATACCACCACACTTGTTCTTCCTTGTCTATCTGCTTCATGACCACTGCTTCCATGGGTTAATTCTTGGCAGATGATTTGAAATATTTATCATTATCACTAGCCTCTTGATTTTCTTTATTTCTCAATTGGACCAAGAAATCATCTTTCTCATACTCCAACTCTTTCTCAACATGCTTCCCTATACAATGTGGCATGTGAATTACATCATCCTCTTGGAAAGAGAATGATCTCAGGGTTGGGCATGCAACATGGAGACTATCATCTTCTTCATCTTGTCCATTTTGGGCTTCGTCATCCATTATCATGTTGAGAGCATCCTTCTCTTGAGAAAAGTGAACACCAAAAGGTTCTAGCCCATTTAGAATTTTTTCATTTTGAACAAAATCATCCGAAGCTCAAGCACCATTTCATATCTCCATTTTTCATTGAGAAATTTTCCATCCTCATGAAAAGTGAATGAGCACAATTTTGGAGCTGAAATATTTATATTATCATTTTTGCAATATTGATCACTTAAAACTAAGAAGTCAATTTCCACAATGAAATCATCATCTCCTTAAACGAGGTTTATATTGAACGAGTTGAAACATCTTGTCATTCTTGTTTCTCTTGTCATTCTCTTTTAATGAGAATAAGAAGTCTTCTTATTCACAAACATGCTCATTTAATGGAACCTCGTGCAGAACATTAAGAACATGGTTGGAAACATTGAAATCACCTAACAAGAAGTTTTGGGCATCATTCCTTCTTCTTGATCCACATTACTCATCACTTCAAGATTGCTTTGTTGCAAGTCAAGACTCTCATGACCATCATCGTCATCAACTAGAGAAACTTCATTTATTCTCTCATCACATGAAAAGTACATACTCTCAAAATCTCATTTCATCAAAGCATTGTCATGCTCTTTGATCGGCTTTGTGATGCTTGGGAATTATTCCACCAACATGGGCAGCTCAAGATCATCCTTAAAAGTCATGAAAAATTTGTAAGATTTTGAATTTTGACATGGGATATATGTCGTTGGGTCATATGGTCTTTGAATAGTATACTTCATTTTCCGAGATGGAAATAATTTTCTTTACTTTATAGTTGATCGAAATAATGGCATGCAACCAATCTAGCTTTATATCCCCTCCAACATCTCGACAAAATATTTAACCCAAAAACATACCATATGAGGTGGGCATGTCTGCTACAATTATTCTCATTGTGATTTTCTTATTAGGGAAGTATGCCAAGGATACCTTAGCATCCTTGATCTGTCTAACAAGAGGTACTTATTTCATTTATATGGAGAGGCGTGGCAAGAGTTAGGGAGAGAGGAGAGACCGAGATATTTAGAAACTTTTATAGGCATGACATTATCTAAAGCACTAGATTCACTGATGTAATTATTAAGTGTGTACCCATTGACTAACAAGGCTATGTAGAATTTTTTTACCTTCCTAGAGGTGGAGGGTGTGTAAGTGATACAGTTCAGAGATTGAGTGGATTGAGATGCATGAGGTAGTTATTTGGTGGTGGTATTTAGAACATGAAATGGAACTAATTCATTTGATACTTTGAACAAGCCTATACAATTTCTTGGGATGAGTTTTCAAGTACTCATACTCTAGAAATTTGGACTTTGGAATTTTTGTAAAGATCAATGAAATTGATGGATGAGGAAGTGGTAGGAAAATCAAGGATCATGGAATCCTTGACAGGGATGTTATTAGGATCTACAAAAACTTATTTTTCAATGGAATTTGAAGGAGACTTACTTGAATAAGTAGACGGATTCTTAGTTAAAGTAGTCTCATACTTCTTCTCAACTGACCCTGTGGAAGAAAACTTTGATGATCATCCTTTTGTTGTTGTTTTTTTGGAGGCGTCATTCAAGGATTCAATTTCTTGTCTTGGGTAGCATAATAAGAGCCTTATTTCTCCTTTTTTGATCGAGAAAACACCACATAAGAGTAGCTATATATGGATTCTTCAAAATCATGATCAAGTGTGTATTTACACAACCTAGTCCCAAATAATTATTCTTCTCCTTCCCCTTGATTTTGATTCAAATGTTTCTTCTCGTTTATCTTCATTGGCTTCACATACTAAATTAACCGCATGAGATTCCAAGGAAAACCTTCAAGGTATTCCTGTAATCTAATTCCTATTCGATTTGGATGAGATGCTCGTTGAGAAACTTCTTTCTTCAAAATTTTCAAGTCATTGGCCAACTTTTGCAATAATTGATCAGCTCTTTCATCTTTGGAACATTGGGATTTATCCTTCATTGAAGGATTCTTGATCTTCCTTGATAAGATCAGGTCATCCTCCACTCCAATAGAAATTTCTTTAGTGTTGTCCAAATTTTTTGGTTGAAATATTTGTAGTATGAAACTTAATTCAGGGAATCTGGACATTGATGAAGAACCTCTTCATATTATCTGCAGTGATGGGATGAGAAACGTATAGAATCTTGTTAATCAAATTATTAAACTTTTCCATAAAGTCCCTTATGTACTCTTATGGTTATTTCTTCATCGATTAAGCTAAGAAAGTAGAGCATGAGTGTATTTGGTGGTATTGAATCTTGCTTCAAATGATTTCTTTGTATCCTCCCAATCAGTGATTGAGCATGAAGGCAAATAGTAGAACTAGTCCATAGTGGCATCTTGCAATGTTTCCAATAATAATCGTATCGCAACATCTTCATGCCGCACTCCAAGGATGCCGCAAGTTGTGATGAAGGATGTGATATGATCATCTAGTTGTTTTTTTCCATCCCCAAAGAATTTGGGAAATTTGTTTCGTGACTATTTTGGAAGTTCATGAAGTGGTGGATTTAAATCCAATAGACCAGTGTTTTGTCCCCATGGAATAGGTACTTGTGTTTCCATATTAGGTTCTTCTCTTTCTTCTTCTTATGGAATGAATACTAGTGGTTCTACATGTTGAACCCTGGTCATTGGTGTTATCATTTATGTCAAGTGACATTGATGGCAAAGGAGTAAATGACAATAATAAGCATGAACGTTGATTGGTATTGCCTTCGAGTGGTTTATTGAGCATCTAAGATGGTTTCGGTGTGTTGTGGGCTTATTAAGTGAGGTAGGATTCTATTGCAGGTATGGAAATGGTTTGTATGCTTGAATTAGAACACGTCGGATATGATGGTGTCATCATGGGAAAGAGCTATTGGAGTGAGCTCCAGGTCATCTGGTGGAAGTATCAGTTGAAACTGGCTCATTTAGGCCTAGTTCTAGAGTCTAATGAGGAGTGAAATCTTAATATATGTAATTACAATAACATGTAATCATGTGAGGATCATATTAATACTTTATAGGATATGTATGAGTAATAGTAAGGTTCATTTCATCTTTTGGAGGAAAAATTCAAAATTTCACCAAATTGACCTTAAGGACTAACAGTGTAGGGTGATGCAAATGAGATAGGGCTGAGCTATATAGGAAAAATTATGGCTAACCAACACATGGAATTTTTGAGGGGTGTCATTTATTGTTTCTTGCCAAATTTTATCAAGTTTTGAAGAGGTGTGTGGAAGTTGTGCAAGTTTTTCTAAAATTGGTTCATTAAGAAATGTAAAATGAGTTGTCTATCTTATTAGCACCCAAGAAAAAATATGGAGCCTTATTCAGATAAATCATAGAAGTAATTTTTGTATATAACTCCAAGCATGAAGTATTGCAAAATTTTTGAGGTAAAATGGATAAGTATCAAAGAAGTTATGATCACTTTTCTAGTCTTGTTTCTCTCTTTCTCATGTAGAATTCGACATGATGGAGGTAAAAGTGTGTTGTTGAGCTTCAATCCTTTTGATTAATCTTGTTAAAGTGTTTAATTTTTTATTAGTTTGAAATTAAATTCATTGAGGTATCCAATATAACATCCTTATTATAAGCTCAACCAAAGTGCTTCAAGAGGTACATATCAGTCATGTTGTGAGATATTGTTGAAGTGTGTTCTTGATCCAAATGATGATATTAATTAGGGAGTAGACTCTTTCTCTATGATCATCTTGAATAACTTGAGCTCAAAATTTCTCTAACTCATTTGAGTTGTGTCATAGGTTCTCATGACTCTAACACTACCTCTTAGTTTAACTATGCAAAAACAAGGGTACATTCAAAAATAGAGAAAGGATCCCAAGAGAGATGTGTTTGATGGTCAAATAAGTTGTTGGAGCTCCAAATGATCCTCCCAAGCTACCCAATGCATTATTCTTGACCAAATTCTTCCTCTTGTTGACTCAATGACACCATCATGGATTTTTTTACACTATATTATGTAAAATCACATTATTGGAAGAGTTTTGTTTCATTGCAAGGAAAATTTGAAAGGTGAAAACCTTCTCCATATTCTCATAGGTTTCCTAGAAAAATAAGTTCTAAAAACCATCATGAAATTAGAAATAAAATCAATTTTCAAGTAAATTGGGTGTGCACGGACTAAGAAATCCTCCATCTAGGGTTTTAGGAAGAGAAATGGTCACATCTCACTTTGGATATCCAATGGAAATCCTTAATATTTTGAAAATATCTATGTATGGGAGTCATGATTACATTTCAAATAGACTTAAGTAGTTGCATTAAGGCACTGAGGGAGAATTGTCGACATTCTTCTTTGAAGTCATTGATTAAACTTTGTGTAGTGTTGGAAAGTCTTTAAATGGCATTTTCTTTGTTGTTGAAGGTTATGGTTTGCAAGTAAAGATTATAAACAGCAAGGCATTGTGTATTTTATCTTCTTATGATCCTAAATTGGCTTGAATGCTCAAGTTTTTCATGACAGTAGTGAGAAGTATACCCAGTTTTATGGTTTTCCATCACATGTAATCGACTTAATACTTCTTTTCTATAAAAATACTCTTGAAACAGATAGGTATGACCATAGTGACCATAAAGAGAGGTTGATGAAGTATTTTGAAATGCTCCAAGTACATGATAGTGGTGGTTAATGGATAAAATCCAATCTTGTAAACTGAAAACATTAAAATGATGTTGAAGGTTTGAGTTAGTGAGTTTCTCATGTGAATTTGGAACTCAAAGGTCATGGAACACAAACTATGGTTCCCCATTCTTATGGAATAAGTATCTCAAAGTTCTTGTTAGTTAAAAACTCATAGTATTCTCATCCAGTTTAAAGCATAATTTGAATATTCCTTCCTTGGTGAGAGAATGAGTGAGTCCAAAATTCATGGAAGTCAAGAATATAGAATTTGAAGAATTGATACTTTGATGAACTCAAGCGAGATGTGAGTTGTGATTAGTTGAGAGACATAGAAAAGAGAATTAACCATATCTAAATGTCTTTATTCATGTAATAGATGATAAAAGACTATGAAATCATGGGTGTGCTTGTAAAAAGTGAAACTACAAAGTGATCCACCGAGAGAAAATATTGTGGATTATGAAGGGTGATTTTACGAGATAGCAAGATTGAAGAAATGAGAAGAAACCTCATGAAATGGAGAATGGTGAAGTTAAGAACATGTATGTAGATGGTAAATTATGTGTATCATCTATGTATACAAAACAAAATTGTTAGGTGTGACTACATGAAGAAAAGGTGCATAGATTGAACTTGAATGATTGTGAAAAGAAGAGCTTGAGAGGTGGTTGAAATCCAAAAGGTTGTAGATGTAGGTTGAAGCCTTGAAGAACACTATTTTCATGTGCAATTTGAATATAGATAATATTTGTCAAGTAATGGAGGGTAAACAATGAGAAGATCATTCTTGAAATCACAGTCTAATGGGGAAAATCTTGGAAGAACTTGCAAGCTTGATTTAAAATGAAATGATTGAGATGAGAAATCAGTGATCCCATTTCTGATAGATAAGAAGACCAAATACATGAGAAAATTTTATGTGGAAGAGTGATCAGAAGAGAGAGGAATTGAAAGAAGAAGTGAGCAAATTTAGAGGTCATTATCAGTTGTATAAGACAAAAAACTAAGTGTGAAAAAATTTCTTAAACAATTCTAAGTGGAAGCTTAGTAGTTGGGGAGTTGTAGCTTCCTTGTGAGTTGAAGCTCACTAAAGGTCGGGTTCTAAAGCTGAACCAAACTTGGGAGTTGAAGATTCCAGATAGATTAAATCTTGTCAAAGACTGAGTGGCAGCTTGGTCAAGTTGAGTTGAAGCTCAACCTTGAAATCAATGTAAATAATTCAGACAATTGTGTCCTAAGAATAGTTGTTGGTTTCATTGGGTTTTTTCCTAGTTTGGGTTTCCCACATTAACTCTGTCTATGTGTGTGCTATCTTCTTTTAGTTTCTTTTGAATGCTAATTTGGTAGTGATGATGAAATTTGAATGAATTAATGTATGAGATAAAATTTGAAAAAGACACTGATTCACCCCCCCCCCCTCTCAGTGTCCTAATTTCCAACACTACAATTGGTTTTTCAAGTATGACCTTTAAGAGTATTTCCAATGACTTGTCTTCTTATAGGTACAATAGGAAGTCTGAAATCATCCTACAATTGTTCTTCAAATGATGTATCAATGATGCCACCTACAATATCAACTTGGGTTTACCTTCTTTCTACTAGTTTTCCTAGAAAAACTTAGAAAGGGATGAAAATGGAAAAGTGTAGATTTCTCAACAGGATTGCAAAAAGGATTTGAGCATATATATTTTTCTTCAATTTTTTTGTTTTTTATGGTTTTTTGAATATTTAATTTGTTTATATTTTAGGAGATCTTTTTAGGTGCATGAGGGTATATCTCTCCCTAGTAGAGTCACAAAAAAATGTTGGTGAACTAATTTGTCATGTTTCAAATTATTTGTTTCCACAAACGCTCACGGGGCTAAGCCCCTCCTTGTGTATGGCTCCCATTATTGAATGTAAATCTTCCTAATTCTATATAACTCCTATGGGGTAGCCAAATAGGTCGAGAATCACATAGGAACACTTCATTGGACATGTGCCAAAGTGCTTGACGGGGCATAAGTGAGGAATTTGCATCGATGAGGAGTAAAGGAGATAATTTAAGAAAGAGGATTATTGTTATGAGTAGGCAATAGTAGATTTCAGACACAATATAAAAATTAGTTCAACATTCAATTGGAGGAAAGCAACAATGTAGGCCACTAGAAAGACCAACAAACCATAGACACATAGTTATTTAGGTTCATCAATCAAGGACACAAAGTTCCTTCTTGGTTATTCAAGATCACTATATTGTAGAAAATAAAGAATAGAGAAACATGTGAGAAAAGGAAATAGAATAAATGCAGCTCTTATTTCTTGTGTAATGGTGATAAAAAGCTCAACAACAATCCACAATTTCTACAGAAGAAAATTTTTAAGATCCTTTGGAATGGAGAAGCCATTCCAATTTATAACATTGCAAATTGACCTCTCATCTACCCCCACATGACCCTTCAAGTTCTCATTCCACTTGTGACTTTACATCTTCCTAGGAAGTGAGTAAAATAAGTTCCTTTTTATAAATCAAAGGGAATTTTACAATTCAACTTTAGAAATTCACTTAAGTGAATGAGACAAAATACCATGATTGTGTACAATGAAGAATTAGAAAGGGGAAAGAAGAGGAGAAGGGGAAAAGGATTGATGGATTTTTTTCTGATGAGGAGAATACTTATTTGAGGCATGGTGATCTCAATTCCCTCCTTCTATAAGATGTGTGGACACCTCGGTACCGAGTGTTTAGAAATATTGTTGAGAGACTACCTAACATGATCCTGAGATGACCACGGGAATCACTCACAATGATTCCTCCTTGATCCATAGTGAGAGTGAGGATCACTTTCTTTCTCTTTAGGCTTTCACAATTGGCCCTTGATCATGATAGACAACTCATAGTGCTCAAGTTTCTTGATGCTTCTCCTTTGGAGGATTGATCATGTTATCTGATGCTTGATTGAGTGTTTAAGAACATTGTTATGCCAATGTCATCAAATGAAGCTTGGATGGTTTCTCATTCTCACGTACAAGGTTCCCCAAGTGAAGATCACTTATCTAACTTTCTCAACACAATAGTATCTCTAGAATGAAATCAGATTCAGGGATGTTTGCATACCTCGTATAGGAAAGGGTGAGATCTTGATCCTTCACGTAGAATGGATTGAATGCTTAGATTCTTTGACTAGTTCAATCAGCTCACTTATCTCACTTAGATAACTAAGCTCACTCCAACCGGATCCTCTAGCTCGCCTAACTCACTTGACTCATCTCAACTAGCTCAACTAGCTCACTTGGCTCACCTTAATCATCTCACTTGGCTTAACCAACTCATCCATATCACCGAAGAGATGATGGTAAATTAAGATCTAATTATCTTGGATTTTAATGGATCCCTTAACACCTTTCAAATACTTTCTAGTTACACAATGCTTCTAACTTTCACCTGTTGTGCCCTGTTATGTTACGCCTTGCTCCTGGGCACAATTTTGACGAAAATGATGCTTCAGGATCCTTATGAAGGGTGGATTTCCTTATTTAAGCTGTAAGGAAACCTTACAACATGTGAGGATGGAAAAAATCAGTGAGATGAGTGAAAATGGAGCCAAGTGTAAATTTTTGCATCAAAACGGAGACTTTCTATTTTGGCATGTGGGAATAGGAGTTGTTATTTTGGGAAATTTTACCTTTTTGCTCAAATTTTATCTTATAACTCTCTTGGAACACTCAATTCACCTTCATTGATGATTTTTAACCCTTTTTGGCAATTTTCTATTTTTAGCATGTTACTTTCTGGACTTGCTTATTTTGGGAAAATTACCAATTTTGTCCTGTTTGTTGTTTTGCACTATTTCTAGATGAGTTGAGTGATCAGAGCTTGCAATTTGATGGAATTATTATTTTTATCATGTTAATAGGTATTTCATATGTTATTTTTAATAACTCATAAAAATGGTGTCGGTTTGCATTGGAAACATCATTTTTGAGTTCGGTTCTACATTGTAATTTTGTGCTCCAATTTTCATTATGTTTCACTTTGGAACTCTTGGAAATAAAAATAGATACAATTGTAATTATGGTGTGAATTTATGAATATTTTATGGCAGCCATTAATGAATTCTTGGAGTTACAAGTGATCATGGGAGAATAAAACTCGGTGCAATTCATTTTCCAGATGAAGAATTATGAGAAAAGCTTCATTTTTTGCAACCATGGATGGATCTAGAATGTGATGGGCAGCATGGCGGTTATAATATGAAGAATTTTCAGGTTTCATGGCATCCAAAATAGTATATGGTTAAAACCATGAGATGAAACAGAGCTTGACAGAAGTTATTTCATGTTTTCTGACTTACCTAGACATCAAATTTAATCACGGTGAAGTAGTAATAACTAGGGCACAAACTAGGGTTTGCAATGGATTAGGAGGGGGTTTTTTATGTCCCCTTTATAATTGGTATAATATGTGTGAAAAAAATTCCTCATCTTGGTGAGGACAAGTGGCATGTTGAGATTGGATGAGAGGGAGATGGAGAAAACCTTGTTTAAGCACTCAAGGGCTGAACTTCGGGCGCATGAGGAACCTTGAGAGGGGAACATTTATTTTATTTTTTTCCCTTGGGAATTGGGATAAGAGGAAAAAAAAATCCCTTACCATATGATGTCATGTGGTACAGTGTGGATGCAATATGGAGAAGGTGAGATACACTAGATAAGCCCTCCGGAGTGTTTGACTTGGTCATGTGGAGAACCTAGAGGAAGGGATGAGGAGGGGAAATTTTTTTCCCTTATTTCCCCTTAGTAATGGGGACAATAGGGACATAAAAAAATTCCTTAACCTATAAGTGACACGTGTCCCACACCAAAAATGACAAATTGCGAGAATTGTACCTACAAGAGAGACAACTTGACAAAGCAATTGTCGGAGCTCCAGGAGATCTTATCTAATGAAGTATTATATTATTTTAACTCCAAAATAATTATATGAAAATTTCATGGTTTTTAGGACCCAATTATTCCTACATAATCAAAATATATCCCCTTTTTCTTAGGGACGGTAGGGTGTGTTTACCAAAACTAAGCTTTAATGCAAATGCATTTAGTGTTGTGAAAGATTTTATGATTCCATAATGTAGAGAAATATTTAAGATTTATAATGAATATTTTTTTCTTTCCAATTCATTACAAAACTCCTGGAATCCTCTACATAATTTTCAGTGAACCGAGCTTGACCGCATGCTCCTTACCCCTTAAAAACTTGCTTTCACTACAATTATTCCCAAACCTCTAAAAATTCTCTAAATATTTCAAAATCAATTCCAACATGTTTTTTACTCTTAAACACCACCTCTAGATGAGTGTTGGATTTCATATCCTTCCCAAAGAGTGCACACTTTCCCTGAAATGGCCAAAATTATCTTTTTCAAGCCCATCAAAGAACTAGATGTTAGAAGAACTTTGTTGTATGATATGAATGACCTTGGTACCATGATTTAAGAAAATTCACAAGATTATACAGCATATTAATATTACCTTCAAGTTCATGGTGAGTGTGACACAATAGAAAATATGACCAGGAGAGAGTTTTAGGAAAAAAATTCAAATTTGGCTTAGTTGTTAGGTCAAAAAAGTAGAACTGAGATTTGCACATGACAAATAACTAGTTTTTTCTAACATGGGACCATCTCTCAAGATGTGGTACTTTACTTGAGATAGACCTCCATAGAAGGTCAGATTCCTCCACCTAAATTTAATGCTAAACTACTCCTAGAATGGAAAATGTAGCTAACTAATCCTAAGCTAACCATGCCAAAGGACTAGGGAGAGAGAGAAGGGTTAGAAATATACATGGAAGGAAATCCTAAACTAAAAGGTGGTGATATGACCAAAATAATGGTGAGAGATCTCCACAAGGGGAAGGAAGGTGAGAAAACATGGGAGAAGGGGTAGACAAGAGTGTCACAAACAAGAACCATGTATACGGAACTGTTAGGAAATAAAGGGATAAAATATGCGGAATAATCCCTCACAGAATCGCAACAGTAGAAACTAATATGCAGAAATTATTACAGATCTCAAATAAAATTGTAGAATAAAATAACGCAACACAAAGAGACAGTATTTAATGTGGTTCACCCAATTTGGGCTACGTCCACCAAGAATCACTTGCTCATATTTTATTACAAGCCACCGCTCTCTCAATACGATACCCAAATCCGTTTGGAGCTATGCTCAACAAACTCTCTGAATTCACAGCCAAATTCAAAGCACATCTGCAATGTTTTTCATTATATCCTACCATATGCATAAAACCATATAAGTAGGCAATTGCTTAAGCAGTTTTACAATACCGTGGGTATCAAAACCATGGGCCAAAACCAACCCAAAAACCTATGGGTCAAAAATCTCATCCATATGAGAAGAGCACATTTCCCGATATGTCGGGTGCATTTTTTGAGATAAAAAATTACACCCAAAAAGTGTACAGTACTCTTAGTGTACAGTCTTCAACACTTTCACACATGAAAACAGGCTCCACAACCTAACAATCTCTCACTTGGAGACTAGTTTTCCTCTGAGCAAGCTTCTCAACCCTTCACTAGTTTCTATGAAGACCAACCAAAGTTGAACATAGCTTCAGTTTTTCCCTTGTGACCACCTTGGTCATCATGTCTGCAAGATTCTGACTGGTATGAATCTTCTCCAACTACAACTTCTCTTCCTCCAAAGTTGTCCTGATGAAATGGTACCTTAACTGTATATGATTTGTCCTAGAGTGGAAAACAAATTTCTTAGCTAGGTGTATAGCACTCTGACTATCACTATGCAACTTTCCTTCCTCCTGCTTATGCCCCAACTCCTCAAGTAATTGTTGTAACCAAATAATTTCCTTGCTTGCCTCTGTGGCAACAACATACTCAACCTCTATGTGGTTGACAAAGCCACCAACTTCTGTAGTCGTGAAATCTAGCTTACTGTTGTTCCACCTACAGTGTAAACATAACCTGTTGTGCTCCTCCTATTATCTACATCTCTAGCCATATCTGAATCTACATAACCACACAAAGTGGTGTTTGATCCATTGTAGCACAAAATTGTCCCCATGGTCCCTCTCAAATACCGAAGGATCCACTTTATTGCCTACCAGTGATCTCTACCTGGATCACTCATAAATATACTCACCGCTCCCACTGCATGGGCAATATCAAGCCTAGTGCACACCATGGCATACATCAAACTACCAACCTGATGAGTAAGGTACCTTGGACATCTAGTTTCTCTCCTGCTCTGTCTTAGGACACTGTTCCTTTGATAACTTGAAGTATCCTGCCAAAGGAGTTCCAACCGATTTAGCATCCTGCATATTAAACCTCTCCAAGACCTTCTTAATGTACTCTTCCTGAGATAAATTCAGCTTCCGTTCCTTCTTATCCCGAGATATCCTCATACCAAGGATTTGTTTGGCTGTACCCAAATCCTTCATAGCAAATAATTCACTTAGCTGCTTCTTGAGTACTTTTATTTCCTGCATGTTTTTACCTGCAACCAACATGTCATCCACATACAGACATGGGATAATATAACTACCATCCTCAAATTTCTTTGTATACATTCAATGGTCAGAATGACATCTAATATAACCTTGCTCCATCATAAAGCTATCAAATTTCTTATACCATTGACGTGGAGCTTGTTTCAAGTCATACAAGCTCTTTTTCATTTTACACACCATTTCCTCTTTACCTTTGACCTCATAGCCCTCTAGTTGCTGCATATATAGTTCCTCCTCCAAATCACCATGGAGAAATGTAGTCTTTACATCAAGTTGTTCTAAGTGCAAGTCTTCTGCTGCAACTATTCCTAGAACAGTTCTAATAGAAGTCATTTTTACTACAGGAGAAAAAATATCATCAAAATCTATACCTTTTTTTTGTGCAAACCCCTTGACCACCAATCGGGCCTTGTATCTTTTCTTGCCTCCTTCTTCCTCTTTGACTCTAAACACCCACTTGTTCTGTAATGCTCTTTTCCTTTGGGTAGCTTCACCAAATCCCATGTCTAGTTCTCCATGAGAGCCTGATGCTCCTCATCCATGGCTTGCTCCCACTTCTTCCTGGCATCTACTTGCATTGCTTCATCAAAGCTCTCTGGCTCTCCACTATCAGTGAGTAATAAATAATAAAGAGAAGGAGAAAAATGTTCAGGTTCTCTTCTTACCCTAGAAGACCTCCTCAATATAGGAGTTTGGGGTTCCTGTTGAGGGGTTCTGAACTGATTCATGTGTCACTTTCCCATCCGGAAGATCCTCTACTGCTACATATTATTTCTTGGATTCTTCCCTATTTTCCTACAACTGCTGCTTATACATGACTTTCTCATTAAAGACCACATCCCTAGATCAAATTATTTTCTTGTCCTTAATACTCCAACATTTATATCCAAAGTCATCACCACCATAACCAATGAAAGTACATTTTTCTGATTTAGCCTCTAGCTTGGTCCTATCATCCTTGTCTATATGAACAAACACCTCACATCCAAAGACTTTAAGAAATGAATAATCAACTTTCTTACCATACCAAGCCTCCTCAAGTATGCCTCCATCCAAGGCACTTGAGGGTCCTCTGTTTATCAAGTACACAAGTTGTACTCACCACTTCTACCCAAAAAGAAAGAGGCAGTCCTGCATGTAACCTCGATGCTCCTATCACGTTCCATTATTGTTTTGTTCATCCTTTTCGATACCCCATTCTGCTATGGATTCCATTCTTAGAACAGTAATCATCAAATTCATTGTTGCAATACTCCCCTCATTATTAGACCCGAGACATTTTAGCCTAAGACTGTTTCATTCTCTACCAAGGCTTTCCATTTAACAAAAGTGTCAAATACATCGATTTATTTCTAATACAATAAAACCAAACTTTCCTTGTTACATCATCAATAAAAGTAACATAATAACTTGAACCCCTAAGAGATGATACCTGAGTTGGCCCCCACACATCAAAATGCACCAGCTCTAACTTACTCTCTTTCTTTGTAGGTCCAACCTTGAGAAACCTTACTCACTTCTGTTTCCCATATATGCAGTTCTCATAGAACTCCAAACCTGTCTTTGTATATCAGAGAAAATCATTCTTTATGATCTCCATGCCCTTATGGCTCATATGACCGAGCCTATAGTGCCACAATTTTGTATCTACTTCTGAAGCCACAAGATTACAAACATTAGTGCTATAAGTGGTTAAATACAAGGTTCCGGCCTTCTTACCTCTTGCCACCACAAGAGCATCCTTGGTAACCTTCCAAGAGTCCAGTAAATATCACAAGACAACCATCACTTCCCAACCGCCCGCTTGGTATCAAATTTCATCTTAATGTAGGCACATGTCTGACATCCTTCAATAGCCAAGTATTCCCATTCTACATCTTAACCTGAACATAACATTTTCCAACTATGTTGCAAGGCTCATCATCACCAAGAAAAACATGCCCAAAATCTCCTTGAACATAATCAACAAAATAATGCCTATGTGGAGAAGCATGGAAAGAAGCCCCGAATCTAAAACCCAAGATTTCAGTAATATTGTGCAAAGAAAGAATCAAAGCATCCTGACATACATTACCCGTTGCCACATTTTCCTCCTTGTTTTCTTCCTGTTGTTTCTTCTTATCCCGAAGCTCCCAACAGTCCTTTGCATGCCCAGACTTTCCACAATGCTAGCATACTATCTTTCTTTTGGATTTTGACCTTCTTGATCCTTTGATTTTCCACGGCTTCCTCTATTCTTTTGTCTCCCTCTAGTTTCCACTATCAAAGCATTCCCTGAAGTAGAAGATTCACCAGAGCTTTTTCTTTGCATTTCCTCACTTAGAATCACCCCTACAACATCCTCAAACTTCAACTTTGAGTTAGCTGGAACCGAGTTGCTTACCACCATTACCAAGCTATTCCAACTCTCAGGTAAAGAGCACAGAACTAATAAAGCCCTAACTTCTTCATCAAATTCTATTATAACCGAAGCTAGCATATTTACAACCGTATTAAAATCATTTAGATGATCTGCTACTGAACCATTCTTAGACATCTTCATATTAAACAACTTTTTCATTAAAAATATCTTATTAGAGGCAGAGGGTTTTTCATACAACTTCCCTAATGCATCCATCAGTTCTTTTGTATTATTTTACTTTGAAACATTAAATAATACCGAAGATGCAAGACATAGCCAGATTGTCCCAAGTGCCTTCCTATCTAGCAAATCTCATTATGCATCTGTCATGCTCGAGGGTTTGTTCACCTTCTTAGATAGTGGAGTGTAAAGATCCTTCTGATAAAGGTAATCTTCCATCTACATCTTCTAAAGACTGAAATTTTGCCTGTTGAATTTATCAACCCTAGATCTTCCATCATCTCGCCATAGCTCCCACTCAAGATAAAACTTTCCTGCGATTCAACACTTTAGAAAACCAAACCACGGATAAAATATGTGGAATAATCCCTCACTGAGAATCGCAACAGTAGAAACTAATATGCAGAAATTATTACAGATCTCAAATAAAATTGTAGAATAAAATAACGCAACACAAAAGAGAAAGTATTTAACGTGGTTCACACAATTTTGGCTATGTCCACCAAGAATCACTTGCTCATATTTTATTACAAGCCACCTCTCTCTCAATACAATACCCAGATCCGTTTGGAGCTATGCTCAACAAACTCTACAAAATTCACAGCCGAATTCAAAGCACATCTGCAATGTTTTTCATTATATCCTACCATATGCATAAAACCATATAAGTAGGCAACTGCTTAAGCAGTTTTACAATACTGTGGGTATCAAAACCATGGGCCAAAACCAGCCCAAAAACCTATGGGTCAAAAATCTTGCCCATATGAGAACAGAGCACGTTTCTCGATATGTCGGGTGCATTTTTTTCGAGGAAAAAATCATGCCCAAAAAGTGTACAAGACTCTTAGTGTACAATATTCAACACTTTCACACATGAAAAAGGCTCCACAACCTAACAGAACATTGCTTCACATTGGCAACACAAAAAAATGGAGTGCAAGTAGGTGATACACACAACATGCTAACATAAAATAAAGGTAAGGAAACGCAAATAAAACAAGCCAAGGAAGACAAATGTGCCATAAAAAAGATTCTATATTGCTCAAAGTATACACAATTCTATTTCAGTCATGTCAGAAGGTGAGATTTACATTGTAGATACCAAGTTATAGGTCCGAAACTTATGAGCATTTGGCCACTATTTTTGATATAGTTTCGTTAAAAAAAAGAGACATCCTTTTTTACATAAGTTCCAATTACATATATAGAAGAGGGATGAAGAGAGAGAAGATGGGAAGAAAGAAGAAAGAAGATCATATTTGGTTTTGTCATGATTAAAAGATATATTTCCTTCCTTGCAACACATCCTGTCAAGTGTGCTCCCCAAGTCTATTTTGCTTATAGAAGAAAGAAAATCCACATACTTCATTAAATTAAGTGGTTGAGTCATATGCAATCTGTTATAAGTAACTCAAACCATTTTTTCTCCTTTTTTCCTTTCAATTCACGCCAAAATCTTATTTTCATGATACCAAATTGGAGTGCTTAAGGAAATCTTTCGAATGAGAACAATTTTGTATGATTTAGATAAGGGAATCAAAAGATATCATCATTTGAATATTCACATGTCATAAAGCACATGAATTTGATACATGGAAGCCTCTTATTAGTTCAGGATCATCCTCTTCCAACATTTGTATTTATTTTCATTTATGTCATGTGTCTACCTCCCATTAGTTCACAATATGTAACAACCCCATTTTAAAACACCAGAACAAGGGAAATTTTTTTTTTTTTTGTATAACGTTCTCAGTATGAATTATAAAATTCAAACACGCGTTCAAGTTTTAATAATTGTTCTCTGCCCAAACAACACAGTTTGGATCATACAATTTCTTTTTAAAACGAATGTTCCCTGTTCACATATTTACAGTATGGAACACACATTCAATGCCATTCAATCTCATAACAGATTCTATATGCTGCTGTAAATGACTCGATGAACTGCCGATCTTCCATTTTCATGGCTCGGGTTTCAACGATCCTTCATTTCATGACTCGGCAACAACCGATCCTTCATGTACATGACTCGGCAACAACCGATCCTTCATGTTTGTTTATGCATAGTATATTTTATATACTTGTTCTCATAACCTTCCCCGGTTATCGAAGTGATCCATTTAAGAAGCCTATCTGAATATCTGTTACTGATATTCATCTGACATCCTGCATCTTAAATTAAGTGATAAGGACAACGCAACCAGCAATTGCGATACTTTGGCCAAAGATTTTCACATGCTTTGCATGATCATATTCCTGAATGTGATACACATCTACGGAATACGTCCTTCACTTCACTTCACCTGTTATCTAGAATGGTCTTTCCTGGTTCCCACCAGTCCTCATCGTTTAAGTTCCGTTTTAAACTTTCGATTCCAGCCAGTAATATGAGCGGGTATAGGAAGGCACTCAGTAATCGAAGATACGCAGACATACGGTGTCGTTACCCCACGACTCCGTGTGTCTGATTATCTTTAGTATTCCGGAGTCACTCCGTATACCAAATCATACCCTATCTCCACCCCAGCTAAGATCTACACTTTCAGCCTATGTATTCCCAATGTTTTAATTCGGGAGGGCATTGCTATATGTCAGCTGCAACATTGTGTCGTCATGAAGACCCCGTCTTCATGAAGACACCTTGCTGTAGCTGGCGTATGCCAATGTCCTGCAGAATTCCTCCCATCGAGAATTCACATCCTGCCCAAGTGACTTAGCTACGAGTTAATAGTTAAAGCAATTTTCAGCATCCACGCTGATCCCTTGATTCTCGTTTTCGTTGCAGTTGTATATAACTAAAAGGGACTAAACTGTCCATTAGTTCGTTATGTATCGTCTCCTTCGTATCGAAGGGCTACATTTCCTTACTTGGTTTATTTCTTAATCATTAGATTAAGCAGTCCGTACCGACGGACATAATAAGTTTAACCTATTAAACTTAACCAAGATGTTTCCAACTGCAACTTATTTCAGAATATTAACTTATTAGACGTCATTCAAACGAGGTCTAAACTTCAAGAAATGAACTCATTTGTTTCCCCTTAACGTTATATAGTTAAGGATCATTAGTTATGGATATATGTATCCTATAACCTTTATTCTGAATTTTATCAAACGGGATCATTAATGAGGTTCGAAAACGAAGTTCGAATACTCCCAATTTAAATTGATATTCCTTAGCTCCTAAGCTAATCCTGAATACCCTCTGATTATAAAATCATATTCTTCTTAATCCTTTTTAATGTCAATTCAAAATTCATCTTTATCCAAGTATGAATTAATTGCATTGTTCAACTTAAAGGTTGTATTTAAGTAAGAATAGATATCAGTTTCAATTCAGCATCCATCCAAGGACTATGAAACAATTCCTAATCAAGAATTAACATCTTATTCCCAATTTATATAACAATATCAAACTGATATAATTATTGAAAATATCACACTTGTAACTGTATTCAATATTTCAAGTCATAATTTGTACATTTGCCAATCCAACTGATTGGGTATAGTTTATACAAAGCATCCATACAACTCATGGACAGAAGAATATATTTTCTTCGTTCACAATCCCTCAAAGAGGAATAAAAGCATCAGTTACAATTTAATTTATATTTAATCAAGAGGCATCAGAAAACAGCCAAGTCTTCATTCTAATCAAATTCCATCTGCAAAATGAATTGCACGGATCAGTTCAATGAACTGAGCACATTAAGCACTTATCCTTAAAATAAGATGCTTCAACTAACTGTTTCAATAAAAGAACCCTGCTTTTATGAAACAACAACAAAACATCAATCTCGAAAAGCACAAAAGAGAGATCAGCATAACCACTAAACTATCAAAATATCATCACAACCAGCCAAGGAACTGCTGTCCCGTTTCCACATAATCATTGCAAGTATCAATTTACAAAATTTGTAAAGTTAGGAATTCAAGTAGCTTGCTGCCTATACAGCATACAGTTATCTTTTCCACGCCTTTCATTAATAACAAATGCAAAGGATGAAACTAACTGAATATAAATCCATTACTTCCCTTTCCGTTCATGAAGCACGTTAATTTTAAAGCATTCAAGTACAACAAGAAAGCGAACAGCAATGCATATAGTAGCTCCCATTCTAAGCACTATAAAATTCATCATTCACGAATTCCAGAATTCCAACTAAATGAAAGAGAAAGATCATTTTTCTAAAACATTCGTTCATATCTCTATTTCCTTCCACATGACTGTCCTAACAGTGGAATCCAAACGAAATTCAATTCGATATAACAGTTCAGAGTGAAACTTACAAAATCCACTCGTAATTCACTTTCTGGCAGCAAGAATAATTTCATTTATTTCCAGTTCATATGAATGCCAAACAGGTTAGTAAGACATTATATTTATCGTTGAGCAAGCCATATCAATATGTATACTAGGTATTTACTATACTAGAAGGTTCCATACTTCTTTCACTGTATAGTTAACCAAACAACCAGTTATACATCATGCAGTCAATAAACCACATAAATTCATAATCCTATGAACTTATCCCGTTCAAATAACATATTATTCATTGCTATTACCTACAGCAATTCCAAGATTAAGACACAATCACCAAAACAATTCGATCTTAAAGGACCGATCAGCATTAATAAACACAGCCAATCATCATACTTTCCTAGCAAGAAACATTATATTTCTCTATGAGTTCAGAAGGAAAAACTATTCCTTTTTCCAACTCTCACGAACATTCATATAAAATTTTAATGTCCATTCCTTTAAAATATAAGATACCATTTCTTCATAATCCGAAATAGCAAAGGGAGAGAGAAGTCTTATCCCTTTTAGGCAAGAAAAGAAATGAACAGCCAAAACATGTTGTCTTTTCTTTCCCCAAGGCCATTCGTATGCTTATAAAGAAAACAATGTTGTATTCATAATAATCAACACAACAGAGAGAGAGAAAGAAATTATTTCCTTTTCAAAAGAAGTTTCAGTATAGAACGACCTTAAACTTCTCATACATCCTGTACCACCATATCACGAAAGACCATATGACAAGAGCATTATCATAGTGGTGAAAACAACCATACAGTCTACCGAGTTCAGGATATAAAACTCTAAACAGTGAATACCCATTCCATGAAGCTCAAAAGAAATGATATTCCTTTTAATTCCGAACAGCATATAGCAAACAAAAAGATCTCATTTCCTTCAATGAAACTTCAGTACAGAAACAACGCCAAGCCGCTCACACATGCCTTCACCATTTTATCTCAAAAGTTCATGTGACAAAAGACAATCACACAACAATAAAACAATTCACACTGCCTGTACTGTTCCTATTAAACATCTTACGGAAAAGAATCCGTTTCAACTTCCATTCAACATCAACCACCAGCACGACAGGAGGGTAATTCATTTGAGAATTACAAAGACAGATAACTCAATAATCAAGACAGTTGTTCATATTATTTCCAAAGTGACTGAAAAAGTCAACGGAACCCAAATCATAACAAAATAACTCGACTGTATTTCCATTTCTATTTTTCATGCAAGGGCAGTTCCTAATACAACAGCAAGAAACGATTGCACAGAAGAAGAACAACGCACAAAGCCTGTTTCAATGCATACAACATGTACAGAGAAAGAAAATGTCTATTTCATTCCACAATACGGTCAGCAACCACGACAGTAATTCATATTCCAACTCGACTCAAGCAGCAACACATCAAGGCCGAGCAACCAGAAGCAATTAAGCTTATCATTTCCCAAAGAAGAAGCAAGAACCAACAAAATCCATTTCCAAAACAACTCAATAACAATCATGCAATCCCAACCCAAGAGCAGGGTTGTTTTAATGAAACATTTAATCAAAGCAAGGATTTTAAAGAGAGGGGCTTAACATGCCTGTATTCTCTCTTCCAAAATTCGAAGAAAACGTTGTTTGCCGCGTTTTTCTTCCACAACGGCAACACAATATTCCCAGCACTTTCTTCCTTCTTCTGGCTGATCAACGGCCTCAAAACTTCCAAGAAAATGCCAAATGCAAGAGCTGGTTCGACCGAACCAGGTCAGAGAAACCAAATGCAGAGCAACTTTACAAAAGCTCGAACCAACAAAAATGAAAATCAATTTTTCCTCATGCTGTTTCCAAGGCAAGCTGGCCGCGAGGACCCAAAAACAATTAATGCATTAAAGGCTTGCCTTTCTCCTTATTTTCCACGCCACCTCCACTTGGGTTGGCAAGTCTCCAATTTTCAAATTTTTTCCATGCAAATGAATTTAGCCATACTTCCAAATGGATACCTCTATTTCCTACCTGCCCCGCCAAAACTGGCGCCGTCCCCGAAGGGTCAGTTCATAAATGCCAATGAATGCCTCCTACCCATCCTTATCCTTTTCTTCCCAAGGGTCTGCGTACCCCTTTAGCTTAGGATTAGTTTTAGGTTACATAGTTCATTCGACCTAGGTCTTAGTTAGACCTTAGGTTTTAGAATTTAGATTTATTTTCCTTTCCTTTTTTTTTTTGTAATTTAAAAATCCACTTAGGATAGTAGTGTAGGATGTATGTTAGGCCTTAGGGTTAGTTTAGGTTTAATTCACACTAACCACTAACACTAACAACTTCCATCCAGCCCCTTACTAACACCCACGTTAACGCAGAGCAGGACGTTCCGTCCTTCAGATTTCATGCCAAGACCACCCGTGTCCAGGCGTTTCTCGCCCCACGAGGTCCCGACTGACAAGACAGGTTCAAGAATCGAACCCCTGTCGTTGGCATTTTCGTGCTAGCTATTCACACCTGTAATCAGGCGCTGCACGCTTATAATAATCCTAGTCCAGTTCAAGTGTGAATTAACATAGAAAACACAAGAGGACCTCAGTATACTTGAATCAATGGAATTGATTCAGGGTATGCTGTCAATCAGCACAAGAGCAAGCAATTATACGACAACCTGTCGTCACATCAGCAAACACACAAGTACAGTGTTCGCTGTCCCATGCAATAAATCACAGTATGCAAGAATCCAAATTAGCAACACATTCTCTTAAGATCAAAACATATCTTAACATGTTTGCTTTCATTCCAAAAGCTATAACAGTATGTAAAACATTCACCAAGTTAACATACAAAATCAGTGTTACACAATATTGGGCTCTACTTCCCTTTTCTTTCCTTTCCTTCATTTTATGGCCTTTATGAAGTATAGGCCAATAACATCTTGTCGGAGTTTCTCATAGTTGTCATACTTTCCCCGACCTTTTCGAGCCTCTCTGTGAAACATGGACCAATGAGGGAGCTCTATTATTCTTCTCAATTCACCTTTTCAATGCCCCTTGACTGACCATTAAGAAGTGTGAGCCAATGAGAAGGCTCCACGCACTTTGCATGTCGGTATTTTTATTTTCCCCTCTAACACTGCGACACACCATCTAATGGGATTATTCCACACCTCTTCCATTTGTTATACTTTTCCCTAGCTCTTTTGACAACCACGAAGCATTATCCAATAGAAAATTTCCGTGCCTTTCGGGTTGTCGGTATTTTCTTTGTTCCTAACTAACAACTGCAAAATGAGAGCCAATAGAAAAGCTCCATGCCTTCGCAGCAGTTGTCAAAACTTGTCCGACTTTCTTTAGCTTGTTGTATTTTTCAGACTTTAAAAATTAAGGGTAATGAAATGGCTCTAGGTAGCTTTTTGCATCGTAATTTCTAAGTCCAGGGGACTTAGAAACTTTTTGTTCTTGAATCGATGCCATGTAACTCTTTTGACTTCCTGTCTTGCTCGAACCCGATGAAAATATGAGTTTTTATTAACTCTAGGGACCTCGAATCTGGATGAGCCAATCACCTTAGGAATTATAGGAATGTTGACACGTATCCCGGCTCTAGTCATTGATCTACCGCCACTTGTCGGACTTTGATTTCGTTGTGGATCTTATTTGTTGTGCAGATTTTAAATGTCCCATGGGTTTAAGTTTAACCCCCTAAGTCTTTGACCAAGCTCCTTTGTTTCATGGGTTAATAGAACCCATGAAACACTAAGTTCTATGTAAACCCTTGGTAAACTGAAATAGTTTTCTACATTTTTGAAATACAATAGCCAAAGCATTTGGGAAAGAGCATTTGACGACCATTTAACCATCCCACACTCTTAAAAATGGATAAGTCCATTTTAAACCGTGTTAAATCCAAAAATAACTCGGGGAAATTTTGTGATAACAATTTGGAAACCTCTCGGGGTAATATGCCTATTAGATTATATCAAGTATCCTTTTTGCAATCCATTGGGCATGGAGTTGAGTCCAAAACCTTTTAAAAATTGATATGTTCCTTTGAAAAACTATCTCTTGGATCCTCGTGGACCTAGTACTAAACTTAAATTGTTTGATATTGATTTGTGGAGCTCGAATGTGACTTAGAAGCTTCTCCAACTATCTAAATTTTTTTACCAAGGATGGGAAGGAACTAACTGTAATTGATCTCTAGGGGATGAAAATGCACTTTTGAGAGCTTCCCAAAATCTAATTTGACCAAGGAAGACTACTTGAACTGAAATGAACTATGTAATAACAACATAGCATGAAAAATCTATGTTCAAAAATGAAAAATCATACATGTCCAAGTGGAACCATGCAAAGTGTGCACAATGCACTTCTTTTTCTAAAAACAAACCTATCTACCCTAATCTAACCAGATAGAAAAGGAGCTAAACAAAACCTGCAATAGGTAGGGAGAAATAGCCTTTCTTACAAATTGAGACCATGTATTTGATTTTGTAATGAACATGGTCTTTAATAAGAGTGAAAAAACATTTGGAACATGGTCTTCCACCCTTCTTATCAAGGTATCAACAAAAAATAAATAGAATACCTCCTTTAGTTGTTATGCATTTGTTTGGAGGTGTTGTTGTTGACCCTTGATGCATTGTAGCTCATCCTCATGCTTTGAAGTAAACATGAACGGTGAAAACTCTTCTTTTGGCTGTAGATTATCCAAATATTTAATTGGGAAAGGTATGATCCTCTTGGTTTTCCCATCTTATTTGAAATTAGCTCCAAGGCTGGAGTTAGTAGAGACACTTTCCTCTTCATGGTGTGTTTCTACAAGCTTATTTAGATTGGATATTGTTTCTTCTACAAAAATCTATTTCAACCTTTGTGTTCTCATGCTCTGCTTCCTCAAACAAGAAGCTAGAGAGCTCAAACTCATCCTCCTTGAAATCTTGAGGCCCTTCCTGGTTCATTGCAGTGACTAATGATGTTCTTGGTGGATCACTACAATCTTCCAAAAGTGCAACAAGTTCTAAACATGCAGAGAAATGGGGAATATTGTATTCCGTTAAAAGACCTTTCTCACTTTGTGAACTTTCTTCCTCAAGGCCTTGGGTGCCAATAGTGTTTAAAACACTTTATCTTCCTCCCCATCTCCAATCTGATTTTCCTCTACATCTTCCTGATTCGTCTTGACATTCAAAGACCTATTTTTGCACATTTTGAACCCTCTCATCTTCCCAATCTGAATCAGACCAATCTTCAACAAATATGGAATTATCTTCTTTGGTAGAATTGGTTAGAGAAGAGGCATAATCAAGGGGATGGTGATTTGTTGCATACTTGGGAAGAAGTTTTTATGCTCAAAAGACATGATTTGATCAATTAGAGGAGCCAAATGATCCTCCAAAACATGCTCCCTACTCTACTGATTTGCTTTCTCTAAAATAAATGCATGATTTTACATAAAACCTTGTTGTTTGGAGTATTGTATGGGTTGATCCTCTCCAAAATCATAGCAGGCATCCCTTTCTACCAACCTTGTAGGATAACTTGGTTTAGTAAGTGTTGGGTAGAAGGTAGGGACAACATATGAAATACCACAACTCCTGGGAACATTAGTACATAGTTTAGGGAAGTTGGGTAATACCTGGGTGGAGATGGGAGGAAAATTTGTAAAGTTTTTGAATGCTTTGGGCATGATAAACTTGTGGAGCATCCAATGAAATTAAATGAAGAAAATGATCTTCCTACTTTTGAAAAGGAACAATAGATTTTTCTTTGTATGTAAGGGGAGGGAATAATTTGAGATGGTAAGGGAAGAATTACAGCAACAAGGATGGGTTTTCTTTTTCCAACCTGAATAAGCATCTTCTCAACTTGTGATGTAATGTCAAAAGCTTGAGGAAGATTGTTGCCTCCTAGGGATTGAATTAATACAGCTAGATCAACATCAAATGACCTCAAATAATATAAGAATGCCATACCTTATGGGGGTCTAAATTCTTGAGGAATTCTATGAAAAGCCCTTATAAATCTGATGTTCAAATCAGATATGAACTCCATTAGAGCCCATTGTATTTTTATGAGATGTTCCATAAGGAAAATAACACCTACATCTTCCTTGAATCATTTGTGTATTTGTTGTCCCAGCTGATTCTGTCTGGAAATGAATTGTGGAGCCAAAATGTTGCACTAATCTTTACTTTTCCTATAAATGATGAAACCATAAGTCTGAGGAAAATTTTATCTTTTGTGATGTTGTGAATGGCACAAGTGATTTTTTATATCTTGAATGTGATCAATATGATATTGATCTCCGTTTCCAAGGAATGAAGGCAAGTTTTTCAGGGCTATTTCTAGGATAACATCCCACCGCTGCAAATGAAGGGGAATAGAACTGAAATGTGAGAATGGAAAATCTCTTTGGAGATCCATGAGAAGATTGGGGCATGGAAATGAATGGGTAAATGGAAGGAAAGGCTTGAAACCTAAGAAAATTGGTTTTTTGAATCAATGGAGTCGTCATATATGCTTTAAATTTCCTCCTAAGGCCGAGATCTCACCAAGAGCGCATCAAACTTGGTGAAATGAAATTTACACACAAGGGGTGTAATGGAACACCCTAAAAAGGACTTGGATGCACACTCCGTGAAATATAAATCTTTCAATACTTTTCCCACCGGGCATGCCAAAATGTTAGGTTAAAAAAATAGTACTCGAGATTTGCACATAACAGATCCCTATTTTTTTCTAACATGGGATCATCTCTCAAGTTGTGGGAATTTTTACTTGAGATGGACCTCGGAGAAAGTTGGCTTCCTCTACCTAAATATAATTCTAAACTACTCCTAGAAGGTAAAATGTAGCTAACTAATCCTAAACTAACCATGGCAAGGGACCAGGGAGAGAGAGAAGGGTTAGAAAGATGCATGGAAGGGAAATCTAAAACTAAAAGATGGTGATAGCACTAAAATAAGGGTGAGAGATCTCAACAAAGGGAAGGAAGGTGAGAAAACATGGGAGAAAGGGCAGACATAAGAGTGCCATAGACAAGAACCATGTAGACTGAACCTTGCTTCACATTGACAACATAGAAAAATGGAGTTGTAAGTAGGAGATACACACAACATGCCAAAATAGAATAGAAAGGAAAGAAATGAAAATAAAATGAACCAGGGTAGATAAATGTACAACAAAATAGATTCTATATTTCTCTAAGTATTCACAATTCTATTTCAGTCATGACATAAGGCGATATTACATTACAGAGACCAAGCTAGAGGTCTGAAACTTGTGAGCAGACAGCCACTATTTTTGACATAATGTCATTACAACAAAGATTCATCCTTTTTTACATAAGTTCCAGTTACATATATAGAAGAGGGAAGAAGAGAGAGAATACGTGAAGAGAGAAGAAAGAAGATAAGATTTGATTTTTTCATGATTAAAATATCTATGTCCTTCCTTGCAACACGGTTTGTCAAGTGTGTTCCCTAAGTCAATTTTTCTTGTAGAAGAAGGAAAGTCCCCATACTTCATTAAATTAAGTGGTTGAGCCATCTGTAACTATTCATAATTATCTCAAACTATTTTTCTCCTTTTTTCCTTTCAATTCATGCCAAAATCTTATTCTCATGATGCCAAATTGGAGTGCTTAAGGAAAGCTTTCAAATGAGACCAATTTTGTTTGATTTTGAGTAGGGAATCAAAAGATATCATCATTTGAATATTTGCATGCCGGGAAGCATAGAAATTTGACACATGGAAGCATTTATTTTCACTTCTTTCATGTTTCTACCTCTCGTTGGTTCTCAATATCGGGCTCTGCTTCCCTTTTCTTTCATTGCCTTCATTCTATGGTCTTTATGAAGTCAAACCAATAAGATCTCGCCACATTTTTACATTTATCGATTTTCCCCAAGCCTTGTCGGTCTCTTGTAAAACGTGGACCAATGAGGAGCTCCACGGTTCTTTGTAATTCACCTTTTCAATTCCCCTTGACTGACCATTGTGAAGTGTGAGCCAATGAGAATGCTCCATGCACTAACCATTGTGAAGTGTGAGCCAATGAGAAGCATTATCTAATAGAAAAGCTCCACTCCTTTTAGGTTGTCAATATTTTCTTTGTTCTTGACTAACAACTATGAAGTGAGAGCCAATAGAAAAGCTCCATGCCTTCGCAATGTCAGAACATGTCGGACACTCCGCCTTAGCCCATCACATTTTTCAGACTTTGAAAAGGAGGGCTAATGAAATGTCTCCACGTAGCTCTTCGCATTAAGTCTCGGGGGCTTATAAATTTTTTGGTTCTTGAATCACTACCGCATAACTCTTTGTGACTTCATTGACTTGCCCGAACTTGACGAAATATGAGTTATGATTAACTCTAGGGACTTGGAGTCCAGATGATTCAATCGCCTTAGGAATTTTTGGAATGCTAACACGTAGCCTACCTCCAATCATTGATTATTTTCCACTTGTCATTTGAATCCACTATGGATCTTCTTTTTTGTGTGGCTTTTTAATGTCCCGCAGGTTTAAATTAAACCCACCTAAGTATTTGACTAAGCTCCTTTATTTCGTGGGTTAGGAGAACTCGTAGAATACTAAGTTCTATGCAAACCCATTGTAAACTAAAATAGTCTTCTACATTTTTTGAAATCCAATGGCCGAAGCATTTAGGAAAGATAATTTGATGTCCATTTAACCATCCCAAGATCTTAAAAATGGCTAAGTCCATTTTTAACTTTGTTAAAGCCAAAAATAACCTAGGGGATTTTTGGATAACAATGTCATGCTTGAAAGTATGATTTTTTTATGATACACATTTACATGACAACACACTTGTAGTATTTCTTCTAGATAGTATAATGCCAACATTTTGTCCTAACATTGTGCCTATAGTGTTACTCCTAAAAAAAAATATGTTGACTGGCTATCAAAGCCTGTTGCGCGGCACTAGCCACTACCATGTGTGTTATTTTTATTTGATGCACCTCCTAAGTTGATACTAGTATGTATCTTCCTATATCTCCATCCTAACATGGTGATCCCTAATTTCCTTCTCCTTCTCCATCACTATGATGATCCTCTATATGAAATTCTAATCTTGAGTTCCAAGTGTAAGGGCTAAGGGTCCGGGGTGGTCTAGATGCACACCAATGTTTTCCAACTCCTCGCTAGACTCACTTTCACCAAATTCCAAGAGGGTTCTTCTATTGTGCTTTCCCAATATCATAGGGACATAGTTCTATATCCCTCACTTCTTATAGGGTTCCCAACACTACCGCTCAACCCTATTCCTCTCTGTCTGAGTGCCACTTTAATCAACCTTTCTCACACATCACTATATTTATGTAGTCTTTCTTCTCTATCTAGTAGTCCCTTCTAGAAAAACAACATCCTTCTTGACCCCTTTCATTGTCCTTATGCATGGTGGGGTTTTAGCCATCCACCGGTAAGTTCTCAAGTCCAAGTTCAACCATACAGATCTTGATATCAATTGGAAGTGTGAGTAAGTACGATCCTCTGGGATCACAAAGAAACTTGAACTCATCTTCCTTCGACAATGAACACGTCAAGTTCGTGTATTCTAAAGTGTAATTATTCAACATGTCTTTTCACCAATGTTATATTGTGTGTGTCCATTGTGTATCCAAGTCATCCAACGCTTGATACCTACTTCGACTCCAGATCTTCTTTCATCTGATCCTATTTCCTTTGTTTTACACATACGCTACTAACCGCTCATATAATTCACATGGAAAGAAGCTAAAGAATGTCTCATAAATCTCATCATACTGATTGTATTCGACCCATTTACGGATCAAAAATAACACCAAAGTATCTTTGCACAACCTGGCATTCACCTTAGTGTATCTAATGTTCAATGATCTCAAGGATAGCTAAAATTCCATATGCACACCACATCTTAAGAGTCGAAGGAAAAGAAGGTCCCCGTAATAAAACCAAAATGTCATGTTAAAGTCTAGTTTCAACACAATATTTTTGGATGCGCTGACATGTCACTATGGAAAAGCCTAAGTGCTCACCCGAAGCATGCGTAACTCTATCAAGCCCCTCCTTGTGTCGACTTTCGATATGTGTGTCATGCATTCATGGCAAACATAACATGCCAATATACCACATAAAGAACATGAACTCCTAAAACATATTATAGAGACAATTTATCATCAACCAAAGAGTTGTGTTTTCATTATAATCATGTTGCATTATAATAATCAAAGACATTTTCCTCGAGATATGTTTTTGACTATCTCCGTTACAAACTCATGCACAAGGCAAGACTTATATATAGTCGACATCTATTCGAACTCAATATATGCTTATACATGGACCAACTTCTTACACATTATCTACATGTACATATAGGGTGGAAACTTGTCTTTTACCAATTACAAGTTTAATATAAACTTAGACTACTCCTATACATATCCTACTTGCTTTCACAACTTGCACTTCCTATAGATAGATGCCTAGCATATGGCTCTCCAAAAATGACTTGATTTATCTCTCTGGAAGCTTCATATTTATCATGTGCGCTATAATAGATTTTGTTGCATGTTTTATAGACATGTTTTCCTCCTTCATGCATGTTTTATGTCTATTTTTAGCTTTGCCTTAACAAATCATATCAACCCTTGTTTTTTCCTATTTTTAGTCTGCCTTGGAAATCGACTAACATTGATTCTCGATGTTCCCTGTCCATAAGCCTTCACGTGTGCTTCTTCACATTCCCATGCGTACCTTCTTGCACTTATTTCAACCTTTGTAAATACCTTGTTCTTGCATCTGTGTGCATCCTTCAAACTTTGTGCATGTCTTATGTTGGAGCTCAATCCAGTTCCTTGGATTAAGATGGTCTTTTTCATAAAATCTTTGTTCCTTTAATTGTTTTTGTGTGCTTCATATTGTTCCTTGTGCTTTAAAGATCAATCTGAGTCAAAAATAAGCATCTTTTTTTGATAAATTTTGTGCCTTGGCCAAAGAAAAGATAAGATTCAGCAAAAATGTCTAGGGATTGGTTTAATGGTATGGTTTATCAAAGTATAAAAGCTTTGAGCTCACTAGTGATCGAGATATGACTATATCTTGCAAAAAGAGCTTGCACTAAGCACTGAAATATCCATTTGCTCCTAAAAGTTGAGGCTATGAAGGTCTAAAAGCATAAAAAGCGGCCACGAAGTATAAATCTTAAGGACTCGTTGAAAACCTCGGTTAATATGGACTTAGCCATTTTTAAGGGATTTCTACTTCTCAAAAGCTCTTATCAATGGCATTCAAAACCCAAGGGAGACTAAGTTTAAAAGCATTCGTGGGTTACTTTTAAAAGGATGATAGACATGCATTTGGCCATCAATTTTAATGCCAAAATTAGCAAGGACACGTGGTAGAATCTCAAGGGCGAAAGGAGGGGTCATGTAGTAGGATTTTGTCTCTCCTCGAATCATTTTGGCTCGTAGACCTCAATTCCCTGGATTAAATTGTGTTGGATGATTCTATCAAGTTTGGGCTTGGGTCATCAAATGTCAAAGGACACGTGATGAGATAGAATATGACAGATGGTGCAAGATCAATGACCACAAGTGGACATGTGTCACCATTCTAAATAAATTCAAAGCAGATGCATTTCATTGAATAAATCAAGTTCAGTAAGGCTTCGGGTCCAGTAGGTCAAGGGTGGTCAAAGAAAGGATACATGGAAACATTTTTATGAAGCCAAAAAGTTTATAATTCCTCCAAATTTTGAATTTGTGATGCAAAGGTAAAATCTAACAAGAATGACAACCCGAAGCTACGTGGAGAATTTTCATTGGCTCGCCTTTCATGATCTAAAAATGTGATGGATCAAGGCGGGTCTTAAAATTCTAACACTGCGAAGAACGTGGAGTTATCATATTGGTTCACACTTCGCAGTTGTCATTCAAGAGCTTCAAAATGTCTAACATCGCAAAAGGTGTGGGGCTTCCTTATTAGTCAATGTTTCACAATGGGCTAGAGGAAGATAAAATAAAGACTGACATTGTGAAGTGCGTGGAACTTTTTCATTGGATTCCACTTGGCAATTTTCATATGAGACTATCAAAGATTCGAGACAATCGAGGAGCACGAATCTTTTGTATTGGCTCACATTTATGATTGTCATTCAAGGCTAAGGAAAAAGGTGAAATGCAAAGTAAGCATAGAGATTTCCTTTTAGCGTGTACTTCATCGTCATCACCAAAGAGAGGACAATTTGATATTTTCTAAGAATGTGGAAATATTCTATTAGCTCACATTTTTAAAGGAGCATATAAGAGCTAAAGGACAGTCTGACATCGCGATGAAGCGTGGTGTGATCTTATTGCTCTGTATTTCTTAATACGACAAACCTTCATAAAGCCAAAGGCAAAGTAAAGAAAAGAAAGGAAGAAAAGGCCTAATACCCGAGCCAATCAAATACCGACACATGGTAAAAGGAAAATTAATGCACACGTTGGCAAAGGCCATCACCAAGCCAATCAAAGGTTGTCACGTGTCAATCTCTTATTCATCCTGACACGTAAAACTTCAAATGCTCATATCTTTCAATTCCATGCTCCAAATATCACAAAATTTATATTGATGGAAAGGTATCCTCGAGCCCTTCATTTTGGCATCATCAAAATCATATTTTGATGATTAATGTGTAGATACAAATAGCTCAACCACTCAAAATTTGATCCCATTTAGCTTATTTCCTTCTTTTCCAAGAAAGGAGGTGTTGGGGACAAGTTTAACCCATGATGTTTTTCAGATTTTAATACATGATTGACAGTGGTTGAAGTTTTAAAATCCATGTTGTAGGGAAAACAAAGATCTTCATTAATGACAAGATCAAATCTGATCTCTTCCCTCTCTTTTCTCTCTTTCTCTCTCTCATTCTGCTATATATTGTAATAGTCTGTCATCTTGTGCAAAGAAGGTAGATTGGGGTAGTTGTAGAATTTTTATTAAATTTTTAGGTTCCAGTTTCTAGTTTCTTGAAAAACATTTGTATGTGTCGAGTTCTGTAAGGAAGAGATAAGGTGGTTGCATTGTACAACCATTAGCAGGTTTTGAAGGCATTTGTTTATGTCCCCTTGCCAAAACTTACATGAATAAGATTATGACTATTTTGATTAAGCTATATACTTTCCCTTTTCTCTTGTTTTGAATGAATGAATGAGGTGATATAGTTTTGTTACTATCTTGCATTAGATTTACTTTATTAAGTATGCAAGGGTCTTTCTTAGTTGTTGTATTCTTCTGGTTACTATGAGCATTGTAGAATAGGGTATATTTTGCATTGGTTCAGCTTAGTTGTAAAATCCTAAAGGCAACATCACTTTTGAATAGCTTTTGTAATCCCTTAAGGGTCTTTTGGGTGTATAAGATAAATATAGCAAGTGCTTTATCTCAGCTCTAACTCCATGATTTTTGGTTGGGATTGTGAAGACTGTAGATGGCATTTGTGTAAATTGAGTATTGAAATGAATGAAAATGTTATTTCACTGACTGTGTTAAATTAATCATTCTTATCCATAATTGTAGTCAAGGATGGATTCTTTCCATGGGAACACTATTATACCAAGGTCATAAAATAAACTGCCCTCCCCTCCAAATCTCAATTAAAAACAACCAAGTTATCTATAAACCTATTAAGCATATCATACCTGCAAACCAAACATATTTTTATTTTGCAAAGTTGAGATTTAAATTTTTCCATTACCAAGTAAGCTTTGTTAAGAATCCCACCAATTTTGTGATCCAATATCATTTAAAGTAGCCTTGGCCAAACAATGTTATGCAAATGCAATATCTGAAGTTGTTTATTATCTACCTTTGGATATGTGTTTAATTGTCAAGTGATAAATATTTTGAGAGAATTATTGTATATGTGGCTACACTTGCTTAAAATTTATTTACACCAACCATAAAGGAAACCAAGCCTTGAAATCTTTTCCTTTATTCATATCCCCCAACTAGGTCCTCTCACCTTGGTTCAGGAAGAGCCAAAAGTAGTAGGGTAAAGCCATCCCCTTTATGAAGGTGCCTCCTAATCACATCCTTGATTTGAGTCATTGAGTTGAGTTTTGAACGAATCCCCAACTATCAACGAAAAGAACATTTCATTGTTCATAACTCTCTCAAAGCCAACCCACTCAAGCTAGTTGTTCATCTCCTGGGGTGCTATTTTGGGATCCAACATCTTATGCTTAGACATTTTCTTGACCCAAAATTGTCCCACGTTGGGTGCCAAAAAAATTAGCGAAATATTTTTTCAAGAACAAAATATGGGGTTTTCCACCAACGCTTTAGGACTAAGTCCCTCCTCTTGGGAATGGGGAGGCTCCCATTTATTGAAAACTATAAATATTGTACACTAATGTTATTTTTAGGTGGTCAAAGACCGGGGATCACACAAGAACACTCCACTAAACCTATGGCAACAATGTATGGAGGAAAATAGTGTGAGGTAAGAGTAAGAGAAGGAAATGGGGAAAGAGTTTTGGGTAATAAATATAAATTTTGAGTTTATTAACCACAAAACAAAAAATATTTCCAAATTCAACGAGAAGACACCAATATGCAAAGTAAGACAAAAAGCACAATTAACACAAGTTTAATTGCATCATATTCATCAAAAGATTCTTTCTTTCCTTGGTTGTGCAAGATTACAAAGCTCTATTAGAGTAGGAGTTGAGAAAGAGAGGAATACATTAAGCAAGAAATAGAGGAAATACAACTTGCTATAGGAGGAGAAAAAATGTATCCTTTGTAATGGAAAGAGTATTACAATTTATATTTGAAATAACGTCTCTTCACGTTCCCAAGTGACCTTTCAACTTAAAAGTGCATTCTCAATTAATAAATAGGAAGTTTAAGCAACTTAAGTCACTTTTACAAAAGTTGTTCCTCAATAGAGAAATATAATGTTAGAGAGAGAGGATAAGATAGAGAAAGTTGGCTCAAATGTAGACAATCAAGGACTAAGTTCCACTCTTCCCTCATTATGGAGATGAATGTTGTAATTGAATAGAATATTCCTCGGTTGCTTCTCTGATCAAGGCATGTCTTGTCGTAGACCTAGAAAAATTATGTTCCACACCTTATCCTGATTGATCATCTTTGGTCATGCTTGGAAAATTTTGTTTCAACTCTTCATCTTTGTACACAAATGTAGGTCACACAAATCAACTCCTTGTCATAAAAATAGTTTCTTGTCTCTTACATGAGTGAACACTCCTTTTGCAACCATCATGAAGAAGGAAATCACACCACGCATACCCTAGACTCGGTAACCATGAGCTCTCTTAGATTTGATGATGTCAAAGATTCTTGAGAATCCTTGGCAGAAACATGACAATCCTGAAATGGAAACACTTCCTCTTTTTGAGATGAAACCAAAAACATAAATGAATGGAAAATTTCCTCCTAAAGGATATGATCACTTCCCTACATGCCTCTTAAGTGGAAAAAGGTGAGGAGATAAAGAAAACATTACAACCACGATTCCTATGAAAAACATTCAATTGATTCAATTGGATGTTTCATGATCAACAATCCTCCTATGTGCATTGACTCAGGTTATCAAATGAGTTTTCCTTCGTCCATCCTCTGCTTCAAATCATCGAAATCCATATACTCCATGTTGATGTCTCCAATGTTTGGGTACTTAGATATTAGAACTGAAATGGGCTCGTATCTGGAGTAGTGGAACTTCATTGTGCATTTTTATGGTTTCATTAACCTTAGAATGTTGTTGGAATGCAATGGTGAAAGTGAAATTTAGTTACGAGGCAATTTCAAAAATCCAAAAATTGAATGAATTTTAATTCTACGGATAGGTGAATTTGTATTATGGAAAAAATGAGAGGAAATAAAATCCAAATTGGACACGACTCAATTCGTTGGAAATATATTCCCAAGACAATGATATTTTCTTTGCTTTGGTAAGATTCCTTCGTCAAAATCAATGGGAAATCAGAAAACAAGTTCTGGTTTAGGGAAAAGCTTGTAAGATGACATTAATGGAGAAGGGTAAATTTTCAAAACTTCATTCTAGTAGAAATTCTTGTCCAAATGGAGTGGTTTTGATTCGTTAGTAAGGTATTGGGTAGGAAAATAGATGCTCTAAATTTGGTGAAGTTCTCTCACAAGGTTTGAGAGAAAAATTCAAATCAAATTTTTGTGTATGGGATTTATGAGTGGTTTTGAAGATTATTGTCACCCTCAAAATTCCCCTCATTTTTCAAGTCAAGTTTCGAAAAATTGAGTTAGTGCTGTTATCCCAATTTTCCCCCCAGAAAAATTTATCAAACACAACCCCGCACAGAAGAAAATTGGAAGGGGCGGTTCAGTCATGCGAGCCCACATTCCAAATCCAACAATGAAGGGGCAAGGTCAGCGAAGGAGGCCAATGGTGTCAAAGGAGATCAAAGCACATAGGAGAAGATTGAAGAAAGGGCTCGAAGTTTTCGAACTTCACATACAAGTTGACTCAGGGAAAAGAAACGGACCCACTGAGAAGGTGCCACATGCCTCATCGGCGCAAATTCAAAAGGCACGGCCCAAAGATAGACCCCAAATGAGCGCCGGCCCTCCACATGGTCAGAGCCTCAAAAAATTAAATCGGTTGTTAAAAATTCTAAGGCCAGCAGACGGCACCACGTGTCTCATCGGTGCACCTTCAAGGGTCAAAGCCAAAGGTGGTTCCCCAAACAAGCGCCAACTCTCCACGTGTCTAGGGTCCCACAGAAGTCAAAAGGGGTAAAACTGGTCATTGAATTGGCTAAGGAAAGGAGAACTAGTGGAAAGCCCCATGTGTCCCTTCGGCGCTCTTTCAGGGGGCAAATCCAAAAGAGGTCCCAAACGTGCGCCAGCTCTCCACATGTCCAATCGACGCACCTCCGAAGGTCAAGTCCAAACAGAGTCTCCAAATGAGCGGGAAGCCTCCACGTGTCCCTGAGTCGACATAAAGCCTTCGCCAAATAGAGGGACTTAGTCAAAACACAAAAATACAAAACATGCCCGCAAAGGGACACGTGGCCATGTTTCAAGTCAAAAGTGGAGAGGCGGGTTATCCAGGACACATTAGGAATTTTACCTTTGTTTTGAAAAGGGCGTAAAGTTATAAAGTGACCCGTGGCCCCGCTCATGCCAAAGGATAAAGTCAAATGTTGAGTCCGCATCGAAATTCAAAGTGGGAAGGCGGGTCGTCGAACTTTGGAATTTTAGCTTTTGTTTTGAAAAGTGTAAAAGTATAAAAGTGAAGCCATGTGTTGATGCTCTGGTCGTTGAAAAGTCAAAAGTGGAGAGGCGGGTTATTGGGACACTTTAGGAATTTTACCTTTGTTTCCAAAAGGGCGTAAAGTTATAAAGTGACCCTGACCCCGCTCATGCCAAGGGATAAAGTCAAATGTTGAGCCCGCATCAAAAGTCAAAGCGTGAAGGCGGGCCATTGGAGCAATTTGGGAATTTTGGTTTTATTTCCAAAAAGAGAGTTAAAAGTTATAAAATGATCCACGACTCCATTGGGGTCTTGAGCCCACGTTGAAAAGTCAAAGTGGGGAGGTGGGTCGGCGGAGCACTTTGAGTTTTTGAGCTTTTGTTGAAAAGAGTTAAAATTGTAAAAGTGAGTCGCGACTCCATCCCCACTCAAGTAAAGCCACGTGTCAGGCCTATATTAGAAGCAGATGGGCGGACCAAAATGTAAAAAATGCAGAATCTCTACAAAATCATAAAATGCAAAAGGCGCCCAGGCCCGCTTTAGCAAATCTCTTCCACATGGACAGCTCAAATTCAAAGTCAGAAGTGCGATTTAACGGTTGTGATATGATGCATCTGGTTTTGCCACCAGGCATGGAAATGGCCGAGGCATTAGAGAAGTTTAGACGTCAATTTCTTGAATCAGTTTCATCATTTTTGTAACCGAATGTAACCATTTTTGGAAGCTATTTAGCGGGTTCTCTACGCCATTGTTGGGGTTGGATCCTGGTACTCTATAGATGTAATAGATTGAAAGTAATCAATACATAATTTTTCCCTTTCTTCCTTTGTTATTCCTTCTTTCCTTGTCTGAAATTTGTGAATCATTAATATTTTATGATAAGAAACTTTGTGTTCTTGTTTATATGATTTATGGAACTTTGCGTTTGTGGAATTATATCTGTTATGAAAGTGAATGATTTTATTTTGCATCTCCTTGGCTCAATACGTATAAGGTTATACTTTGTTATCTATATTTCCTGAAAGTATTGTTATGTTCTTCCTCTCTCATCTCCTTAGTTCTTCTATTCTTTTGTATTGATGATCTTTTGGGCATGAAATGTTTCAAAGTATCAGGAATCCACACTTTGAAAGTTGTACATTTGTATATAAGCTTTGTTGCTTGCTTTCAATAAGGGAACCTCTCCCATTAAAGAGGAGGGACTTATCCCCTGACTGTGGTTTGTTAAAGTGTCATTTTAAAACCCAATAAAGATAAAATTGGTTTTACGCAAATAAGGAAATTATTCATCTTAGATCATGCTTAATGTCTTAAACGGAGAGGTTTTGGTGTAGGAAACTTGAGGGAAAACTTTGGGGAGCTTCTTAGTGTGGATTTTCACAATCCTCGGTGCAAGTTTTGGTGGTTCGAGCATAACAAGGTTGCAAAATCTTAATATTTCAAGTGTTTACATAAAATCAAATGGCTTATTTTCATGTTATGAACCTTGGATCAAATAAATGTGCCCTCAAGAGTATTCAATGGTTAGATTTTGGAGCAATTTGGACCATGGAAACACAAGGTATGAGCAAAACCATCGTTTGGAGACCTAGGGCACAAAAAGTAGTTTTGAGAGCATGGAGGTGGAAAGAAGCAGATTTGAAGGTGGTTTAATGGATTCACTTTATTTTTTCGAGTTTTTTTTCTTTGGAGGGAAAGTGAAATTTTAAACATCAAGTGCACATGTTGGTGGAGAATGCACTTTACAAATACAAAGTGCATTTTCCACTCTTTCTGCAAGATGCATGGGAAAAAGGTGCCTCCACCAGCATGAGGTGCACTTTTGGTGTGCAATTACTCCTCCAAAGTGTGCCTAGGTGCAAGAGACTTCCCAATGTGCTCCTAGGTGGAGGATGTGGGGCCCATTTGCATAAAACAACTTGTTTTTGTATTTTCCTCATGTTTCTTCATTGGGTTTGAATGGACCAATCATAGGGGGTGTAATTTTGCAAGTGGGAATGCAAAGTGTAAAGGTCAAGGTGCAAACCCTTCCAAATTGTGCCAGCGCACATGGTGACATCATTCACACAACGCGAGATTAGAACACAAAGTGTCCTTTTCACCTCGGGGTCCATACTTAACCAATTTGGGACGTATAATATATGATTTCACATGGAAACAATCCAATGAATCTAATGAGAAATTTTAGGATTTATTAAAATGAGTTCTTCATGAATTTTTTTCTCGTACCTTCATTTTTTCCTAGGAGTGTGTGTCGAGTGAGCTAAGTTGTCGGGGAGATTTCAACAAGAATAAATTGAACCATCACTTGGTTTATGAAAGGGGTTCAACTTTCTTCCATTCTACCTTTTTTAGGATCCCAAAAGGTGTTTGAAACCTTCAATGGAAATTCCTTGTCTAGAAAGGACACCATACGTTAGTGTCGAAAAGGTGTCATCTGTTATCCGCCAAAACTTTTTCTTACTCATTCCATTGTGAAGTAGACTCTGTATGATTTCTAATGATTTTGATTTGAGCTCCCAAAACCACCCATATTTCCTAAAAGCGTGCGAGAAGTTGACCTTTCAATAATGCACACACACTCATTTTCCCCCAAAAAGTGCCTAGAGAGAAAGCTTTCCCAAGACCATTCCAAAGCTTACAAAATCTCTTATAAACCATATTGTCATGGATAAAACTCCAAGACCTTTCCATTGACTTTAATCTGGGCTCCTAAAATGCTCTGAGGCCCCTGAAACCTTTCCTAGAAGTTGACTTTTGAAAAGAGGCAATTTGGCATTTTCAACTATTTTGACCAATTTTGACAAGTTTGACTGAAAATGGACAACAAAATCAATAGGGTTGTCAAGTAAAATGCCTAAACATTTTACATGCCAAAAAAATCTAAACTAAAGAAAAAGGTCAACTTATACGAGGAGGTCACAATTTTATAAGTAACGAAACATGAGAATAATTTGATTATTAACTTCCCGATTAATTTTCTTATTGAATAAGCTGGATTTTACAAACTATTGAAAGTATAAACCTTGAAAGATAAAACTATTATATGTGTTTACATAGCCATCATGTTGTGCTTTCTTGTCACACTACCATGTCCTCTTGAGAAGCACGTGACATACATCCATGGCCATAATGCCACACAATACTTCATCATCATCCCTTCCGATTTGTAATTTGTCCAAACATTTCTTTGTCACCAAAAGATGGTGTCCCTTCTACAACCACAAAACCTTATATGGATTTGGATGCTCAATTCTCTTCAACCCCAACTTATCCATTTTGCTTCATGCAACCAAATTATTGGTGCTTCCCACTATCTACTATCAGATTACATATCATACCACCAAATTTAGACATCATTCTAAACATACTCTTCCTCGCCTTAAGACCAACTTCTTCTTTGGCTCACTTTAACAACAAGTGCTTGAATACCAAAGACTTATCCCATATATGGTTTCTCATGGATTGAAATTCCATCTTCTCCCTTCAAAAGTTGTGTACTTCACTTATCATCACTTTGGGTGTACAAACCCTCATAGTCTCTATACTCTATTTCTTTGTACCCATAACATATGTCATTGAATTTGTGACCTCTCCTATGTCCAATGGATCCTCCGCCTCTAGATGTATTTCCACCTCCTCTCAATGTTCCTTCACTTCAAGGCATCGAGTTAGACTTGCATTTTCTCTATGTAGAATTTCCTCCTCCACTCCTTGTACATGACATTGCACAACTTTACCCTTTTCGCAGTTGCGCTCTATTATTGCACATCAACTTTGCACGCCTTCAAGTATATCGATAGGATTCTTCAATTAAACTCACTTGATTCATGATAAACTCATCATAATTGCAATCCAAAATCCATTCATATACCTAGAGATATATTCCATGTCATCCTCAACATGTCCTACTCAAATTGAGTTCGTAAAATTCTTTAGTGTATTCCCTCACACTGAGCTCTCTTTGTCTCAAATTTTGTAACTTCCTAAGCAAACTGAGTTGGTAATTTGTGGGAATAAAATTTTCTTTGAGGTTCACCACCAACCTATCCTGTATTAATCTTTTGCTTGCCACGATGCACTAGGCTTATCTAGATATGCAGCCACCATAGAGATGCATAAGCCTTTAGCTTCATATATGCAAACTTGAATTCCCTGGTATCTTCATACTCAAAATATTTTTCAAGCTCTGTCATCCAACCTATGATCTCCATTAGTTCCAAACTACGAAATAACACAAGGTATCCGATCTAGGCTTAATCCCCATTCTACTAATTGCACGTAATAACCTATCTTTTGGACCATCTTGTTCTTCTTCTTCTTCTTCTTCTTCATTTGCACTTGAGTTGTGACCTATGACCCTTGTGTGTGAGGCTTCTATCATCATTGTGATCTTCCACAACAAAACCTTGGCATTATGAGGTTTTCATGGCCTCAAGCAAGCTTGCATAGTCTATATTAACTCGGTAAAATCCTCAACTCTCATACCCTAGTTTCGTCATCCTTTTACATTAATATTTTTTCACTATGTGATTTATATCTTATGAAACTTGAGATGCATGACTCTACAAAATCTTCTACCAAATAATTCTCTTGTTAGAAGATGTTTGCGATGATTTTCCACCCACCTTTTGAAAAATGGAAAACCGTCAATGTTTATCGTCAACCTTTACTTATATTTAACGATCAATTATTGGAAGATATTTGCAGTGACCTTCTACCCACAACTCAGACCTTTGTGGAAAGCCGTGCGAGATTACTATGCCACTTCCTCCAACCTTATGCCCAACAATTAGCCATCGGAAGATGTTTGTAATGATTACATACCCATAATTTACATTGTGGAAAACCACAAAGATTTACCATGCCTTCACTCGCAAGGAAAACAATCGTTGCTTTGATATCAAATAGTGTAAACATGGTTAGGGACAATGAAGAACAATCTTCAACCACGTAACTCTTAGTATATGCATGGAATAACAAACCAAATTGGATTCTCCTCGTAAATTTTAACACTTTCAACAAAAATGGCATTGTATTTTGAACTCAAATGCAAAAGTTGAAGGACATTTCATAGATACCATTTGAGCAATTTTGGATTTGTTGGTCTACACAACACAATTTCAAAACCATTTGAGGTTGTTATACTACTACCTCTCTACATAAAACAACAATTTCACACACATTAGTTTCAACAAGAGAGTTATGACATAAAATGGTTGCATTTCTCATCTTAGGGATTTTCAAAATGCTAAGGAATTCAAAGAGGCACACCAAATTGTGAAGGGTTATTAGAAAGATGTAAGTTCTTGAGTTCAAAGTTACTTTTGCAAACAAGAGGAGCAAGTAAGATAGGGAGAGCTAGCAAGAAACCACATAAAACTTACTAGAGGCTTGTAAAAGAAGGCTTGAGAAAGGCTCAAAATAATACAAAAATATTGACAAGTCCAATTATAAGATTGTATTATTATATGTTTTCTATCTTGATGCATGTCTAACCCTAACCCACATCACATTATATCCTTATTCTAATCCCATTTTACTTAAATATGGGAAAAGCTTTTTATGCGTTCAAATCTTCCATATCAAAAAAATATTTAGAAAATGAAGATAAAGCATCCAATCACTTCATTAACAAGTTTTACAAAGACAAAAAGTGAAATATATAACTTATCTATAATCCACAACCAAAATCAACCCAAAACTGAAAATTGACATTAAGAATCATATGGAAGAATCATATGGAAAAGAGACTTGGCCTTTAAACATTGTAAATCAACCACCATTACTTCAAAGACCCTATTTGCAAGTAAAGTAAAAGTTATTTCTAGTTTAAGAGTATGCCCCAAATCCAAAAACTATGTTAATAACCAAACAAGACAAAATAATAACCAAACCCAAATAAGATTACAATTCAAACATTAGTATATTTGGTATTTATATAGACTATGCAAGCTATTACAACATATAAATACCAAATATACAAAAAAAAAAGATTTTAAAATAAATTAAAGGACAAAACAAGAAGGCAAACAAACCAAAGAAAGAAAACAAAATTCTGAAAAAGGTATGAAACTAGTCGCATAATTTCCTTTCCCTAGTTATCATCAATTGTATTTTTGAGGCGAGTCATACATACTAGTTTTCTCATTGGGTCTCTTCAAAATCAACTTATGGCAAGGAGCAACAATTCTAGTAAGAAAGGGATGGCAACAATCTCTTGAAAACCTTACACTCAACCTAAATTTGTTGATGATATTGGAATTATTGACACATTATATCAAAGGAAATGTGTTGTGAAATGGGTTTCAAGAGCCACCCACTATCAAAGGAACAATCCTGCAAGCCAAAATTTATCTTCAACAAATGCTTCACAACATTGTTGCAATTTTCATACATAAAAAATAATGCCTTTAAATTTTCAAACCATGCACCCTTGTATTGTAAACATCATTTTAAGATAGAGAATTAAAATTTGAAATTTAAATGTTCATTAAGCTTAGCAATTATCCCAAATCAAATATATTAGAAAAGCTAAAATGAAGGAAAAAGGTCAATTTAACAATTTTATAATAACAGAATATGAGAATACTTTGATGATCAAGGACCAATGTATGAGAAAATTTAGCATTATTCTAAGAGTAACCCACGTCACATACTAATTCCATATTCTTATTCTTATCCCATTTTACTTAAATATGGGAAAAGCTTTTTTCTGCATTCAAATCTTCCATATCAAAAAAATATTAAAAGAAAATGAAGATAAAGCATCCAATCAATTCATTTACAAGTTTTACAAAGACAATAAAGTATATAACTTTTCTATAATCCACAACCAAAATCAAACCAAAACTGAAAATTGACATTAATAATCATATGGAAAAGAGACTTATCCTTTAAATAATTTAAATTTACCACCATTACTTCAAAGACCCTAATTGCAAGTAAAGTAAAAGTCATTTCTATTTTAAAAATATGCTCCAAATCCAAAAACCATGTTAATAACCAAACAAGACAAAATAATAACCCAACCCAAATAAAACTACAATTCAAACATTAGTCGAACCAATTACAACATGTAAGTACCAAATATACAAAAAGATTTAAAATAACAATCAAGTACAAAACAAAAAGGCAAGCAAACCAAAGAAAGAAAATAAAATTCAGAAAAAGTATGAAACTAGTCTCAAAAATTCCCTTCCCTAGCTATCAAATTGCTTATCATCAATTGTATTTTTGAACCAATCATGCATACTAGTTCTCTTCAAAATCGACAAATGGCAAAAGCAACAATTCTAGTACAAAAGGGATGGCAGCAATTTCTTGAGAACTTTGCACTCAACCTAAATTTGTTGGTGATGTTGAAAGTATTGACATATTACATCAAACAAAATGTGTTGTAAAATGTGTTACAGGAGCCACTCAATATCAAAGGAACAATCCTAGGAAGCCCAAATTCACCCTCAACAAATACCTCACAATATTGCTACAATTTTCATACATAAAAAATATCACGTTTTAATTTTCAAACCATGCACCCGTGTTGTAAACAGCTTTCGAAGATGGAGAATTCAAATTTGAAATTTGAATGGTCGTTACCCTCGGCAAATATCCCAAATCGAACATATTAGAAAAAACTAAAATGACGGGAAAATGTCAATTTAACAATTTTACAGTAACGAAACATGACACTAATTTGATGTATGAGTTAAGCAAACAGATTGACATCAACACTTTTATTTCTCTAATTTTTAACACTATTATAACTGCAACAACATTAACATTGGCTGATTTCGGTTTTAGATTTTTAAAATTATTGATAGTATCAACCCAAAAGACAAAAACTGGAGATGGAAAAGTGTTAAGTATTGCATTAAAAATGTAAGAGAGTAAAATTACAAATCATTTTCAAGCACGAACCTCACAGAATCGAACACCCTATACATAGACGTTACTTCAATGTCATCACAAATGATTTGCCCCGGCACTTACAGTGCAAACATGTGAAAAAGAAAAAGACGTGTTAGCATACAAATAATGAAACAAGCCCTAAAACATTAGGGTGTCTGTAACAAATCTCGGTGAAAATGGTGGTGTTCACAAACACCATTACATGAGTGAGAAAGGAAAAGCAATGATATTCCTTGTCACTTTTTAGCCTTCTTGGCAGGGGGCCTCGTTTGGGGGTTCTTCTGGCAGGGGTCGCCACCGTCTTCTTTGGTGTCGTCCCTTTCTTCGGCGTGGCTGCCTTCTTGGCAGGAGTTTTCGCCTTCTTTGGCGTCGCCACCTTCTTAGCGGGAGTTGCCACTGGAGCCTTTTTCGGGGTTGGCGCAGGAGTTGCAGATTTCTCCAACTTAGCAACCCTTGGAGTGGGTTTAGCGGGCTTCTTAGCAACCGGCTTTTTAGCCGCAGGTGTGGGGGCAGGCTTCTTCGCTACAATCTTCTTAGCTACAGGCTTGGGTTTAGCCGCAGGTTTAGCGGCTGCCTTAGCAGGAGCCTTCGCCTTTGGCTTGGGCTTGGGCTTGGGCTTGGGTTTGGCGCCTGAAGTAGCCGGTGCCGCAGCCTTCTTAGCCTTGGGCTTGGCTACCGCTGGTTTCTTCTTCTTCAATCCTTCTGCTTTCTTCGGCTTGGGAGCAGCAGGCTTTTTGGCGGCTTTTTTGGCGGCGGTCTTCAAATCAACAGATAATTTGTAGGAGCGCTTCAGCTGGACGAGCTTGCCAAGTTTGGTTAACCTGCGCAGCTGAAGCAGAAGAATCTTCTCAAAGTGCCCAGGGAGATCCTTCTTGTATTTTGCCCCAATATACTTAGCGATGGCCTGCTGGCTCGAACCAGTCCTCTCCTTCAGTGTGACAATTGCCTCTGTAATCATCTGAAAAAATCACAAAAAAGCAGACATTTGAGACCCAATGCTAAATAAAATTAGTAAAACCCTAGGGAAAAAACAACATATATGATAGAACGTGTGAGACTTGTCATACCTGTAGATAGGTAGGATGTGCAGGAGGGGGTTTAGCAACCTTGGCAGCCTTAGCCTTCTTGGCGACCTTGGACTCAGTGGTTGCCATTGCAGAATTCTTTTTCTTTCACAGTGAGAGTCGAACCTTAGACCTCTGAGAGTCTGCCCGACAAATTTCAAATATGTCGCAGTAAAAGAAATGGTTACCTACGCCCGAAACGATAAAAATGCTGTGATTCGATGTGGTCAGTGACGGGACGAGTTGCGGACTAAGTAGCCACCGGGAGTGGGGCTTGCGGGCCCCACTCAGTCCAGATCGACGACTGGGATTCAATTCAGTATGTCAATCCGACGGTGCGTGCTGTTTTCAACGTTTTGCCACGGATTGAGTCTAACCAAAGTCGTCAGCTCCGAGCCGTTAGATGGCCGCTTATCAACGGTCGGCGATGTTTTATTTCGTTATCTTTTAAATGAGGATGGGAAAAGCGAGTTTTTATATTTTGTTTTTGTGTTTTCCATTTGATCTTGGAAGCTCCGTAGCTTTCCCATGGAGCCTCTGATTTATTGGTTGGAAATCCTGTTACGACACCTTTTTTAATTAGCTAGTTTTGAGGGGGAAAACGAAACGATTACACTTGTAGTGGGTATATGGACATCATACTCTGTTTTTGCATAATTTGGGTCCAAAATTTTGTGGATTGTAGAAAACTTGAATGCTTGTTTCTTGATCTATTCATTTGCAAAGAGGATGCATTCAATTATGGAATTTAACTTGTGCTATTATATGTGATCAACAAATACACAAGGTATCTTTTCTAATGAAATAAGTATAATTTTGATGGATTTTTTTATGTTTTTGTTATAATGTTGATAGTTATATTTAGTTTTTGTGCTTCTTTTATTAGGTTTTTTTGGGCCATCTTCATGTTTGTGCTTCTTTCATTGGGTTTTTTTTTTTGCCATCTTAATGTTTGTGCTTCCTTGATAATGACTTTTGTTTTGTAAATGAGGCTCTTTCTTTTGACCCTTGACTCTTTCCGTTGATGTAACAAACGTTGGCACTTCCATTCCATATATGCATTGTATCTATCAAAAATATAATTAAGAAAAAAACTCTCACTATCATGGTCACCATTATTCAAAGATATAAGGAATGATGTAATGATGTTTTATAATATACGTAATTTTATGTATAAGTGTGGATACGATATGATATGATATGATATGTCTTGTAAGGTCGAGTGTCCTTAAATTAATCATGTTGTCAAAGTGGAATGTAAGTAAGTTGTGAGTGCGAGTTAGGTGGTTGACAGGAGACGACCATGTAGGAAAATCATTAGAGATAGGAAAATTATTAGCTAGAATATGAGAGAGGACGATGGAAATGAAGTTGTAAAGCTCGAACCTTAAGAGAATTGTATGTGATTCGTAATTACTTTCTATAATCAAAGAGCCAACTCGGACTTATGTTCATTGTACTTATTGTGTTCATTAAATGTTTAATGTTCCTTCATTTCCTTTAGGTGTTCACACTAATATTTTACAAACTATGTATGGAATGAACTCTTGTGTGGTACCCAAAATCTAGTTTGAGCACTTGATGATATGGCATTTTGTACTTGTCCTAATATATTTGCCACTTACATGTTACTTAGACAACTTACAGGATGTTATTGTTATATCCCTGCACCCTAAATCTACTAAATGACCATCTCCTTCGCCTTGACCTATTGTGAATAGAAAAAAACTCAACTAAATGGAAGACAAACAAAACAAATGTGCAAACCTTCCTATAGCTCTTCCTTGTAAACCTCAAGTAAGGTTGTATGAAGCCTTTAAACTTGTGTAACCTTGTGAAATGTAGATTGTGGGTGCTCTTGAATGATCTCAAATGGGGATGCAAATTGCTACAAACACAATTTTTGACTTGGATAGAGCTTCCAATATGCAAATATTGGAGCAAAGTTGACAAAGTTTTTGTACAAGAAATCCAAGAGGATTTGAAAGAGGGTAAGCTTGTGTTTTATAGAGGCTAAGTAGTGGTTTGAAGTTGGTTGAAAAGTGGTTGAATGCACATGCTAAAAATAGCGTTGAGGAAGTTGAATAGTTCCGGGAAGATAAATGCCATTGAGGGGCAGTAAATGGATTTAATTAGCAGAAGTTGCATCCGGAAAGGTGGTTGTGACGTGTAATTTAATTCCCCCGCCTTTGTAGGATTCTAAAACACGAGTTTCTTGGGCTGGGTGATGAAGTGGAGTTGGTGGAATATCGAAGTGGAGTCCAAGTGGGGTCCAAAGTGGCAATTGACTAGGAAAATAGGTGTATTTTCCTAATTAGATAACTAATTTAATTAGCTATAATGTGCACACTAACTAATTAATCATTTATTTAATAAATGATAATTAAGCTAGCTAAAGTAAGGTTTAGAGATTAATTTAATTAATCCAAAGGGGTGTAATGTGCATGATTTAATCGATTTAATCAATCAATCATAAAGGGATGAACTAGGATGTACTGGGATAATACTATGAATAGGTATGTGAATTTAGGGTGTACATGTTTGCCCCTCTTTAAAGTGTTATTGTGAAGTAATAGTGCTGTAAAGATAGTAGATGCATCTGATTAGAAAATAGTGAAGCATTTAGATGCCCGACAAGAAGGATGGTAAAGAATGCCCCCTCAGCGGGTGGGTGATGCGAAAAAAGTGGTGGACGATCGCTTCGAGGATTGGAACAAGGATGGGAAAGGACTATGCTCATAGCATGAGCGTCATTTGGAGAATAAATTTAGAGCAACCTTTTTTTTGTTGCATAATAGAATTTTCACCATGATTATGAAAGAATTAAGATGGGTAACCCAAATGCACATAAACAAATACATACACAATAAAGAAAAGATAGAAATGAAAACAAAACCAATATACAAAGTAGGTGCAGACAACGGGGTTATGATGGAACCAAGTTGTAATCACACTACTTGCAAGTGGTCCAAAAAGTAAACATCAACAATGTAACACAACGTTGAAAAAGAAGACACAATCCCAATTCTAGATTTTCCAGTCAACTCTACGACACAATCCCACGAGCATCTTCTATTCAGCCAATTTATTTCCTTTTCTCTCTTGCACATTAGGGTTAGCACTTCCTTTTTCACAGTTTCTTGGGTCTGTTACATACTTCTTTACTGCATTTTACAATTGTTCATAGCTTAGATTAACTATAGATATATCCCCCATATATCTCCATTTTTAGTTAATCATTTTGGTGAACCTAAATGCTTTCATGCTTAGGATCCTCATTTTTTTCTACTATCACGAGTCGTAAGGTTGTTCAATTTTCTTTATTTGGTTTACTTAAGAGATATCCCAATTGCCAAACTGTCTTACAAAAACAACTAGACACCATGTATCTGGATGACAATACGCCGCCACACAAAATAAGTCCTATATTCGATCATTTATCTAACGACCCTAGTGATCCTCCATCTAATTAAACCCTCTTGGACTCAATCCACACTCTACATGATTTATTTCAATATAAATTTAAGGCCATGGGATCCACAATTATATCTCTCAAATTTGAAATTCACACGAAACTTAAGGATGTTTCTCAATCGCATGTTTGTGCTCCTTCTACATCTTATATGCAATCTATGTCCACTACATGCCATCTAGTTGAACCTCAAGACATGCCATTTCTGAGCCTCTCATATTTGAGCATAATACTACGCAACATGACATTCTTATTTAGCTCCTTAGTCATCAATTGATCGCTCTACCACTTACTAATTACTATTCTCATTACGAGTTAGCAAAATATCAAGGTCGCCCATATTACAATTATCATCAAATCAATAGACATAATGACAACGATTATCGGACTTTTCCACAAGTAATCAAACATCTTAAGTGTCAGAGTTTTATCTCATTCAATGCACAACATTTTGTTGCATGCCCATCTACAACTACTACACCATGTTATACGGCTACTAGTGAGCCTCCTTCTAATCTTTCTAAGGAAGTTCTAGATGATTCTCTTATTCATTACATGTTTGATATTGACAATCACTCACATGTGCATATTGATTCTTCTCCTAGTCAGAAAAATACTATAGTTCCATCACATGATTCTCCTATTTCTAATATTGCTTCTTCTCCACTTAATGAGCATCACACCACCATTTCTCATGCGCCTTCTTCGAAAAGACAAGCACCACCTAAGCAACCACCTATAACAACCAATATAACACTTCTTCCTCCCAACACATCTACAACATTACCAAGTCAAAGTGTACAACTGCCTCTCAAAATCAATCAACCTTCTCCTTCAATAGCATCATCAATACCGCCAAAGCTGCCACCATTCAATATTTCTCACCATCCTACTCCACTTCTGTTTCCTAATCATTTTGTTAAAGCAAATACCTCTCCACTCAAGTTGTCTGCGACATTACCACCTCAACGTCCCATTACTTTTGTTAAGGAAACTACTCCCTACATTGATCCACTTAGTGTCTTTTGACTAAACCTCCATCATTCACACACTTGGGGGCATAACATCTAACCCCCATCATATTAGCATAGATGCATCTCTCATCTCTGCATTATCATACATCAAATTTCTAGCATATGCATACTCATCACACATTTTAGCGTTGTCATTTCGATGACACGCTCTTGTGCTTTGATTCACACTTGATTTTTGAGGGCTCACTACACATGAACCCCACACATTGTACACTAGATATTACACACACCGCATCTATTCACATATTGCACGTCATATACCATACATTCTACATTTAGTCTACAACATTTTGACATTTGTGCATCGTACATCATGTTAGTCATCATTATGGATATACCATTGTCTACGTGTCTTACATCCTACACTACTTATCCTACATACTACATTATTCATTTATCTACATACCATACATATTACACTGCGCATTTTCACACATATTCTACATATTATACTAGTCTTCATCATATATGAGTCTAGCATTGCATCATCTTACATACTACATTACTAGTCCATCTACATATTTTACATATCTTACATTTGTATTTCTACACATCACATATTTACACATTCTACCCATCCCATGGTCATTTATCATCACATATATTTCATTGTCTTCTATGCGCTACACTCACTACCCGATGACACACTTTATTTCCTTGGTCCATACTCGACTGTTGAGGGTTTACAAATCAAATGGACCTTGCATTCATCACATGTTTATCGTTCAACCTTTCATCGTGTGACATGTCTAGGATAGTGGCATACGTTATAGGCTAAATCGTCATTCGCTCTATCATCTTGTAGTGGTATACGCTTTAGGCTACATCACCACTCCATATTATTCATCTTGTAGTGATATACGCTTTAGGCTAAATCATCACTCATACATTCATCTTATCGTCATATACGCTTTGGCTATAGGTTTGACACATACATATCTTCTATATGTCGCATGTCATCATCACCATACACACATTCATCACAATACACTAGACACAAAAAACACTACTTGACCATTTCCCAATGATGCCCTCTCGTTTACTGAGTTCATTCTTGACTTTTGAGGGGAAAACAAAATGAACCTCACTACATACACTTCCATTCACTAGGAAAGCAAGTGGACCTTATCATTCCATTCCATCCATCCACACCATACGTATGTTATGGTTACTTTTACTCTTGCTTATTTGTGTGTGTTCATGGTCGCTTTATTACACATGCTAATTACACAATTTCATGGTCGCTTTATTACACATGCTAATTAGCTTACTTGCATGACATTTATCTATATCATACACACATGTGCGTTTATGCCTCTATTTAGTTGTGATCGCAAATACGGGTCTCTTACATGCAACACGGATTTTCACCTTCTACCCTTCATACATTGGTCGTGGGGGCATCCACATTCGTCTCTTTCGGGTGTTATTATTTCATTTCATACTTAACACTTTACATTACTTGATTATACACGTTTTTGACGTACTAGTTATCTTTATAACATGCTTAATGGTTGCTTCATGTACAACATTTGTTATGCGGGGATATTTGCTTCCAATTTTTTTGTTACATTATGTCATTCTTGTTTGCTCTTGTTTTGCGGGCATTGCCCTTTGTTTGTTGTGCACACTTGTTTGTTATTTGCGCTCCATGATGGGCTAGTGTGTCTTGCAACATCGTGAGTGATGTCCCATATTTGTAGCATGTTTTGTGTGGCTTACTTATCTTCTTATGTGTTTACTACATTGTTTGGTAGCTTTTACATTGTTGTGTAGCTTACACATTATTTTACGTATGCATGCTTATTTGTGCTAACATTTTTCTTTGACTAGCCTTCTTATTCGTGCGTTCCTTAGTGTCTACTAAGAACTTTTTAGGTACATTTCATGCGGTTGGTCCTCTTTTGGGGCCATATTCTCCTATCAGTGACATCGCATGCACCCCAAAGAGGGGGCATCATTTGGGGTTTACATACTAACACAACGTATTTACACCGGTTCAGTTCAATGCACTTCCGCCCTTGGCATTGTGGGTTACATCAATGAGCGGGTTCGGACAGATCTACGAACCTTGTACCACACAACGGATTTTACAATAAATGGTGTCCTTAGCATTATGGGGAAATAATTATAGGATCAAAGGTTATAGTGAGTGTTCCTTACTACTACTACTTGATTAGTTGTGTCAGATCACCCAAAAAACTAGGACGTACAAAAATATCTTCACACACATTCAGGGAAGCAGTTATATCTTGGAGGATATAATGAAATTCCTCCCTACACTTCTTTGGCCTATGGCATCGGATCACCCAAAAAAACCCCGAAAGTACAAGATATCTGTTACACTCTCTTTCTTGACATGGATCAGGTGCACATGTTCCATTTACACTTTTTCATTTGTATATTTACATTTACATACATATGCATGCGTCTTTTACATTACGTTTTACACATACATACATATTTGACTACTTGATCATTTTCTCCTTGCAGGTCTGGCTGTATGAGAAACAAGTAGTCAAATGGGGGCAACAACAACAAGAATGGAAAAAATGACACTTTCGGCAATACAGTTGAGTTGTGGAGCTCAATTACTTTAGATTAGCATGCAATATCAAACTTACAGAAATACAAGTAACCAACATCGGTTAAGGAGGGACCGACATCAGTCACCTATGACCGAAATCGGTTAGGCAAGGAGGAACCGACATCGGTTAGGGATAACCGATGTTGATTACCTATGTGTGGGTGTTTTAATTAACTCACGGGAATTAGATCTAATTTTAGCATTAAAGCATATCTATTGATTGTAATTGCATGGCTAAGTGCCCTAAGTTTGTATATGCCTATATAAGCATGAAAGCTAGGGTTTAGAAGTAGAGAATTGAATGAGTTGATGATTATTGTGAGAATAATTATGAGAGAGAGAATTCTTGGAGAAGAAGCAAAATCTTGAGTGAAATAAAGTATTATACATCTAAGAGGTGTGGAAGATTGTAGATATTCAATTGTATATCTTGTCAAAGATTTGGATAATAAATTGGCTTGTTTCTTGGTGGATGTAGCCCATCTGGGTGAACCATGTTAAATATGGTGTTGATTTATATCTCTTGTTTTGTATATTTCTTACGGAAGAATATCTCGCTTTTTATTGCATGTATGCTTAGATATAATATATAATTTGTACAACTTTGTGCTAACTCTAACAACCTGGTATCAGAGCTTTGTTTGAGGGTTTTATGTGTTGACATATTTACTCACAGAGGGTTTTTTGATTAAGTGGGAGATACAACAATGGCAAAAGAAAACAAATAAAAGGTAGAGAAGTTTGATGGCTAAAATTATCAATTATAGAAGATGCAGATTGAGGATTATCTATATTAAACAAATTTGTACTTACCGTTGGACAAAAAGTCAGGACCTACGAAGATGTGATGAAGAATGGAAGATTCTTGACAAAAAGGCTTTGGGATCTATAAGATTGAGCCTGGAAACATCTGTGGCTTCCAATATTACATAAGTGACATCTACGGTAGAGTTAATGAAATCTCTTGCTAATTTATATGAAAAACCAAGTGCTTCAAATAAATTTTATTTGATGAAGAAACTATTTAGTTCTAAGACACATGAAGGTGGATCTGCATCTAGTCATTTGAATGATTCCCGATCTATTGTAAATCAATTAAAATCAATTGATATTCCGTTTGATGATGAAATGAAAGCACTTTTATTCTTATGTTCTTTGCCTGATAGTTGGGATAACTTGGTAATGGTTGTTAGTAATACAACATCTCGCAATAATATTTTGAAGTTTGATGATTTGGTTGGTATAATATTAAATGAAGAAATTCACAGGAAAAATACGGAGAGGAATCATTTGGGAATGCTTTGAATGTAAAAAATAGAGGCAAACGAAGGAAAGATCCAAGAGTAAGAATAATGGGAAATCAAAGTCAATGGATGACAGATCTAAATCTAGAGGTAAGAGAATTACTTGTTGGAAATGTGAAAAGAAAGGCCATGCAAAGAAATATTGTTGGTCAAAGGATAAAGAGAACCAACATCCAGATAAAGGTAAAAAGTCAAATAAGGAGGCGAGATATTGCAACAAAGGTAATGCAAGATGCTCTTATTCTTTCTTTGGATAGTAGAATATAATCTTGGGTTTTAGATTCAGGAGCTTCTTTCCATGCAACCCCTAATAAGGTTTATTTCATAAATTATGTCCAGGGAAATTTTAGACATGTTTATTTGGGTGATGATGAACCTTGCGGTATTCTTGGTAAATGGCAAGTTCATCTAAAATTGTAGAATGGAAATACATGGGTATTGAAAATGCGAGGCATGTGCCGATCCTAAAGAGGAATCTTATTTTGCGAGGCAACTAGGTGAAGCTGGTTACATGGTTACATTCACAAGACTCTTGGAAAGTCACCAAGGGTGATTTTGTTGTGGCAAGAGGTAAGAAGGTAGGAACGCTATATTTATCTACCTGTGTTACTAATTCTTTTTCTACATTATCTACTTCAGATTTAGATGCATGCATGTGGCATAATTGGTTGGGCCATATGAGTCAAAAAGGAATGCAGATCTTAAAGGCTAAGGGTAAGTTATCAGATTTGAAAGATTTAGATCTTAATTTTTATGAGCATTTTATCTTTAGAAATAAAAAGAGAGTGATATTTCTCAAAGTTGGGCAACTAAGAAGGAGTAGAAATTGGATCTTGTATACTCGGATGTATAGGGACCAACTTAGGTAGCTTTTCATGGAGGATCCCAATATTATATTACTTTTATTGATGATGTTATCGAGAAAGGTATGGGTTTATGGTATTAAACGTAAATATGATGTTTTTAAGACTTTAACAAGATAGAAAGACCTTGTTGAGAATAAATAAAATTCAAAGTTAAAGTGCCTTAGATTTGATAATGGTGGTGAATATTGTAGCAAGACTTTCAATGATTATTGTTCGAGTGAATGGAATACGAAGAGAAAGGACAGGTTCTAAGAACACCACAAGATAATGGTGTTACTGAGAAAAAAACGAACAATACAATCGTGAAACGTCTTTAGAAGTATGAGGATACATTCGGATTGCCCTTGTAGTTTTGGGCAAAAGGTATTGATACAATGATTTATTTGATTAACCGTGGGCTTTCAAGTTCACTAGATGGAGGAATACCAGAGGAAGCTTGGGTGAAAAAGAGGCAGATATTTCTTTTCTTAAGTTTTTGGTTCAGAAGCTTTTGTGCATATTGATAAAGAAAATAGGAAAAAGTTGGATGTAAAATCCAAGAGATGCACGTTCATTAGTTATGGATATGGTGATTTCGGATTCTATTTTTGGGATTTAGAGAATTCTAAAATTATTAGGAGTCATGATATTGAATGGAATGAAAAGATAATATATAGGGATCAAATTTTGGTACCCAAGGATGAACTGGTTGAGAAGTTTGTGAATGAAAATGAACTCTTGGATTTAAAAATAATACCGATAGGGTTACACAGTAACTAGTGTCGGTTGACCCTTGACCGACATCGGTCAGCTAAATTGATATCAATTATAGAAGAGCCAAACCGACATCGTTAATAGAATTGATGTGCGTTATAGGTGACAACGTCGGTCAGCGACAAATTTGGATACAAATTTCCGGGAGGTCGTAATGAGCCTCGGTACTCCAAACTTTCGTGAGAAGGTCACAAAGGGTAAGTAAAACTCCGAAAGATTTACACCTTCTCTATTTTATTTATTATTAAGCGATAATGGTGAACCAAAAATATTTGAAGAAGCGATGAAGGATAAGACCCATGTGCGCAAGTGGGAACATGGCATGGATGAGGAGATGGACTCATTGGAACATAGACAGAGACTTGGGATTTGGTTAATTTTCCAGCGAGTAAGAGGACATCGCGAGAATAAGTGGGTTTATAGGATCAAGGAAGAAGAGGGTGGAAATAAAAGGTGTGGGTGCTCAAATTAGTCTCACCCTGTTTGTCATTAAGATTCCTCGTTTGCATCCTCTGTCATGTTTTCTATCTCCCCATATTGGTGCTTGAAAACTTTGTCCTCCATTTGATTGCCATGATCAATTCTTTCCTTGGTCGAGGATCACTCAAAGGTCCAGAATTTGTTTTTCATTCCTCTGTCATCATCGAAAGAGTCGTCAGAACTTGGGCGTAAAACTCAGGTTTTTCCTTTCCTTTTATTTTCCACATTCACGTTTTGTTGTCCCTGTCATTTTTTCCCAAATACCTGTGGAAATGTGATTGGATGTAGCTCAGAGGATCATATTTGAAGCCCTATAACATTTCCAAGTTCTCTGTCCTTGAAGAAAGATTCATTTAGGGCTCAAATGGTTATTTTCCTGAATTTTACGGTTTGACTGGTGTATTTTTCGTAGTCAAATTTACTTCTCAGCATCAATGGAAATGTGGCCCTTTCTGGTTGGATGTAGCTCGGCGGGGTACTCTAAAAACTCTAAGGCTCACTTCAACCCAAAACTTGTCCATGTGGAGGAACGACGCTCATTTGAAAATTCACCTTTTGGTTTGGCCTTGGAGTTGCGCCAGGGGGACACGTGGAGTTTCCGTTGCTTTGCCCAAACTTAGACAAATTTTCATGCAACCAGTACAATTTTGGTGGACTATGGACACATGGAGGGCTGACACTCATTTGAGGATCGCCTCGGGTCCCACCTTAATAATTGCGACAAAGAGACACGTGGAGGCTTACTCGTCGGCTCCGCTTTGTACTTAAACTTTTCAAAGCATTTTTATAAGGCCTAGGACATGTGGTGATCTCGTGCTTGTTCAGGGTCTTTACTCTTGGGCACCATCTCAAAATTGTGCTAGGAGGACACTTGGAGGCTTCCGCTCACTCTGCCCTTTGCTTGGACTTTTCAATGGCCAAGGAGAAGCGTTGCGAGACACTGGACACTTGGCGCCTTCCACTAATCTTTTAACTTTTTAAATGGACTCTTCCGAACTGAGACACGTGTTGAGCCTGCGCTTGTTTGGGGTCTCTGATTTTGGGGACCATCTCAAAATGTGGCATTAAGACACGTGGAGGCTTCTGCTTTGGTTCTTTTTACAAGAGACTTTTCAAAGGCCAAAAAGTGTTTTTCTTGGGCCGAGTGCGTGGAAGGCACGTGGATGATTTGTGATATAAAGTGGAAAAGGGACAGAATCAACGGTTGATGTGCATTTCACCTATTTTTTGCCATTTTTTCTCCAAGACTCCTGGAGATGCGAATATGCACTATTTTTCATCGTTCTTTGATGAAATTCCTTGTCTCTGTTTGTAAGGTGCCATTGAATGGATTTGAAACTTAAATTATGAGTCCAAGGATTGTTAAGGTCGATATTTTGAAGAGGGAATTGCTCAGGCACTCACAAAAATGGGAATTACCAGAGGAAATGGATGTGGCATGAAATTACAGAGGAAAAAGAGGGAAAAGGGATGAAATGATGAAAGTGTAGGCACAAAAGATGAAAAAGGTGTTGCCACGAGAGTGAAAAAGATTACCTGTCATATCTAGCTGTGCAGAGTCTCGGAAAATGATTAAAAGGGGATTTCCCACATGACAGAATCAGAATGATTAGAAGGACTCCCAAAAAGTTGTGGCATGACATCCTAGTCATTAATTGAGGGCCCAAGAAATGTGATCAGTTCACAATTGGTCCACCTAGCAGTTTTCGGATCTGAATTGTTAAATGTCACTTTCTGAAACAAATTATTAACAAGAAAAGGTCCCTTGAATATTCTTCTCTTTTGGGGGAAAATTGAGTGAGAAAAATGTATAAATGCAATGAGAATACTCTTGCAAAAGGTCAGAGTTTGAATTCCTAAGAGAAAATTTGAGAAAGCCTTATTCTGAGAAGCCTGTCTGAGATACCTGGTTAATTTCCTTTGTGTTAGATTTTCTATCATGTCAAGTTGGTTACAAATGTATAGCCATTGATGAGCATTGAGATTTCTCTGGAAGCTTTCCCCTGTTGATGAATTTAAGCAATTTTGAAATTAATTTGTGTCCAATCTCTAGCAATTTGTGTCTGCTTTGTTTCAGAATGTCTGCAAATAGTTTCTTTCATTCCTATTATAATCTTACATTGAAATATTTGTGAAATCACACAGGATCTTGTCCCTGTGATAGTTTAATGGTATTTGCAATTTCATTTCAAGAAGAGCCTTCATCTTGGATGAGATAAAAAAATTTAAAATCAATTCACTATCATTTGTTGATAAATATTGTCTGTAAGTCTTCGGGTGTACCTTAGGCATGATTGATCAGAGATTTTGGTGTTTAATTGAGTCTTTCAATTCAAGCCTTCGTATTAGAGTCTCAAAGATTATGTGAAAACATGTTGATCTGGGCCTCCACTGAAGCACACCTTCTAGTTGAAGGAATGTCTTAATTGTTCTGAAGTATTATGTTGTTGAGTTGTTCATTGTTGTGAAGTCCCTTCAAAGATCTAGTATAATCAACTTTATCCTACTTCATCTCCCACCAAAATCATTCAAAACCATGAATCCACCCTAAATTACCCCTGTTTGCCCTATGTATCAACAAAGGAACAAAATCTACTTGCAAAAATATGCAAAACAATTAGGATTTCTTAATGTCTTTAGTAACCTTAGCCTTGTGTTGAAAGTATCTCCATTGTTTAGAAGTGACAACTCTTAAGAGTTAAATCATGGAGTATTGACCGTATTTTCCCAAGGTTCTCTTCATAGAATTTGTGCAAAAGAAGGATATCTCCATCTCCTTCATCAAATAGAGGTTACACTAAGGGTCCTCTCACCTTGGTCAAAGAGGCACGACCTAAAGTAGTGAGGATAGGTAAAATCCTCTTAAAGGTGCTATCCATCTCTCCAAAAATCGAGTAACAAAGGGCCAATTAGATCTCATCCTCGGCTACAAAATGACACACACTATGATCTATCTACCTCTAAGCTCCATGTCCAATTTGTGTTATTGCTTGGCTTGAAAGGGAGAACAAATTTGGATACCAACAAAAGGTACAAGGCAAGGCTTGTAGTAAAGGGATTTGCACTGAAGCGGTATTGACTTTGGTGAAATATTTTCTCTTGTTGTAAAGATGACTTCTATTCATACTATATTAAGTTTAGTTATAATAAATGATCTGCATTTAGATCAACTAGATGTGAAGATGAATTTTCTTCACGGTGATTTGGATGAAGAGATTTATATGCGCAACCACTTGGATATGAAGTCAAAGGTAAGGAGAAATTAGTGTGTAGGTTGAAAAAAGAGCATGTATGGGCTCAAGCAATCTCAAGGCAATGATACATGAGGTTTGATAGTTTCATGCATGAGCATGGTTGTTTGAGATGTGAATCTAACCATTGTGTTTATTTTTATAAGTTTGAAAGTGGGAGCTATATTATTTTGTTATTGTATGTGGATGATATGCTTCTTGCGAGGATCTAGTATGCGGGACATCGGTGAGCTTAAGGGAAAGCTAGCTCACACATTTGTTATGAAGGATTTAGGAGTTGTAAAAAAATCATTGGAATGCAAATACACAGAGCAATGAAGAACAAGAAATTGTATTTGTCTCAAGAGGCTTATATCAATAAGGTGTTGGAAAGGTTTAACATGCAAGATTCAAAACATGTAAGTACACCTATGGCTGGACACTTCAAATTGAGCAAAGATAAGTGTCTATCATCACATGAGGAGGTCAAATACATGACATGAGTACCATATGCTTCAGCTAGTTGGGAGTCTCATGTATATTATGGTTTGTACCAGACCATACATTGCGAGCAAAGTGGGAGTTGTAAGTAGATTTATGGCTAATCTAGGTGAAGACCATTAGAAAGCAGTCCAATGGATACTCGGTTATTTGAGAGGGACATCTAGCCTGCAATTATGCTATGGAGGTTTAGATATTTCTTTTTATGTGGCTATGTTGATTTTGTTATGGCTAGAGATCTGGATGGTAGGAGGAACACTACTTTGGATATATTTTCATAGTAGGTGGAATGGCACTTAATTTGGATTTCAATATTATAGAAGGTTGTGGCTTTTTACTACTACAAAGGCGAGTATGTTGCAGCTACGAGAACCTAGCATTGAGGAGATGATATGGATGAACAAGTTCATGAAAGAGTTAGGAAAGGAGAAAGATGATTGTAAATTGTTCGATGACGGTGAGTGCAATTCATTTGGCAAAAAACTCGGTGTTTTATTCTAGAAACGAAACACATTCGGTTGAGATATCACTTCATACAAGTAGATACTCAAAGATGTGCGGTTGAAACTAGAGAAGGTTCATATGAGTGAAAACACTTGTGGATATGCTAAAAAAGTCATTAGAAAAGAGAAGTTGGAGCTACACTCCACTTCTGTTGGTCTTTGAGTTTGAGACTTGAAGAGGAAGAAACAAAGCTAAGGAAATGATCCAAGAATGATGTTGTACAAGTATAATGCAGTAATTTATCTCCAAGTGGGAGATTGTTGAGTTATGGAGCTCAATTACTTCAGATTAGCATGCAATATCAAACTTGTAGGAAATACTGATAAGCAAGCGTCGATTAAGGAGGGACCAACATGGTCACCTATGATCGGCATCATCGAGCGAGGAGGAACCAACATTGGTTAGGACTAAATAGTGTCGGTTACTGTGCATGGGTGTTTTAATTAACTCATTGGAATCAGATCTAATTTTAGCATTACAATAAATCTATTTATTGTAACTACATGGCTAAGTGCCCTAAGTTCGTATATGCTTATATAAACATGAAAGCTAGGGTTTAAAAGCGAGAGAATTGAATGAGTTGATGATTATTGTGAGAATAATTGTGAGAGAGAGAATTCTTAGAGAAGAAGCAAAAGATTGAGTGAAATAAAGTCATTTGTACATTTGAGAGGTGTGGAAGATTGTAGATATTCAATTGTATATCTTATCAAAGATTTGGATAATAGATTGTCTATTTTCTTGGTGGATGTAGCCTACATTGGGTGAACCGTGTTAAATATGGTGTTGATTTATATTTCTTATTTTGTATATTTCTTACGGTAGAATATCCGCTTTTATTGCATTTATGCTTAGATCGATATATAATATGTACAACCTTATACTAACTCTAACAATACACACTATACTAACCATGTAAGTACATCACATGCATCAATAGCTACACACATGTTTCCAACTTAGGTTCACTCTCATCACTTTTTTGTGCATTTTCATCTTTAGTTTCCACGCTTCTCCATATTTTTTTCATTCCACGATTTGTCTAGTCCATCGACATGTTTTCTAATACAATCTTCATGGACATCAGGTATCCATCTCTATCTACTTTATGTTACTAATATTTCTACTCAATAACATAAAGTGGGGGCAAAATGTAGTCACAAAATCATGCACTTTAGACATTATTTATCCGGTTTCATACTACTATTTTAAAGGTTATTGAGTGAAGAAAGTACTAATTAACCCCCATCTTTTTGCCATCTTATTTTATTTTATTTTGTCATTCCCAACCTTTGACATCCATATGCCCAATATTTTTCAGTCATTTTCCATTATTTTATCCTTGGTAGGGTGCCCAGGGCTAATCTTGGGCACCCATAGGTGCCCTTGTCCCACCGTGGGCACTTCGATCCTTCTTGAACTTTCCTGCCACTTTTTGGGCTCCTTTTAGTCATTTCTCCTTCTTATCTTTTTGGTGGTTGGCCATTTTGAGGTTAATTATGAAATTAGATCAAGATAACCCTATAAATATAAATTTATGAGACCAAAATGAAGGACCTAACACTTGTCATTACTATCATCCATCTAGAGTTGTATCCATCTATTACATTGTAGATCACTTGCATCCACATAGCTCTGTCATCAAGGCACAAGGCTAGGACATCTACATCACACTTCATAGGGGGGGATTCTATTCTATTGTAAACACACATTCTATCACATTTTCTATATCTAGTTATTGCTCGCTACTTCACAAAGTGTGATTGGAACAAGAACACCTAGGGCACATTATGCACACACTCACCAAAACTACATTTGGGTCTAAAATGTAGTGCAACGCTCAATTAGTAAGCCCATTGTTGTGGCAGCTGAGGTCAATTCGACCCATTCATTTACATTCTTATTTTTTAGGGTTTTGATACTTCTTTTCGTCTTTGTAGGTATTTTCATCATCTTGGATTATTGGTGACATTCAGTGAGCTACAGTGAATCTGATGCAACACACAATGAGGATTTTGGACAACCTCCCAAACTTGTGAGATTCAGTTCTGAGTCTTTTACATGGACCAGGTCACCCATTCTATAGACCAAAGCACCTGTAAGCGCCCCAGTCCCTCTCCAAGTGCTCCAGTCCAACTAATAATTCTAGATCCATCCTTTTCAGGGCTTCTACACAGTTGTTCTTGCTTCTAGAGTTTCCAGTCACCTCTACGGCACAGTCCTGTGAGCATCTTCTATTCAGTTGAGTTCTTTCCTTTCCTCTCTTACACATTAGGGTAAGAACTTCCTTTTTCATAGTTGTTTGGGTCTTTTACATACTTCTTTGCTGCATTTATTATTTTATTTACGATTGTTCATAGCTTAGATTAACTATAGATATATCCCTCACATATCTCCATTTTTAGTTAATAAATACCTACATTCATATGATTCCTAAGCAAGAAAACTAGTAATTGAAACCTATCTTTGGCATTTTGTCTATGTTTGGTTTTCTGTTTGGTCTTACACACCCTACGACCTAGTCAATATTTCACTTGCTTATCTTTTATGACTTTGGACGCCAACTCCAAGCAAGGACGTAGGTGCCCAAGTTCCCTCGTCCCCTCACGGGTGCCCCTAGCATCTTTCTACTTTATTCACTCTTTTGGGGTTCTTTTATCTTTTGGGCATATTATTTTCTTATGGGTCGACCTTCCAGTTGTCACTTACAAAATTCAACTAAGGGAATCATATAAATACAATGCTATGTTACCAAAATAAAGGACCAAGCTCTAAGCATATGTTATCATCACCTAAGGTTTCATCTAAAGGCATCTAAGAGCATCAAATGCTTCCTCTAGCATTCTTTCAAGGGAAAAATCTGTATTTTCTGCATACACTTCATAGGAAGGGAAATTCATTTTCCATCCACACATCTATTTACATTGGTATATCTAGCTATCACCCGCTATCATGTGCACTTGCATAAGGGCTTCCTAAGGCATGATTATTTCACACACTCATAAGAAATACATGGATTATGAGATGTAGTGCAGTGTTGGGTCATAAGTTTACTTAATCGGTTGACCTGCGAGGTGAGTCGACTCCCCATATTGCATCTTTTCTTTTTAGGATTTGATGTAGTTTGAGGGTTTTATAAGTCATCATCTCTTTACAGGTTATAGGTGAATTCTATGATCATAGTGTGACATACAGGTGACCAACAGTGACTACCAACGATATTTTTGTGACACCAGAAAAATCAAGTTTCGAGCTCTTACACAATCGAGGTGCAGAATCGATGTGGTGCACTAGGCACCTTGACCTAGTCTAGGTGCCCTAGTCGACTTCATCCGACTATTCCAGAATTTGTGGTGCATAATAGTGAAAATTTTCCCTTCATATTCATCAGTTTTCTAACCCAAATCAGTTCTAAGAATATCCTGAAATCAGCTAAGTCATTCTTTCCCTCTCTTGTACTTAGGGTTTCATATTTATCTAGCTTATTACTTGTGTCAAATATGTACTTTAACATTTATTTATCATACGTGACTCTCTAATATTAGGGTTTAGAAAGTACTCTATTTTTGTTAAATCATTTAGTGAACCCATCTGTTTGGACCCAACCTTGCTTCTAGATATTTTTGTAATATTTTTATCATGGCTCAATCTTATGAACCCTTTACTGAAGACAACCTTCAAGAGCTCAATGCTCATCTTGTTGAACATACATAAGATCTAGATTTTCTTTTATTTGTTGCTCGTGAGGAGGCCACCAATCTTGTTAAGCTTAATGTTCCTACATCCACTACCACTTTTATGCCTATTACTACTCAACCCCCTAATTCCACCCTTCCACCTACTTCTATTGTTCCGTATATGTTCCTACTCCCACCAACCACTTCACTCTACCTCTTATTTATCACACATGACAAGTCTCTTCCATTGGAACTCAAGACCTAGCCTCTCTCTAATTATGCTAAAATGTAAAATAATAACCTAATATAATGTAATTTTGAAGTAAATAAATGAATACTGAAACACTGAAATAATACCCAAGCAATTAAGCAATGAAAATATGAAACCGTAATTACAAAGATGGTTAGAATAACCTTAGATAATTCAAAGAGGTTGATGGACTATGTCGTGATGGAGACCAGTGACAGAGATGGAGGACCATTGTACGAAGCCTAGAAAAACATAGAATTAACAGATTTCATTGGACTAGGGCACATGGAGAGGGATAGGGGTGCCTGCGGGTGCCTTGGTTTGGTTTGTGGGTGCCTGATATGTGTAGATGCTTAGAAAATCTTTTTTTTTTTGAGGTGTCACAAGAGGTTTTCACTTATTCACCTTTTTTGTCGTGTGTATGTCGTTGTAAGATTTTGAGATCATTATAAACTTATAATGAAGAAAGCACCTGCAAAACCCTCAAATAGACATCAAATCTCAAAAAAAGAAATATACAAAATGAGGGGTCAGATTGTTGTTAGGTTGTGGAGCCTATTTTCATGTGAGAAAGTGTTGAAGACTGTACACTAAGAGTAATGTACACTTTTCACAGTTGTCTCACCGGGGTTCGGGGTTGGGTCGAGCCTCGGAGTGCTGGGGGCCTGACCCTCGAGAAATATTTTTGGCCTTAAAATGTGCCCAATATACCAGGAAACATTCTTTTCTCATATGGGTGGGATTTTTGACCCATAGGTTTATGGGACGGTTTTGGCCCATGGTTTTGATACCCACAATTTTGTAAAACTACTTAAGCAGTTGTCTACTTATGTGGTTTTATGCATATGGTAGGGTTAATGTAACATTGCTAGATGTGTTTTGAATTTGGGTGTGAATTCTATAGAGTTTGTTGAGCATAGCTCCAAACAGATATGGGTATTATATTGAGAGAGTTGTGGCTTGTAATAAAATATGAGCAAGTGATTCTTGGTGGATGTAGCCCAAATTGGGTGAACCGCGTTAAATACTATCTCTCTGTGTTGTGTTGTGTTGTGTTATTTTGCACTTTTATTTGAGATCTATAATATTTTCTACATATTAGTTTCTACTGTTGTGATTATGTGAGGGATTTTTCAACATATTTTGTCCCTTATTTCCTAACAATTGGTATAAGAGCACTGGTTTGGTTTCTTTGAAGTGTTGAATCACATGGAAAGTTTTATCTTGAGTGGGAGCTATGGTAGATGATGGAAGATCTAGGGTTGATAAATTCAACGGGAAAAATTTCAGTCTTTGGAAGATGCAAATGGAAGATTACCTTTATCGAAGGATCTTCATATTCCACTATCACGAGAAGGTGAACAAACCCTCGACATGACAGATGTGGAATGAGATTTCTTTGGATAGGAAGGAACTTGGGACAATCTGGCGTGTCTTGCATCTTCGGTATTATTTAATGTTTCAAAGGAAAAGACTATAAAAGAACTAATGGATGCATTAGGGAAGTTGTATGAAAAACCCTCTGCCTCTAATAAGATATTTTTAATGAAAAAATTGTTTAATATGAAGATCTCTCGAGAATGGTTGATAGTGAGATCATTTAAATGATTTTAATATGGTTGTAAATATGCTAGCTTCGATTACAATAGAATTTTATGAAGAAGTTAGGGCTTTATTAGTTCTGTGCTCTTTACCTGAGAGTTGGAATAGCCTAGTAATGGCGGTAAACAACTTGGTTCCAACTAACTCAAAGTTGAAGTTTGAGGATGTCGTAGGGGTGATTCTAAACAAGGAAATGCAAAGAAAAATATCTAGGAATCTTACTTGGGAATGCTTTGACAATGGAAAATAGAGGGAGACAAAAGAATAGAGGTAGTCGTGGAAAATCAAAGGATTGGGCAAGGTCAAAATCCAAAATCAAGATAGTATGCTGGCACTATGGAAAGTATGGGCATGCAAAGAAGGACTGTTGGGAACTTCGAGACAAGAGGAAACAACGGGAAGAAAATAAGGAGGCAAATGTGGCAATGGGTAATGTATATCGGGATGCTTTGATTCTTTCTTTGCACAATATTATTGAATCTTGGGTTTTAGATTGGGGGCTTCTTTTCATGCTACTCCACATAGGAATTATTTTGTTGATTATGTTGAAGGAGATTTTGGGCATGCTTTTCTTGGTGATGATGAGCCTTGCATCGTAGTTGGAAAATGTTCTGTTTGGGTTAAGATGTAGAATGGGAATACTTGGCTATTAAAGGATGTCATACATGTGCCTACATTAAGACAAAATTTGATATCGGCAAGGCAGTTGGGAAGTGATGGTTATCTTATGATATTTGGTGGATTCTTGGAAGGTTACCAAGGGTGCTCTTATGGTGGTAAGAGGTAAGAAGGTTGGAACCTTGTATTTAACCACTTATAGCACTAATGTTTGTAATCTTGTGGCTTCAAAAGTAGATACAACATTGTGGCACTATAGGCTCGGTCATATGATCCATAAGGGCATGGAGATCATAAAGAAGGATTTTCTTGGATATACAAAAACATGTTTGGAGTTCTGTGAGGATTGCATATATGGGAAATAAGTGAGTAAGGTTTCTCAAGGTTGGACCTACAAAGAAAGAGAGTAAGTTAGAGCTGGTGCATTCTGATGTATGGGGGTCGGCTCAAGTATCATCTCTTGGGGGTTTAAGTTATTATGTTGCTTTTATTGATGATGCAACAAGGAAAGTTTTGGTTTATTGTATTAGAAACAAATCTGATGTATTTGACACTTTTTTTAAATGGAAAGCCTTAGTAGAGAATGAAATAGGTCTTAAGCTAAAATGCCTCAAGTCAGATAATGGAGGGGAGTATTACAACAATGAATTTGATGATTATTGTTCTAAGAATGGAATCCACTGGAAAAAGATAGTTCTAAGAACTCCGAGAATGGGGTGTCAGAAAGGATGAACAAAACAATAATGGAATGTGTTAGGAGCATGAGGTTACATGTAGGACTACCTCTTTCTTTTTGGGCAGAAGCGATGAACACAACTATGTACTTGATAAACAAAGGACCCTCAAGTGCCTTGGATGGAGGCATACCTGAGGAGGCTTGGTATGGTAAGAAAGTTGATTATTCATTTCTTGGAGTCTTTGGATGTGAGGTGTTTTTCCATATAGACAAGGATGATAGGACCAACCTAGAGGCTAAATTAGAAAAATGTACTTTCATTGGTTATGATGGCGATGACTTTGGATATAAATGTTGGAGTATTAAGGATAAGAAAATTATTCGATCTAGGGATGTGGTATTTAATGAGAAATTCATGTATAAGTAGTAGTTGCAGGAAAATAGGGAAGAATACAAGATAGAATATGCAATGGTAGAGGATCTTCCATATGGGAAAGTGACACATAAATCAGTTCAGGAACCTCCTCAACAGGAACCCCAAACTCCTATATTGAGGAGGTCTTCTAGGGTAAGAAAAGAACCTAAATGTTTTTCTCCTTCTCTTTATTATTTAGTACTCACTTTGATAGTGGAGAGCAGAGAGATTTGATGAAGCAATGAAGGTAGATGCTTTAGGAAGAAGTGGGAGCAAGCCATGGATGAGGAGCATCGGGCTCTCATGGAGAACCAAACATGGGATTTGATGAAGCTACCGAAGGAAAAGAGCATTACAGAATAAGTGGGTCTTGAGTCAAAGAGGAAGGAGGTAAGAAAAGATACAAAGCCTGGTTGGTGGTAAAGGGTTTGTATAGAAAAAAGGTATAGATTTTGATGAGATTTTTTCTCTGTAGTAAAAATGACTTCTATTAGAACTATTCTTGGAATAGTTACAGGAGAAGATTTGCACTTAGAGCAGCTTGATGTAAAGACTACATTTCTTTGTGGTGATTTGGAGGAGGATATATATATGTAGCAGCGAGAGGGATATGAGGTCAAAGGTAAAGAGGAGATCTGTGGCGAAGAAGAGCTTGTAAAAACAAGCTCCATGTCAATGGTATAAGAAATTTGATAACTTCATGATGGAGCAAGGTTATATTAGATGTCATTCTAACCATTGCATGTATACAAAGAAATTTGAGGATGGAATTTATATTATCTCGTTTTTGTATGTGGATGATATGTTGGTTGCAGGCAAAAACATGCAGGAAATAAAAGTACTCAAGAAACAACTAAGTGAATCCTTTACCATGAAGGATTTGGGGGCAACCAAACAAATCCTTGGTATGAGGATATCTCGGGATAGGAAGGAACAAAAGTTGACTTTATCTTAGGAAGAGTACATTAAGAAGGTCTTGGAGAGGTTTAATATGCATGATGCTAAACCGGTTGGGACTCCTTTGGCAGGACATTTCAAGTTATCAAAGGAACAGTGTCCCAAGACAGAGCAGGAGAGAAACAAAATGTCCAAGGTACCTTACTCATTAGTGGTTGGTAGTTTGATGTATGCCATGGTGTGCACCAGGCCTGATATTTCCCATGCAGTGGGAGTGGTGAGTAGATTTATGAGTGATCCAGGTAGAGATCACTGATAGGTAGTAAAGTGGATCCTTTGGTAATTGAGAGGGACCATGTGGAAAATTTTATGCTATAGTGGATCGAGACACCACTTTGTGTGGTTATTTAGATTCGAGATATGGTGGAGATGTAGACAACAAGAGGAGCATGATAGGTTATGTTTACTGATGTAGGTGGGACAAAAGTGAGTTGGATTTCATGACTATAGAAGCTGGTGGCTTTGTCAACCATAGAGGTTGAGTATGTTGCTGCCACAAATGAAAGTAAAGAAATGATTTTGCTACAACAATTTCTTGAGGAGTTGGGAAATAATCAAGAGGAAGGAAAGCTACATAGTGATTGTCGAGTGCTTTATACACCTAGCTAAGACCTATGCTTTCCACTCTAGGATGAAGCATATACGAGTTAAGGTACCATTTCATCAAGACAACTTTGGAGGAAGAGAAATTGAAGCTAGAAGATTCATACTAGTAGAATCCTACTGAGACATGATGACCAAGGTGGTCATAAGGGAAAAACTTAAGCTGTGTTAAGCTTTGGTTGGTCTTCACAGAAACTAGTGAAGGGTTGAGAAGCTTGCTTAGAGAAAAACTAGTCTTCAAGTGGGAGATTGTTAGGTTGTGGAGCCTATTTTCATGCAAGAAAGTGTTGATGACTATACACTAAGATTCGTACACTTTCCACGGTTGTCTCACCGGACCGGGGTGCAACCCCAGAAAAAAGTTGTTTGGCCTTAAAACGTGCCCGATATACCAAGAAACGTGCTTTTCTCATATGGGTGATATTTTTGACCCATAGGATTATGGAATGGTTTTGGCCCATGGTTTGATACCCACGGTTTTGTAAAACTACTTAAGCAGTTGTCTACTTATGTGGTTTTATGCATATGGTAGGGTTAATGTAACATTGCAGATGTGTTTTGAATTCGGGTGTGAATTCTATAGAGTTTGTTGAGCATAGCTCCAAACAAATCTGGGTATTGTATTAAGAGAGCGGTGGCTTGTAATAAAATTTGAGCAAGTGATTCTTGGTGGATGTAGCCTAAATTGGGTGAACCACGTTAAATATTGTCTCTTTGTGTTGTGTTATTTTATTCTGCACTTTTATTTGAGATTTGTAATATTTTCTACATATTAGTTTCTACTGTTGCGATTCTATGAGGGATTATTCGTATATTTTATCCCTTATTTACTAACAATTGTCCTTCACTGCCACAATGGTGGATTTATAAATAAGTTTTGCACTACATCTTAGAACCAATGTAGGTTTTGTGTGTGCAGAATTGTGCCCTAGGTTTCTCTTGTGTGTGTCACACTTGAAGTAGTAAGTAAGTAGCTAGATGTAGAATGTAAATAATGTGTGCATGGAAACAATAGACTCCCCTCCTATGAAGTGTGATGCAGATGAACCAACCTTTGTCCCTTGTGATGGAGCTAGATGGATGCAAATGGAGCTATAAATGCCTTTGATGGATGCAACCTTAGGTGGAGATAGTAGATGCTTAGTGTTTGGTCCCTTATTATGATCACATAAATTTATATTTATATGATTCCTTTGCTTGAATTTCGTAATTAACCCCGAAAAGGCCAACTACTAAAAATATAAGATGCTCAAACGGATAGAAAGGACCCAAAAAGTGTGACCAAAGTACAAAGAGGACAAGGGCACCTAGAGGGGATGGGGGCGCCTGACATTGACGTCCTAGTTGAAAGGTGAAAAGACAGACTGAGCAAGTAAGAGTGCAAGATTGAAAGAAAAAGCATAAAGTAATGAAAGGTGGCCAAAGACACGGGTTAGTAATTAAATTTCGTACTTAGGAACCATATGAATAATAGTATGCGATTGAGACTAGATAATTACCCAAAGTGCATGATTTTGTGTCTACATTATCTATCGGGATCTCTAAGTTCAAATCCTTCAACTTTAGCAAGTTACTTCTCATGCCTCTCCATCTCTTGATTCCACCTTACTTCTTCATACTCCTTTTGCGCCCTCCATTTCCACTTATGCACTTCCTCCAAACTTTTTCACTCCTAAGCTACCCACCTTTAATGGCCATGGTGACCCTCAAGAGCATCTATGAGATTTTCATGTGGCATGTCTAGATTATGTAGATGATCATACATTATTAGCTAAGCTATTTCCACAGAGTATCCAAGACTATGTTATGCATTGGTTCTACAATCTACCTATTCATTTGGTAACATCATTCACACATCTAGCCGATGTTTTCTCGCTCATTTTTCAATCAATATTGGTTCTATTATATCCTATGCTCAACTTGCATGAATCAAATACAGATCTAATGAGCATCTAGCAAACTATATATTATGATATAAGAACAACATAGCTAGGATGATCAATGTGCTCACTGACTCGAGAACTTCAAGATCTATTTGTCCAAAGTCTCTTACCACCTCTACAAGAGAGTCTCATCTTTGAAACATATCCTTCATTTGATCAACTATGTCATATTTGTAAAGTACGTGAAGGAAAACTTATATCTATGGGCAAACTAAGCATCATGATCACATTTCCTCTTCATCTTCTAATTAGTTTCAAAGCAAATCCACTTTCAAGCCATCTCCCAAACCTAGTGAAGTGAATTTTTTTAATGTTGTTTCTCCTCTTGAAAAATTCAATGGAAACCTCTAAAGTGTATATTCAAAAAATTGCCTTGTGCTTAGGAAAACATGAAGGGTAGGTGGCATCGAAATGGACTAGAATGGTCATTTTTTTCAAAATTCAATTTCTATAATGGTCAGTCGGCATCTCCCACCTGAGAATCTAGACAGGTGCTTTCCACGGGCCATGGACTATCGAAGCACTACAGAAATGTCTAGGTCCAGAGATATTGATTCGGTCAGTGATCTCGACATAAATATAACATGTAACCTGTTTTGTTTCAATTCGGTTTAGACAGAGTTTATATTTGTCTCTCTGGTGGATTCGGATGACCTAGGCTGCTCACTCACCCTTCTTGGCAAAAGAGCAATCATTGCTAAATTTGTGGGTCGTCGTCTCTCGGTAGAGGGCATTCACAGCTAGTGCGATACTCAGTGGGGTAGCGGTCTCCGCATTCGATTCTTAGAGAGAGGTTTTTTTCTTTTTATCCTCCGATTAAAGGCGCAAGTGAAGGGACGATACTTTGGAGAGGAAATAATTTATTTTCGCTGAGTCTTACCTACACATTTGTGAGTGGTCTACCCACTTTGATCCAACTCAAGTTGAAATGGATGGCTTCCAAGTTTAGATCAGGCTATATTCACTGCCTAGTGAGTTTTGGTCCTCCTCCATTCTCTATAAAATCTACTCCAGCTTAGGTCGCGTCGTTCGCATTGATCCAGTTACTTTGGAAGGCACTCTTTCATCTTTTTCTAGGATTTGCATTTCTATAGATCCCTCCAAAAAAATGTAAGAATTCATTGTCATCTCCACCCCATCTGGGAAATGGGTGCAGAAGGTGGATTATGAGGTGGTTTCAACAATTGCTTTAAATGTAAACAACCTGGTCATTTTCAAAAAGTATGTAAAAACCCTCCTATATCCAAGTCTGCTGCCGTATGGAGGAAAAAGATTATCCCGCCTCCTGTCTCCAAATCTACAGAACCTCTATCTTTTGGGAAAGATCACTCATTTGGTGTTGATCTCCTGGCTTTGTTCCTGCGATAGAGCCTCTTGCTCTTGATCCAAGTACAATCTCCCTGGTAAAAGAAATTGTGTCTATTGTTCAAGATTCTACTTGGATTCTCTCTTTATTCCAAGAAGGCATCGCACTCGAGTCTCGGTGTGGATGCGGCCTCTCTGGAAAAATGGGTGAATGAGAAGGATGAGCTGATCCTCTCCATTGATGAAGACTCTAGGGATCTTAACAACTATTTGGAAGATGTCCCCATCGATCGCCTCTGGACAACATTTAGATGTGTCTGATTCTTCCGAATCTAGCCATTCTCAATATGGATAGGGGGCCGAAAGCTCAGCCTTGGTCGCCCTTCCAAAGGCATCCTTTCCCTCAAAGAAATTGCTGCAGGTAAGCAACTTCAACTTTGTTCCTTTTTTCCATCCTCAAGTAGGAGAGGCGTGTCCTCTCTGAAGATCAAATGATCCTTCTTTCTTGGAATGTTAGGGGCTTGAATGCCCCTAACAAGCGTGTACTACTTAGATGCTATGTTATCGATTCAAATGCTTTTATATGTCTTATCCAAGAAACTAAGATGTCTAAAGTTGATTGTAAGAATGGTTGGTTTCACAAATGGAAAGGTTGGGAAGGGTGCTTCTCGGACTCAATTGGTGCCTCTGGCAGTTTGGGAGTTCTGTGGAAATCTAGTTGCTGTAGTCTCGAGCCTCTCTTGGTCGAATCTAATTTCATTTGGTGTAAAGTCTACATCAAACATTCTGATGTGTCCTTCTTTCTGTGTAATGTATATGGCCCTAATATCCGTTAAAAGGAGCTCTGGTCAAGATTCAACAAGTCCTTGACTCGACTCTAACCTCCAAGACTGTAGTGGCTGGGGATTTTAATGTTACTCTCTCCGACAAAGATAAACAAGGGGGAATTCAATGGCAACCTCGTTCTCAAGTGGATTTCACCTCCTTCATTGCCTCCACCAAGTTAGTTGATGTGGAACCAAGTTCTGGTTGGTTCACTTGGAATAACCGGCATCTTGGGTTCAGCTCCATGGCTGTTCACCTTGATCATTTTCTCATCTCTAAAGAATGGCTTCAGAACAACTTTCTCATCAAATGCTTTATTCTTCCTCTCTCGCTCTGATCATTTTCTTGTCTCTCTCAACATTTCCTTTGACCTCCCACCGCACCACTCTCCTTTCAAATTTGAGTCCATGTGGTTGTAGGATCCCTCTCTCAGGCCTTTGATTAACTCTTGGTGGGCCTCCTTCGCGGTGGAAGGGACTTGGATGTATAAACTCTCTAAAAAAATTTCTTTACTAAAAGACGATTTGTTGGAATGGAACGTCTCATGTTTTAAAAATATTTTCCAGGAAAAATAGAGGGTTGAGAAAGAATTACGTATTCTTAATGAATCTATTTTCTCTCGTGGTATGCACCAGGAAGATTTCTTCAAGGAAAAATCTTTACTCAGTGAACTTGGTGATCTTCTTCTTAAAGAGGAAATTCATTGGAGACAGAAATTGTGTGAAGTGTGGTTGGCCGATGGGGACAAAAATACCAAATTCTTTCATGCTTCTGTTAAAGCTAGAAGAAATGTTAATTATATCTCCTCCCTGAAGTTGGAAGATGACACGGTGTTGTCCTCTCAATCTCAGATTAAAACCGAGTCGGTGTCTTTTTTCAAAAGCTTTTGAATGGTGACTCACCTCCCCTCTAGATGCCCAACTTTCCTTTTTTGATCAGATTCCTAAAATGGTTGATGATATTGATAATGCTAAGCTTCTTTCTCCTTTTTCTAAGGATGAAGTTTGCAGGATCGTTTTCTCTATGTAGAGGGATAAAGCACCTAGACCGGATGGTTTTCTGGCTTCTTTTTACCAGGATTTCTGGGACGTTATTGGGGATATAGTTTGGCATTCCATGGAGGAATCTCATTGTTCAGGAAAGCTTCTTGGTGCTCTAAATCACACCTTTATCTGCATGTTTCCCAAAAAGGCACCAATTGAATCTCTTGATGACTTCAGGCTGATCTCCTTATGCAATACGTCCTATAAAATCATATCTAAGGCTATTGCTTCAAGAATGAGTGCTCTTCTTCATAAACTTGTGGCGCAGGAACAAAGCGGATTCACTCTGGGAGGTCTATTGCTGACGGTATAATCATTTCTCATGAATTGATCCATACTCTCCATTCCTCCTCTCGATCTGGTATGATGATTAAATTGGATTTTAGCAAATCTTATGATCATATCAATTGGAGATTCCTCTTTAAGTCCCTTCATGCCATGGGCTTTAACTGGCACTTCTGCAATTGGATCTTCAATTGTATTTCTTCTCCCCATTTTTCTATTCTGGTTAATGGCTCGGCAGAAGGATTCTTCAGCAGTAGTAGGGGCTTGAGGCAAGGTGATCCTCTTTCCTCTTTTCTTTTCATCCTGGTCACTGAGGCCCTGAGTCATAGCATCAAATCAACTCTTCTGGATGGGGTTCTTAAGGGCATCTCGCTTAACTTCCAACCTCCCCCTATCGCACCAACAGTTTGTGGATGACACTTTCTTATTCAGTCAAGTGTCTATTCCGAAGCCCGATGCTTATCTTCCATCCTAAATTCTTATTCGTTAGCGGTGCTGGCCAGGTAATCAACTTCCATAAATCTATTATTTTCTTCTTTAATGTCGCACCAGGTGCAGCGAAGGATCAAGACAATTCTTGGCTTTGTGGTGGGCTCCCTTCCTCATAGATATTTGGGCATCCCTCTCTTCTCTGGCATTGGTAAAGCTAATTTATGGGATGGCTCCTCAATTCTTTGTCGTCAAGGCTGCTCTCTTGGAAGGGGAAATGGTTGTCCTTGGCTGGTAGAGCTCTTCTGATTAACTCTATCCTCCTGGCCCTCCCGATATATATGTTGTCGGTCTTTCGTTACCAAGGAATGTCTTGCTCAAAATTGAGAAAATGGTCAGATCCTTCCTCTGGCAAGGGAACAACGAAGAAAGAAAATTTCACTTGGTGAATTGGGAAACTGTCAAGCTTCCCAAGCCATTAGGTGGTTTGGGCATTTTGGATCTGGCCCTACAAAATTTGGCTCTCGGTGCTAAACTTGTTTGGATCTTTATTTCAGATGCCAAGCAGTTGGCTTTTCAAGTGCTTTCTCATAAATATCTAGAGGTTGGTTGCCAGAGCTCCTACTTTCCAGCTCTGAGCTCCCTAAAGGCTCTCATATCTGGAACTTTATCTGCAAATGCAAATCCCTGATCGCTGATTCGGTTTCCTAGCAAATCAACAATGGTCAGTTGGTTACCTTTTGGGAGGATAGTTGGAATGGGTTGCCCCCTCTTAACCTTATTCCCAATCTTAATAGAGTTATGAACGTTTCTAGAGCATCCTGGGGCACTAAAGTAGCCGATTTTGGTCGCCAACATCTGAATGGTTTGCCGTCTTGGCAATGGAAAGATATTACCTCCATTGGAGCCACCCTCCAAGAGTCTTCCTCCTTCATGGATGCCCTTTTGGCCAGGCATGCTCACTTCAATGGTGGCGAAGATCAACTGTTATGGCTTGGTGACGCCACAGGCTCATACACGGTGAAAGCTGGTTATGCTCAACTTATCTCTCAGTCTGGTCTAGGCTCTCCCGATCCGTTGGCCGACATCCTTGTCTTTTACCCAAAGTTGCTATTTTTGGTTGGTTGGTTTTAAAAAGAAATTTCTTACTCAGGTGAGGAGAAGATCTTGGGATTTTCGGTCCCTCCAAATGTGTGCTCTGCGGTGAAGCCGAGGAAGATTTGGATCATCTCCTTCTTTTTTGTTCCTTTGCTTCCAGGTGTTGGCAATGGCTTTTATCTAAACTGAATCTTGCTTGGGTTCCTTGTAAAAATATTGGAGAAACTCTCCTTTCTTGGCCTAGATTCAGGCAAGAAAGTTCCCTCAATTCTATTTGGATCACTGCTCCTTTTTTCCTTATCTAGCACATTTGGTGGGAACGCAATTTACGATTATTCCGGGAACAAACTACTGAGCTCCCTATTTTTCTTAATAAGCTGGAAGTGGCCATCTCGAAAAAATCAGTAAAAACAACCTCTCTAATCCCATTTTTTCATCTAGAGATGCGGTTATCAGAAATTCATGGCCACTTATCAAACTCCCCTGCCCTGGTTCCATCATCAAAAAAGGTCTCTCCCAAGTTGAGAAATTAATTAGAAGAAAAAGGGCCAAGTGGAGACCTCCCCCTAGGGGCATGTGGAAACTAAATTTTGATGGTGCCTCGAGGGGGAACCCTAGTAAATCTGGTGTTGGTTGTATTATCAGGTGTGATACAAGTAATCTCATTTCTGCGGGTTCCTTTCCCCTTCTTGCTTGCTCTTGTAATATGGTTGAAGCTCAAGCACTTTTGGAAGGGGTCAAATTGGCTGTTCAATTAGGATGTGACTCCCTTTTCATAGAAGGTGATTCCCAAATCATAATTCAAGCTATCTCTAGTGGGTCTTCCCCTTCGTGGAAAATTAATCCTTTTATTTTTAATATCCTCTTTTGGCTTGGCAAAATTCATACTTGGCACATCACACATATCTTTCACGAAGCTAATCATGTTGCGGATCTTCTTGCTAACTTTGCCATTGATCATCCTACCGCCAATGTCATCTCGAGATATGTTGAAGCATGGCAAGGCCTTTCTTTCATCATCTCACACGAGCGGTTGGGTACACAGCAGCAGATTGGATTTGTCCCTCTCGCATGTGTAATGCCCCTTTTAGGCGTGGGCATCGGCTTTGTGTGGATTCATGCCTCTTTTCCTTTGTTTTCATGTTGCTTTGCTCATTTTCTCTTCTCCCTTCATGGTGTTCCTTGGTTGTCTAAGAGCAAAGAACAGATTAACAAAGGAAATATATTATTTCACAAACTAATATTCTTCACTATATTTCATCATCCGGGATATTACAAATATATAGGAAATGTTGTTCCTATAAACAAGGAGGTGGCTACAACCACTCTTCCATAAATAACAGTAAACTCACGTACACAACAAACTCCTAATATACATTATTGTTACATAACAATAATGTCACCAAATAATACACAAACTATAATGTGAAGCACTAATAATAATTCCTAACATTCCCCCCCTTAGTGCGAACATGGTAGAAAAACATCCACACACTCCTCTGCAGTATGCTCACCCCTGTGGCATGTCCAACTCTGTGACTCATGACCTTGATCCAAAAGAAAGGCTCTCTCCTTCCATGGTTTTAAACAGGCTTACTACAAACCTTGAAGTGACAGGAACCTCATCAATTGTCGACCTCGTGTGGTTTTCTGGATCCTCCCACAAACCCTTTCAAGATCCATGAACTGACTTACTCTGGTGCTACTGTTCACCACTATGCTTATACATCAGGGAATTATGTAGGAAACACAACTTGCATATCTCAAAACTGCAGAATATAAGAAATACTGAAAAGATTTCACATTACTTCCTATAAGAATCGTAATGTTCTTAATTGTAGTCTCTGTTATTGATCGCTGCCACTCGATCTCGAACAGCATAGAAAACTGCCACTGCCACTGGAAGCTTTCCTTGACTAAGTCGTTTTGGGTGCAGAATGGGAATGGAACATTGGTATGTATTCCCCCCCACAATGTGAAATTCCACACATATAGATCGAGAAGCAAAGCGCATCGAAGAACATACTCTGAATGGATCTTGCTAGTTAGGTCTTCTTTGCACATGGTCACTGATGCTAGTGAACGTATTCTCCTAGCTAACCATCTTCCAACGAAGTACGGCGGTCGAGAGGACCAAGTCGGTCAGAGGATCACGCGATCATCATCTGCGCTCCAACACAACTTTCTTTCCAACATCTATCAAATACCAAACAAAACAGGAACACTGCAAATGAAGCACACGGAGAAAATGGAAACCACACTGAAAATCAAATACTCACACTGCACACCAGTGCCACCAAATCATTTCATGACGGCCCGTCGTTGGTGGTCGACGAGAGGTCATTTGCCTAACCTCCGACCTCCGATGCCTCCTTCCTCCATTAGATCTGCTGCTAACTCAGCCGAATGTGATCATGGGGCTCAAATTTATATACTACAATCGACGTCGGATTCCACCGAAAATGCGTCTGTGAGGCAATTTTTTTATTTTTGGACGTTTACAATGACACGACTTTTGACTTTTTGACAATGACGCTACTACTCAACGCAACAAATAACGACTTATGTTTATTGACTACGAATTAAAAAATATTTTAATTACACAACACTTGACTTTAACACATTTGACTATAGATGACAATAACAAAATGACTCTTATAACTTTGACATAAAATAAATAAACACTAAAATTCTACCTATAGAATAAAAAGTAATATTTAATTACTTTTTACAAACTATAAAAATAAAGACTCAAGGATTTATTTTTACTTTGATAAACTTTATGGGAAATGACACTTCTTTTGACAACAGATGTAGACAAATAAAAAATACACTAATTTTTTTAAACAAATACAATACACCGCCTAACTATGAGACATAAAGACTAATCAACTACTAAAGTGACACAAACGTGTAAGACTTCACAACCTAGACACTTGTCAAATTCTCTAATCAAATGAAACTACAGAAAACGACTGTACATGGCCGCGCATGAAAAAGTACCTGCAGTGCCTCCTCTCCACGTGGTTGCTCAGCTCAGGAGAATGGTAAAAACAGTTGCATAGCTATAGCCTTGACGTTTAAGCTTTCTTCAACACGAATGCCTGATGCTTCCTTTTTGTATTTATTTTATTGAACACGTGGCCTCTTTCAAGGTAATACCACAAACTTTCCAAATAGTGGTTTTGAACATTTGTCTCCAGTGAAGGAAAATTGTGAAGGCGGTTTAGAGAATGGCTTCAAGAAATTGAAGTAAATTCAATACGCATCTCACATACTTATGTAACCCATGGAGATATTTGCATACCCCAAGTTTGACAGATCCTCAACACACTTGCGCAGACCAATTCGCTGGATAAAGAACCGTGGTTGGACGAACTGTGAATGCACCGTGAAATCCAAATGTGAATCGATGCTAGATCTACACAAATTCTGCCAGTGATTTTATCAAAACTAGAATGATTGATTTCTCAAAGACTTAAACGGGATCAATATTCCTCTCAAGTCTGCCAAATACGAAGCACCGAAATAGATGGAAATTTGATATGTCAATGGAGATGGTGCATGCGTGCACAGTGAAGCAGGCAACACTTGAAACATAAAATATGGAACCTGAACAACCTTAACTCTGCATATATACCTTATAATTTTTCAAAATAAATAATGGAAAAACACATTAGACGGGGCAAAGAAGAATAGTACGTGCCCCTGCAAAAAAAATCATTTTCCCATCACAGGCAGTGGAACAATACGGCTCTGATACCAAATCTAAGAGCAGCAACAGATTAAAAAAGGAAATATATTATTTCACAAACTAATATTCTTCACTATATTTCATCATCCGGGATATTACAAATATATAGGAAATGTTGTTCCTATAAACAAGGAGGTGGCTACAACCACTCTTCCATAAATAACAGTAAACACACGTACACAACAAACTCCTAATATACATTATTGTTACATAACAATAATGTCACCAAACTATATTATAATGTGAAGCACTAATAATAATTCCTAACAGTTGCCCTTTTGTTTTTCTTTGCAGCTTGGTTCCGAAGAAGCTTCACCTCATGAAATTGACAGAAATCATCTCTCCGAAGTCTTCCGCTACTCTTCTCATCTGGAGGCCGAAGCTATTGAAACTATCTTAGGTGACTCTTATCACTTCCAGTCGCGTCGTGTTCGCTCCAACTTGGATATCGCTTCAGATTTTGTCTCTTTATGTCTGCTTCTTCATCAGGACCCGATTTTTGTTGAATTTGTCCTTGACGATGAGATTTACCCTGCTCACAGGGTTGGCCTTCATGAAGAACTGCTCGACTTCTCTCTCCCAGATCCTCTTCTTTGGGTCGAAGAAGTTGATGAGCTTGCCATCAGTCTGGCCGTGGCATTCAGTGGCTCTGCGGCCAGTATCGTGATCTTCTCCACTACACCCAAAACATTAATTCTATGTTCTTGGTGGGTCGGCTCGATCACAAACTTCTTCCCGAGGTGGACATTGATGCGGCCCTATTTCCTGTTCACTCTGCCATCGATAAGTGGAATGAGCTCAAGGATAGGGTGAGTGGAGCCTTCCACCTCCTTATGCATGAGGCTAATAGGCATGTGGGCACCCAATTCGGTTGAGTGTTTAGGTTTCAGCCTTGGGAGTTCTATTTTTCTTTTGGTTTCGTGGTTCGGTGTTTCCTTCTCCCATCCATTTTTTTGTGGATCGTGGTCTTTCTTCTTCCGCCCCCACCCTTCTTCCTCTTCTCCTCTTGTTTTCCTCCTCTCTTGTATGGTTGGGGCCTAACCCTCGGTTCAAAGCTCTAGTTAAAAGCATTTAATAATAATAATAAAAATTTCCTTATGCTCTGTGTAATCTATTGCAACAAATTATCAAAAGTAATCTTATTACACTTCTACCACCACTGAATCTAGATCCATCTCACCCTAAAGGATGCAATTATGAAACAAATACCAAATTTGAATATAATCAATGCATTGGGCATCCTACTAATCAATGTTTCAAACTATGACATCTCATTTAAGATCTTATTGACAATAATGAAATCGAGCTCCCCGAGCCTTCGACATCTATGCCTTGGTCAATGAAAACAAAAAACTCAAAACATTTAATGATCCTCTCCCTAAACATGACAAACAAGTTGTTGATTCTTTGTCCAATCATACATATCATGTTGTGCCTCTTCCTTCATTGGGACCCTTGTAATTTCTAGTCATTAATGTCGATGCATCTCCACCATTCATTACATTCTTTGATCAAGATTATCATGCTACATTCTCTTATAATACATTACATATCAACGCTTCTATTAGACCTCATACTATTAATAACATGATGATTGATCCATCAGGTCACATGATTGTGTGCTCTATTACACTTCTCGTTGTTATAAACTACCCTCTATATCATATTTTATATCTAGTTCCTAACTCTTATGGCTATGACAAGCTTCCGGTTGTAGTTAGGCCTCTCACCATGCTTGTCTTTATTCACCATGGAACTTGTCATCAAAGGTTGTGACAAGTTCTTAGGTCTTCTTTGGCTCCGTGCTGCTCAAGATATCATTTACATGAATCACTTGTGTTTGAAATTCATTCACAACAAGTAATTTCTCATCATGAATGGTGTTCTCGCCATGCATATTGTGGTCACAAATTCCTCTTGAAATTTCCATTACACTCACTATAAAATCTAGCCTCCCTAGGCCTCTCAAATCTAAGGCACATTCTGCACCTAATTCTCCCATTCACAAATGACCTACTCATTCTCATCGGTACACTAGTCTATCTTGTTGATCTAAGTCCCCTACTCGGGAAACCTCTTCACATAGGTGCTCCTCACCTCCTAGGTCTAAGCCACATGGGTGTTCATCACCTCCTAGGTCTACTTCACATAGGTGTTAATCACCTCCTAGGTCTACTTCACATAGGTGTTCATCACCTCGTCGTTCTCCTTCACATAGGTCTTGGTCACCTCCTAGGTCTCCTTCACATAGGTATTCACCTCCTAGGCTTCCTTCACACATACATCGTTAGTCTCATACACAATCAATATTAGAGCATGATCACACACCTTTATCTCCTTACACATTAGGTGGAGGACACTTACACTTCACTTTCGTTGGATAGTTTGATCATCAACACACACTTAGGGGAAAAATGCTTACTTCTCTCCCCCTTCTAACATCATTATGTGTTTACCATTTCTACTCTTACGCTCCATGATTCATACTTCATATTTCTAAGCATCATTACTTAACTTGATACACATATTGCATCGTCATACTACCCTATGACGCACTCTAGTTACACGGTTCATACTCGACTGTTGAGGGTCTCAATCTGAAATGAACCTCACCACATTCAATTTTCGTGCTCTATGTTTCATGATTTATATTTCTAGCACACATTTTCAAACCATTTCCCAATGATGCACTCTTGTTCTATGGTTAATTCTTGATTGTTGAGGGGTATTTTATAACTAAACCTCATCTCACACTCATACACATTTTCACATTACATACCATTCCATCTCACTCACTCACACATCATATTTCATATCTTGGTTGTACTTATTCTAGTTTGCTTACACTCACATGTTACACTTTACTTATTATGTTGGACGAATATCCAATATGTAATTATCTTTTCTATATACACATACACGTTCACTTGTTCTCTAGTTGTGAATGCATACTTCTTACAAATCCTTACCCTCAACAATGATGCTTGGCACTTTGTACCTCTTACCGGTCCCACCGAGGCTCTTGGGGCATCTACATTTACTAATATTACACATAATAGGTACTATTGTTTCATTATTTACTACTTTTTCTTACTAGCACACTCCTTTCCATCAATGCATACACGTCTTGAAATACTTGTTATTTTTATAACATGATAACATATACTTCATGTGCGGTGTTTTCCTTGCGGGAACTATTTACCACCATGGTTGTATGTTAAATATTTGTTTTTCATTATTTTCACTGTAGACACAAAATCATGCACTTGGGTATTGTTATCCATTTTTACCCTGGAAAAAATGGACAACTCGGGAGAAATTGGATGATGAACCCCATTTTGTTATGTTATAAACCATGTTAAGCCCCATACTATTTCAATATCATACTATACGATGTATAGTGTTAACTACTTATACTTAATACTTTACTATGTTTTTGAAGGAATTATTGTGTATATGTTTGTTATTTTTATCTTGTTAATTCTTACATAAAAATGGATTAAATTGATCTTTTTATAAGAATTAACAATACCTTTGGAAAAAGTATACGTTGAGTTAACAAAGGAGCAAAATGGAAATAACATAGGACTCAATTTGCTCACCAATGCAAGACTCAATTAGTGTGTTGGCACAAGACTCACCTCCACATTAATAGAGGACTCACAATACCACACCGAGCTCATCCAGATCATCAACTTTGAATTCCTCAAAATAAGGGATTCACGTAAGCATGCATATAGCTTGAACTACTGGTAATATAGCTAGCAACATCACATCATGAACAAGAAACGTGTACCATTAACTCAACCTATATTTAGGACGATTTTGAGATCTAGTTACTCAAGTCACTGGGAGATGTGATGCAGCCAACAACTAGAGATTTACTATCATTGTAATTCCCTTCAATCAATGAAAGATATGAAGAATATTCTAGCATTGATTGAATCCCTCAAAGGAGTCAATCATAGACGTCCTTTGCAGTTGTCATGATTGATTCAAATCTAAATTCTTCAAGGACCACTCCTTCCATAAATGTACTCCTTAAAATAGATAGTCATTATTTCATTCAACATTCAATTAAGTAGATGTTAGTCATTATGAGTAACTAGTTCTCTCCTAAAGAGAATATAATTGCTCTTGTATAAAAGAGCTAATGTATTTAGATTTATCGGTTTGGTTCAGTTATTCAATTGATTGTATAAGCATATTATTTCAATAAGATAGTAGATTCAGGGGAAATTTTTGTTGTGTGAATTTCAGTACTAAACCTGATCAAAGGGAAGGAGAAAGGGCCACTCCTACCCAATGAAAAGGGAGATTTATATTTATTTCCTTTATGTTATTTTGATGCATTTACCGTTTCAGCATTGGTTATGTTATTTTGATGCATTTATTTTTCTATAGTTAATTACGTTAAGAACCTTCCAATTCTATTGTGATTGTATTTTTCCTTCCAAGCATTTCATTTTGTAATCACAATCAGTTCATTATTTTCCTAGTTTTGCTATTAAAGTACGTCCTAAGACATAGTTCCTACTATTTCCTTTATTGCAAATAGCCATGGATACCTCCTTGGATTGATAGAATAATATGATTAAAGTATGAGCATCAACGACACTCATCACTTTTTGGTGTTATTATTGGGGAATTGAAGGTGTTATCAAAGGTTAAGGTGCTAGCTAAAAGCAACTTTGCTTGGTTGTTTGGTAAGTTTCCATTTAGAAATTTCATTTCCATAACTCTTTCTTTTGAAATCAAAATACCTTGTAGTGACAACAAGAATCATCTGATCATGTGTTGGAGTTAACACAAGGTTATAAAGATTATATATTAGGTCTAAGCATACATGCAATAAAAGTAAATATTCTACCAAAAGAAATATACAAAACAAGAGATATAAATCAACACAAAATTTAATGTGGTTCACCTAGTGTGGGATACATCCACCAAGAAACAAGCCAATATACTATCCAAAGCTTTGACAAGATATACAATTGAAGATCTACAATCTTCCACACCTCTCAATTGTACAATACTTTATTTCACTCAAACTTTTTCTTCTTCTCTAAGAATTCTCTCTCTCATAATTATTCTCATAATAATCATCAACTCATTCAATTATCTACTTCTAAACCCTAGATTTCATGTTTATATATGCATATACAAACTTAGGGCACTTATCCATGCAATTACAATCAATAGATTTACTTTAATTCTAAAATTAGATCTAATTCTGTGAGTTAATTAAAACACCCACGGACATGTAAGCGGCGTTGATTAGTCCTAACTAATGCTAGTTCCTCCTTGCCTAACCGATACCGATCATAGGTGACCACGCCGGTCCCTCCTTAATCGATGCTAGTTACTGTATTTCCTACAAGTTTTATATTACATGTTAATCTGAAGTAATTGAGCTCCACAACTCAACAATCTCCCACTTGGAGATAAATTACTGCATTATACCTATACAACATCATTCTTAGATCCTTTTCTTAGTTTTGTTTCTTCCTCTTCAAGTCTCAAACTCGAAGACCAACAAAAGTGGAGTGTATCTCCAACTTCTCTTTTCTAATGGCTTCGTTAGCATATCCACATGGTTTTCACTTGTATGAGCCTTCTTTAGTTTCAAATTTACCTATCTTCCAAGATTACTGTAGTATGAAATGATATCTCAATGAATGTGTTTCATTCTAGAATGAAACAACGATTTTTTCCAAATGAATTGCACTCGACTATTACTAAACAATTTGCAATCATCTTTCTCCTTTCCTAACTCTTCCATGAACATATTCATCTATATCATCTCTCCTTGCTAGCCGTAGCTACAACATACTCTGCCTCTGTAGTAGACAAAGCCAAAACCTCCTATAATCTCGAAATCTAGCTAACTGCCATCCCACCTACTATGAAAATATATCCAGTAGTGTTTCTCCTACCATTCGGATCTCCAGCCATAACAAAATTAACATAGCCACATAAATAAATATACAAACCTCCATAACATAAGCGCATGCTATATGTCCCTCTCAAATAACCGAGTATCCATTGGACTACTTTCCAATGGTCTTCACCTGGATTAGCCATAAATCTACTCACAAATCCCACCGCCTATACAATGCGGTCTAGTACAAACCATAGCATACATGAGACTCCCAACTCTTTGAGGCATATGGTACTCGTGTCATGTATTTGACCCCCTCATGTGATGATGGACATTGATCTTTGCTCAATTTGAAGTGTCTGTCATGGGTGTACTTACGGGTTTTGAATCTTACATATTAAACCTTTCCAACACCTTATTGATATAGTCCTCATGAGACAAATACAATTTATTGTTCTTCATGTTTTTGTGTATTTGCATGCCGATGATTCTTTTTATAGCTCCTAAATCCTTCATAACAAATGTGTGAGCTAGCTTTCCCTTTGTTAGCTTAATTTAGCATAGACATATTTATTACATTTTTATTGCATTGTCTTTTATTTAATAATGTGCAACATGTGCACTCTAGTCTAGTGACTTGCATTTAATATTGTTATGTTGGATAACATTCAATATTGGTATTAGTAGTAATTACATATGCATGTGAAATGGGTCTTATCATCTCGTAGTTGGTGCTTAGGGTGTCATGTTTATCCATATGAGGATGTCTAATATCTATAAATATTACTGCTTTTGCATTGTTATGTAATTTGATTTCATGATCAATAATATTTGGGAGGCTTTCGTCCCTCTTTGGTCATTACAATCTTATTCTATTCTATCATTGGTATTAGGGCTATACTAGTATTATCATTTGGTATCGAGTAGGTTCTATCCAAGCAAGGTTGAAGATGAGCACTATTGGAGAGGATCCATTAGAGAAGAAGATCTGCATCAAAGGAGAGCCATTGAAGCATCCCGTAACCTCCATTCCTTCCAAGCATCCCTCAACTAAAATTTGACCTATCCACTTATTTGGAAGGTAATTTTTTTATTAGTCATTGGCATAGCCAATTGATCCAACATATTGGCGGAATATTTTAGATTTGGAGATCTTAAAAAAAAAAAAAAGATCTTGAAAAAAAGATTTGTGAAAAAAAGAGATCTTAAAAAAAGGGAGAAAGATCTTGAAAAAAATTACAGATCTAAAAAAAAGAGTGAAAAAAAAATCAGATCTAATTAAAAAAAATCAGATCTGAAAGTGGAGGTGTGAAGAATTCGGGAGCAAAGGTTCAAGCAGTCCAGTGAACAAAATTCCAGCAGAGATAGCTCTTAGAAAAAGGACATAATTTTTCATAAAATGTCAGATTGATGTGCCGTTTTTTTGCTGGAAAGATAAGAAAGAGACGCACAATTTTGCGGTTTACATCATCTTGATTCACCTCTACATGTGACGAAAAGTCTATACAAGTCGGATCGCTTTTTTCGAAAAAAAATCAGATCTAGTTGGTAAATTGGTAAGATCTCAAAAACAAAGATTCCGATTCTTCTAAAATTTTGTGGGTTTCAAGAAAAATATTTTATGATCTTTCTTTGTCAAAATTAAAAAAACCCAGATCACAATTTGTGAGAAAATGTGAAAACAATATTGATTATTTGTTTGGATCTTGGGAACAAAGCAGTCAGCCGGTTCAATTCCCACTCTCTCCATATTTTTTATTAAATTATTTTTTTTGGAAAATTTGGAGAAATTACTAAATTTTGGGAGATTTCCAAATTTAGAAGCTCACCAAACACATTTAGAGCCACCGCTAAATTTAGCGGAAAAACACCTATTGGGGGTAAAAATATTTTTGGCCTAAATTGTGTATTTTGTGATTCTAGACCCTTTTTCTAAAGAGGGGGGACACAAAAACTTCATTTTGATGTACTTTTAGAGCATTTTGTACTAATCTTGGTGCATAAAGTGAAAAAAAAAGTAGAAATTTTTTATTTTATGCTTGGTTCTATCACACGAGATCTTTGATCTCATAGTAGCGTTCGGTATATACGGTGCCTTTGGGAAGCGCTTACGGGTGATGCTGTCACGACTACTCCGCACTTAATGCCTAACACGAGGTTGCCTAAATGTCGTTTGGGCATCGACCTATAAAATCGATGGGGAGTAATAAAGACACAATACACACACATTTGAGCCCTCCCATCTGTTTGTGCTTGCACAAACCCCTCTCCGTACTATCTAAGTACCACGTACTAAATTATTTCACGTGCATTAACACCTCTTTCCATACTGACGGGTATATTGAAAGGGTGATCTTCTTCCACGTACTTCGACGGGTATATCGAAAGGAGCGTATATAGAAAGGTTTGGTATATCGGCTGACGGTATATTGAGAGGGAGACCATAAACACTGGAGTGATAAGAGCCTTACCCTTTGTCGAAATTGAGTTTGAAATTGATTGCAGAAATGGGTGCACAAGCACCAAATTTCTTCTTGCTAGATTCACAACTGCTTAGAGGAGACAACTATGCTACATGGAAACCGAAGATCAAGATGTTACTTGAGTTTGAAGACCTATGGACAGTTGTAGATGGAAAAACAACAAGATCACTTGATGATGGAAGACAACAAGTTCAATTTGATAGGGCCAATCAAAAGGCCAAGTTGATCATCTTGTTTAGCGTAACAGATGATGTGTAACCCCACATTAGAGATGCCACATCGGCCAAGGATGCATGGGATAAGTTGAGCACAGTCTATGAGGCAAAGAACAAGAATGCCATCCTCAACCTACTATCACAACTGCATACTCTCAAGGTCAAGCACAATGAGAAGGTTAAAGTTTTTTGAGACAAATTACTACTTTGAGGGCATCTCTATTGGCATTGGGAAAGATATAAGTGATGAAGACCTCATACCAATTGTGTTGCGAGCACTTCCTCCTTCCTACAAAATCTCTATGACAACTATCAATATGATTGAACACACAGTCACCTTTGAGAAGTTGGTCAATCTACTCCAACAAGAAGAGGCAATGAACAACAAAGATTATGAAGATGAGCAAGCACTATCTTCCAATCATAAAGGAAAGGGAAAATTCGGTCTAATCACAAGAAGTCCCAACAAAATCAAAGTCAACAAAGGGACCAAAGTCAATGAGACAACACCAAGAAGTGTCCCATTTTGCAATAAAGGGGACATGACATCAAAGATTGTTGGTACAATTCCTACAAAAAGGGTTCATCAAGCAATTCAAAACCCAATAACCAACAAGGTAACAACAATTCAAATCAAGGGAAGTCAAACAAAAACAACAATCAAGGGCAGAAAAATGGTAATTGGAAAAGAAAACCCAAACAACAAGGGTACATTGCCGAACATGAGGATGATTCAGATGAAGGACACCACATGTATTCTACTCAATTTGATGAAGAAACTAGGTCCACACAAGATATTTGGTATGTTGACTCAGTGCAACTCTACACATGACCGGGACGCAAGGATTGGTTCTACACACTACGTGACTCACCTAACAAGAACCACGTGTCATTAGGTGATGACTCATCATACAATGTTAAGAGGATTGGAAACATTTCATTACCTCTTGGAAAACATGATTTGCAAAATCACGGATGTATTGTATGTACAGGTTGACCAAGAATTTGCTATCGTTAGTCAACTCCTTGATCACAACTTGAAGTTAGATTTTGACAAAGTAATAATGGAGAAAAAGTGTGCTTGATAAGAGATAAGTCAAGAGGTTCCAAGATTGTAGCAAGATCTTCCAATGTGGGATGCATGTTCCAACTTGATTTTTTCCACAATGATGATCAAACTCTAGTGGTCAAAGACACACAATCTGCTGAGAACTATGGCATTGCAGATATGGTCACATCGGTTTTGGCTATCTTCAAACACTTCAAAAGGGCAACATGGTGAAAGGATTGCCTACACTCAAGCACAACACCGACAAGTGTCACAATCGATTGCCTAGCTGGAAAGCAACACAAAGTACCCTTCCGAGAAGAACACATATAGAGCTAAGAAAGCTTGATTTGGTGTGCACACCGATCTTTGCGGGCCCATGCAACCAAGTCATTATGGATGTCAATACTTCATGCTTTGTGTTGATGAATACTCAAGAAAGATGTGGATATATTGTCTAAGAAACAAGATTCAAGCCTTTGAGACATTTCAGAAGTTCAAAGCACTTGTTGAGAATGAAGTTGGTCGCAAGATCAAAACTCTCCACTCATATCGAGGGGGGAATTCACAAGCAATGAGTTCAAGACTTACTTGGAAGCTCATGGGATTCGTCGACAAATGCCTCCTACTCACACACCACAACATAATGGTATAGTTGAGAGAAGGAATCGTACTATCATGGAAATGGTGCGATGTATGATTGATGACTCAAGTTTAACAAAGACATTTTGGGCAGAAGCTGCAAGAACTGCAGTCTATTTGTTGAACAAAGTGCCCACAGTAGCTCTTGAAGGAGTGACACCTCAAGAAGCATGGTCAAATCGGAAACCATCAATTGCACACCTAAGAGTATTTGGGTGTAAAGCTAGCATGCACATACCTAAGAAGAACAGGAACAAGTTAGATATGAAAGTTGAGAAAGCGATATTCATTGGATACGGTGAAGAAGCACTTGGGCAGATTATGGGATCCGAAAGCAAAGAAAGTATACACAAGTAGGGATGTTGAGTTCTTTGAGAAGAAACAAGCAGATGCTCCACTCAACGAATCAACAAACATGCAGAATACACCTCTTGTGAAGACATAATTTGATGTTCCCACTGAAGATGACAGTGATGAATTGGATGATGTTGAAAACTTGGATCCACCACAAGCCAATGGAACAGCTAAGAAGTTACCTAAATGGTATACTCAATTAATAAGAGATGCAAATTTAGATGAAGCACCTAGCACATCATCCAATCCTAGACCTAGAACTCACAGTCAAGCTCATGAAGAGGTCAATTATGCCTTAATGAGCGAGTTGTCAAAGCAGTTGAGCCATCTACAAGATTCAGAAGCTCTACAATCAAAAGCTTGGAAAGATGCCATGGATTGAGTATCGGTCAATGATGAAGAACAACACATGGCAACTTGTCGACCTCCACCAGGGAAGAAACCCATTGGATGCAGATGGATATTCAAGACTAAGTACAAATCAGATGGGACTATTGATAAGTATAAAGCAAGGCTTGTAGCAAAGGGGTATGCACAACAAGAAGGCATTGATTATGAGGAGACATTTTCTCCCACAGCCAAGATCAAGAAAATCAAGATGATCTTTGCTCTAGCTGCACAATTTGGTTGGAAAGTCCACCAAATGGATGTGAAAAGTGCCTTTCTTAATGGAGATTTGTAAGAAGAAGTCTATATGACTCAGCTAGAGGGTTATGTAATACCAGGAAAAGAGATGATGGTATGCAGACTCATAAAATCTCTATATGGCCTAAAACAGGCACCTCGGGCATGGTACATCAAAATTGATGAGCATCTCATAAGTCATGGATTCAAAAGGAATCCTTATGACCCCAATCTCTACCTCAAAAAACAAGGGGGGAGATTGTCATTGTGGTTGTTTATGTTGACGATCTAGTCATTACAGGCAATTCTATGAAGATGATCGATGCTAACATTATAGATCTTGGGCTCATGCACTATTGTCTTGGGTTAGAAGTATGGAAAAAAGAGAATCATATCTTTGTGTCACGGTTGAAATACACCAAGACAATGCTCAAGAAATTCGAGGATGATGGACTGCACTGATTGCTACACCTATGGAAGTGAGACTTGATTATCTCATTCGATCCATCACCACCGGTGAATGCAACTCTCTATCGGCGAGTTGATCGGGAGTCTCATTTATCCGACATATACTAGACCGGATATCAAATTTGTAGTCAACTATTTATCACGCTTCATGTAAGAACCGAAAATATGTCATTGGAAAGCAAAGAAAGAGAATCTTGAGATATCTAAAGGGTACAATTGACCTTGGTCAGAGTACAAGAAGAACGAAAACTTCTTCTTGACGGGATATTGATTCGGATCATGCGAGGAAACATGGATGATTGGAAGTCAACATCGGAGCTTCATCTTCTTTATGGGATCGGACGGACCGATATCATGGAGAAGCAAGAAACAAAACTTTGTTTCTCACTCTTCTCTAAGTAGAGTATCGAGCTGCGGTGAAGTTTGTTTGTGAAGCAATATGGCTACGTCGAATACTAGAAGGAATTGGTCTACCACAACATAAATCTACTCCAGTATATGTTGATAATGAAGGAGTTCTGAAGCTTGTTCGCAATCCAGTATTTCATGAGAGAACCAAGCATATTGAAGTACAGGTTCATTTCATACGTAGGCATGTCTTGAAGCACAACATACAGCTCTAATTCTATCCTATAGTTGAGCAGAAGGCAAATGTTTCCACTAAGTCACTTGTACGTGACAAATTCACCTTTATTCGAGAGATTTCCTCTCCACTTCATTGGAAACTATGCAAAATTAAGGGGAGAATGTTAGCATAATTTAGCATAGGCATATTTATTGCATTTTATTGCATTATCTTTTATTTAATAATGTGCAACATGTGCACTCTAGTCTAGTGACTTGCATTCAATATTGTTATGTTGGATAACATTCAATATTGGTATTAGTAGTAATTACATGTGCATGTGAGATGGGTCTTATTATCTCGTAGTTGGTGGCTGCTTAGGGTGTCATGTCTATCCATATGAGGTCTGTCTAATATCTATAAATATTAGAACTCTTGCATTGTTATGTAATCTGATTTCATGATCAATAATATTTATGAGACTTCCGTCCCTCTTTGGTCATTGCAATCTTATTCTATTCTATCATTTGGTATCGAGCTATACCATTATTATCACCCTTAAGCTCACCAATATCTGCATATTAGATCCTATAATAAGCATATCATCCACATACGATAACAAACTAATATAGCTCCCACTTTTAAGCTTCTTAAAATAAACAAAATGGTCGATTCACATCTCAAATAACCATGCTCATGTATGAAACTATCAAACCTCATGTACCATTACCTTGAAGTTTGCTTGAGCCCATACAAGCTCTTTTCAACTCCGCACACTAATTTCTCGTTAACTTTGACTTCATACCCAAGCGGTTGATGCATATAAATATCTTCATCCAAATCACCATGAAAAAAATCTATCTTCACATCTAGTTTCTCTAAATGCAAATCATGTACTATAACTAAACTCAATACAATACAAATAGAAGTCATCTTTACAACAAGAGAAAATATTTCACTAAAGTCAATACTACTTTATGTGTAAATCCCTTTACTACAAGCCTTTCCTTGTACCTTTTCTATCCACCCTCTTCTTTCTTGATCATGTAAACCCACTTGTTCTGCAATGTCCTCTTACCTACTGGAAAATTAACCAAATCCCAAGTGGTTTATGTTCCAAGGAGTCAATCTCCTCATCCATGTCATGTTCCCACTACATGTGGGTCTTATCCTACATTGCTTCTTCAAAATTTTCGGTTCACCATTATTATTTAATAATAAATAAAATAGAGAAGGTGTAAATCTTTTTGGAGGTTTACTTACCCTTTGTGACCTTCTCACATAAGTTTGGGGTACTAGAGGCTCATTCGAACCTCTTGGACATTTGTATCCAAATATATCAGTGACCGATGTTGGTCACCTGTAATCGACATTGGTTCTATTGACCGATGTCGGTTTGGCTCTTCTGTAATTGATACCGGTTTAGCTAACCGATGTTGGTTAGGGGTCAACCGACATTAGTTATTGTGTAACCCTGTCGGTATTATTTTTGAATCAAAGAGTTCATTTTTATTCAAAATCTTCTCAACCGGTTCGTCCTTGAGTACCAAAATTTGATCCCTGTACATTATCTTTTCATTCCATTCAATATCACAACTCCTAATAATTTTAGAATTCTCTAAATCCCAAAAATAGAATCCGAAATCACCAGATCCATAACCAATGAAAGCGCATCTCTGGATTTTGCATCCAAAATTTTCCTATTTTCTTTATCAATATGCACAAAATCTTACGAAAGAAAAACTTTAAGAAAAGAAAGATCTACCTCTTTTCTAGTCCAAGCTTCCTCTGATATTCCTCCATCTAGTGAACTTGAAGGCCTATGGTTAATTAAATAAACTGATGTATCAACTTCTTCTACCCAAAACTACAAGGGCAATCTAGAATGTATCCTCATACTTCTAGCACGTTCCATGATTGTCTTGTTCATTTTTTCTGTAACACCATTATCTTGTGGTGTTCTTAGAACCATCTTTCCTCTTCATATTCCATTCACTGAACAATAATCTCTGAAAGTCTTACTACAATATTCACCACCATTTTCAAATCTAAGGTACTTTACTTTGAATTTGCTTCATCCTCAACAAGGGATTTCCATCTTTTAAAAGTATCAAAAATATTAGATTTACGTTTAATACAATAAACCCATACCTTTCTTGTAGCATCATCAATGAAAGTAACATAACAATGGGATCCTCCATGAGAAGCTACCAGCTGGTCCCCACACATCTAAGTGCATAAGATCCAATTTCTGCTCCTTCTTAGTTGCCCCAACTTTTAGAAATATCACTCTCTTTTGCTTTCCAAAGATACAATGCTCATAAAAATTAAGATATCAATCTTTCAAATCCGATAACTTATCCTTAGCCTTTAAGATGTGTATTCCTTTTTGAATCATATGGCCCAATCGATTATGCCACATGCATGCATCGAATCAAGTAGATAATGCGAAAAGGAATCAATAATACAGGTAGATAAATATAACGTTCCCACTTTCTTACCTCTTGCCACAACAAAAGCACCCTCAGTGACTTTCCAAGAGTTTGCTATGAATGAAAAAATGTAACCAACTTCACCTAGTTTCCTGCAGAAATAAGATTCCTCTTAAGGCTTGACACATGCCTCACATCTTTCAATACCCATGTATTTCCATTATGCAATTTTAGATGAACTTCTCCTTTACCAGTAATACTGCAAGGTTCATCATCACCCAAATAAACATGTCTAAAATTACCCTAGACATAATTTTTGAAATAAACCTTATTAGGGGTTGCATGGAAAGAAGCTCCTGAATCTAAAACCCAAGATTCTATTATATTATCCAAAGAAAGAATAAGAGCATCTTGCATTACCTCTGTTGTAATATTTTCCTCCTTATTTGACTCTTTACCTTTGTCTAGATGTTGGTTCTCTTTATCCTTTGACCAACAATCTTTCTTTGCATGTCCTTTCTTTCCACATTTCCAACAGGAAATTTCCTTACCTCACGGATTTAGATTTGTCATCCCTTGACTTTGATTTCCCATTATTCTTACTCTTGGAGCTCTCCTCCTACCCGCCTTTACTTTCTACATTCAAAGCATTCCTGATGATGATTCCTCTTTACTTTTCCTACAAATTTATTTATTCAAGATTATACCAACAACATCATCAAACTTCAAAATATTATTAGCAGATGTTTTATTACTAACAACCATTACCAAGTTATCCCAACTATTAGGCAAAGAACATAAGAATAAAAGTGCTTTCATTTCATCATCAAACAAAATATCAACCAATTTTAACAGATTTATAATAGATTAGAAATCATTCAAATGACTGGATCTTGATCCATCTTCATGCATATTAGAAATAAATAGTTTCTTCATCAAATAAACTTTATTTGAAGCACTTGGTTTTTCATATAAATTAACAAGAGATTTCATTAACTATATTGTAGTTGTCACTACTGTAATATTGGAAGCCGGGGATCTTTGCCGGACTCAATATTATAGATCCCAAATCCTTTATGTCAAGAATATTCCATTCTTCATTAGTCATCTTCGTAGGTCTAGAATTTCATCCAACGGTAAGTACAAATTTTTTTGATACTGAGATAATCATCAATCTGTATCTTCCATAATTGATAATTTCAGCCATCAAAATTCTCTACCTTGTATTTGTTTTCTTTTGCCATTTTGTATCTCCCACTCAATCGAGAAAACCCTCTCGTGAGTAAATCTGTCAACACACAAAACCCTCAAACAAATCTCGATACCAATTGTTGGAGTTAGCACAAGGTTGTATAGATTATATATCGATCTAAACATACATGTAATAAAAGTAGATATTCTACCAGAAGAAATATACAAAACAAGAGATATAAATCAACACCATATTTAACATGGTTAACTAGTGTGGGATACATCTACTATGAAATAAGCCAATCCATTATCCAAAGCTTTGACAAGATATACAATTGAAGATCTACAATCTTCCTCACCTCTCAAATGTACAATACTTTCTTTCACTCAAGTTTTTGCTTCTTCTCCAAGAATTCTCTCTCTCACAATTATTCTCACAATAATCATCAACTCATTCAATTCTCTACTTCTAAACCCTATATTTCATGCTTATATAGGCATATGCAAACTTAGGGAACTTAGCCATGTAATTACAATCAATAGATTTACTTTAATGCTAAAATTAGAACTAATTCCCAAGAGTTAATTAAAACACCCACGCACAAGTAACCAACACCGGTTAGCCCTAACCGATATTAGTTCCTCCTTGCCTAACCGATGCCGGTCATAGGTGACTGATGTCAGTCCCTCCTTAACCAATGTCGGTTACTGTATTTCCTGCAATTTTGATATTGCATGTTAATCTGAAGTAATTGAGCTCCATAACTCAACATCATGGAGTATGTGGAACACAAACAATTAAGTTCAATACTAATAGTTAGGGATACATTCTCAGTATGATAGGATTTTATGTTTAGACCTAGATACCGTAGAGGTAGATTCATTAGAATAAATCTTCAAAACCCCCTCAAAACCAGCATGTGGAACAACTTGTTGATCAAATAAGGATGGTTGAAGAAGTAGAGAATCTCAATGGTGTAAATAATGGAACCATTCAATTAGTAGAATGTTCACCTACCCCATCGAATTGGACCCTAACAATTAGGCTCTTATGAAAAATATATCCCCCTTTATCTTATCGAATTTTTGAAGATTAGTTTTAGAAGACCCTGACTAGTTCCTTTTTGAATTTAAGGTTTTATGCCAAACATATGACTACACTTCTGATTCCCAAAAGCTTAAACTATTTCCCTCTACTTTAAAAGATACAACTATGAGGTGGTTTATGGGTTTAAACCTAACTCCATCCATAACTGGGAAGAGATGGAACAAGTTTTCTTGGACAAGTATTAAGATTATATGTAGAGTCAGGGATAGGAAAGAAGAACTTTTTAGGATTCAACAAAAGGAAGATGAAAGTGTAGAGGATTATCTGGATCGGTTCCTCTTCCTTCACAAGAGGTGTGGTATTGGTCTTGATATTAATCTACTTAAAACCTTATTTCTTAAAGGGTTGGATGAAGATACACAAGAAGCATTCAATTTAATGGGAAAGGGAGACATGAACAAACTAGAATTCATAGAAATCATTGACCTCTGTAGGAATTATTCTCGAACTCACCCCAATTTTACAAGATAAAAATTCAAAATGGCCAATGGGGATCTATCCAAATTAAGAGAAGAGATTGAAAATTTGAGAACAGACCTTTTGGTCCAACTCAATACAACTATGGATAGAGAGAAGGCTAGGAATACAAAGCCTTTGTTCATCTACTGCCCAAGATGTAGAGCTAAACATGGACTCAAGGACTGCCCCTTGGAAAAGACAGAAATCTATCTTCTTTGTGAACTCAAACATGCCACTAGACCAATGTGGATTGTTTCCCTTGCTAAAGAATCATTTAAAACAGAACACACAAGATGAATCTGAGCTCAATTATATGGCTTAGAGGCAAGGAGGAAATTTTCAGTCCAACCAAAATCATCCCTACATCCCAAAATCACAATGGGCCCCAAATCAATGGAATGCACCATGGCCATATCCCCAACCTTGGGTTCAATAAGCCCCACAGGAGTGGAGCCCACAGTGGAATGCCCCACCAAATTATTATTAACAACCTTGGGCTGCACATCCCAACATTTGACCATTTCAACATTTTATCCTAGGTACAACAACAATGGAATGCACCTAAAGGGTTTGGGCAATAATTCTATAATTAGAGGAGAACTCAAGTTCAACAAGCCCTGTTGATTGAACCCACTATTTCTACCCAACGGATCAACTTATAGATACCTACACAAACGGTGGAAAATCCCAAAAATGTGAGGCAAGGAAACCCAACGTATTTTGTGGAATCAAACAAAAACTCATTAGATTATAAGAATATCCTGTTGTGTTCGGGAAAATTTACTTCAAAACATTCCTCTCCTATGATAGAGGAATTTCCCGAAGAAATAGAAAAACCCAAAGAAATACAACCTAGCTATGTTGGAGAAACTCCTCAACCAAACAATGATAGTCCCTTTCCATCTAGGCTCTCTGAGAAACCAAGTACAATAGTTCCTGAAAAATCAGAGTCAAAATCAATTCAAGGATTGAGGAAGTTAAGTATTGGCATTCCCCTATTGCAAGCTCTTAAGGAAATCCTTGAGTTAAACAAAACAATTAAAGAGCTCTGTTTCAAGGCTCCAGGAAGAAGGAAGAACCAACCTAAAACCATCCATGTTGATGGAAAACTTGCTAGTATTTTGGAAGGGAATATTCCCCCTCCTAAATATGGAGACCATGGAAGTATATTGTAACAATTTGCATAGGAGATGTCTATATTCCTAACATTTTGATTGATCTAGGAGCTACCATCAACATTATGACAATATATACTTTGTCTATGTTATCCCTACCTGAACCTTAGTCCACATCTATAGTTTTGTAAATGGCAAGACCAGTCTATGAACAAACCAAAGGGAATCATTGAATATGTCACTATTACTATTAAATCCTTAGGACTATGCGGTAGATTTCATGATAATAAAAACAAAGAACAAAAATATTGGATACCTTATATTCCTATGACAACCTTGGTTAGCCACAGTTTCCACCCTTATTAATTCCAGGACAGGGAATATGGTGATCACTAATAGTCAAAATTCAAAAGAATTGTCATTATAACTTGTTGCTAAACCATTTGCCACAGACAACAAATAATGTTCTAAAGATGATTTGAATGATATCATATATTCTCTAGCCATGGTCATGATTCAAGAACAATTAGATCAAATCCAATATGATGACCATGAACATTGTGATGGACATAATAAAAGTCTGCGCTAGATTATATTTGAGTCATGCACTTGAGTCTTGCATTGGATCTAATTCAAGTCCCATGATACAACTGTTTAAAACAAGAGATGATTATATGGATGAAAATAACCAACCCATCATCTGTCCCTTTGTATAAAATATAGATATGACTAAGAACTTTTTCAAAACATTACTTTTGTTCACAAGTTACTACCACACATGTGTCCATTAAACACATTATTAAGAGAATACCTTGTTGTAGATTTTGTTCATCTAGCTACCAAACAATTACCTATTCTCCCGGAAAGACATTGACAATTAATAGTTGGTTGACTGATCAGGAGGAAAATACCCTATTTAAACTCTTATGCTCTCATCCTCAATCTTTTTCTTGGGAATATAGTGACATGAAGGGTATTCATCCCAGTATTTGTACACACCACATCTATACCTTCTCTTGATTCCAGGACCATTCAAACAACCTCTTGAAAAAAGGATAAACCCTGCTCTAAGAGATAATGTGAAAATAGAGATTGAGAAACTTTTGAATGTAGAATTTATTTATCTAATCTATGCTAGTCGATGGGTTTCTCCATTAGTCATAGTGCCTAAAAAGAATAGAAAATGGAGAGTTTGTGTGGACTATAGGGGATTGAACAAGGCAACTCATAGAGATTATTTTCCATTATCTTTTATTGATAAGTCTTAGAAAATTTGTCCCACGGAAAAAGGTACTTTTCATTCCTTGATGGGTTCAGTGGATACAACCAAAAATAAAGTGCCCCCGAAGATAAAGATATTTTTTTCACTTTTCCTTGGGGAACATTTGCTTCTGAGTGCAACATTTTGGTTTATGTAATGCTCATGCCACTTTTCAAAGAGATGAATCGTAAGTCAAAATCCTCTTCAAAATAGACAATTAGCATTTATTAGCTAATTAAGCCTATTTTTCCCTTGTTTTGGTCAATATACCCTACTATTGGCTCAAAACCTCTTCCAACCACTCAAAATCACCCCACTTTCCTCCACAATGTCTCAGTAAGCTTCAAAATCTTATCCTAGCCTCCTAGTTGACCCTAAGTGGTTGATTAAGGCTCCACACATCTTAATCACTTGTTAATTCACTAATTGTGATTAAAAACTTAATCATGATTAGAAATTCTAATATAATTTGGGATTTTAGTCCCACATGCACCAAAATACAAGTTTTCCCAAATGAAAACTATAAAAAGAGTTCACCTCATACCTTAATACTTTACACCATGCTTTGATTTGCATCTCATATAATAAATATGATTTATAGCCAAGTTCAATCCTTGCCTAAAGCCTTCAACAAGGTTAGTAGATGGATATCTAAAGTGACTTAATAAGTCATTTGGAGAGGCCATTTCACCTTGTTTGGAGTAGAAACCATACCCATTTGATTTCCCTCTTAGGTCTATTTAGGCCCATGTTAGGTAATTGAGCATATTAGTAGGCATGTTTAGTTAGATTTTGAATTGTATTCATGTTAGTTAAGCATTCCTTTAAGCTTCTATCTTAATGTTACATTCCTAGACTTAGAGCCTTGACTAGAGGTGGAAATGGTGTTAGCCTTCCTTAGTTAGTCATGTAATTTTCTTTGTAAAGTTTAGGGTGCTTTCATTTGGCATGCCGGTGGGACAATACCCCATTGCATTCAATTTTAAAGCTTTTAACTTAGTTTCAAAGTTTTTCATTTCAAGTTTTCTAGCTTAGTTTCAAGTTTCTAGATTAATTTCAAGTTTTCTAGTTTAATTTCAAGCTTTCTAGAGTACTTTCAAGCTTTTTTAGATTAGTTTCTCAAGATTTTTAGATTAATTTCAAATTTTTAGAGTAATTTTCAAAGTTTTATAGATCAATTTTCAAGCTAGGTAGTTGTTTCAACTAGATTAGTAGTAGAAGTTGTGTTTTCATGTTATTTGCAGGATATAAGGAGGTGAAGCCCCTATCAAAATTCCTCAAAATGCCAAATTTTTTGATCTTTTTCAAAAATTCTTTTCAAAACTCATTCATCAAATTTTGAGCATCTGAAAATGTTACCATGTGGGTCAGTGTGCACTTGTGTGAAAAAGTGTCATTGTGCAAGACAAGATAGAGCATGTTTACTGTGCGCCTAGTGCACTGACAAAGGTGCATGTGTTGTGCAAATGAGTTAATTTGCCTATGCAAAGTGTGCCTGCTGGTACTAGATTTTCCTCTAAGTGTAACTTGTGCACTGTGCACTTGTGCAAGGGTGCACCTAAGTGCTCATGCAAAAAAAGTGTGCAACACATGCTGTGCAATGCACGACTATGTGTAAAATTGAGAGAGGTGCACTATGCATTACTTGTGCCATGCACTACAAAGTGCCCATGCTCTACAGAGTGCACCCATGCACTAAGTGCACCCATGCAGTAAAATTTCCTCAAACTTCAAAATTTCAATTTTGTGTTTTTAAGATTGTTGTCATTTTTAGGGTTTTTTAGTTGTTTTTGTCAATTTATTGATTTTAGAGAAATATTCCTAACAAAATTTCCTTAGGGTTTGATAAGGATTTTTGATTAAATTGGCTTAGGGTTTGATGAGTGATTATGTTTTCATACTTTTTTTGAGTTTGGAATAGGGTTGTGTATGCTCTTCTCTTGCACCTAGTGTGATCTTGAGAACCAAAAACACCCCTAAACCACTTTTTTCTTCTTGGGAGTAAGTAGGAACAATCATCATTCATTTTGTGCTTAAGGGAACAAACTTTCTTTTTTTGACATGTACTTGATCTTTTAGTTTAAGAGATTTTTCACTTGATAAATAATCAAGGCTAAAATTTGTGTATGCTCTTCCCTTACACCTAGTGTGATCTTGGGAATCAAAAGAAATTTTAGTCTTTCATTAAGAAGCACTTGGATTAATTGGGAATAAACCTTGTTTTTGCAAAGTTTGATGGTAGTTAGTTGATTTACAAGCATTTTTCATTGCTATATTTCTATGATATTGTGAATCTTTTGAACTACTAACCATTTGTGTGAAGGACCTAAAACACTTGTCAAAGAAATAAGGGCTCTCTTCAAACCAAATTCTAACATTCACGTGTGATTGTAGGTTTCAAAAGGAGTGCAAAAAAAACCACATTAAGTCTAAAAGATAAAAAAACACCAACACACAAATTCAAAACATTGTATTGTAGGTTTTGGTTAAGAGCTATGGCTCATCCACTTTAAACTAGGACATAACCCCTTTGGCATAAGCCTTAAGCTATAACAATGGGGGTGGTCTAGGAACCCTAAAGTAGTTCACATAAGAGGAACCTTGTGAATGAAATAGGAAAGTGCTCCACACTACCGAATTGACTAGTACGCCTTGGTGAGATTAGAGTCAAAGTTATTTCCATTGCATGACCCCAGTGATAATACAACTGAACACACTAGTTTCTCATTATATTAGAAGGGGGTAAAGTAAAGCCAAGATACTCCTTAGGAAACCTTGGTAAATTGAGCTCACAGAAGTAAACTTGTGACACATAGAGAGAACCCCTAGGAAAGCTTTGGCTTGGAGCCATTTTTTTTGTCTTAGTTGTTATACTTGAGAGCTCTCACAAAGTGACAACTTTGTTAGATTCAAAATCTTGTTTTTTGAACAAGGGAAATAATCTCTTAAAGTTGAAACCACGTGATATTTCATCATGAAATCTATTTAGTGTTACTTTGACCTAGTTTTTCACTTGTCCTAAGACAAGGCAAAACTTTGCCAAAGTTACACCAAGTATTTTTCAACACCACTTGGTTTACACCTTTTTTTCTTGTTGCCCATTTTGGGACAAAAGGAAACAACATATATGGATACCACTTGATCATATTACGTGTCCACCAATTTTGTATTCTACTTGCATGACTAGGTTGCAATGTGGAGCGTAAGTGTTGAAAGTGTGCATGGTATATACTCACGATCTAGTAGGCCCTCTTGTCTCAAAAACCCATATTTGAGACTTATTATCATTGTAGTTAGGTGATTTCATCATTTTCTTCTTTTGAGTTTTTATCACCCGCATTATAGCCATACAATTGAGATATTTATGTCTTGTTTCCATTGTGAAACTAGGCCTAAATCTCTATATTGTATTGTTACATTACTCACACGCATAATAATTTCTTGTTATACTTAGACATAGTTTTTACATCCTAGCTTTGTCTTGAGTTTTGTGAGTGTTGAGGTTACTTTTTTAGCATCGCTATAATGCCATTTTGATACTAAAATATTACTTTCTCACAAAGTTTGATTACGTGTCCAAATAGCGTTGTTACGTTGCTCACATTTGTATCATCCATTTTACAAGACTTAGACTTTGTTAGTGTTTAGAAACTAGTTTTTAGTATACCTTGTTTAGAGGATTCACGTCAACACTTTCTTAGCATTTAGGTCTTGTTTGTTTCAAACTTGACCTAACTGGTGATATTGTGTTGTCACTATTTGGTTTCAAACCTATCTAGAAAAACATAGGGAGTAAAATTTTGGTGTGACTGAATTTGAGTATTTTACATCATTGTATTGTCTTAGAAATCTTGTGTCATATATTATCTTTCTAGAGTAGATCATTCTTTATTCTTTTCTTCCTTAGGTTCATATTGACCTATTGATTCATGGTTATTTTATAGTCACCTTTTTTGTGATGACTTACATCATTACTGTCCACCTTGGTTTTCCTAGGGCCCAGTATTTCCAAATGTCTAAAGTTTGGTTTCCATTGTCTTGCCCAAATCAGACACAAACTTCCTTCTAATTGAAGAGTTTTTCAATCCTTTGTGTTTCCCATTTTATCAAACATTTTGACATTTCTAGACATTTAAACCTTGTTGATTATCCCAAATGTCATTCAGATAATGATTCTCTTTGGAAAAAATCTATCGAAAAAAAATGACCAACTATCACGAGGTTCTTATACATATGACACTAAGGAATCAAAATTTTTGGACATTCCCATCAAAGGATGCCCATCATGGCTAAGCCTCATTTGGTTCTCATGCTAGAGAACCCATTGGGTACCCTGTTCCCCACCTTCATCTCATAGTCGGTGGTATGGTTTGGACACTTCTGATCCAAATTATTATTTGGGTTCCTCCCACTCTTCTTCTTGACTCCGATCCAAACTATTATTTTGATTCTTTGATTCACCTTGATCTTCTAAAAATTATCATCAGATTTATTCACTTCATTGAATCTTAAGTCATAGTCCTCCCTTTCTTCACAGGACTCCCCTTATCAGTCACCTAAATGACATCTTCCTCCTTTGAAGATCATTGTGTGGCCCAAGTCTCATCAATCAAACATCTAATTTGGTTCTTGAGTCGTGGTCCTCCCTTTCTTTGCAGGACCTCCCTTATTCACCACCTGACAACCTCTTCCTCTTCCTCCATTGAAGATCTGGGTGAATCCAAATTCATCTAAGTCAACTCCCATGTCACAATCATCTAATTTGACACCATGTTGCAATCATCTAATTCAACACCCATGTCACAATCTTCTAAATCGATCACTCATGTCACAATCATCTAATTGACTCCCATGTCACAATCATCTAAGTCGACACATACGTCACAAACACCTCAGATGACTCCTATGTCGCAATCATATGCTGATTTTCTATGTGATCCTCATTGTTTCTCAGAAATATGTCATCTTCTTTAGGAAAGCCAATACCAATAAGCTATCTCAAATCCATGTCTTCTTCTACTTGTGAGACATCTAGATCCAAATCTACTTCATCTCTTGAGTCATCATCTTCTCAATCTTCCACACCAGTTGGACCCATTTCTTCTAATCAACCTCCTATGGTCAAAGAAAAATACCCCTATCGATCGATTCATCTCAAGATGAGGAGATGATCATGAAATTCCTAGGGTCACATGATGGACATTCCCTAGAGGATTACAATCAAGGATTTAATCTTGACTTTGATATGCTTGCGTATTGGGAAGAAGAAATTGATTCCTTTTTTCGGAATACTAAGGAAGATCCTAAGACCATTGAGGAAGATCCTATCTTTTCTTCACATCCTTCTTTACATAGCATGATTCCTCAATCACAATCTCACCTTGGGTCACCACCTAGTATCCCATCATCTGCTTCTATATGTGGGGCACCTCCAAGTTTCCCTTCATCATCTATTTGTGGCTCACCTTGTAGCCCATTTTCTTCTCACCTTGGGTAGCCCACCACATGGTATCCCAGCTCTTGCCCTTCTTCTATATGTGGGGCACCTCCAAGTATCCCTTCATCATCTATGTGTGGCTCACCTCCTAGTAGCCCATTTTCTTCTATATGTGGCTCACCTTATGGGTATCCCCTCTTTGTCTATACTGGGGGCATGTCCTAGAAGTCCCTCATCTTTGATTCTTGGGCCACATCCTAGTAGTCCCATCATCTTCTATATATGGGACACCACCAAGTAGTCCTTCATCTTCAATCTTAGGGCCACATCCTTGTAGTCCTTTATCTTCATTCTATGGGACACCTCTAGTAGCCCATCCTCTTTAATTCTTGGACCGTATCCTTCATGTCCATCACATTTCTTCTTCTATCAATGATTGTGGAAAACCCACCATCATTTCTCACATCAATTCTATTCATCCACTTTCTTCTCCCACTTCTCGGGATCAGACAAGTCATGTAATAGCTTATAAGAAACCCAAATGGTTCCTTCATCAACTAAGATCAAAATTCCAAGAGCTCCAAAGCTCACAACAATTTAAACAATCTTAAAGTTTAGAATCAAACATGATTCAAAAATGCACATCAATGCACCCATCAAGTATGGTGTAAAGTGTAGAAACCTCTGGATAGGGACCTCAAGCTCCCACACACAAAATCCATGTTTCATGATAAAACACAGTCATCTATTGAGTATGAGCTCACCACGATCATTGAGATCGGGGATAATATGACTCTTGATAAGAAAACACACCTAGTCTTCCTTATCAAGGAAATTGCTAACATTGTTGTTGGATCTTATCATGCCAAGTGACCTTGTTGGTCCCACCTTTTCAAAAAAGACAAAAATACAAAAAAATGAGAAAACATTTCAAAATAAATATCAAAGGTAAAGATCAAACATTGCAATCGGTATTGAATACACATGGATGTTCTTTCTTCCCTTTCTTCTCTTCTTTTGCAAGTCTTCCTACCATTTTCATCCCTTTGGTGATATTTTGGTTAGCCAATTCACATGCATTTTGTGACATTTATCTCTATGGTATCCATTTGGCCTTGGTCTTTTATCACCTTGGTAAATTAAAGAACGAATGACCTCATAGAGATCCTATCACAATCAACATCTAAAAACTTGTTGTGAAGAAATTTTGGATATATTTGTTGACACTAGCCAATGTCATCATCACAATCACTTCCACCTCCTTCCATCAAGCCATCAAGTGGTTCTTAACCCCTTGTCAAACAAGAGAGCTGAAATAAGTTTTTCAAAAAAAAAAAAAAAATCAATCAAATAAAAAATCCAAAGCTAAAAGAAAAAACAAATTGATATATAACTCTCTCTTGGGGTATTTCAATAATCTCTACCGGGGCTATGGACACGACTGATAGTAGAGAAATGTTGTGATTAGAATCAAATGCATCTCCATCGGGGCTATGGACACTGGCTGAAGTGGAGCAATGTACGACTCTCCTTCCACAATCCATTCAAAAAAAAATCAACTTTGAAAAATAAATCATTCCTACACATTGGCTAGGGTGTCTTCACTTGTTGTCTATCAAATCTTCCCTCAAGAGGTAATAAATTTCCATGTGCACACACTTGGATCTTGATGAGAAAACAAGATTAGTATGTTACCAAGTGTCTTTTTTTGGACCTTGTTTAGACTCTTACTCTAGTTTGTATCTTGTCTCACATGATTGTGCCTTTGGGCTAATCACTTCTTCATCGCGAGGCTTCTAAGCTACATTCATTCACATTTGTTGTTCTTCTACTTCATTCAAAACATCCATGTGTATAAGATTTCCTTTTTTCCATGTTTAGGGAACCTTTGTCCCCTTCACAAAAACAATCTTCCACTTCTTTCTATCATGTGCTTCTTGGCCAACTTACGTTGGGGCATCCTTGCTCCTTCCTAGCACTTCATTGGTTACGTTCATCATCATGTTGAACCTATCTATATTGGCCTTGATCCAACTTTATGTGTGAAGAGTTTTCCTTTTATACATTCCCATCTAATGTTGGGGGAAATTTCACATCTTCACTTTCTTTGCATGCATACGTGTGGCATTTTGCCCTTGTACATCCCATCTATCATTGGGGCATCCACATTTCTTCGTTTCCTATACATAGCTTTCAGAAAACTTCTAAAAATTAAAAACATTCAAATATGTTTCAAAAATCAAAACATTCAAATATGTTCAAAAGTCAAAAAAATTCAAAACATCAAATAAACAAAAGTCAAAATTTAAAAAATCCAATTCAAAAACCAAAAAATTGAGTAAAAATTCAAATCAAAATTTTAAATATTTTACCATTATAATTTATCTATTTATTTTTACCATTCATGGGGTTTCTAAAAAAATTAATTTTTTTAAGGTCATTTTAAAATTATTATTTTGAAATATAGGGTTATGTGCATTGCACCTTCAGTGCACCATGCATTGTGCCCTGCATGCATTGCACATATTAAAACACACACACCTTGGCTTTCTTTACTCTAGTGCACCTTTTCCTCTCTGTCCCATGTGCAGGCACATTCATCCTTTCTCCTCAAAAAAATTTAAAAAGTTCTCATGAGTGCATTTCCCTCCTTTTCGTGCAGGCACACTCCTTGTGCGTACATGCACATGCCTTTTTCTCACATACACTTGTACACTCCTAACATACCTTCTCATGCTCTTATGGCAAAAACCAAAAGGCTCACTAAAAAAAAAAAGAGAAATTAAGCACCTGCATTAGGCACAGGCTGCACTGTGCTTTGCACAAATGCACATGATGCTACTTTTACATCAAACCCCAAAAAAATTTGCACAAAATCATTGTAGCTAGCACATTTGCCATGCAAAACATTTTCTAGCCCACATGTTTCTCACCAAGTGCCCTAAAACATTGTATTTCTTAAAAAAATTCTCATAACACTTTGTGCGATGATTATTTTTAATAAATAAAAATTTTGCACATGCACATTTCTTTGTGCATAGGCATTTTTGCTTTGCACTAAAAACCTTTTTCTACATAGGCACATTTTTGCCCACACATTGTGCTCACTTTTAATGCGTTATCTCAAATGTTACGACTTTTTATTTTTATAAAATTTTCTTCCATAAAAAAAAAAAAAAAAAAAAAAAAAAAAAATTGATAAAATCATTAAAAATCCAAAAAATTTAAAAAAAAAAATTTAAAATTTTACAAAAATGGTAAAAACATATACATAGTTAAATCTGTATCAAATGCATTATCCTCGAACATCAAAATTTGTCCTACAAAAACATATTTTCTAAGTTCTTGCTTATTTTAGTCTCAAACGACTTGTGGATCATCGTGATCTACCTCCATTAACAAAATCTAGGTTGCATGTTATGTCGGTACTCCCTGCAATGCAACAGTGAGTTGTCAGAGACTATGTCATAGTGCATGAAAATTTTCCATGGGACTACTTGTGTCCTCCATTATTCCCCTCGCATGTATCCTTGCTTGGGGCACCATTTTTAACCCTTTTTGTTACAACACGAACATTCGGAACTATGAGCTTGATAACAAAAACATTGGTGCAACTATCTTGAACATTGTTTGTTTGAGTATGTGTGATTGTACTTGTTTCTCTGTTAGGTTAGTTAGTTTACTTTCTCGTATTGCATTGCATTATGTATGTTGCATTGAGTTAAGCATCATTTTACTTTCTCGTATTGCATTGCATTATGTATGTTGCATGGAGTTACGTATTTTTAGCAATGAACAAATGTTAGTAATTTAGCTTTTCATGTTATCTTACACTTTTGTTTATTTTAATAAAGGTCGATGATATAGACTAGGGAAAAATGATATAAAAGTTTCTTATTGAAAGATTGGATGCAAAGATTGGGCTTGTCCTATATTCTCCATTAATCATTTCTTCTCCATTATCATTTATTATCATTACTAATTTTTCTTCCAAATCACCGGGGCAATAAACAACCATGTTTATCCCTATCCTTATTTCTTCTAAATAACCAAGGGTTTCACGCCCATTCTATCCTATTTCTTCTATCCATTTCAATCATATTTTTGATCGTCGATTGACTTCTTCTATCACCCCATCGACACTCGAGGGGGCATCCTTCATTCTACTAATTTTTCTTCAAAAATTTACTTTTTATGCTTGTCTACTATATTTGAAGTGAAGTCACTTACTTCACCTCAAACAGGGGCAAATGTAGACACCTAAATTCCACTTTTGCAATCTTATTGCCAAAACACACAAATCACTCTCATTCTTACCAATTCCATTATAATTAGTGATTTTCACTAATTAACTAACGTTTCTTACCACTTTGGCCAATTAACAAACATTTTTTTGATTCAATCCCTTTCGCATTCAGGATGCCACTTTACGATGAATCGTAAGTCAAAATCCTCTTCAAAACAAACAATTAGTGATTATTAGCTAATTAAGCCTATTTTGCCCTTGTTTTGGTCAATATACCCTACTATTGGCTCAAACCCCTCTTCCAACCACTCAAAATCACCCCACTTTCCTCCACAACATCTCAAAAAGCTTCAAAAGCTTATCCTAGCCTCCTAGTTGACCCTAAGTGGTTGATTAAGGCTCCACACATCTTAATCACTTGTTAATTCACTAATTGTGATTAAAAATCTTAATCATGATTAGAAATTCTAATCTAATTTGGGGCTTTTAGTCCCACATGCACCAAAATACAATTTTTTCCCAAAAGGAAAACTATAAAAAGAGTTCACCTCTTACCTTAATACTTTACACCATGCTTTGATTTGCATCTCATATAATAAATATGATTTATAGCCAAGTTCAATCCTTGCCTAAAACCTTCAACAAGGTTAGTAGATGGATATCTAAAGTGACTTAATAAGTCATTTGGAGAGGCCATTTCACCTTGTTTGGAGTAGCAACCATACCCATTTGATTGCCCTCTTAGGTCTATTTAGGCCCATGTTAGGTAATTGAGCATATTAGTAGGCATGTTTAGTTAGATTTTGAATTATATTCATGTTAGTTAAGCATTCCTTTAAGATTCTATCTTAATGTTACATTCCTAGACTTAGAGCCTTGACTAGAGGTGGAAATGGTGTTAGCCTTGACAGAGGCATGTCAACAAGCTTTTGATGCTATCAAAGACAAGATGACAAACACATAAGTATTGAGAGGTCTGAATTTGAAACTTCCCTTCCATATACAAACATATGCCTCTAATGAAGCAATAGGTGTTGTCCTTGGGCAACAAGAGGAAGGAGAGCCTATGTATGCAATTTACTACATTAGTAAAAATCTTTCCCCTGCTAAAAGGAACTATACAAAAATTGAGAAAGAATTTCTTGCGTAGTAGTATATGCAATCAAAAAGTTTCGACATTATATTATAGGATATGAAGTGATTGTTCATATTGACCACTTTGCTATCAAATATCTAATGAACAAACCTTTAGTGCATGACATGATTGTAAGGTGGTTATTGCTACTTTGCAGAGTTTAACATTAAAATTGTTGACAAGCCAGGAAATCCAATGTGGTAGCTGATTTTCTTTCTAGACTGACCACTTTGAAGAAGAAGAACATGTCAATGATGACTTTCCAGATGAGCATTTGTTTGAATTTTCTACCGCCTCTCCTTGGTATGCAGATATAACTAATTATTTAGCTACAAGAAAATTTCCAAACTTTTTCACACAAAAGAAAAGAAAACAATTAATTAAATAGAGTGTGATGTATACTTGGTTAAATGGAATTCTTTTCAAATGTGGACCTGATCATGTTTTACGCAGGTGTGTAGCTAAAAATGAAGTATTTGACATACTTAGAGCATGCCATGATGAACCATCAGGTGGGAATTATTTAGTTCAAAGGAAAATCTACAAAGTTTTAGGAGCTGGTTACTATTGGCCTTCCTTGTTTAAGGATGTCTTGAAAGTATGTATGGAGATGTGATCAATGTCAAAGGATGGGGAAACCAAAATTTACATCTGAAATGCCACTCTAACCCCAAGTTGTTTTGGAACCATTTGAGAAGTGGGGGTTAGATTTTATTGGACCAATTGACCCAACCTCTTAAGGGAAGGATCACACCCTAGTTTTTCACTAATTATGTCACTAAATGGGTTGAAGTGCGGGCACTCCAATATGCAAAAGATGAAAAGGTTCTGATTTATTATATGAGCATATCTTCCAAAGGTTTGGAACACCAAAATCCATTGTGTCAGATCAAGGACCATAATTTATGTAAGGAGTAATCGGTTCTTCTATGGAAATATACCGATGAAGCACAATAAGTCGTCACCATACTACACAAAGTCCAATGATCAAGTGAAGGTTACTAATAGAGAATCGGAAAATATCCTCACAAAAGCAAAGTGGATACCTCAAGGAAGAACTAGGTTCAAAAACTACCTGAAGCAATATGGGCCTATAACACTACTTGGAAAACAACCACAAGGTTTACTCCATATGAATTAGTCTATGGTAAGAATCCAATTCTACCTATAGAATTTGAGATTCAAACCTTAAGGACAACAACTGAAGTGGGCATTGAATTGACAAAAGCACAACAAGCCAAAATTGTTCAATTAAATGAGTTGGATGAAATCAAACTTTAGGAATTACATCATACTAAAATCATCCAACATCAGAGATAACTTTGGCATGATAAACTAGATAAAGCCAAGGAAATTTCAAGAAGGAGACTGGGCTCTACTATTTGATTCAAAGTATAAGGACTTTAAAGGGAAGCTGCAAATGAAATGGATGGGCCCATATCAGATTACACAAGTATTTGAAAATGAGATTGTTCAATTGATTCCAATAGATGGAGAGAAAAAGGTAATTGGTTAATGGGCATAGACTAAGGCTGTACCATAAACTAACATTGAGAGAAGAGTTTCAAAAAGAATTTTAAGAAGATTAAAATCTGAATTGTGTGGACAGCCTATTTGTCCAACACAACAAAAATTGAGGTACCTTCGGTAGAAAATAAAGAAGAGATGACTAAAAATTAGAAATGGTGGTCATCCTCCTTTGAAGCATTGTCTAAAAACAGAAATGGCAAGCAGTGCTTCCAAAAAAAAGAAAAGAAAACTCAGAGGACCAGAAACTAGAAATGGTGGTCATCTCCCCGAATTTGACAAGCAATAAAGGAAGGACCACATGTGGATGGAGCAGTAAACCAATATGGAAATGGTGGCGAGGATGTGATAAGCTCATTTAACAAGGTATGCACAATTAATTCACTTCTTAAATATAGGAAGTTTTAATTATGAATCATTAATCATTAAGCATCATGAAAATTGATTGTTCCCCTCAATTCCAATCACTCCGCACACTTCACAAATCCCAACCAAATCTGTAATCCACTACCTCCATAAAATTTACATGCACCCAATCAATTTCATCATCACCTCACGATTCCATCATATCTTTCCCAATTCAATTATATTCATTACATACCATTTTTACTCTGCTACTACTTTCCGAATTAGACTTTTCCACTCCCGCATCACCGGTCACTCTTGAGCTTGCCCATAGCCTTGCAAACTTTCCACTAATTTTCCTGTGTGCTTCTTCCTGTTCCTATTTGTTCAAATCTAGACATGGGGCCTCAACTGCGAGATGAACCAACAAGTTCTATGGAAAATTTGGCCGATGCAAATTTGGTCAAATTTTTTGAAACCACGGGATGGCTGGACTTTCTGTTGGATTATGAGGAATTCAACATAGCAATGACTGAGGAATTTGCAAGAAATATGGATGAAGGACACTCTATCATCCAAGGTAAGAAAATTCCCTTTACTCCAACTGTCATCAGTCATATTTCAGGCATACCTGATGAAGGGTTAGTAATAAGTGATAGGAAAATGTATGTTGAGATAATTAAGATATTTTCAGTTGGAAAGAAGGAGAAACTACAATTGGTCATAGATAACAAGGGTAAAGCTAAAGGTGTCAAAAGAATAACCCTTCCTAAACCATGGGAAGAAGTGGCCAAATGGTTAATTAAGTACTTTACATGCAAAGGGAAATATGAAATTGTGTTGGGACCTGTACTAAGAATGTTAATCCATCTCCGACATGGTCAAAGTAAGCCCCAATATAAGATCAATTTACCTCAATTTTTATATGATTCCATTTGTGTTGCTACAGAAAAGTTTCATTGGGGTCTTCATATTTAAAGTTCTAGGGTTTAATTCATCTAATATGCAAACATCAATTTGTTAAAAAGAAGCATGGAATGAAGAAATGGCTGAATTTCCAAAAACAATGTGCCTTGAATCCGAGGTAGTTGTGGAGCAAGCACCCTCAACCTCTAAGAGACCTAGAAAATGCCTCAGGACCTCCAGAACTACACCTTCCCTACATGAAACCCCAATTGAAAATCCTCCTTCCCAGGAAGAACAAGAGGTAGCCAAAATAATGCAAACCCCGGTCCAAACCCCTCGGTGTCTCCTCAAAAATATATGTTCCCATATGTTCCTGTTATGGAACAATAAATTAAGCATTCCTTACTCACGGTGAAGAATTACTTGTTGAGGAAGAAGGAAAGGCAATTATGGTGGAGGGAGAATCTAGTTTTCTCTTTGATTCGATAATATTATACCCAAGTATTGTATTTATCCAAAGTCCAATTTGAGCTACAAATAGCTCAAGAAATAATTAACCATATTTAGTTACTCCTTGAGGCCAAAGAAGCCCATTTCTCCTAGCAAGAAACTGCTAAAAATCAAGAGATTCAATAATTACAACAAATCTGTAGCACAACATGAAGAGGTAACTCTTCAGCTATAGAAATCCCTAGAGGAACGAGAGTAGCAGATACAATCCCTTCAGGCCAGAATAGAGGAACTTGGCACATCTCTTGCACTTTTGTAAGAAAATAGAAAAGAACAAGAGCCTGTGACTAGGGAAGAGCAAGCTACTCAAACTGATTTTGTCTTTCCTCAGATTGTTGTTTTAAAAGGAATGGTCAAGTGGATGGATGAATGCTACAAACTCAAGGTAGTTTCTGAGGAGAACAAAAAATTAAAAGAAGAAAATAAATTGTTAAAATAAAATGTGGTTATAGTTAGTTGTCTCTATGACTAGGTTCTTTCTTGCAGACCCCCTTCAAAATTTTATGCATTGTTTCTAAAAGAGAATTTTTTCAAATGGAAAATATCTAGGGCTCGTTCCATGTAGGATATAGAGTTTGAGGATGATAAACAATTTGTAGGTGCATATACAGTTGGGAATGATATTGAGAAAGTTTTTTGTGTGAATTCTATGTGCACAAGTTTCTTCTCCTTGAGAAAATTGAAATTCCCATTAATCTTTATGTGGGAGAAGTACAGTTAAGGGCCTTCATCTCCACTCTCAGGCACCAAGGTGAATGGAGGGATCAAAGGGCACATTTGTGCAATCAGAATCTATAATAGGCCTCTTGATGAGGCATGATTTACCTGCCCCAATTCGGTTCTTTAATAGGTTCAGGTCACAAGTGTATTGTCTACATTTAGTAGACAGATACATGGATATACTTAAAAATTGTGTCAAAAATTTTAGAGAGCAGGTTATTCCAACATTCAATGTCAACTTCCTCGCTTGTCAGGTCCGATATCAGCTTCTTGCGAGCCGTATAAGAAAAAGGAGGTTATTTCACCAACAAATATCGATGGTCCTTAAAATGAGCCAAAGATATCTACAAGATTATTTTAGAGCTCAAGGAACAATGGATTGGCATGCGATACACACCCCACTATTCATTGCACTAGTACCAAGATGGGATTTAATATATGATCATCCTGAGGGTAGTTATAGGACTTGGAGAGATAATGTTATTGAGTTATTTGGATTATGTAATATTACATTGGATGAAACTTGGCGTACATTTTCCAATGAATATAATTTTTCAAGGATTGTAGAACAATTGAACAATAGGTAGCAGGAGGACCTACTAAACCTTTAGTCAATGGAGTGATGAACCCCATTTTGTTATGTTTAAACCATGTTAAGCCCCATACTATTTTGATATCATATTACATGATGTATAATGTTAACTGCTTATACTTAATACTTTATTGTGTTTTTGAAGGAATTATTGTGCATATGTTTGTTATTTTATCTTGTTAATTCTTCCTCAAAAATGGCTTAAATTGATCTTTTTATAAGCATTAACAATACCTTTGGAAAATTATATGTTGAGTTATCACAGGAGTAGAATGGCAATACGCAGGACTCAATTCGCTCACTGGCGCAAGAATCAATTAGTGTGTTGACGCAAGACTCGCCTTGGCTCAGGAATCACCACCACATTAATAGAGGACTCACAGTACTACACTAAGATCATCTAGATCATCAATTCTAAATTCCTCAAAGTAAGGGATTCATGCAAGAATGTAGATAGCTCGAACTAATGGTAATACAACTGGAAACATACCATCATGATTAGGAAACATGTGCCATTAACTCAACCTATATTCAGGATGATTTTGAGGTCTAGTTACTCCAGTCACTAGGAGACGGGATGCGGCCAACAACTAGAGATTTACTATCACCACAATTCCCTTCAATCAATGAAAGATATGAAGAATCTTCCAACACTGATTGACTCCCTCAAAGGATTCAATCATGGACCTCCTCTGTAGTTTTCACGATTGATTCAAATCCAAATACTTCAAGGAATACTCCTTCCATAAATGTACTCCTTAAAATAGATAGTCATTGTTTCAGTCAACATTCAGTTAAGTAGATGTTAGTCATTATGAATAACTAGTTCTCTCCTAAAGAGACTAGAATTTCTCTTGTATAAAAGAGCTAATGTATTTAGATTTATCGGTTTGGTTCAGTTATTCAATTGATTATACAAGCATATTCTTTCAATAAGATAACAAATTTAGGGAAATTTTTGTTGTGTGAATTCCAAGATACTATACCCGATTGAGCGGAAGGAGAAAAGGCCACTCCTACCCAACAAAAAGGGAGATTTACATTTATTTTCTTTCTCTTGTTTTGATGGATAAACTGTTTCAACATTTGGAGAAAACAAGTAAAATTCTATGTTGTGGAACACTTGAGTTGATTTGAGAGCTTTTGGGGATTATTTAGTGCAATTTACCTTCTTATAGAGGCTTTTGGGATCAAAACTTAGCCAATTTAGGTCAAAAATAGATAAAAGGAGAAGAATTGGATTTTGGGGGCATTTTACTATGTTTTCCTAACTCCCAAACCCTCTACCTAGCTCAAGGAGTTAGAAAAATTTGAGAAAAATGAGTTAGAGGGTTTTATAGTGTATTGTGGCTCGAAGGGGGTCATACGAGAACATGTGCCCGGGAAACCTAGGTTCCTCACATCACTCAAAGGCCTGAAATACAAAGGTTTGGGGGTGAGTGTAGTGTGGTGCAGATATTTTGGCCATTGATAGCCCAAGAGGAACAAAGTCACGAGGGGATGGGTTCTTCGCAGGGCTTTGGTGCCAAGCAAAATAAAGGAGTTGACATTTTGGTGTGTTATAGACCGGAGGAGAGTTCAAAGAAGTTGTGCCTTAGAGGATAGAGTGGAATGGTTCCCATGGGGCTCAAGTTCCTTATGGGGCCTAATTTTCCACAAAGGGCAAGGGTGGTGGAAAGTGAGCTCGGCAAACGAGTTGCGGTGAAGGTGGAGTATGGTGTGTGGGAGTTATAAGGGTCGAAGGAACATGTGATGTGGGGAACTTATTCCCTATGGGAATAAGTTCCTTGTAGTGAAAGAAGATCCACAAAGGGGTGGGAGTTATAAGGTGGGTGAGTCAAGGGGGAGCTTGGCGAGCTAACCTGAGCTCACCAAGTTAGTAGAAGGTGATGCGGATAATGCGGGTATCTCGGGTCCCAAAGGAACATGAGACCCTATACAAAGATCAACTTAGTTCCCTACACCCTTATAAAATTTGCAATCCAAAGCAAAAATAGAGCCGATATCTGCGAATCCGTGCTGCAGAGTGGGAACAAAGGCTAGACTTTTGAAAAATGGGCATCCTAACCCCTAGAAACCCGCATCACCATATCTCCTTCCACACTTGTCCATTTTTGATAAATTTTATATGGTTGGATTCATATTCCCCCTAAATAATGACATCATAAAAAATAGAAGTTAGTGGGGGTTGGTGGAGAAAAAGTAAGAAAAAGTCCCAGGTTCAAATTCACACATCCCAGGTAAGGAAAAATGACATTAATGGAGACTTGGAGTCAAATTTATTCTTCTACAAGGAACATGATAAGATGGAATGGGTTTTACAGGGTATCCCATCACTTTTATAGGTTATTAAATGCCCCTTATTAGTGGATGAGTGCAAGTTTTGAGTTTCTCTTCCTCATTCTCATTCTTTCTTCAATATATTGTAAAAGAGAGCTCATTTTGTAAAAAAAATAGAGTGGACACTTTGGAATATTGCCCTCTCTTCTCCTTAGCTACCGGTTGGTTTTGGAGCTCCACACCTTCATTTTCTAAGCATTATAATGGGAATAATGCCTTCTACCTCCATTTTTATTTATCATGTAAACTTTAGGAGTAATAAAATCAATGTTTTGTGATGATCTCTCTATCCTTGCTTGGTTTCTATTGTTCCACCTTGCCTTTCTTCATGTTACAAGTATTTTGTGCATTTTCTTGTTCTCATTGCAAGTTTAAATAATGTTGTGCTTATGAGAATGCTTTGTGTTGAATGTTTTTGTGGTCTGTGATGCTTTTACATCCTCTCCACATCCATTTTCTCCCATTTTCAGGATTTTTGAAGTGGCCACACCCCTTTTTCTTGGTGTTATCACCTATGTACTATAGGATTCCCCTTTTTCATGCATTCTCTCTCCCCCCGGTCCCTTGGAATCAATATATTAGGAGTACATAGTTGTTTTTCCTTCATTAGGAGTACTTTAGTGCTATGATTAAGTAGAGGAGCCAAACTTCTTTGGAGGTTCATCTCAAGTCCGCAGTCCCACAACTTGAGAGATGGTCTAATGTTACCTAGTTACACCGATAACTCATGCAAACACACATGAAAAATTGGAGGGTGCTAGAATATGGTGATAACGGGTACACTTCTAGGTCCATAAACACATATTGGCATTTATATGATTCCTAAGCGAGAAAACTAGTAATTGACTATTGTCTTGGACCTCTTTGTTGTTTTTATTGCTTTCTCTTTGGTCTTACACATCCCACAACCCATTCTAAACTTTATTTCTCTATATTTCATGACTCGGACACTAGCGCCCAAGCAGGATGCCAATGCCGATGTGCTCTTCCTTCTGGGAACTCCCGACCTCTCTCCAATTTACTTGATCCTTTTGGACTTCTTTTATCTTTTGGGCATTTTATTTTCTTATGGGTCGGCCTTCCAGTTGTCAATTACGAAATTAAACCAAGGGAATCATATAAATACAAACTTATGTGACTACAATAAAGGACCAAGCTCTAAACATCTATTATCATCACGTAAGGTTGCATCCAAAGACATCTAAGAGCATCAAATGCATCCATTTAGCACTCATACAAGGGACAAGGGACTGCATTTTCTACATACACTTCATAGGAAAGGGAATTTCATTTTGCCATCCAATCATTTATTTACATTAGTACATCTAGCAATCACCCAATATCACATGCACTTGTACAAGGGCTTCCTAGGGCATGATTCTATCACATAAGCATGAAAAATACATGGAGTCTGAGATGTAGTGCAACTCTTGGTGGTAAATTCACTCGAGTTAGCTAATTGTTGAGGTCATTCCAACTCCCCTGGATTGTATCTTTTCTTTTTGGGATTTGATGTAGTTTGAGGGTTTTATAGGTTGTTATCTCTTTGTAGCTTACGGGGAAAATTTTGCGATCATCCAACGACATACATACAACCAACAACGACTATCAACGACAACCTTGTGACACCATAAAATTTAGATTCTAAACATTTTGTAGTCATGGGTGCTCGAGTAGTAGACTCTAGTGCCCAGATGCCCCTAACCTAGTCTAAGATTATCGACAAATCCAAAATTTATTGAGCACGGTTCTGCTGATGATTCCCTTCTGTTTATCGGTTTCTCTAGTCTACATAGTCCCGACATCAATTATAAATTAGCTAATTCTTTCTTTCCCTCTCTTGCACTTAGGTTTTCATTAGTTTATTGCTTTCATCATCTATATTTTAGCAATTTTTAATCATATTTTATATATGTTACTCTACAATTAGGGTTTTACAAATATTCTTATTTTGTTAAATAATTTGTTGAAACCATCCATTCAAAACCAACCTTGCTTCTAGAAATTTTTGTAATATTTTTATCATGGCTCAATCTTATGAACCCTTTACTGAAGAATACCTTCAAGAGATCAATGTTCATCTTGTTGAACATCCCCAAGGTCTAGATTTGATCTTATTCACTACTCGTGAGGAGGCCACCAATATTTTAAGCTTAATTTTCCTACATCCACTACTACTTCTATTCCTATTACCACTCAACCCCTTAATTCCACCCTTCCACTTACTTCTACTGTCCCTTATCTATTCCTACTCCCACCAACCACTTCACTCTACCTCTTATTTCTCATATCCAGCAAGTCTCTTCATGACACTCAAGACCTAGCCTTTTCTATCATTATCTCCAAATTCAAATCCATTAATTTTAGTAGGCTACTTCTCGTGCATCTCCATCTCTTGATTCTAACTAACTTCTTCATACCCCTTTCACACCCAACATTTCCACTTATACACTTCCTTCAATCTTCATCACTCCTAAGCTACCCACCATCAATGGCCATGGTGACCTTCAAGAGCATCTCCGAGCTTTTCATTTGGCATGTATAGATTATGCGTATGATCATACTTTATTAGTAAAGCTATTTCCTAAAAGCCTCCAAGATTATGTTATGTGTTAGTTCTATGATCTACCTGTCCATTCGATAACATCATTTACACATTTATCTCGATGCTTTTCTTGCTCATTTTCAATCAATATCGGTTCTAAGATATCCTATGCTCAACTTGCACAAATCAAACAAGGATCTAATGAGCATCTAGTGGATTATGTGTTACAATATAAAAACAACTTAGCTAAGATGTCTAATGTACTTGTAGACTCTAAACTACAAGATATTTTTGTCTAAAGTATTTTGTCTCATTTGTAAGAGAGTGTCATATTTGAGACCTCTCCATTATTTGATAAACTATTCCATACTCTTAAGTTACATGAAAGAAAACTCTTATCTATGGGAAAGCTCAAATATCATGATTAAGCTTCATCTTCTAATCGGTTTCAAAGAAAATATAATTTCAAGCCATCTTCTAAGCCCACTGAAGCAAAAGCTAATGTTAATGTTGTTTCTAATCTTGAAAAATATTCAATGACAACCTCCAAAGCGTACATTTACTAAATTGCCTTGTGCTCCACGCATTCTATTTCCATAAATTCTTGAGAGTAATCTTATTATGCTTCCAACACCACTCAATCTTGATCCATCCCACCTTAAGGGATGCAAATCAAAATGATAGATGTGACTATCATCAATGTGTTGGGAATTCAATTGATCGATGTTTCAAACTTAAGCATCTCATTCAAGATCTCATTGACAATGATGCAATCAATCTCCCCAAGCCTTAGACATCCAAGCGATCAATGACGATAAAAATCTCAAAATATTTAATGATCCATTGCCTAAGCATGACAAACAAGTTTATATTTTTTCAGCCAATCATACATATCATGTTGTGCCTCCTCCTTCATCGGGGGATCTTGATTTTATAGTTTCTCATACTGATGCATCTCCACCACTCATCACATTCTCTAATCATGACTATCATGCTACATTCTCTTCTAATACATTGCATATCAATGCTTCTATATGATATTATACTATCAATAACACCATGATCAATCTATCGGATCCTATTGGTGCATGCTTTATTGCACTCCTATTGCTATCAACTATCCACTATCTCAAATTTCATATCCAATTCCAAAATATTATGGCTTCATCAAGCTTCTAGTTACATTTGGGCCTCTCACCATGTTTTTCCATTCATTGTGGCACCTTCAATTGAAGGTTGTGACATGCTCTTAGGTATTCCTTGGCTCCATGCCACTAAGGCTATCTTTTCCATGACCCACTTATGTCTAAAATTCATTCACAATAAGCAAGTTGTCACTCTCAAAGGTGTTCCACCATCCACTTCGTTACCTCGGCCTCCTCTTGATAATTTCCTTTCACTAGATGTAGCATCTAGGCCTCCTGAGCCTCTCAAATCTAAGGCACATTCTACACTTAGTTCTCCCATTCTAACATGACCTACTTGTTTTCATTGGTCCACTAGTCCATCTTTTTGGCTTAAGTACCATACTTGGGAAACCCCCTCACATAGGATTTCATCAACTTCTTCACCTCCTCGGTCTGCTTCACATAAGTGTTCATCACCTCCTAATCTACTTCACATAGGTGTTCATCACCTCCTCGGTCTCCTTCACATAGGTGTTCATCACCTCCTTGGTCTCCTTCACATAGGTGTTCATCACCTCTTCGATCTCCTTCACATAGGTGTTCATCACCTCATTGGTTTCCTTCACATAGGCATTCACCTCCTAGGCTTCCTTCACACACACATTATTAGTCTCATACACCACTGATCTTAGAGCATGGTCACACACCTTTATCTCCTTAAACATTGGGTAGAGGACCCTTGCCCTTCACTTTCGTTGGCTAGCTTACTCATCATCATAAACTTGGGGGGCATCATGCTTATTTCCCCCTCTTAGCATCATCAGGTGTCTAACATTTATACTCTTACACTCTGTGCTCCATACATTCTATTTCTAAGAAATCTTACACAAATTAATACACTTTATACCATTATTACCCTATGTGCACTCATGTGCTAAGGTTAACGCTTGATCGTTAAGGGCATACTACATCTATGAACCTAACACACTACACATTTCACACTTTGTGCTTCATGACAAAATTGTCTAGCATTACATTCTCATATCATACTATCCTCTTCTACACTCTATGCCTTATGCTTTATTGATCTATCGTTCTAGTGCACATAATTCAAACCATTTCCCAATGACACACTCTTGTTCTATGGTTGTCTATTACACTTTGTTTGACATTGTTTTGCAGGCTATGCCCTTTGTCTTGTATGCACACTGTATGATTTTGGTAGCTTCGGCCTTAATTTTCTTCGACATTGTGAGCAATGTCCCATGTCTGAAATCCACTTTTCATGGTCTATTTTGTATGCACATTTGCTTATTTCCCTACTTTGCTATGTCATGTTTGCTTCTTTTTCTACTAACACATGTATCTAACCAATTTATTTGCATGTACCTTGGTTTCTACCATGAATATTCCCTCCCCTACATGGATACATTTTCAGATCAGCATTTAGTCCTCTCCTTTGGGCCGCATTCTCCTAGCGATGTTGCATGCACCCCAAATGAATGGGGGCATACATTGGGTGAATCAATCACCCCATAAATTAGTATAACACAGTTCAACACAAGAAAAAAACAAACTACATTTATAGAAACATACTATATTTTGACTTGGGTCCTCAATTCAAGACTACACCAACACCCAAATATAGACACTAGTGCCTAGGTGCTCCTGACCTTTCTTAGGTGCCTATGACCAGGGGACAATTACAATTACTTTCTTATATCAACACCGTTCACATAACAATTTTCACAGTATATGTATAGTCCTCCAACAATTAGAATGCATTATTTCTTTATTTTCTACATGAAACAATATAAAACTAAACACAGATCGCACCATCTGTAATGGTGTATAAATTCGGGAAGCAGTCATGGATGGAGAGTAACACTAGACCTCTCCCCAACACTCTTTTGTCATGGCATGAGATGGCCAAAAAAACTCACACTTGGTGTGAGATGGCCCAAAAAACTCACTCTTAGCATGAGATAGCCCAAAAACTCACTTTCCAACAACATTTCAGGACATTTTATATCATTTTCACTCTTCACGGACCAGGTTCATCCTTAATATGCAACAAGAAGCAACCCCACATCAAGCAAAACAATAGGTACAACATTGTACAACACAATATGCTTCACACCTAGGGTCACTTCCTCTTTCTTAGCTTCCACGCTTCATTTTTATCACTCCACGCTTTCACTTGGCTCCTCAACACGCTATCGCCATCACATTCTACATGGTTATCAAGTACGCATCTCTTATCTACTTTATGTTATTGAGTATTCAATAAACAACATAAAGTGGGCACAAATGTAGACACAAAATCATGTACTTGAGTACATTTCAAGGTCCACAAACACATATTGGAATTTATATGATTACTAAGTGAGAAAACTAGTAATTAACTAGTTCTTGGGTCTCTTTGTTGTCTTTCTTGCTTTATCTTTGGTCTTACAATCCCTATATCCTAGTTTGAGCTTTATTTCTTTATCTATTATGACTCTGGACACTAGCGCCTAGATAAGATATCAACACCAGTGCCGTTGTCCTTCTAGGCACTCTAACCTCTCTCCATTTTACTTGCTCCTTTTGGGATTCTTTTATCTTTTGGGCATCTTATTTTCTTATAGGCCGGCCTTCGGTTGTCAAGTATGAAATTCAACCAAGGGAATCATATAAATAGAAAGTTATGTGACCAAAACAAAGGACCAAGCTCTAAACATCTATTATCATCACCTAAGGTTGCATCCAAAGGCATCTAAGAGTGTCAAATGCATCCATATAGAATTCATATAAGGGAAAGTTCATTTTCCACCTACAGTCCCAACATTAGGCATATATAATCTAAGTATTTCTTTCCCTCACTTGCACTTAGGGTTTTATATTTTCATTAGCTTATTGCTTGTGTCATCTTAAATCCAACAGTTCTTTATCATAGTTTACATCTGTTACTTTACAATTAGGGTTTTACAAAAATTCTATTTTTATTAAATCAACTACTTGTCTACCATTGTTTACTGGCTATGCCCTATGTCTTGTTTGATCATTGCTTGTATGCCTTTGACCGCTTCGCCCTGATTGTCTTATGACATTGTGAGTGATGTCCCATGTTTGAAACCTACTTTTTGTGGTCTATGCTATATGCATATTTTCTTGTTTCACTACTTTTCTATGACATGCTTGCTTCCTTTTCTACTAACACATCTATCTAGCCATCTTGTTTTCATGTGCTTTGGTTTCCACCATGCACATTCCCCCCCTACAGGATATCCACTTTAGCTTAGTTTAAGGTCCTCTCCTTTGGATTGTATGCTCCTATCAGCGTCACATGCACCCCAAATGAGGGGGCATACATTGGGTGAATCAGTCACCCCATAAAACAACTTAGAGCTACAACATAACTTAGGAACAAAATAGGCAATGATTATAGAAATAACCCGAGAATACGACTTGGGTCCTTAATTCAAGCCACAGGATCTAACACTCAGATATAAACACTAGAACTTGGGCACTCCTAACCTCTTATGGGCACATGTGTCCTTGGGGCAGATACAATTAATTTATCATATCAACACAATTTTCAACAATTCACAGATCATTTTTCATAGTATAGGCACAGTCCTCCAAAGCAAATAAAATGCATTCTTTCTCACAACTAATATGGAACTAATATGGTATGAATCACAACTAAACACAGATCACACCATTTGTAGTGGTGTATAAATTCGGGTAGTAGTCATAGAAGGAGAGTAACACTATAAATCTTTCCCTAACAATCTTCTACCGTGGCATGGGATCGCCCAAAAACTTCACACTTGGCATGGGATCACCCGAAAAACTTGTTCTTGGTGTGAGATCACCCAAAAACTCGCTCTTGACGTGATATCACCCAAAAACTCACTCTTCTATAGCATTTTTAGGACATCTTTCTATCCTTTTACACTCATGATCATCAAGTGCACACTTTCCTTTTACTACTTTTACACACATTTACATACTTTTATAGAGTTTTCATAATACATGAATTTGATTACTCTTTCACTCTTCTTTTACAGGTCCATCCTTAATACACAACAAGAAGAAACCCTACATCAAGCACAATAAGTACAACATGGTACAACACAATACGCTTCACCCCTAGGGTCACTTCCTCTTTCTTAGCTTCCACGCTTCATTTTTATCACTTCACGCTTTCACTTGTCTCCTCAACACATTATCACCATCACATTCTACATGGTTATTAGGTACACATATCTTATCTACTTTATGTTATCGAGTATTCACTTAAAAAAATAAAGTGGGGAAAATATAGACATAAAATCACGCACTTAGGTACATTTCTAGCTCCTAAAAGCATACCTGCATTCATATGATTCCTAAGCAAGAAAAATAATAATTGACAACTATCTTTGGCCTTTTGTTTATGTTTCTAGTTTTCTATTTGGTATTACACACCCTGCATCCTATTTGGTATTTAAGTTCCTTATATTTTATGACTTTGGACACTAGCGACCATCCGGGATGCGGCGCCTGGGCACCCTCGTCCCTCTCGGTGCCCCTGGCCTCTTTCTACTTTACTCACTCTTTTTGGGATTCTTTTATCTTTTGGGTATCTTATTTTCTTATGGGTTGGCCTTCCAGTTGTCAATTAAAAAATTCAACCAAGGGAAACATATAAATACAATACTATATAACCAAAATAAAAGAACAATCTCTAAGCATCTATTATCATCATCTAAGGTTCAAGAACCAAAGACATGTATCTAACATTCATTCAAGGGACAAGTGATTACATTTTTACATACACTTCATAGGATGGGAAGTTCATTTTTACATCCACACATCTATTTACATTAGTACATCTAGCTATCATCCACTATCATGTTAACCTACAAAAGGACTTCATAGGACATGATTATTTCATAAACTCATAAGAACTACATGAATTCGAGATGTAGTAAAATGCTTGGTCATAAATTCACTCAATTGTGTGACCGTCAGAGTCGGTTCAAATCCCCATATTACATATTTTATTTTTGGGATTTGATGTAGTTTGAGGGTTTTGTAGGTCATAATATATTTGTAGGTTACATGTGAATTATGTGATCATAGTGCGACATACAGGTGACCAAAAATGACTACCATCGACATATGTGTGACACTAGAAAATCGGGTTCCAAGCTCCTACACGACCCACATGCACCTAGAATTAGACTCTTGCACCTGAGGCTCCCGACCAGTCTAAGCACCTTGGTTTGGATTCATTCGTGACAGTTCCAAAATTTATGGTGTACAATTGCGACAATATGCCCTTCGTGTTCATCAATTTTCTAGCCTAAATTAGTTCTAATAATAACGCAAAATAAGCTAAGTAATTCTTTCCCTCTCTTGTACTTAGGCTTTCATATTTATCTAGCTTATTGTTTGTGTCAAATCTATCCTTTGGATTTAATTTATCATATGTGACTCTGTAATATTAGGGTTTAACAATTACTTTGTTTTTACTAAATCAGCTAGGTGTAGGAGCAGAATGGAAAGAATAAAATCAAGTTTTATGATGTTTGATGATGTGCCATATTTTTAGAGTCTCAATGGTATCAAGTGTTGAAGGGAGTCTTGATGCAAGGCCAAGATCTCTTTTGATGGTATTAAAAGGTTATTGTCTAAAACAAGTTTAATGTCTATTTAAAGGAAAAAAAGAAAATTTGTAGAAGAAAGAGATTGGTTTTGAGGGAGAGATACTTGACCATCATCATGATCTTATTGAGTGTTAGTATGTACAAAAGCGGGGACAAAATTCAAGTATTCATGCTAGAAGTTTTGGAAATTGACATGTCATCGGTGTGAGAGATTCATCGTCAAGCTCTATGGAGATGGCTCCATCATCAATTAAGTCTTGAACATAATGACAAAGAGGTGTAAAATTATTAGTAGAATGGTATTCCACATGGTGGTATTCACAATATTCGATGCATTATACCATGTAGGCTTGGGTTCCCCATTAGAAAAGGGTCTTGTAGTTGGATATTCGATCATGTTAGCCTTTTCTAATTGTTGAAAGACACTAGATAGACTTTCTTTGAGAGGTGTAAAATGACGTTCAACTGTGCATGAAGTAACTTCTAAAATACAAGATGTGATGGATTTATAATCAACGTTGTTCGAGGATTCTCCATGTTTATGAGATTTACCCTTTGTACGATGGTTAGGAAATGGATTAGAAAACACATTTAGATTATTGTTGCGTGTTTTAGTATATGGTAGGTCTTTGGCCACTATGTCTTCATTGTCAATGAGGTCTTGGATATAGTTGTGAATTTTTTTGCATCTGTCCATTTAATGATCATCAATGCGATGAAAATCACAATATGTGTTAGGCCCATACCAATATGGCTTAGGTTATCCTTTAAGGAAGGATTGTGTGATAGGGTAAGTGATTATATAAGCACTTGAAAATTATTTCAAGATGCTTGAAAGAGATTCCCCTAAAGACATATATTGTCTTCATTTGTAATCATGAGGAGGAGTTTCTCTTCTTAGAATTGTGACGTATGGGTTATACTTAGTCTGTTTAGATAGGTTGTTCTATAATTTGTGCATGTTGTGATTATCCGTGACACCATCATTGACAATGTTACGATTGTGGTTGATGTACCTAGGTTTATCGTGAGAAGTTCTAGGTTGTTGTTATTGTTGTGATGATTATGCCTATTGTATTTATAATGAGGCTTGATCAAGCCTTTATAAATGAGGGATTTTTCAATTTGAGTTCCCTTTTCAATAACTTCCTCAAAACTATTGAGGTAGTGCATCTGCATGTGAAAGGACAACTCATTGTTAAGGTTTGGGATGAAGATGTTAACCATCTATTTTTAGGGATTGAACATGGGAACCGACTTGAAATTCTTCATCATTGTTATAAGAATTTTCCAAATCTCTTAGTTGGTCATTATTTGGCAATGCAAAAATCCATCATCGTGACCTCAGAGTCAAGGTTGAAAGAGAAGTGTTTAATAAACTTCTAAGATAGGTCTATGAAGGTAGAGATATATCCCTTTGGAAGGTGTAAGAACAAATCCAAAGCTTTTCCTCCTAGAATTTTAGGAAAGAGGCATAAGAGAAAGATATCATTATAAGCCACCTCTTAGCATGCCATGAAGAATTATTTGACATGCTCTCTAGGATCGGGTTTGCCCTTATATTTGTCAAATTTGGGCATCTTAAAAGAGCATGGGAAGGGTATGCATAAGATATCCTTATCGAAGGGGTAAGGACACAATTCATCAAAGTTGAATTGTTTGCGTTGTTTTTGCATACTTGAAATAGTGTCTTTCATCATTTTCCACTCTTGAGAAAATGGTGAATTGGTTTGTGGGATAAATGATGGACTATCATTCTTATGATTGTTGTTCTTATTATTAGTCTCATAATGAGTTTTGAAGGTTTCAACACTTTTCTTCATGTGTTTGATACCTATTATCCAAAATACCCCCAAGTGCTATTTTGGCTTTAACAAGATTAAAAATGGACTTAGCCATTTTAAGGGGATTTTTTTCAAACGACCATCAAATTACACAACCCAAAGCAATGGTAGTTGGCATTTAAAACACCCGTGGGAGATTAGGCTAAAGAGTTAGCGGGCAATATTAAAAATTCTACTCGCGTTCATATGCCAATTAATCTCATTCCATACTTGGATTGTGTGGGAGAAAAGGGAAAAAATATTTTGGGCCATTAATATGTAGACTCAGACAACTCAACCACTTGAATTGATGAAGTATGGGGATTTTAACTTCTCCTTGGATTCTCCAACAAGCAAAAGAAATTGGGAAATGGATTCATGAGGGAACCCATATTGTTTCCATACATTTAATGCATGTAAATGGTGGTTGAAGTTTGAAAAGCCATGTTGCAAAGAAAGACAAAGATATTCATTAATGACAAGATCAAATCCGATCTCTTTCCATCCCTTTTCTCTCTTCTCTTTTTCCTTCTACTATTATTGTAAAATATGTCATTTTCAAAAGGATGGAAATTTCAAAAGCGTAAAGGAACTATGTCAAAATGGTTCATGAACAAGCTGCGAGTTGTCAAACCTTCATTTTGATCTTGGCAATGTGTTTTTATGCCTTCCTATGCAATTAATCTGGTATGTGCATACTTTTATTGCAATCAAGCTTGTTTTGTGGCACATTTGTCTAACCTATCTCATTTTATTTGCAACCATGCCTCTCTTTTACTTGATGTAGTGTGTTGTGCATGTATTTCTCCTTTGTAAGTTAATTTTTCTATGTTTTATGTAAGAATATATGGTGAGTTCCATTTGGGTCTTTGTCACCTATGTCTGGCCTCTCCCTTCTCCATTTCCTTCTCTCTTCTCCCTCACTAGAGTACCTTTCACCATTTTTGGTGCTATCACCACCTTTTAGCTTAGGATTTCCCTTTCATGTATCTTTCTAACCCTTCTCTCTCTCCCTGGTCCCTTGGAATTTTTATTTTAGGATTAATTAGTTACATTTTCTTCTTTAGGAGTAGTGTTAGCATTAGATTTAGGTAGAGGAACCATCCTTCTCTAGAGTTTTTCTCAAGAAACAAGGTCCCACACTTAGAGACAATCCCATGTTATCCAAAAACATTGAGTTCTCATCATCCTTTTATGACAAATCGAGGGTGTTGTTTTTTTGGTGATAAAAGTTTTGGCACGCTCGGTGGGACAAGTATTGAAAGCTATATATTTCACATGTGTGTATCCTAACCACCTTGGTGCCTTCACTACCTAACAGTTATAGCATGCCCGACGAGACAATATTCAAAGCTTTTTATTTCACGGGTGTTCTATTACATCTGGTCTACAACTTTGTATTACCAAGTTTGATGTGTTCTTGGTGATATTATGCCTTTGTAGGAACTTTTAAGCACATTTGACAACTCCTTTGGTCCAAACAACCCATTTTATCATTTAGAGACCATTTCCTTTCTTTCAATCATTTCATTTCTCTTTCCCATGAAGTTGTGCAATCATGACTTCATTTCCTCAAAGGATTCCACACTTTTAGCAATAGTACCATTTGAATCCACCTCCATCCTTCCAAAATCCATCTTCAAACTACTATAACACACCTCCTAATCAGTTTTATGGAAAAAATCAGATGGAGTATGCAGAATTGGAGGCCATTCTACACCTAAAGAAGATTTTGAAGGCAAAGTTCAAAGAATGGAGCGAGATATTACAGGTTATCAAGGAAAACTACAAATCGGCATGCTAAATAACTTGGTTATAGGCAGTCCTATCCATGGGGAGGTCCTATACCTAGTTGGTTTAGCCCATAACAAAATCTTGAGGTAATGAGTGAAAATTTCACTCAAATGGTTGATTTTATTTCTTCATTATAGACATTAGAGGTTGATAAATCTAAGGTTGAGGAACCTTGTTAATGGGATGTTCCCACTTACCTTCCTTGTCAGTTCTAAACACCCATCCCTTATCAACTAATATATCCCAAGATGAAAGTCCCTAGCTTCCTCAAGGCTTCTCCTTCCATTTCCCCTCCTCCACAAGAAGATTCTGCACCTTCCCTTCCACCTTAATAATTGTAAAATCATGTTGTAATCCAGCCCACCCCTCCTTTTGTATTCCCAAATCCATTTTGGGAAGAAACAAATCAGAAAATCAGTCAAGGAGGGAAGAAAGTTAAAGAAACCAATGAGAATAACATATAAAAATTTAAAGGATTGGGCTTCAAAATTTGAAACCAATTAGATGCCACAATGGTTAAGCCTTCAACAAAGGTTGAGACTGAATAAAAAAAGGTGGAGGCTGATTTTACATAAGAGAAAACATAAGGAGAAGATGACCAACAATATATTTACTTTGAATGTAGTGTGCATATTGGGACCATATTCACAGAGGTTGTTGATTCATCCCATCTTGCAAAATTAGAAGAGGATAAATTATCTAACAAATAAGAGGACTAAGAAATGGAGGAAGACAAATTAGATTCAAAGGTCTTAGATGAAGACAATATTATTGAAAAATTCTTTCTTTCTTTTGTTGAATATGATTTTGTTGATGAACTGCCATGGAGGAGAACATCCAAGAAGAGCCTACTAAAATCAGTCCTCATGAAGAATAAAGGGATGAATTTTATATTTCAAATTTCATGATGGATGAGGAAAAGGAGGAAAATAATGATGACACCATTTCAAAATTAAAGGTCATCATGGAAGAGATAAAGCTATTTTTGGATGTAGACACCTATAATTTGGATCAAGCAATTTAAATACTTAAATTGGACTAATCACACCCTTTCCCACAAATTAACAACATATAATTAATAACGCACCATTTCTCCTCTATCACCATTAGTAAATTACATTAAGATAATTAATTATCCCTTCTATCGTTCAAAATGATGATTAATGACATTCCGTTAATTAATACCCCTTTCTATTTAGATTAATTAATTATTCTTAATTAATTAATTCCCTCTTCTATTTAATCAATAAATCATCATTTATTTGATTGAAATCCTCTCATAGCATATATCATACTAAATTTATCCTCAAATGCTTCTAAAAGCTACATCTACCTATTAGTTGACCACTTTTGATTAATTAATATACCCCCTCAACTCCCATGGATCACTAATAAAATATTAATCTCTTCTAAAGAAAACATAAAGTGTGCTTATCCTAACTGACTTAGATTTGCTATTATCCCACATGTAATATGATGCAAAGCTCTTTCAAACCAAAGGGTTATATAAAGAACCCTCCTCCTACCTTTCTATAGACACACCTTTTTATGCTTATAACATAAACTATAGGCATTTTCATCTTTGAGCATCTTCCATTAGTGTTGAGCTAGGTATCTTCATCTTGCATTCATCCATATAAGCTTTTGAGCCATATGGAGAAGATCAAGAAGGTATTGTAGCCAAGTATTGATTGAGATCCATTCTCAAACCCTTGGGATCAAACAAACTATCACATTTTGATAGTTAAGGATCTACATAGGTCCATCTCTTGTTTAACTTTCAAAGAGTAAAGGATAAATGTTTAACATGTTAGTTTGAGTTTCCTTCAAAGTTCTAATGCATAGTGTTGATATTTACTCTCTTTAAGATCTTAGCATGATGATATAGGTATAGTTTAGCTTTGTTTTGGAACTATTAGGTGTTAGTTTCAATTCTCTTTACTTAGCTAACTAATACATAGATACATTTGGCATGCTTGATGGGACAGATTCATAGTCTCTTTGATTTTAATGAGTTTTACTAGTTTTTCTCAATTTTTACTAACCCAAATCATGCACATGTGAAATAGGTTAAGATTCTTAGGTTATTTTACTAACTTTATATGCATTGAGTTTCTCTTATTGGATTTATTGTGATGGGTTGTCATTGGATTTGAGCTAAATTAGGAAAAATTTGAGCTTTTTGAAGTTGCATACGTCAGAACTCTATATTTTGACGTCATCTACAGGTACATGCATACGTAAAATTTGTAGGAGGTGCATACACATCAAAAATCATGCACAAGTACCAAAAGGCACAAATACACACTATAGGTTGCACATATGCATTGTCTTTACTAGTTTTACTCTATCAGCTTTTGTCGGGCTCGTGCATACATTTAAAGGTTCGCGCATCTTAACAACTCCTTGGTATACTTTAGCCTTATTTTTCTTTTAAACATTACCTTGATTTTGAAATGTGTTATGGTTACTTTGTGCATGTCATACTAATATTATTTAGATAATAACACCTTACTTTTCCATAAATTTTGGTTAACGTATCTTAGTGGTATTGATATGTTATTCATATTCATAACCCCTAATTTTTGAGATATATTTCTTGTTTGTAATTAAAATAGCTTTGAGTATACTTTGTTTGGGAATCACTTGAAATTATTGTTATTAATTATGACTTGTTCATTCTTGAACTCAACATAAGTGGTGAAATTTTGTTGATCATCTTAAACACCAAACTACCATTTGGAAACACTTAGGAAGTACTTCATTGATTGATTGGTTTAAAACAAACCTTGTGTGATTGTGTCTTGCAATTATTCGTCATTTTGACTTATCCATTTAGGACAATCACTTTGATCCATTGATTCTTTATCATTCATTATTCTTTGGTCATTGTTTATCACTTAAGTTTGATTGGCGTTGTGTTTTGAGCTTGCATGATTGTTCCTTGTGATCGTTCACCTTATAGACTTATATTTCTAAGGACAATCCTTTTGAGCCTTTGATTCTTTGCACTCACAACTTGTTATCCAAACCTTGTTGGATTGTTGAAATTACGTTATCATGATGTATGTTTTCCTTAGATCCCTTTTGGAAAATCACACAAACATCCCCATCTTTACAAAATGTCTAGTTAGTTGTCGTTATGTTGCCCAAATCGACATGAAACGTTCTTCAATTTGAATTTTTTGATCATATAATCTAGGTATAGGCCTTAAAATCCAACACATGCCAATAATGACTGATTATTGCAAGGTCTCTTATACATACGACAATAAGGAATCAAAGTTTCAACGTTCACATCAAAAGATGCCCATCATGACTAAACCTCGTTTGGTTCTTCACGCTAGAGAACCCATCCGGCTACGCCTTTCCCCATCTTCATCTCATAGTCGGTGGTATGATTCTTCTATTTCTAATCCAAACATTCCTTCTGATTCTGAGGCTTCTAATCTGAACTATTCATCTGATTCTTCTAATTCTCCTGATTATTTTGATCCAAACTATTATTCAGATTCTCCTCAGTCTCCTGAACTTCATCTAATCAACCTTCTTCTAAGGAATAATCAGTTGCCTAAATGACGTTCTCCTCCTCTAAAGATTTGTGTCACCACAAATTCTCCCCATCATTCATCTAATTCGACTCCTATGTCATGGTCCTCCCTTTCTTCACAGGGCCTCCACTATCAAAATTCTAATTCGAATTTTGAGTTCGTGGTCCTCCCTATCTTCTCAGAACCCTCTTCATCATCAATCTAATGTGATTTCTATGTCACGTTCCTCCTTTTCTTCGCAGGATGCCTTTTATTAGTCACCTCAACTAAGTTTTCCTCCTTTGAAGATACACACGAATTCAAATCCCTCAAATCAAACATCTAATACAATTCTTGAATCACGGTCCTCTCTTTCTTCGCAGGACCCCTATTATTATTCATCCAATGCAATTATTAAATCACTTTCCTCCCCTTCTTTGGAGGACCTTCGTCATAAATCACCCCCATGAATTCTTCCTTCTTTGAAGATTCATGCGACTCAAAGTCCTTTCAATCATATGTCCAAATCGACTTCACGCGTCGTAATCTGGACTTTGGACTTAATCCTAATAGTTTATAGATGATATACCATCATATAGGTAGGTCCACACTACCTTCTTCTACTCCTGAGACATCTATCTCCATGTCTACTTCGTCCCCCATGTCACCTTATTCTATCAATCATCATCAAACATATTCTCAATATTTCACACCAGTTGGCCCTTTTTGTCCAATCAAACCCCCATGGTCGATCGACAACCCATATCGATTGATTTCTTTCAAAATAAAGGAGTGATCATGGCCTTTATAGGGGCACATAAAGATATCCCTCTAACAAGTTACGAGAAAGGATTCTCTTTAGACTTCGATGCGTCCGCGTATTGTGAGGAAAAGGTTGATTCCTTTTATCAAGAAACAAAGGAAGAGCCTTAGATCATGTAACTTGATCCTCCTCTTATTATTCCATCTTCACATTCTTCATTACGTGATGAAACTCCTGGGTCTTATATTGATAGATGGCATAACTTCTCATCACCTAATCATTCTTTGTCTATCACAATTCCTCAATCACAATCTCTTATGGGGTAAATGCCAATTAGCCCTTCATCTTCATTTAGGTGTGGGTCACCTTCTAGTAGCCCTCCCTCTACTATTTTTGGGACATTTTGAGTAGTTCACTATTTTCTATTCTTGGGGAACTCCCAACTAGCCCCTTTTCTTCTATTTCGGGTCACCCTCGGGTAGCCCTTCTTCTTCTATTCTTGGGCCACATCCTAGTAGCCCATCATCTTCCATCTCGGGTCACGTCCTAGTATCCCTTCTTATTTTATTCTTGGGCCATATCCTAGTATCCCTTCATCTTCTATCTATGGCTAGCCTCTGGTAGTACCTCTTCTTCAATTCTCAGACCATATCCTTTTTATCCGTCATAATTTTCTTCTATTAATGATTGTGGTAAGCTCACAATCATTCCTCCCATTCCTCCCATCAATTCTAAACATCAACATTCTTCTCCCACTTCTTGGGATTAGACAGTCATATATTAGCTTATAAGAAACCCAGATAGGTTCTTTATCAAGATAAGATCAAAACATCAAAGAGCTCCAAATCTCCCAATAAATCAAATGATCATAAAATCCAAAATCAAATGTGATTCCAAAATGCACACCAACGCACCCATCAAGTATGGTGTAAAGTGTAGAAACCTATGGATAGGGAACTCAAGCTCCCACATACGAAACCCATGTTTCAAAATAAATCACAATCATTTGTTGAGTGTGAGCTCACCATGATCATCGAGATCGGGGATAATATTACACTTGATAAGCAAACGTGCTTAATATCTCTTATCAAGGAAATCATGAACATTGTTGTTGGATCCTATCACACAGAGTGACATGTTTTGTTCTGATAACCATCAAAAATAAAAAAATCATTAAATAGTTCAAAAATACAAAAAAATGAGAAAACATCAAAACATTATAAAAACAAAATCAAAGGTACAAAGATCAAACATTGCAATCAGGTATTGCGTACACATGGATGTTATTTCTTCCCTTTCTTTCATATTCCTCTACAAGTCATCCACCATTTTCATCCCTTTCTTTCATATTCCTCTACAAGTCATCCACCATTTTCATCCCTTTGATGTTATTGTGGTTAGCCTATTCGTATGATTTTTGACATTTATCTCTATGGTATCCATTTGATCTCATTCTTTCATCACCTTGGTAAATTGAAGAATGGCCGACCTCTTAGAGATCCTATCACAATTCTCATCTAATAAACTTGTTGTGAAGAAATTTTGGATGTATTTGTTGATACTAGCCAATGTCTTCATCACAATCACTTCCACATCCTTCCATCAAGCCATCGGTGATTCTTAACCCCTTGTCAAGAAAGAGATTTGAAATAAGTTTTCAATACATAAAATAAGAATCAAAATCAATCAATCAACGAAGCAAATGCTATAAAGAAAAAACAAATTGATATATAAATATCTCTTGGGGTATTTCCAATAATTCTACGAGGATATGGATACTGATTGCTAGTAGAGAAATGTTGTGATTAGAATCAAATGCATCTCTGTTGGGGCTATGGACGCCTTCTTTGGTAGCAGATTAATGTATGAATCTCCTTCCACAATCCATTTACAAACCACCTTTCAAACTAGATCATTCCTACACATTGGTGGTGTCTTCACTTACTTGTCAATCAACTCTTTCCTTCAATAGGTAATTCATTTCCATGTGCACACATGATATCTCGATGAGTAAACAAGATTAGTATGTTACCAAGTGTTCTTTGTTTGGACCTTGTTCAAACTCTTGCTTTAGCGCATGTCTTGTCTCATGATTTGTGCCTTGGGATAATAAATTTTTCATCAACCACCTTCTAAATATTTTCATAGCATCCTCTATTCTTTGGAATCATTTAGAACATCCATGTGTATAGGATGGCCTCTTTGCCATGTTTACAGACACTTTTGTCCCCTTTTAATAAGACAATTTTCTACTTCCTTTCTCTCATGTGTTTCTTGGCTAGCTTACGTTGGGGGCATCCTTGCTTTCCCTCATGATTGAACCTATTTTATATTGGCCTTGATCCCCCTTTAGCACATGAATATTTTTCCTTTGAATACTCCCACCTAATCACTGGGGCATTTTTACATCTTCACTTTCTTGTGCATACACGTGGCATTCTACCCTTGTACATCCCATCTATCATTGGGGGCATCCATGCTTCTTTATCTTCCTATACATAGTTTTGGAAAAATTTCAAAATTTCAAAATTCAAATATGTTTCTAAAAAATAAAAAACAATAAAAATCATCCTACAAAACATCGCTCTTTGGTTCTTACTGTTCTTGTGCGCGACTCATGGATCATCTTGATTTACCTCCATTAACAAAGATGGTTTTCTTACTATGTCTATACTCTGGGGCATAATGAGTTTCTTGGTACTATTTCATAGTGCATGATTGCTTTTCATAGGACCCAAGTGTCCTCCGTTATTCCCCTTGCATGTATCCTTGCTTGGGGCACCATATTTTAACCCTTGTCATTAATTCGCACATGTGTCGAATTAAAAGCTTGATAACAAAAACATTGCATTATGTTTCTTTGTTAGGTTATCTTGTTTACTTTCTTGTATTACATTGCATTATGTATGTTGTAGGGAGTTAGGCATCTTTCACTTTCTTATATTGCATTACATTTTGTATGTTGCATGGAGTTGGTGTTTTCAACAAGGGACAATTGTTCGTATTATGGATTTTCATGTCGTTCTACACTTTTTTCGTATGTGTATATTTTTAATAAGGACCGATGATGTAGATCACTGACAATATGATGACATATAAGTTGTTTTAATACATTGGATGAAAGCTCATTCTTTTCTCCGTCTTCAATTTTTTCTATATCATTCTCCTATCAACATTATTCTTCTCATTCAATTGGGGCATCCTACCCCTCCCCATTCCTCTTTCCATTTCCTTCATATTTTTGATCGTCGATTGACCTCTTTCATCACCCCATCGATACTTGAGGGGGCATCTTTCACTCCAATAGTTTTTCTTCTATCTCTTCAAAATTCACATGTTTATACTTGTTTACAATATTTGAAGTGGCATCACTTACACCACCCAAAGAGGGGCAAATGTAGACACATATAATTTGGATCAAGCAATTTAAATACTTAAATTGCACTAATCACACCCTTTCCCACAAATTAACAACATATCATTAATAACGCACCATTTCTCCTCTATCACCATTAATTAATTACATTACGAAAATTAATTATCCCTTCTATCGCTCAAAATGATGATTAATGACATTCCGTTAATTAATACCCCTTTCTATTTAGATTAATTAATTATTCTTAATTAATTAATTCCCTCTTCTATTTAATCATTAAATCATCATTTATTTGATTGAAATCCTCTCAAAGCATATATCATACTAAGTTTATCCTCAAATGCTTCTAAAATCTACATCTACCTATTAGTTGATCACTTTTGATTAATTAATATACCCCCTCAACTCCCATGGATCACTAATAAAATATTAATCTTTTCTAAAGAAAACTTAAAGCGTGCTTATCCTAATTGACCTAGCTTTGTTATTATCCCACATGTAAATGGATGCAAAGCTCCTTCAAACCAAAGGGTTATATAAAGAACCCTCCTCCTACCTTTCTACAAACACACCTTTGCATGCTTATAATGTAATCTATAGGCATTTTCATCTTTGAGCATCTTCCATTAGTGTTGAGCTAGGTATCTTCATCTTGCATCCATCCATCCAATATTTTGAGCCATATGGAGAAGATCAAGAAGGTATTGTAGCCAAGTATTTATTGAGATCCATTCTCAAACCATTGGGATTAAAAAAACTATCACATTTTGATAGCTAAGGATCTACATAGGTCCATCTCTTGTTTAGCTTTCAAAGAGTAGAGGATAAATGTTTAACATGTTAGTTTGAGTTTCCTTAAAAGTCCTAATGCATAGTGTTGATATTTACTCTTTTTAAGCTCTTAGAATGATGATTTAGGTATAGTTTAGATTTGTTTTAGAACTATTAGGTGTTAGTTTCAATTATCTTTACTTACCTAACTAATACATGGATACATTGGAAGCAGAAAAAGTTTGAATAAACTTGAAAACATGTTCAATGAAGAAGAAAAGGAAAAATTACTCCTTGTATCTCCATTCATGGGCTTACGAGAAAAATAATATGGGAAAATTCAAAGGATCGGACCCATCCCAATCGGGTATTTGGCTAGTTTAGAGCCAAAGAAGGAGTTGCAACTAGTCATGTTCACTTGAGCATGAGGATGATCATCAATGTACCAAAGGTCATCTTCAACACCTCCAACCAAATGCAAAGAAACTTGAGGAGGTATATATGTTGTTTTTAGCTGGTACTTTGAAGAAACATGGAGTGTAAGGCATGCTTTCATTCCCACCATGTGATTTTTTTGCCAAACAAATCACATGGCCACATTTTGTGAGGAAAGGATGCTATTTCTCACAACCTGTTGTAGGTTTTGTTTAGCTTCCTTTTTATCTGGTTAGAGTGGAGTAGGTAGGTTTGCTTTCAGTAAAATAAGTGCATTATGCACACTCTTCATGTCTTCCCTTGAAGCATGTATTATTTTTCTCATGTTTGTACATAGTTTTTGTTGTTGTTTGCATAGTCCAATTTAGTTCAAAGCGGTGTCCATGGTCAAATCGGATATGGGGCAGTTTTAAAAGCTCAATAATTTATACCCTAACATCAATTGTAGTTTAGAGCCCTCAATGCCTCTTCCTTGGTGGAAAAAAATAGTTGGAGCAGTTCTACAAATCATTCAAAGATCCATTGATTGTGCTAAGTTAATTTTGTGCTTCATACGAGCTCAAGGGTAAGATTTTAAAAGTTCATATAAGTTTTTCAAGTTTTTGGGCTCAACTCCATTCCCAATGGATGCACAAAGGCTATTGGTCTAATCTAGCAGATAGATTACCTAGTGAGGTCATAAAATTGTTATCCAAAATACCCCTAGGGTTATTTTGACTTTAACAAGATTAAAAATGGACTTTTGCCGTTTTAAGGGGCAAAATACATTCAAATGGTCATTAAATTCCACATCCTCAAAGCACTAGTTATTGGCATTTAAAAACCCATGGGAGACTAAGTTAAAGAGTTAGTGGGCTATATTAAAAAATGTCACTTAATATTCATATGCATGTCAATCTCAATGCCAAACATCAAGTGTAGGCCACATGGCACCATTCCGACTCAACTCAAAGGTTTCGTGTTTCGTGGACCTCAAGTACGTAAAATTAACCATGTTTTAAAGTATTTCAGGTCCATGGAAAAGGTGAACATTAGTGAGGTTAATAGGGACATATAACACATTTCTTTGAAGCTAATTTTTTTTAAGTCCACCCAAGATTGGAAGTACAACGTGAAGGTGCAACCAATGAAAGGTGAACATATTTCATACGTGGAGATTTTCTATTGGCTCATGTTGCATATAATCGGAAGGGGTTATCAAATGGATCGACATGCGAACTAGCATGGAGCTTTCCTATTGGCTCATGCTTCATAATGGTCAGTCAAGGTTATTAAACGGTCGACCTCGACACAACCCGACATATGTGAAGAGCATGTAGATTTCTCATTGGCTCATGCTTCACACTTTGTTAGAAGAGGTAAGAGAAGGGCTGAATTACAAATTAACGTGGATTTTTCCTATTGGCTCATGCTTCACGATGGGTCATAAGGGCTATAAATAGTTTCACACTATGAAGGAATGTGACATTGTCTTATTGAATTTCTTTTCATTAAGGAACAAAACTACTCACAAGGACAAAGGAAAAGAAAGAAAAATGAAACAAAGGTGACCCCGTGACCCAACTAGATACCGACACATAGAAAAGGGAAAATCAATGCACATGCTGGTAAAGGGAAATCCACGAGCTAATAAAATTTTGCCACTTGTCACATTCATGTGCTTTTAGACATGAAGAAATTAAAATGGCCATATATTTCGATCGAGAGCTCCGAATATTGCAAAATTTATATCGTTGGAAAGGTATCCTTGAGACATTCAACATGGCAACATAAAAATTAGATTTTGTGATGTTGTTTTTAGAGAAAAAGGGAAGAAATAGTTTGGGCCATTAATATGCAGACTCAAACAACTTAATCACCTGAATTGATGAAATATGGGGCTCTTACCTTCTCTTTGGCTTCTCCAATAAGAAAAATATCATTGGGAAATGGATTCATGAGGGCACCCATACTATTTTTAGACATTTAATACATGAAAATGATGGTTGAAGTTTGAAAATCCGTGTTGTAGGGAAAGACAAATATCTTCATTAATGACAAGATCAAATCCAATCTCTTTCCCTCTCTTTTCCCTCTTCTCTTTCTTCCTTGTACTATATATTGTAAAATCTTTCATTTTGAAAGGATGGACATTCGAAAATGTAAAGGAACTATGTCAAAATGGTTCCTAAACAAGCTGTGAGTTGTCAAACCTTCATTTTGGGCTTGACAATGTGTTCTTATGCCTTCCTCTACAATTGTAATGGTCTGTACATACTTTTATTGCAATAAAGCTTGTTTTGTGGCACATATGTCTGTCCTAGCTCATTTTATTTCCAACTGTGCCTCTCTTTTACTTGATGTAGTGTGTTTTACATGTATTTATCCTTTGCAAGTTCATTTTAATGTGTTTCATGCCAGAATAGATGGTGGATGCTGTCTAGGTCTGTGTCACTTATGTCTGGCCTTTCCCTTCTTCATTTCCTTCTCCCTTCTCCCTCACTAGAGTGTCTCTCACCCTTTTTGGTGCAAAAATGTTACTCCTAACAATATGAGTGTTAAAAGGAATGAAAAATGCATGAAAGGTTAACTCTTAATGAGATGAGTGTTAAGAGGAATGAAAAAGGGTTGACGTTACAACACATAAAAAAATGAGTGATGTTAAGGTGGAAGAGGGATTGAAATGTTAGTTTAGAGGACTCTTAGAAAAATGAGTGCTAAGAAAGTGTTATCCAAAATTCACCCCTCAAGGTAATTTTGGATAACTTGCACAAATTCTTCAGTCCTAAGCTAGTAGAATTGATTCAAGGCTAAAAATCATGTTTTGGGGGTCCCCTTGGCTTCTCTCTAACTTCCCCATCTAGGAAAAAACCCAAGAAGTTAGAGAAAATTGGAAAAAATCTAGAAAATGCACTCATTCTAGTGTTTTGTGGAAAAATCAGACATTTTTGTTCCGGGGTCATGGGATAGTTGGGACGTAGGTACATGTGGGACACGCAAAGTTGAAATGCCGCGAGCAGATAAAAATCGAGAAAATGTGGAAGTTTTCATCTCGCGCGGTCCGCGGGACATCGGAATACAGTAGTGTGAGACATGAAAAGTTGATTTTTCCATAAGTTAATATATTACGGGTGGTGTGGAGAAATGTGTCTGGGACAATCAAGACAAAAGTACGTGAGGGATGCACAAAGGAAAAATCACCGCACAAAGAGCTAAGCTAAATAGGATGCGACAAATGTGGAGGTCAATGACCCTCATGGCCTAGTCAATGGCGTAGACATGTAGGGACAAGGAATCCTAAAAAGGTTGATGCGAAGAATGTATGCGGGACAGCTGGGACACGTGGACCCAATTTTTCTAAAATAGCAAAGCAATGAAGAGACAATGTCAATGTTTGACCTCCTGAACTTCAAACAACCATAACTTTTGACTCCGAGCTCCGATTTTCATAAAATTGGAATTTTTGGAATGAGCACGATGTCCTCTGCATCAAAAAATCTTAAAGAGGGTAGATATATTAAAATAAAAGAAACATATTCAGCTCTAATAAATTAATGCTCATTCCCGTCAAATGATAGAAAATGCATGGTAGACCCAAAATAGTCTGCTCGCACTCAGAGGGCCATAAATTTTGTGTGTTTAAAAAAATCACACAAAATTGGTATTGTTGGAATCATGTTTCCGAGCCTGACATACAAAAATCAAGAAATTCTAGATTTGATGAAGGATAGACAAAGATTTTTTTAGAAAACGTGGCCAAGTTCAGAATAGTGTTTTATTTGGTAGTTGGACACATTCAATGAAGCATGGGCTGCCATATTTCACTGCTGCAAGTCATGGGATAGTATGGGAGCATTTAACAAGCAATAGAACATAATTTCACTCCATTTAATACCTCTTACAAGTGGTTGAATGAAAGATTTCAGGATTTCCATTTTCCTCCTCTCTCTTCTTATTTTTATATAAATTGGAGTGTTGGGATCATTGTAAAAAGAAGATTTTTATTGTAACAAAGCTCTGTCAAAATTAATTTGTGAAGCCAATGTGCTACAGGCCCTTGTAGTGAACTCCTTGCATGGTGATCTAGGCCCTTATCTTGTAATAGATTGAACTGTGCATATCATGAAGCAATAAAATACAAGTTTGTGGATGCATCTTCCCTTCTTTGTGTTTGTTTGCACTCTTCTTGCCCTTTCAACCTTCATTACAAGAATATTGTGTCTATTCTTATGCTCTTACAAGGTTCCGTTATCATTTTGTATGTTTGAGATGTTGTGAATGCATTTTTCTAGATTGTGGAGAACTGTTATCACCCCTTCTAGTGTGCACTTTGCTTCTGTATCTCACACATTGGAAGACTACCCTCACTCCCTCCTTTTCTGGTGTATCACCACTTTAGTGTAGGTTTTCATTTTCATGCATTCTCTCTCCTTGGTCCCTTGGAAAGTTAGATTAGGAAAGATATTTTTGCCTGCATTAGAGTAGATTGTGGCAGGTAGTTTAGGAGTAAGAACCAACTTTCTCTAGAGGTCTATCTCAAGTAGCAAGTCCCACAACTTGGAGATAGTACCCATGTTATCCAATCACACCGTGAGCTCAAGTATATGCACTTGTGTAAACATAAGGGTGTTGTGATTCGGTGATAACGAGAAAGATGAAGAGGTTTGAAAGATCTCTTGATCCTTCAAAAGTGAATGTAAATAGGAAAGAGGTGATATTGATGCTCAACTTGTGAAAAATGAGTGTTATAAGAGGATAATTGAAACACGATGAAAGGTGCTTGAATCTTAAATAAATTAGTGTTAAGGAGGAAGAGACCTAGAAAGATGACAAATTTTCTCAAATTTTAACAAGATGGATGTTTAAAAGAGGAGACTTAGGAAGATGATGAAGGATGCCAACTCTTAACAAAAGCATGTTAAAAGAGGAGACACAACAAAGAAATGGGAGCACCTAAAGAATGATAAAATGAATGCCAAAAAGAAAATTGAAGAAAGCGATGAAAAGGCCTAAATATCATGAAAGTGGAGATAAGAGACAAAGGGAATGTGATTGATGAAGGTCCTCAAGTTAGAGAAAAGCTAACACTTTAAAAGGAGAAGTAAATAAATGATGAAGATGCTGATAATTGAACAAAATGAATGTGAAATATGATGACACATGATGATAGAGAAATATATTGAAGATGTTGACAATTCAACAAAATGAATGTGAAATGTGATGACGTAAGATGATAGAGAAAGATATTGAAGATGTCGACAATTCAACAAAGTGAATGTGAAATGTGATGACATAAGATGATGAAATTATTAGAGTTCAACAAAGGTAAATGTAAAACTCAAGACTTAATGAAAATGAAAGATCAAGGTGATCACAAGGGTGTTTGATCGTGATAAAGTGAGTATCACAATGTCAATAATTAGATGAAAAGGATGAAAGTAATTAAGTGCAGATATGGATGTCCACAACCCAAGACTTAGACTCATTTATAAAGTGAAAAGGTGGATGAGAGAGAAAATGTGAATGAAAAGAGTGAAAGATAAGTGTGTAACACGTAAGAAAAATGAAAAATGATGTAGTGAAAGTTAGCCTCTGCCTTAAATTGGATTGGTCAAGGTTTGGATTCCTAGGTGGTTCTCTCAACTAGGTGTTAGTAGTATACCCGAGCGAGCATGGTGCTATTACTAGTTGTCGATTTAATTTACCCCCTTTGAAACAATGAGCAAAGATCTTGCTCAAATGAATCACATTATGGTCTCCACTAAGGATATCTGTGACTTTAATATCATAAAAGAATACTAGTTAGCTATGATAAAAGGTACCCGTTTTGTCAGCCAGTTCCCTCAATTTGCTGACTACTTTGGGGTTCTGTGGTGTTTCTTAAATTAATTTTATGGCTTAATCCAAAGAACTTACAAAAATTATAACAGTTAGGTAATAGCCTTGTCAAACACACCTACAAATACAATGTGAATGGTTTATTTCATCTTGATTAAAGAATTTCCCTATAAAAAAAGTATTAGTATTTTGCTTAGCACATAATCAAGGCAACTTGTAGTTAGTAGTTTGAGAAAAGTCTTTAGAATATGGTCCTGCAAACAAGTGTTAGTAGTTTTCCCAAGGTAGACAAAGAGAAAACAATGAAAAACAACACAATCACATTTTTGATTCTCAAGATTGCTTGTAACAAGCGCGAGAGAAGATCATATGTGTGAAATGTGTTCTGAATGAACAAAAAAACAATAATGAAATGGAAGAAAAATCCGTGATAAAGTGTTAGTTACGATGCGAGAAAGAAGTTAAACATCTATTCAAAGTCTTTAAACAACAAAAAAGGGGACGAAATCATTCGATTACCCTATAAACACAAGTTCCACACTTAGTCCGATTGATTAAAATCAACAAAAATAATAATTAAAGATCCTAATTGAATTTAAAAATACCTAAAGTAATTATTTAAACTAAGTAATTAATTAAAATATCTAATGAACTAAAGAAAAAGAATAATCAAAGTTAAGTTAATTAAAAGATTATTTAATAATAATAATAATAATAAAAATAAGCTAAAGTTTTAACTTAAGTTAATGATAAAAATAAATTAAAATAAAAAACAAAACCCTAAGTTAAAACTATATGTGAACCTAATCATATAAACAAAAAGCTATAAACTAAGATGTAAACCTAAAAACATAGGCTTGTTGTTATGCTTCGGGTGTATTTGATTTGTTTTGTATTGTTTGTTTTTGTGTTGTGTAGGTTTTCGAGGTGGGATGGTGGCATTCGAGCTTGGGCTCGATAGTGCATGTGGAGATGACAAGCATTTTTTTATAGGGTATGCGGGGCTTGTGGGCTTGGGTGTCTTTGATGAGTGGTAATGGGTCTATGTAGTCCGGGGGTGAGTGCCGAGGGTAGTGAGGAGGAAGAGGCTTGAGGTAGAAGTAGATAAGGCTTGAGCGAGTTGAGTCGAGTTTGTATGAAGGCAAGGAGGATATGGACATGACATGTGGGGATGGGGTTCGGATTGACCGGGTGAGTCGGGTCATGCGGCACGGGGTGAGCGGGGGTCGATCCGAGAATAGGTTATTGACATGGAGTGAGTTAAATTATCTTGGAGGAGAAGGTGAGGTTAGCTTGGGAGGGGGTTATAAGGGGTAGTTGGACAAGCACCTTGCGGAGTTGTGAGCGAAATTTGGTAGAAAGGGGAGGGGTAGCTATGATTTGTTTAGTAATTTTGTTTTTGATTTTTGCTGACTTTTTTTTTGCTTGCAAAATTTTTAATGAGTTTGCAAGGAAATGTAGTAGGATTTGCAATTTTTTTGTAGTTTTTTTAAATTTGATATTTGCAATGCTAGAGTGAAATCAAACATGAATACCACCAAATTTAGCATAAATTGCCAAATCTAACTACAACCATAATATCCTCTAAATTTAGAGGAGCAACAACTAATTGTAAGTTTTTTTAATATGATTTTAATTTTTTTTTTTGATGGAGTTAGAGATAAAGGAGAAAAATAAGTAATTCAACAACCCCCAACTTTAGCATGCACAACCAAATGTAGCTATAACTAAAACAATTTGCTAAATTTAGAGGCAAAAGTACTAAAAATTTTCGATATAAATATGATTTTTTCTATTAGAATCTGCAACTAACACCACAAAATCGTACATCAAAAACAACATATCTAGTTCTTCTATCAGATTCCTTCAAAATGGGGCCAAAAAAACTTCTGGAAAACATAGTAACATAACAAAAGCACACCAAACATAGATGTTAATCAAACAATGGAAAACAAAAGTGTTAGCATAATGAAAATATACACTACAAGATGAATGAACAATGAAACAAAAATGAATGAAGATGGGTGCGGTCCCACCTTTGAGCATGCCAAAATGTGAACATAAAAAAACTCAACTAAATGGAAGACAAACAAAAATACATGCAAACCTTCCTATAGCTCTTCCTTGTAAACGCGTCAAGTAAGGTTGTATGAAGCACTGTAAACTTGAGTAACCTTATGAAATGTAGATTCTGGTTTCTCTTGAATGACCTCCAAATGGGGATGCAAATTGCTACAAACACAAATTTTTGACTTGAATAGAGCTTCCAATATGTAAATATTGGAGAAAAGTTGACAAAGTTTTTGTACAAGAAATCCAAGAGGATTTGAAAGAGGGTAAGCTTGTGTTTTATAGAGGCTAAGTAGTGGTTTGAAGTTGGTTGAAAAGTGGTTGAATGCACATGCTAAAAATAAAAGTTGAGGGAATTTGAACAGTTCCAAGAAGATAAATGCCATTGAGGGGAAGTAAATGGATTTAATTGCAAAATTTGCATCTAGAAAGGTGGTTGTACGTGTAATTTAATTTCCCCCACCTTTCTAGGATTCTAGAACCTAAGTTGATTGGACTAGTGAAGTGGAGTTGACTAGTGAAGTGGAGTGGAGTCCAAGTGGGGTCCAAAGTGGCAATTGATTAGGAAATAGGTGTATTTTCCTAATTAGATAACTAATTTAATTAACTATAATGTGCACACTAACTAATTAATCATTTATTTAATAAATGACCATTAAGCTAGTTATTGAATATCTATGACACACTCTTCCATATTTTTATTTTTCAATCTTTGCGGAGTAGGTTCGTAGGCCGTGGATATTACTATCGCAAGTATTGTACACATGCTAAAACCCATCCTCCCTAGTTCTAATGGTCATAATATCATTTGGGAACTTTGTGTAGTCACCATAGGTGAGGATGTTGGGTTGATGGAGCAGGAAATAATTTGAATGATCACGTATATAAACACATCCACCCTAATACATCGGGGCATCTAAGGATCCTTTATCATAGACACTTTAAGAAGGTCAAGAGAAAGCATTCAAGCTTCCAATTCCTTTGACTAACATCATAATTGATTAATAAGAGATATATGGGTAGTTAATCTATAGTTAATATAGGCTATGAATAATTGTAAATAAAATAAATAAGTATGTAAATGACCTAAACAACTATAAAAAGTAAATGCTAATAATAATGTGTAAGAGAAAAGAGGAAAGAACCTAGTGAATAGAAGATTCTCATGGGACTGTGTCATAGAGGTGACTAGAAAATATGGAAGCAGGAACAACTATATATGAGCTATGAAAAGGATGGATTTGGGTTGATTCTCCGAATCAAGCACTGAAAGGGCTGGGGTGCCTACGGGTGCTTTATTCTCGTAAAATGGGCACCCTGGTCTATGAAAAATCTCTAAAACTGATCTTCACAGGTTTAGTAGATGGTTTAAAACCCTCACATCTGTCACATTAACTTCACCGCACTACTATGGATGTTGTTGATATTCCAAGATGAATAGAAAGACCTAAAAACCCTAAACAAGGATCAATCCCTAAAAAATAAAAATGCAAATGAATGGGTCGGACTAACCTCAAGTTGCCACAATAGTGGGCTTACTAACTAAGAACTACACTACATTTTGGACTCGAATGTAGTTACGGTGAGTGCGTGCATAATGTGCCCAGGTGATCTTGTCTTGGTCGTACTTTGTGAAGTAGTAAACAATAACTAAATATAGAAAATGTAATAACATGTGTGTATGGAATAGAATAGAATCCTCCCCCTATGAATTGTGATACAGATGTCCTAGCCTTGTGCCTTGATGATGGAGCTATGTGGATGTAAGTGATCTCCAATGAAATAGATGGATGCAACTCTAGATGGATGGTAGTAATGACTAGTGTTAAGTCCCTCATTATGGTCTCATAAGTTTATATTCAATGGTCCTCTTGATCTAATTTCATAACTAACCACAAAATGGACGAATGCCAAAAAGATAAGAAAAGTGAAACGGATAGAGAGATCCCAAAAAGTAATTTGGAAAGTTCAATAAGGTTTAAGGTGAACATGGGGGACCGGGGCACCCATGGGTGCCCTAAGATCTTAAGCTTAAGCACCCCAAATCGAGGCTAAAATAATGGTAAATTACCAAAATAGAGTGGGCATATGGATGTAAAAGGTTAGGAATGATGAAATAAAATAAAAAATATGGCCAAAAGATGAGGGTTAATTAGTACTTTCTTCACTCAAGAACCTTCTAAATAGTAGTATGAAACTAGGATAAATAATATCTAAAGTGCATGATTTTGTGACTACATTTTCCCCACTTTATGTTGGTGAGCGAAAGCTTAATAACATAAAGTAGATAGTGATGCGTGTACTGATGTCCATGAAGATTGTAGTAGAAAAATCACTAATTAACTAGAAAAGCGTGGAAGGACAAAAAGATGGAGGAACATGGAAACTAAATACAAAAATGTGTAACAAAGTGATGAGAGTGAACCTAGGGTGGAAACATGTGTGTAACTACTGATGTGTGTGATATACGTGCATGGTTAGTAAAATGTGTGTTGTCGCGAAGTGTTTGTTGATGTTTTAGTTGTTGTTGCCCCCATTTGATTGCTTATTTCTCATACGGCCGATTTGTAAGGAGAAAATGATCAAGTATTTAAATATATATGTATGTATGTGTAAAAATGTAATGTAAAATACACATGTAAAAGTATGTAAATGTAAATTACACAAATGAAAAAGTGTAAATAGAACATGTGTGCACTGAGCCATGTCAAGAAAGAAAGTGAAAAAGGATATCTTGTACTGTAAGGTTTTTGGCGATCGACGCCATCAAGATGAAGAAGTGTAGGGAGGAATTCCAATGTATCCTCCAAACTATAATTTCTTCCAAGAATGTGTGTGAATAGATCTCTATACATCCTAGTTTTTGGGCGATCCAACGCCACTAATTGAAGTAGTGTAGGAAGGCACACCCATTGTAACCTACGAGCTTCAGTAACTACTTTCACTAAATGCTAAGGACACCATGTCCTATAAAATCTTGTGTAAGGGGTTCATAGACTTGTCTAAACCCACTTGCTTTATATGTAGCCCACAATGCCAAGGGTGGAAATTGCATTGAATCGAGGCGGTGTAAATGCGGTGTGTTAGTATGTAAACCTGGAAATGATGCCCCCTCTTTGGGGGCACATGCGACATCATTGATAGGAGAATGCGGCCCCAAAAGAGGACTAATTACATGAATTGTTCCTGGAAAGTTCTTGGTAGAATCAAGGCAAACATAGACAAGAAGGATATCCAAAAGACAAGTGTTAACATAAACAAACATGCATATAGAAAATAGTGTGTAAGCTACACAAATAGTGTAAAATCTACCAAGCAAAGTAGTAATGTAAACATGCAAGAAGACAAGTAAGCCACAAAAATTGGGCTGAAAACATGGGACATCACTCATGATGTCACAAGACACACAAGGCCATCATGGCCACATAAAAACAAACAAGTGTGCACACCAAACAAAGGGCAATGCCCGTAAACAAAAGAAAACAATAATAGATAATGTAATAAACAATTATGGAAGCAAATATCCCTACATAAAAATTTGCACATGAAGCACCCATTAGCATGTTAGAAAGATAACTAGTATGTCAAAAGCGTGTATAACCAAGTAATGTAAAGTGCTAAGTACAAAATGAAACAATAACACATGTGAGAGACGAATGTGGATGCCCCCAACAACCAATGTAGGAAGGGTAGAAGGCGAGCATCCATGTTACGTGTAAGAGACATGTATCTATGATCACAACTAGAAAAAGGCATGAATGTGCATGTGTGGATGGTATAGATAAATGACATACAAGTAATCTAAATAACATGTGTAATAAAGTGACCATGAACAAGAAAAAGTAAGCAAGAGTAAAAGCAACCATAATATGCAATATGTTGTGGATGGATGGAATGGAATGCAAGATGGAGTGATAGGAGCCATGTGCCCTTGAGTGAATGAAATGTATGGAGTGAGGCTCATTTATTTTTCCCACTCAGCGAGTCAAGAATGAACTATAAACAAGAGTGCATCATCGAGAAATAGTCGAGTAGTGTGTGTTGTGTCTAACACACTAGTATGTGATGAATGTGTATATGCGTAATGATGATGATATGTGAAATATATAAGAGATGTATGCATCAACCTTATAGCCAAAGCATATTTGATGACAAGATGAATGTATGAATGATGATTTATCATAAAGCGTATGTCACTATTAGATGAATAGAAGGGAGTGGTGATGTAGCCTAAAGTGTATACCACTACAAGGTGAATAATGTAAGTGATGAGTTAGCCTATAGTGTGTGTCACTATCCTTGAGATTTCACATAATGAAAGGTGAAATGATAAACACATGATGAATGTAAGGTCCATTTGATTTGTAAACCCTCAACAGTTGAATATGGACCGAAGGAACTAAAGTGCGTCATCGGGTAGTGAGTGCAACACATAGAATACAATATATTATAAGTGATGAACATGTGATAAGTAGAATCTGTAGATGGGCTATGTGTAAAATACAAATCCAAGATGTGTAGAAGGTGTAAAATGGCATGCAGTATGTAAGATGATGTAATACTAGACTCATATATGATGAAGACTAGTATAATATGTAGAATATGTGTGAAATTGCATGGTGTAATATATATGGTATGTAGATAAATGAATAATGTAGTATGTAGGATAAGTAGTGTAGGATGTAAGATGCGTAGAAAATGGTGTATGCATAATGACGACTAACATGATGTATGATGTATAAATGCACAAATGTCAAAATGTTGTAGACTAAATGTAGAATGTATGGTGTATGACGCATAATGTAGGAATAAGTGCAATGTGCAGTGTGTGGGGTTCATGTGTAGTAAGCCCTCAATAGTCAAGTGTGAACCGAAGCACAAGAGTGTGTCATCGAGTAATGATGATTCTAAAGTATGAATGAATATTGGTATATGATTAAATTGAATAATGCAAAGATGAGACATGAGTAGACTCTATAATGATGCATGTGTAAATGAATGTGGTGTGGTATGATGCAAGGATGTGAAGGAATGATAATGCAAGGATGAGATATGTGCCTATGAGGATATGATAAGGGGGGATTGTGTGAGTGTTATGCCCCCAAGTGTACAAGCGATGAAGGTCTAGTCAAAATATAGTAAGTGGATCAATGTAAGGAGTAGTTTCCTTAACAAAAGTGATTGAATGCTGAAATGGTGATGGTGAAGGAGCCTTACTTAATGGAGGCAAAGTTTGAATTGTGTCTGGCTAGTAATAGGAGTAGTTGTCTTGAAAAAATGAGTTGGAAAGGGAAGTGGAGGAGGATGGCTAGAAATCTTGAATGGTGGCATCTTTGGTGGTATTGATGATGCTACCGAATGAGAGAGTTAGGCTGGCGGTGCTTGTCTTTTTGGAGAAGGCGCATGAAAAATGGTGGTGTGATACTCATTAAGCGAAGGAGAATTGGTATCAAAGATAGGAGAATCATGTGATGGAACTATAGTAGTTGTGTGACTAGGGGAAGAATCAATATGCACATGTGAGTGATTATCAATAACAAGCATGTAATCAATAAGAGGATCATCTAGAACTTTCTTAGAAATATTAGAAGGAGGCACACTAGTAGCCGTATAACATGGTGTAGCAGTTGTAGATGGGCATGCATTGAATGAGATAAAACCTTGACACTTAAGATGTTTGATCCTACGTTGTATAACATAACAGTCATTGTCATTATGTCCATTGATTCTATGATAGTTGCAATATGGACGACCTTGATATTTTGTAAGCTAATAAGGAGGATAACAATGAGTAGGTGGCAAAGTGATCAACTGATGACTAAGGAGTTGAGTAAGAATGTCATGTGGCGTAGTATTATGCTCAAACATAAGAGGCTTAGGCAATGACATGTCTTGAGGTTCAAATATATGACATGTAGGGGCATAGATTAAATATAAGATGTAGGAGCACAAACATGCAATTGAGAAGCATCCTTAAGTTGTTGGATTTCTAATTTGAGAGATGTGATTGTGGATTCCATAGCCATAAATTTGTCTTGAAATAACATATGCAAATCTTGAATTGAGTCCAAGAGGGGTTGATTAGATGGAGGATCATTGAGACTAGGGTCGATAAATAGACAAAAAAACATAGAACTTAATTCATGTGGTGGCATATTATCATCAAAATACTTGATGTCTAGAGATTTTTGTAAAACAACCTAGAAATTGGGATATCTCTTGAGTAAATCTAGATAAATAAACTTGAATAATTTTATGACCCATGATAAAAAAGAAAGATGAGGATCGAAATGGTGGAAGATGTCAGGTTCACCAAAATGATTAACTAAAAATAAGAGATATAGGGGTAGTTAATCTAAGATATGAACAACTATAAATAAAATAAATAAATGCAATAAAGAAGCATATAAATGACCTAAAAAAATATGAAAAAGGAAATGCTAACCCTAATGTGCAAGAGAGAAGAGGAAATAACTCAACTGAATAAAAATGCTCGTGGGACTATGTCACAAAGGTGACTAGAAAATATGGAAGCAAGAATGACTCTACAAGAGCTCTAAAAAGGATGGATCTGGGTTGATTCTCTAGACTGGAGCACCTAGAAAGGGACTGGGACACCTACTGGTGCTCTGGTTTGTAAAATGGGTGCCTTGGTCTATGTAAAATCTCTAAAACTGATCTTCACAGGTTTGGCAGATGGTCTGAAACTCTCGCTGTCTGTTGCTTTAACTTCGTTGCATTACTTCAGATGTCACTGATATTCCAAGATGAATAAAAGGACTTACAAAACCCTAAACAAATATCAATCCATAAAAAAATGCAAATGAATGGGTCGGATTGACCTCAATTGCCATAACATTGGGCTTACTAACTGAGTGTTGTACTACATTTTGGACCCGAATGTAGTTCTGGTGAGTGTGTGTATAATGTGCCTTTGGTGCTCTTGTGTGATTCACACTTTGTGAATTAGTGAGCAATAACTAAATGTAGAAAATTTAATAGCATGTGTGCATGAAATATAATAGAATCCTCCCCCTATGAAGTGTGATGCAAATGTCCTAGCCTTGTGCCTTGATGATGGATCTATGTAGATGCAAGTAATCTTTAATGTAATATATGTATGTAACTCTAGATGGATGATAATAATGAATAGTGTTAGGTCCCTCATTATGGTCTCATAACTTTATATTTATAGGGTTTCTTGAATTAATTTCGTAATTAACCCCAAATGGCCAACCACCAAAAAGATAAGAAGATGAAATTGCTAGAGAGATCCCAAAGAGTAGTAGGAAATTTCAAGAAATATTCGAGAGTCCAATGTAGGACCACGGTGCCCATGGGCACCCCAGTCGAGGCTAAAATAACAACAAATGACCAAAACATATTGGGCATATGGGTGTAAAAAATTGGGAACGATGAAGTAAAATAAAATAAGATGGCCAAAAGACGAGGGCTAATTAGTACTTTCTTCACTCAAGAGCCTTCTAAATAGTAATATGAAACCAAGATAAATAATATCTAAAGTGCATGATTTTGTGACTACAATAACAAAAAGCTACCAAATGTCTAAAGATATCCATATTGTTTCCTTAGATCAACTATGAGCCAAAACTAAAGCATCAAGTATCTTTAGCCAAGTGTGATAAATGAATCAATGGATTTATTTTTATGTTTTTATATCATGTGCACCTCATCATAGGAGTCAAGAGAAACACATGTGATTTGATCTCTCTTCATAGTAGTGGCATGTAGCGCAATGCTTATCGGTTTAGTAGGGGTGTGGTGAGGCACTCCAACCAAGGTTCATTAACCCCTTTTTTAGGTCAAAGTGAAAGGGTTTGGGGTTGGGTGAATAAGAGACCCGAATCTGATCAAAACAAAATCATTGCAAAACTCATGACACAAAAGTAAAAAAGTAAACATAGATGAATTTACACAGACAAAGTGAATGAGTGAAAATGCACCCAATATAGATTCAATGATGATACTTTACTGCCACCACAAACTTGTCCTAATCATTTGTGCGTCATTTGATATTTATTTGGTAGCTTGATGAAAATCTATTCCATCTCTTTATACATTTTGAGATCTTTTTCACACCTTATAAACATTATAGAATGGTTCATTTCTTAGCCCTAGTTATCTTTGAGCATATTCTAATAATGTAAGGTCAATTATCAAATCTCCGTAATAATCAAGGATTATTTATGACTTTCCTTTTATATTTTCATTATTATACTTGGTAATTAGGATATATCAGATGAAGCCTGATTTCCCTATTACATTTTGGTGAACCTAATCATTATTTCAAACCTATGTAACCTAGGGTTTCATTCTTAAACTTCATGGTTATATTTCAAGTATGAGTATTCTCATTCTATGGGACTCTAAACCCTCCCTTGCTTTATGTAATTTCCTATTATTCCTTGGGGTGCCAAAATAATTGAGTTAGTGGCTAAGTTCATTGAAGAAATTATTCATTATGCAAATCACCCATATACATTTATGGAGAATGAATTTATGAATGTAATTGATGACGTAGTAACACAAAATAAAATATGTTAGGATTAAAAATGTTAGGTTAACAAATTTTAGATGAACTAGAAAATACATTGAAACCCATTTTAAGGTGTAAATATCATATTTATAGTTGTCCATTACATCCCGTGATATTATATACTCCTCCATTAAATTTTATTTTTGCTAACTCTGTACCCTTGTTAGATCTTATAAGTGATCTGATGCACATTTGACAAATTTTGTGTCTTTGACAAATAAAGTAGTAGTACAATTTTATATCTTGATATATTTTCAAGGATCATGTTTGGTAAAACCCAAGCATGGTTCTATTTATTACATATTACTTTCATAAATACATAATTTAATCTAGTGCAAGATTTTTTCACACACTTCGGTATCGATACCAACTATAACATTTTCTTTACACCTATTATGGAAAATCAATAACAAAAAAATGAAATAGATAAAGACATTTTATTATAAATCCTCGGTCCCTTGATATTGGGTTGAAGGCTACACATGGGTCTACTATAATTAAACCGTAACCTTTACCTACACAACCTTGTATATTTGGTGATGTTACCTTCAACCTACCTCGACTAAGATATATGGTATATATAAACATGGAAAAATCACATTACATGTTCATCTCTCTATACAAGACCATGCACCCCATCCTAATGGTATTACATCCTCACCATGACTATAGATAAAGTAAGAAAAGATGTTTAAATAACCATGAGAGATCCTATGAGTGATGCTTAATAAGGTATTAATCATGTTACCTCATATTTTTCATCAATCTATAGATCAATTATTAATAGCTCGAGACAAATCCTTTTGTAACTATCATAAAATAATTGGACACGACACGAGTAGGTGTACCACAGTATAAGAAAAATTTAAATGATCTTACCAAAAAAATAACCTCACTCATTTGGACATTACCATAATGGTATCAAGTATACCAAAAATATAATTCTTGATTCAACAAAAATAAATGATCTTGCAACAATAACCATATAAGGGATGACATGACAAAAGATACTAGTTGAAGATGAAGTTAAATTCAACAGTGTAGGCTCAATTTATATCAACAAATAATAATACTATATATAGGTGGTATTCATCAATGAATGTGGATAAATTTGAGGGTTATAATAAGGTACTAGCAATATTGGGTACGAGACATCCACACACTCACATTTGTGTCATTAGAACATTCAATAATAATAACACAAAATTATCTAACCCACATAAAAATAAGGATAGATTATGCAACACAATAATTTATATATCGTAGTATGGTTATACAATAGTAGTACACCCAAATGACAACTATAAAAACCTATGGCTAATTTCATCCGAAGTAGAGTGACTTCTTGGATGATATACCCATTAATCTAGGACCTATATAAACCTCATTTTTAATGCTCTCTAACCTTTCTCTTGTACGAGGGTTGTTGATGCATTTTCCTCTTGAGTAGGTGCCTTAAGGGTCCTGTTGAGATCAGGGTGTGACCAAATTTTGTCATGTGGGCTAGACCACAACATTTGAGAGATTTATTTATTATGCCATAGTTACCTTATCCCCACTTTATTCCTCCCTTTTTTAACATGTAATACTAATTTAATAAAATTTGAATATTAAATATAATTTCGAGTCACTACAATGATAATATACAACAAAATACAAATTCTAAGAACTCTAAAGATGTAACCGTGTAAGAAAATAAGAGAGATATGGAACTTATCGATTTTTGCTTATCCTAGAAAAAAATCTAAAGCTGCGATAACCGATGGACGAGCTAGGCAGAGTGTCGAAATGCTTGATATAAATTATTGAAGCTGTGGATAGAGTGGGCACGGGCGCTTGGGTTAGGGGTGAGGGCACTTGGGTGCTAGAGACCACTCATGGGCACTGGTGATTTCGCAAATGCTTGTAATGTACTTTTTCTTGTGTTGCTAGGGTTTTACACTTATTATTTGTTGGTTTCTTGTATGTCACACTTGGATCACCGAGGTACCTCTAACCTACAACAAAATCCTAGCTACCTCTATAAGATTAAAAAAATCAAATTGGAATGAAAAATGCAATATGTGAAGTCGGACTGACCCAGTGGTCATCAAAGGATGAACTTATGACCGAGCGTTGCACTACATTCCAGACTCCATGTAGTTCTTTGTGCTTGTGTGTGAAATAATGTCCTTAGGTTTCCTCGTGTACAATGTGACAGCAAGATAACAATCTAAAGCTATATAAAATGCAAATTTGTGGGATGAAATTCAAAACTTCCCCTTCCTATGTAGTGTATGCAAAGTAATCAACCCAAAAATACAGTCCCTTGATAGTATGTAGATATGATTTCCCTTTAGAATTTCCCACCCATATAATAGTATGTATGTTGTGTATATATAGGGATCTCTTATTTGAATTTCGAAACTAGTGACACAACATGTTAACTATGACCTTGGGATAAGGGTAAGAAAACCAAAAAGGCTGACCTCAAATGCCAAAAATAAGTGAAAAGAACAAAAGGGACATGAGTTCATGGACACTACTTTATAGAATGGGTGCTAGTGTCTAGGGATAAATGATGAAAAATGTGAAAAGATTTACCTGAAAGGGATCCTGCGACTTGGCCATAATGGATGTAGAATGAAAAATTTGAGAGATAAAGACAATAGAAACAAGTCAAACAAGTGGATGGACTAGGGAGTGTGTCACCAGTGAATAATTTTCTTTCTTGAGTTCCATACATATAACAACATACTTGGAGGTATAGTAAAATAGTAATATGTTCGTGATTTTGTGTCTACATATATTCATTATGTCTACTTGTTTCATTATGTTTACTTTTTACATGCACATATGCTCTTGTCATTAATTTTGGTAATATTGGACCTTCATTATTTTCCAAATCTTATCTTTTAATTCCACCTCACTTTTTTTGAACCTTTTTACCTTAGGTTTCCTCCCTTTGGTAACACCATCGCCCACTATGATAGTGTCAAGTTTAGTTTTTCACATGGCCAATGCCATCACCTATGGGCACTTGCATCGGTTATAAATACCCCACCACTTTTTCAATTGATCATCAATCATTTATCATTATAAACTCTTCACATGCTTACACACCTCACATTTGCACATATTTTCACACCTAGTTATTAGACTTGAGGTTTTGGAGTTTGTCTCTTTTGCATTTGGGTCACCATAGTGAGATAGGACTAAAGATATTCTTCTTGAAATTTCCATTTCTCCACCCATAACAATCCTCCCATGGTGTTGTTGTCTTTAGGGAGTATCATGTATCAACGGTCACACTAAATGTAAGTATCTCTAACCCTTATTTTCCATTTGTTTACATGTTTATTTTTTTGTGAATGGTTGGTCAGTCATTCATATAGAGTAAGGTAGACATATGTTTGATTTTATTTATTCCTTTATCTTATTATGTTATGCCCTTTGGCTTTATCCATCTCTTGATCTACTCTTACTCTATATCATGTTAGGATAACTATCTTTATCTTAGATATAAGCCTTGGAAACCTATATATAATATAGGGTTAGGGTGCTTATCCTTTAGAATTATGACACTTACACTCCTCGAACAAATTCAAGTACCTACATCTTGTGTGCAGGCCTAAATTTTATTGCCAACATTTGAAAACCTAGGCGGGATCTATCTTATCTTGCAATACATTCTAGAGAACCTGATGTTAAACTTACTCTACACTAGATTAAGTCATATTCAATGATTTTTTTAAAATTTTCTTGCTTTCCTTACGCAATAATCACTATGTGAAATTTATTACATAGTCAATCCTTCCCACACATTTTTATCTCTAGTATGACACCATCAAATCTTTTACAAGAACTTACATGCTTGATCTTATTTAGTTATCCTTGATTTCTCACATTTTTTTATTATAATGCCATCGACCCATGTGTAAATCCTTCTACAAGTTGAACTTGTCAAATAATTCTTTCTAAAACCTTTTTTCCAATCACTCTAGCCTTAAAACACATCACAATGGAATATTTGAATGGCAATCTTGTTGATTCTTATACTAAGCAACATATGTACATCAATAGTAATAATGAATCTAATACTTTTCCTAAGCTATTTCTTCATCACGTTGACTATTTTTCCATAGGAGTTGCTAACAATAAGAAAAAAAGAAACCAACTCGTGCAACGTTTAGACTAGGTATAACATTCACAATCCTATAATTTAATTATAATACCAAGTAGAACATAAAGATATTATTGATCTTGAATACCCTCCTCCCATATGAAAACTTCTTAAAAAATTCTACGAGTTTGTAGGAGAGTCACTCGATATGTTGTAAAAATTCATTGAAGTTTATCTCTATAGTAAGTTAGACTCAAATGTGAACTATACCAAGCCACCTGTAAGTGGAACAAATGTTGATCCAAATAACAACACCACACCTCCTTGAAAAAATGATCTTACACAACTCATTATACAAATTATCAATTTTTAAGCCAACAACAAAATAAAATGGCCAATTAGTTCTTAAAATGCAAAAAAACATGGCTTAAATTTTTAGTAGACCAAATTTTTATTTTATGATGCTAAAAACCAAGGTCATCCCCTCCTCCTAGTCGGTATCAATAGAGGACCATTTTCCCAACATCTCATTCATAACAAATTCCTTTAATTGATTTAAAGACATCCTCTTGCTCCAGCCATCACTTCCATGGATATCGAAGGGATCACACCTTCCATTTCTTATGATGGCTCTACTAACCCTACCCTTCACATAGTTCTTTAGAAACCTTTACAAGGATATGGTCAAATCAAAATCTTATGTAGAGACCAAAATCTTGGCCAAGACACTTATGGGATATGATTTGGACTGGTTTCATACCCTTTCATCCAACTCTATTGTCAAACTTGAAAGCTTGGTCAAGGCCTTAGTAAATGAATTACAATATCACGATCTTACTAAAAATAACATTAATGCCTTCACCAAATAAAAATAAGATAAAAGAATGGTGGATGATGCACTGAATCTTATGGATAGAATAAGAGAATGGTGGAATATAGATGCTAAAGGAACTGCTATGTTTACGTTTGTTCAAAAGCTCAAGAATGTTAATATAAATAGTAAGTGTTGGAATAAGGAGGTGTTTGGGAACATTTTTGAAAAAAATAAAATAAATCAAAGAGGATATCAATCTCCTTGAAAATGAGGTAGTTTCAATAGGATGGATGTGAATAAATTTTATTAGGAGAAAGCTCTGCTTAGTGACTTCCACACTCTTAATGCTTATGAAGAAGTTTTTTGGAGATAAAAATCTAGGGCATTATGGTTAAAGGAGGGGATCACAACACATTTTTTCATATGTCACCCTTCAACATAGAAGTTCTATTAGGACTAAGGAATCAATTTTCGAGAATGGAGAATTAAGATCCAACCTTAAGGACATCAAACAAGAGACAATGAACTTCTTCAAAAATCTTCTCAATAACAATTTTCAGCAAAACAAAGAACTCAAGGAGAAATTTTTGGGCAAAATTCATTCTAATTTGGTAAAAGCTGAAATTTTCAAAATAATTTCTAATCATGTTTCAATGGAGGAATTGAGGGGAGTAGTCTTTTCCCTTAATGGGGATAAATCTCCAGGTCCAGATGGATTTCTTGCTAGATTTTACCAATAATATTGGGATGTTTACAATCAATATTTTATTTAGGTGGTTAATGATTTTTTTCTAAAGGAAAATTGTTAAAGGAAATCAAAAACACCTTCATTGTTCTTGTTCTAGAGAAAAATAAAGCCAAAGACTTAAATGATTTCAGACTCATTAGTCTTACCAATACTCTTTATAAAACTATTACTAAGACCATCTCTTTAAGACTACAACATCTTTTCCCATATCTGATCTCTAAGAAATGAGGAGGATTTGTTTGGGGTAGATAGATTCAAGATGACATTATCATGGTCCATGAAAACATTCACTCAATGGAGAAATGAGAAAATGCAGGTATGATTATCAAGCTAGATATTAATAAAGCTTTTGATAGAGTGTCCTGGAGTTTTGGACAAAAATTGGAGAAGTTTGGTTTTTGTTCTTTTAGTAGGAATATTATTTGGGAATGTGTTTCTTCTCCCATGTTTTTGGTCCTCGTGAATAGTGCCATTTGGTTTCTTCAAAGAGTAATCGGGGACTTAGACAAAGAGAGCCCTTGTCTCTATTCCTTTATATTCTTATGGAAAAATGCTTCAGAGATATATATTGACGACCATTAATGCTAAAAAAATAAAAGGTTCCAAGCCTTATTCTCATATTTTGTCAATATACCATCACCATTTCATTGATGATATTATCCTTATATCATTAGCTTCAATTATAGAAGCTAAGGAGCTGAAAATTTTCCTTAAGAACTATTAAGAGGCCACAAGTTAGATGATGAATATTTCTAAGAGCTCCATTTTTTTCATGCATACCCCTTTGGAAAGACAACAATTTTTTTTTCCAAAACTATGGGTTGTCAAATAAAAAAATTACGATTGTCTATTTGGGTATGCCCCTTTATATTGGTAGGTTTCCTCAAGAGGTTTAAAATACTTTATTGGATATATCTTAGAAGAAATTGGTTGGATGGAAGGGGGTTTTATTTCTCAAGAAAGTAAGTGTTTACTAATCCAAAACATTATGTAGAATTTACCTATTTACATGATGTCTATTTTCAACATTCCCTCCTTTATTATTGAAAATATTGAAAACATCTAAAAGATATTTCTTTTTTAGGAGTAGAAGAACATAACATAATTCCCCTTGTTTCTTGGGATAAGGTTTGCTTCCCCGAGAGTATTAGTGGCATTGGAATTACAAATAATAGGTTAATGAATAAATCTCTCATCGCCAAAATGGGTTGGATATTTATTAGCAAACCTAACTCTTAGATTAAATTTATTCAAGCTAAATATATGGGATATAACAGTAATCCAATATTTTTGTCTATGGAAAATATTCCTAATGGTTCTAACTTTTGAAATTTTCTTCTTAGAAATGAGAGAATCTTTAATACCTGAGTACAAAATAAAATATTGGTAATGGATCTTTGATTTATTTTTTCCATGTCAAATGTATACTCCCATTCCCTTAAAGGATACTTCTAAATGGTATAATCTAGTTAGGATATTGTTGGCGAAATAATTTTTCATAATGTAGATTATTGGTTTTCACCAATTGTCATGGGGACAAGACCCTCCTTATTGGGTATAGGGATGCTCCCATTATTGAATGTAAACTACCTAAAAATATGGGGTGGCCATTAGGCTGAGGATGACACAAGAATACTCCACTAAACTGTGGCAAAGTGCTTGTACAATGTATACGAGAGGAATTTGTTATGAAGGGAAATGAAGAGGAGTAGGTGAAATAGGGAAATAGGGTTAATGTTGTGAGTAGACTTACAAAATTCACATGCATTAGCTAGAGTAGGTCCACATTCAATTAGAATAACATAACAATGTAAGAAATCAACAAGACTAATAAACCAGAGACACAAAGTTCTACATATCCATTAATTAAGGACAAAAAGTTCCTTCTTGGTTGTACAAGATCACAATGCTTACAAAACTAGATATATGAACATAGATAAAGAGATAGAGGAAATGTAGCTTTTATTGTTTGATGTAGTAGTGAAATCCAACAAGAATCAAAATAAACAATTACCAACCCTTTAAAATGGAGACGACATTACAATTTATAGATTTACAATATGACTCTTCATCTTCCCTTCACATGACCTTTCACATTCTTATCACTTATAACCTTTCATCTACTTGAGTAAATACATTCTACTAGGCAAAAACAAACTATTTTATCATCACATTACAATCACTCAAGTTTTTACCCTTTATATTACTCTTCTTGGCAAAAATCGGGAGGTTTTATGAGAAAAATGAGAAAAAGCAATTGCCTAGGTGGTAAATTGGAGAATTAGAGGAACATTCATGTTGGGCCTTCCAACACTAATTTATCTATTTCCTTTATTTTTAGGTGGGGCAAGTAAATCGGGAACAAGGGAATGGAGGAACAATTCCCTTTGTTCCTCATTTTATTGAGATATCTCGACTTGAATTTAAATTTTACCCCATCGATTGCATTAGATTTCCAAAGAACTTAAGGAACATCGAATAGTTCATTGAGTTACTCCACCGATCGACATATCTAACATTTGCACATTTTTCCGCCTTTGCGGTGTTATGAGGTTTCAACAAAATCATGGAATGAAGGAGCTTGAGGAATATTCCTTGAGTTCTTGATATGACTAACTTATATAATTTAACTACTAAGAGGTTAGGGGTCGAAAAGGTGGGGTTTCGAGGCATAGTTAGAATCATGGAACTATTCCCATAGTTCCATGAAAGACTGACTTAACCTGATAAAACCTTCCTCTTTATCTTTGGTAGTGATTTTGGTGATCTAAGGAATGTGGTGAATAGAGGAATAGTTCTTAAGTGACTTATGTTCTCAATGTAGTTGAGGCAAAGAAAGCGGGGAACATGTGGAATGGAGGAACAATTCCATGTATTCCTCAAAAGGCCAATTTTACCCTGTTTGACCCTAAAACTTGCAAAATTTGACTAACTCTTGGATTGTGAGGCTTAGAAAGAGGGAAACAAGGACCAAAAAGCGAGGTTTTCCCATGACTTGAAAAATGTATGCAAACAAATGATCATTGGAATTTATTTTGTGATGAGTCTTGATCATTGCAACACTAAAATAACCATGTTTTTCCCAAGTTTTTCTTGATATCAATTTCTTCCACTAATTTTCTCTAAAATACCTTGGTTAACATCATGGATCTCCTACACAACTAATATATTGTTTAAGTCTTCCATCAGCTTCTGGAGGGTATCCATATGTTGCAAAATGGGCAAAAATAGCCCATTTAGTGCTTTAGAGAGCATTGTTCTACCTTGGGGCTTAGTCTTGTCATGAAATCATCTTGGGTTCATTCCCTACACATGAAACACACTCAAAAATTTAGTTTTCAAAGCTCACCATTTGGTGTTTATCAACCATTTAAGGCATTAGCTATGGGTAAATATCCATTTCTTCATCTTTCTTTCTATGGAAGCATCAATTCTAGATATTCACCGCGGGAAAATAATTGTTCCTTTATACCAAGTTTTCATTCTCATAATCTATAATCATGTCGTTGACAAGATAACCAAAATTTTCGGTGGGATTAAATTTAAACATTTCAACACTGAAGAAAAATATTATAATAGGGGATATAAAGGTCAAGTGGGTCCTAAAGAATTTTAAGAAGCTAGGTTATAAAGGAGAATGGGATTTTAGATGTGATTGATTCGAGGGACAAAAATAAGTGGGATAAGAAGGTAACCAAATATATTTTGACTATGGGTAAGAACATTGATAACCTAGTTCAATCCATGAAAGGGAAAGTTAAGGAGGATATTTCTAGGGAGAATAATCTAGCAAGCCGAATTTTATGATCCGATTAAGTAAAATATCTCTATCAAGTATAAGATTTGTTCGGTGGAAATTTAAAAAAATTAATCTAGAAAGTTGGGATGTACAAATAAAAATCGTTAAATTTATTATTTCTTAAGACATTCAAATTTCTAAAGATAAGAAGCACAAAAGAAATGGTAATTTTGAGAAAATGAAGCAAATTCAAGTCTTGCTAGAAGCTTTGGGTTCCACTATCTCTAGTATGAAGGAGTCCTTAAGCTGTTATGTTCTCCTAGGCCATCTTTCATTTTTTCCTACTATCTATTACTATTTGTTGGCAAGAAAATTTGTTAGGGAAAAATTGGTGGTTATCTTGCCAACGCTCTGGGAGTCTAAGTCCTCTACTTAACTGGTGCAACTACCGTATGTGCATGCGCGAGTAAAAAGTGAGTTTTATCCTGGTGGCCTTTCGGTTGGGGATCCAATAGGGGCACTCCAATGACCTGCGACAAAAACAAGGATGTATCTCTGCAAGAGAGGAATTTGATAGGAAGCGGGAAAGGGAGTTAGGGATTTAGAAAAGAGAAAACTAATGCTAAAAGTAGAAAATCGAGACTTGCATACAATGCCCGGAAGTTTCATTACATGCACTTCAATTTAGAAGAAAAAATCCGCGTAATTGAAACAAGACCAAATAGTGTTTAATGAGCACAAAGTACCACTAAACTTAGTCAAAAAAGGAAAAATTCCTTCTTCCTTTATTGAATCTCAAATATAAATTGTACATAACATAGAAATAGAAGACATTTTTGAGTAGGGAAAATGGAAGAAATTTGCTATCTCTTTGCTCTCTTCACAAGGATATCTCTCTCATGAATTCAAAAAAAATAGCTCAAATATCTAAGAAGTCTTAGAAGTTGTCTAAGAAATAGCTCAAATGAGGAGCTTGTTAAAATTTATAAAAGAAGAGGCAAATATTTATCTTCTGGTGACTTTTCAAATAATTTAATGTGACTTTAGACTGTTCATATTCCACTTAAATATTTAAGCCCCTTTTATAAAAACAAGGTGACTTCAATTTTACATTATGTTTCTAAAGTCACTTAAAGTTATATTAAAAGTGCAAACCTCAACACAAAAATATAACATTGATGAGAGAGAGTGTTGGGTGAGAAGAGAAGAGAGAGAAAGAAGAGGAAGAAGAAGAAAGAAGGAGAATTATGTAGAAGGATGAGCCGTTGTAGTGGATTTGATCTCACTCCCGACTAGCTTCCATTTCGCGCTCCTAAGAAGGCCTCTATTCCTCTAAGCTCTTTACTAAAACAAGTAGCTACAGGTTCCACCTTGTTGGCATGAGGAATGTGAACACAACTCAAGGTATCTGTCCATCCATTGGCCACATTGTTGATGTCTTTGCACTTATGCAAACCATGATGAATTTTTATCGTGATAAGCACATTAGAGGCCCAAATTTACGAGAGGAATTCGAGGGTATCCTTAGTGAAGGATGATGGGTTGTATACCCCTTTTTTGAAATATTATTCAAATGGACCAATCAACTCATCAATAATTGTATCCTCACCCATTGTAGGTACTCCAAGTTTATGAATTTTCTAATTTACACTATCCTGCAATTTTTACACTTGTTCCTCTTTCTCCTCCAGCTTTGTGATGGCCCGATTGATTGCCTCAAACTTGATTGCCAAGGTCCTCACCCATACATGTGACAAGTATTCTGAGGGAGTTTCAAATATATTCTTGTCAATCAACTCCTGGCGATGAGTGTTTCTCATTTCATCTACTACTGGACCCAAAGGTTCCCAATAGTCCCTTTCTTTCTCCAAGTCCTCCTTGAGTTTCCGTGTCCTATTTTCTGTCACACACATATAAGTGAAGAGTTTGACCGCTTCTTGGAGCAATGACTTCCCTTTTTTAGAAATTGAGTTAATCCATTCATTATTTTCTTGCCCCTATATGGTGAACTCGTGTGTCTTCCTGATGGATTTAGATTGAAGCTATTGATGGGCACAACTTCCTCAGTGGGAATTGTCGTGGCATTAGGATCAACTAGATGTTACACATAGAATGATAGAGTTTACACCTACTCTTTTAGTTCATCAATCTTCTTCTTATAATCTTTATTCCTTGGCACCATGTGAGCAAAAGATTGCTTGATACATGTGAAAATCCCCTTCATGAGTTGTTGGTCCCAGTTGGATCATGCTCATCTCATAATCAGCTGGTGTCATTTCATCCACTGGCTTGATAACCTTGGGATGAGCTACTTTGATGTATTGATTACTGTTTCCCCACTATAAAACTATGAGGTTGTATGTGTGAGCTTTCTTGATATTGTTTCTTTGGCCCAAGAGACTATTGCTGATAGATCAGGGGCTTCCACTTGCTACATAGTGCGGGTGTCAGGGAAAATTATTTCTTGCATCTAAGGAAACATATCCGTGAATTTAGGCTAAATGATAAGTGCACCGATGGTACCGTACGTACACTGAAATCATAGGGCTTGTACCTTTGGAACGATGTTACACATAACCCAATGATGATACAGGTCTCCTTGCAAGGTGTTCGGAATCTAGAAAAGCTCACCAAGTATATGTTTGTATCCCGTATGCCTTTTTCGGCCTCCGCATGCTTTGTTTTTCCCTCTACCCCCTTTTTCCTTGCATTTTGATCTTCAGTGATGAGACCGCTGCCCTGCCTCGGTGGCGGTCCCATGACCATTGCCCAGGATAGGGCGGCGGTCACGTAACCGCCGCCGCACGCATGGCGATGGTCTTGTACGCATTTTCAAATTCTTTCAACGATAGTGTCAAACGTAAATATTCATTTCTACCCGCATTCTTCAGCTACTTTGCTTTACATTTATGTTTTGGCTACCCTATGAATAGTGTTTTTCCTTTGTTTATAGTAAAAGAGTTCAATTGGGAGTTACCCTTTGGTAAATGCATTTTCTATAAATAGCCAACTTGTTTTCAAACAAATGGCCCCTCACCTTCTCAATTCTATTATTCAGTCTTTTGAATTTCTCAATTAGAATTCCCATAGTTTCATGTTTTGCTTCCATGGTTAGTTTTCCTTTACTGTTTATAGGTCATTCGATCTTCTTGTTTCAGTCTTGCTTCATTACTGTTCCATGCAAGTGAATTTAGAGTAAAATAGTTTCATTTGTAGATTGGAATCCATTAGAGTTACAGGTTCTGTTCGTCACAAAGGATAGTTTCAAAATCTCTCGGCATATTTGTGTTGTATTCCTGCAATAAATCCCAGCTAGGAATTGCATAGTCAAGCTCTGTTCACTTGCGCTATCCCTCTCCTACTCGCATTGTATTAAGTCTATATCCAAAACTTCCATTGTTTGAATACCTTCTTTTGTTGATGCTACCATATACATGCTTTTCTGGATTCACGAGAACATGAAGGAACAAGGAGATCACACTGAGGGGACAAAGTCACACACTGTTGGATTTACCACCTTTATTCTGTAAATGCCGGGTTTGAGCTATTAAAGTTCTAGTTACAAACGTATCAAATAGAGTATTGAATCATTTTATTTCAGTTAAGCTCACTTTCAATATTACTAGGAAGCTATGGGGAATGATAGTTTCTAAGAGACTATGATTTTTCCTCATGATACATAGGATTGAAGGTTTTTTCCTCACTTCGAGGTAGGATTGAAGGTTTTCAATTAGGTAAATTAGCTATCTTTTATATATATTCACACATTTGCATTGAGTGAATAACCACACCGAGTTATCTCACTTGTTTAGTTTAAAAGTAGGTTAATTGTTGTTCGTAATTATAACGTTTCAATCATATATTTTGTTTAGAGTAGTTTCCTTTTCAGCAGTAGTATAAATTATTATTTTTAGTTTAAGTTAATTCGGAGACTTCAAAACTAGATTCACACTTAGATCTTAGGATAAACCACTAGGGAATTTATGCTACCCATTCATAGCCTCTAAATCTCCCCTTTGTCATTTAGCTATCGGAGATCACACTACCAGATCTTAGTCACTGATCCTCCTACAGTTAGCTATAGGAAGGTTACTTGCCAATTCTCATCCTCACCTGTAGCTTTCCTATCATTGAAAACTAGCCATAATACCGGTTGTGGCTTCATCTAAGTCACCCGCATTATAGACCACCGGCTATCTTGGCACGACCTTGAGAGGTCGGGTACGGGGAAAGTCACTTGCCAATTATCATCCTCGCATGTCACTTTTTTGTCGTACAAAATTGGTGAACCCGACATGAAACAAATAGTTCTTCCTCTTTTATTTTTCATTTCTTTCATCCACCTTCACTTTTTCCCAATATTATACGCGGTATTCATATACTCCCGAATATGTCGGGATACGATGCATATGGTAGACCTCTCTCAGGTCTTAAAGCAAGCTATAGTCAAACAAATAGACAACCATCACCCTTGCTTTCTACATGGGTTGATAACTATTCAAGTAATTACTTGTCATCTCAAACTCCCCCTCACAGAATTAGTTCTAGTTCTTTGTTTTGAATTGAGGAGTTAGATCAGCCTACACAAACAAAACAACCAGAGCCATCATGCTCTAATAATATGAAATTTACTGGAGAAACCACTTCATCTCCTCGGGTCTTGTTCAGACCATAGATCAGTAGACAGTAAGATCCACTCCCAATTTTGGATTTGGAGTACTTAGCACGCTATGCTAAAAGTGAACAATGTTTCCAAAACATGTATCCACCTATAGGGAGTTTACAAATACAATCTGATACCCTATTCCACAAAAACACCCCCATTCCTTCACCTATGGGAAATACCCTCGGTGAAGATTGACAGGGTAATTATCAATTCATAGAAAGGTATCACACCCCTTTACAACCTCAAGGTATACAACAAATGCCATTAAGGAAAAACACCGTGTCTTCACCAATGGAGGTCATTTCAGCCTTAGTTGAAAAGGTTAGAGGGCTGGAACTTTCTCAAGAAAACCAAAATTCATATTTTGGGCAAGTAGGAATCCCTAACCCTCCACATCACCCCCGTCAGGTTGACCTCCTTACAAGAACAGGCACATTAGGCATGCCTCCTCAAAATTATTATAGTTACCCACAACAAACACCAACTAGGACCGCGTTTTCAAACGCTACTCCAGTTGAAAACATAACACCTCCTGGCTTGGCACCAAACAACCCATACCAGAACAACGCTCCTCCTTACTTAAACATTTATTCAAAGTCACCACAAGGGGACATGTTCTCTTCTCCTGGGATGTTCGTTCAACCACAAGGATTTCCTTATGCCCCTATGCAAATACATATGCTATGCCATATCAATAAACCTTGCCACCCCCACCCCCTCAAAGAAGCACCATTGATGGTCAAGGCCTATGTAGTTGGGACTTATTCAAAATATTTAAAAGAGCCCCTAGACTTCACCATATGAAGTGTTATGCTTCCAAGACCTCTTCATGATTTATCAAAATATAAAGGGAAGGGGATCCAAACGCACACATTAAGGCCTATGCCACTGACCATATGGGAATTACTCCTTGGGATGGGGTTATTTTAAGATATTCCCTAAAACCTTAGAAGGTATTTCCCTTGATTGGTACTATAGAATATCTAAAGCCTCGATACACTCATTTAAACAACTCGTGTCGAGTTCATAAAAGCTTTTGACATGAACAAGTTGTTAAGAATGGGAATCAGGGAATTCTTGCTTATTAAACAAGAACATAATGAATCCACTGCTCATTTTATTTAAAGATGGCATACAATTCTCTACTCATCAGCAAGTGCTCCAAACATGGATCAAATGGAACTATGTGATTTATTCCTTAATTCTCTCAACAAAGAGATAAAGGAAGAAGTCCAGAAGTTCCCACTAAGAACTTATGATGGAGTACTCGAGAGTGCTCTTCGAATTGACCAAGTAGCGATAGATAGTGGTCGTAAGACATATGGGACAAATGGAAAATTAACCACTCCCAATCAAAACACCGCGGCCTATCCTAATACTGGGAACACTAATCAAGGACCTAAGATCCTTAACAAGAACCACGAGTTACAACAGATGGGGTAACTGACCAAGTTAAAAGGGCAAACGTTGTAAACATTTCACCACCTATTAATAATCAGCAAAATAACAATTTTACTCCAACAATCAACACGGTGGATTTTAATCATCCACCACAACAACAACAACAACAAAAACAATGAAAAATCCAAACACAAAGTCCAAATCAAAACCTAGCTGGATATCAGAGTCAAAACCAAAGGCAACAACCTCAAAATTTTAACTCTAACAACTAGCAACCTTATCAAAATTTTGGGCCACAACAAGTTTTAAATCAATAGCCTCAAAATTATAATCCCAATTTGTATTGTGGCTTCCACAAGATTCAAGGCCACGATACTAGGACTTGTTGTGACTACAATAAATTCATGCAGTGTTTTCCAGAAGATCAAAAACAACTCTTTATAGATATGTTCTTAGCAAATTCAGTAGTACCCGGTGCTAAACACTTACATAGGGAAATTTCCCCTCAAAATGCACCTGCAAGATCTTTAATGATCTGCTCCAAAACCATTCTAACAATAACATGGTTAGATCCCAATGGAACAAACAAGGGCGTTGTAAGGGAAAAAATGATCATGAAGCTTCAACTTTGTTAAATCCACCCGCACCCCAACTAGGAACCCAACCCCAAACTAAGATAGTTGGTTTGGTAGAGTTAGATACCGAGTTACCCGTAGAAACCATAACGATAACACGAGATTATTCCTCTCAACCAACTCCAAATTATCCATTGGAACTAGACAATAATCAATAAATGTTAGTAAAACCCATAAAGCGCCTATGATTTAATTAATGACTTAACTAAAACCTTCTCTCACATCTCCTTTTGGATTTGCTAAAGAACTCTCCCACCCATAGGGCTGCCCTCTTAGAAGCATTAGGCCTTGGTCATTTAATCAACATCACTCCTCCAAAAATGCAAGTAAACCATGTAGAATTTGATGTTTATCCTCCAGGGCAGCCAGATAGGGATACTGAATTTATATTTGATATAAGAAAAATGCCAACAGAGATCTTTGAGATTGCACGAAGAGGTGACCCAACTTTACATTTACAAGTATGGGTTTATTATAATTTTGTTAAACACACAATGGTTGATGATGGGGCAGAATTTAACATAGTCCCCTTCACCTTTCTTCAAAAATTAGGATATGGAGAGACAAAATGTTCCACAACATGAAATACGCTAAGAGGATATGATAGCCTCAAGGCCACTTCAATTGAAACCATAGTTTTACCAGTCACTTTAGGACCCAAGACGTTCCTCATCGAGTTTTATATTATAGATTAGGAAACCAACTATAATATGATCCTTGGTTGGCCATGGATACATCGCATGAAGGCGATCCCTTCAACGTTATTCCAAGAGATAAGATTTCTACACTTAGGGAAAATATTTTTGGCACAAGGTGACCCAAAACCCTTCAATATACACTTAGCTGATTTGAAGAAAAGACCAGGAATTCACTCCGAGTTTGATCTCCCAACAAATCAACTCATCAAACCAATTAATTTGAAACCAAAAGAAGAGTTGATACCCACATGTAATTGGAAATTACAAATCTAGCCGAGGACATTCCAACACTCAAAAATGAGACCAACATCATAAAGCAGTGTCACTAGGGACTACTTGGTAAAATTGTCGAGTTCACAGAGAAAGACTTACCTATTCTCCTACCATTTGATTCTATGGGTATGGGACACACCACGGGAATTGCTTCCCTTCCATCAGATGAAGTTTTTATGGTAGAAGTAATGAAGTAAAAGAAATAGATGTGACAAATATCCTAACATCCATTTTTCTAAGCAAGTATTAGACTCTCCACTTCGATGGAGCTAGATATCGCTTCGGAGCTGAGGCGGGAGTAATATTTACTTCACCGAGGGAAAGATCCTACCTTTCACCTTTACATTAAACTTTGAATGTATAAAAATGGGGTTGAGTACAAAGCTCTCCTCCTTGGCCTCATCCTAGCCAAATGAATGGGCATCAATGACATTAGAGTGCTAGGCTACTCGCATGACTAGTTACAAACCAAGTCTCTAAGGTATATGAAACTAGGGCTGAAAATTTACAACTATACAAAATAATGGTGTTAGATCTAAGTAAGGGATTTAATTTCATATCAATTGAAGTAATCCCACGAGAGTAGAACCTTCTTGAGACTTGATAGCGACCTCGGATTCCGGTTTCACTCCAAACAACGAGTTGGAAGATACAAATTTCATAGTATCAATTCATACCAAACCATTAGTACGTAAAACACCTATAAAATCACTTTTGAATCATGGAGAAGTGAGGATGATTTTTCTATCATGGATCACTTTGACGATGATAGAATCACTCTCGAATATCTAAACACCTATGTGGAGCTACACCTTGCTCATCATATAGTTGATCTTTCCCTAATGCCACATTCCTCTTCCTACTTTGGAAATCCCCTGGTAGAGTCTCCTCTATAGAAAGATCTCGATATCTACGAGATAGAAAATGGAGAAAGCTTGGAACTACCAAGACCACCACGAATTTGAAGAAGGTAATGCTTCTTTAATAGAAGAAACCATTGAAATAAAAATTGGAACAAAGGAAGAACCAAAATTCTTGAAGTTGGTATCCTCGTTAACTCCAGAGGAGATAGAAATACACACCCAAATCCTCAAATAACATCAAAAGGCTTTCGCATTTAACTATAAAGAAATGACATGCATTGCACCACATATCGCGGTACATAATCTTATCACTAAACTAGATGCAAAGCCAGTCAAACAAAAGTCAAGACCAATGAAGCCAAAAGTGGCTCTCATGGTAAAAGAGGAAGTAATAAAACTTCTCCAAGTGGGATTCATCAAACTAGTTGACTATTCACAATGGGTATCTAATATCGTCCCTATTCTCAAAAAGAATGGGAAGATACACATTTGCATAGATTTTTGGGATATTAACAAAGCTTGTCCCGAGGATGACTTCCCATTACCATCCATTGACGTTATCATTGATGCAACACTTGGATTTGAACTATTATCCCTCATGGATGGGTTCTTAGGGTATAATCAGATTAAAATATCTGAACAGGATCAAGCCAAAACTACATTCATAACTCCCTGGGGAACTTATTGCTACGTTATCATGCCATTTGGTCTTAAAAATGCAGCCGCGCTACATATCAGCGGGAAATGACATATATATTCCATGATCTTATCCATAAAATCATGGAATCCTATGTGGATGACTTGTTGGCCAAGGCCAAGAAATGCTGTGATAATCCAAAAGTGCTCTGTATCATCCTCTCATGATTAATTGAATATGGCATCACATTAAACCCAGAGAAGTGTGTGTTTGGTGTTACAGGAGGAAAACTTCTGGGCTACATTATATCTTCACGAGGGATTGATGTTGATCCGGACAAAATATGGGATGTTCTCGAAATGATCCCACCATCGACGAGTCGGAATCGGGTCATTTCTTGGGAAACTCAGTGTAATCCGAAGGTTCTTTTGATTTAAGTTTTTCCATTCATCCAATCAACAATCTTTTGAAGAAATATTATAGCGTTGATTGGTGAAGAATGCAACGAGGCCTTTGAAGTAGTTACATGCTTCTTATTGTCTCCACCCACGCTAATGCCTCCCAAACGAGACCGCCCTTTGATCCTATACTCACAAGTAACTCATGTCTCGCTGCTTTGCACTCGCTTTTGGCTCAAGAAGATAATGATAAATTAGAATGTGCGGTCTATTTCATTAGCAGAACATTGCTTGATTATGAAACACGCTATACACAGAGAGAGAGAATGCCTTGCAATAGTCTTTGCAACAAAATGTTTAAGACATTACATGTTAAACCAAGAAACGAGGGTCATTGTAAAGACATCATTTACGAACATTCCTCACGCAAGGTCTTTATCTAAAAAGGTCAGGTGGGCATTTCATAACCTTAAGGGGTGAATTTGAATTGACATTCGTAAATCAAAAATCGTTAAGGGACAAATCATTACAGATTGGTTAGTTGATAATCCACTAGATGGAGGCGATCTGGTAAATCTGGACTTTCCTGATGAGTGTGTATACTTCATCAAAACTAGGGCCCGATCTCTACATGTCCCTAGTACACTAATATCATCAATTTTATCATAGATCACACATACCTGGAAGGTGCCACATCACAACAAAGAAGGCAGTTACAAATTATTACTGCTAAATATGTTGTTTTAGAATAGGTACTCTATCGTAAAGCCTTCGATGACATGCTTCTAAGATGTGTTGACATAGAAGAATCCAAGAAGATTATTCATGAATCCCACTATGGGATAAGTGGAGACCACTTTTGTGGTCATGCCACCACTCGCAAAATATATCGGATGGGCTATTTTTGGCCCACTTTCAAACATGACGCAGTGGAATTTATACGTAAGTGCCACAAATGCCAAGAATTCTCTCACCAGATTCACATGCCAAAGACAATCCCCGTGAGCCAATAGCGACCCTGCAGCCCTTCTCCATGTGGGGTTTGGACTTGATAGGGAAATTCTCTCCCTCGTCAACCAATGGCCATAATTTTATAATTACAGCCACATAATATTTTACCAAATAGGTAGAGGCCATGCCCTCACCACCGTAGTGCAGTTCGGTAATTGCCAAATTCATTCTAAACCAAATAATTTTATAGGTATGGTGTCCCACAAGTCATTATCTCGAGATAATGACACGTCTTTAAAAACAACGAGGTCCTTGAGTTATGTGGTAAATTCAAAATAAACCATCACATAATCTCTCTTTACTACCCTCAAGCCAATGGGCAAGCTGAAGCAACAAACAAAATGTTAAAGGCTATTCTCCTCAAAACAGTCAAGGAGAACAAGCGAGATTGGCATTTAAAACTATATCTGGCCTTGTGGGCCCATCAAACCTCAATAAGAACACCAACATGAGTAACCCCTTTCTCACTACTATTCGGGGCGGAAGCCATTCTCCCACTTGAGGTTGAAATACCCAGTCTCTGTATCTCATTACAAGGGATTTTGGACAAAGAAGTTTACAGAGGAGACATGCCTCTCTCAATTGGAAAGCCTTGATGAGGCCGGGCTAAATGCCTAACAATGGCACAGAGCCTATGCTGATCGGATGTCTTTGGAAGTATAACAAAAAGTCTATGAGTGAGAAATATATGAGGGAGATATAGTTCTAAGGCTAGAAAACCGGATCGATAAGAAAACTGGTGAAGGAAGGAAGTTCCAGCCCAAGTGGTTGGGCTCATACCGAGTCATGAAGGACTACGGAAATGACGTGTATCTTTTGTGCACACTAGAAGGTGAGGAATTTGATGAAACTATCAATTCCTTCCATCTTAAATGGTTTTATGCATAAAAATCACCACTTGTACATTATAGCTACCTACATTGCATTAGTCATTTAGCTGTTTCATTCATTCCAATCATTTCATAAAAATTGTAGTCCAGGAGATTACTCTTAAGCAATCTGTTAAATTTTTTTGAAAATATTGGCAAAAAGCATTCAAAACACATCTCTTCAAACATCATCAAGTATTTTCAAATCTTCTCATCAAGTTTGACAAACAAGTATTGACGAAAACCATACCAAGGCATGCATACTTGGTTTTGCTCTTTCTTTCTACTATGTGAAGTCACCCTTACCCATGGTCTATTCTAGAAGCTTCTTGGTGTCACATATATCCCTCTTAAATCTCTTTGAAGGAAAGGATATCCCAAAGTCATAGATCAAAAAAATTAAAATAAAATGAAATCAAAAGCACCAAGCAAACATAATATTTTATTTTACACACTTCTTTGCCCCATCAACCTTTGGTGATAAGCCTACATCTCTTCTTGGTGGTGTGAGGTTGGTAAAGGAAAGAAGTGCCCTTACTCACCTATATCTTGCCTTTGGTGACAAACCCATGCTTCTTACTAGTGTCATGAGGCAGGGGTGTGGGGGTCCATTCACACAAATTAACAAATCTTGGTATCTAGAAGCACAAATAAATTTCTTTTAAGAGAAAACAAATATCCAAATTCTAAAGAGATCAAATCCTCAAAACCAAATTTTGTCAATCAGGTTACCATTTATGAATCTAAGTCTAGATAAACTGGAAAGTAAGTGGCCTTCTAAGCTTGGTGGTATCTTTGAGTAGGGTAGGCGTGTAGGTCTAAGTTTGGTTTAATGAATGGTTTATCTATCTCTCATCGTTCCATTCAGTCAAAATCATACAATTTGTGCCCTTCCTCACCCTTGGTGTTGAGCCCTCGCATCTTACTAGTTGTGTGGAGTTGGGAATGGGGAAAATTCATCTCTTTATCACTATACATTCATCACATTTTGCCAACATAAGAAGAAATTACAAACATTTCCCAAAGAGTTCAAAAGTTCAATACTACCATATGTTAGTATCATCTCATATCAACATTACAAAAGCATACAAAGTAAAACATTCTATTTATTATCATTTGTCATCCATTGCATACATACTGAAAAACATGAAAAAAACTCTAAAAACATCTAGTATACATGTGGAAACAAGTCACAAAATTCTAGGCACCAAGAGTCTAGATCCAAAAAGATATATATATATATATATATATCAAGTTTCAGTATACAATGCCATCATGCACTAGGCATGGTCAAAACGCTCAATGAGCCCGAAGAGTACAAAAACACTCATATAGATGTCTGACAAAACACTACAAAAATGGCTCTCTCAATCCCTATGGGATCCCTCAGAAGGTGCACGACCATGTCTAGGACTCCAGCTACGCCGGTACTCCGAATGCATTGAGGGCTCACGGTCATGGCGATGTAAAGCTGCCATCTCACTATGAGAATGAATCCTCATCAAGTGCTTGGCTGTCCTATATCCAGCTACCTCAGTGCGAGAGAGAAGTCATGATCTTCACCGCATGCTAGACAGAGGCAAAAAAATTGGTATGCCTACCAGCTGCTGAAGGATCCCCCACATCCACAAATAGCTCAGCACAAGTCTTCTCTGATGGGAATAGAAAGGTGTCTGTGCATACTTGGTGAATCAAGGCTCGCCACTCATGTGATTGCTTTGAAATAAAGGAGAAAACAAGTTATAAAATGATCAAAGATAAAACCAAGATAAATGAAACAAAAAGAAATAACAAATAAGACAATTCTAACTAAAAAAAATTCAAGAGAAGAGTGGCAACTCACTTGGATCACCAGGCCTCCAGGATCTCTAGGATCTGTGCCTGCCATTGATGCCGCCACTGACTAGTGTCCCTCTCCCATGTCTGGGGCAATGTGATGGCCTGCAACAGACTCGCCATCTCCTCCTAAATTTTGAGAGAGCAACTCCTCTGAGACCGAGTCACCCTCTCTATGCTTTGCTCTACCCTCTCGGCCCGTAGGATCTCCTGAGTATCATGCCACTTGGGATCACTATCATCCTCCCCACCCATCTCACCGATATCCATCTCCTCTGTCTCCTCCTCTGTCTCTCCCCAGTGAACTCCTCAGACTTGGAGTCCACGTCAATGGGCTCATCGTTGCTATGGGCAGGACCGGTGGCAATTTGAAGTAAAGGTGCCTGAGGAGCACCGGATCTCCCTCAAGCACGTACCACCCTCCTAGCCGCGATAGGAACACCAGGGGTAACAATGGTCCAACCCCGCCTCTAAGACCTCCCGAGCCTCACAAATAGATCTATACACTAGCCCCATTGGAGGAAGCATGTCAATATAGGGGAGGCCAAACTATTGTGGTACTCTATCAAAGGGGTGGATCTCCAACTTCCCCACCCTATCTACCAGCTGACTAGTAGTCTAACAAGCAATCAATGTAACGGTCTCCTCTCCCCATAGCCTTGCCATGGCCTGATAAGGAGTGGCCTCCATATCTGTAGTAGTCAAAGAGGCCACTGGCTAGTGGGGTGCTCTAAGAACAGTCATCCTTGTCCACCTCGCTGCCTGATGGCCCGGGATCCTCTGCCTCTACACCTCTCCCATACGGAGTGATATGCTCATACACCCAACTCATGACAAGAGTTAGGTGGCTCAATGACTATCCCTATAGTCAGGACCACCTGTACAAATCATGGTAGGTGGTCTCGAGGATGTCTGCTCCCCAAGCGTAGACACATCCATGGCCCTCAATCTATGCAATAATGGGGGCCCAACAATATAAGAGGGTGTCCCCTCCCTTGTCCCTAATCAGTCTCGAAGCAAGGATGCCCATGATGGCCTTGCAGAGCACAGGAATGTTTGTCTCAACAATAGAGTGGATCCTCACTCCCTTCTTCAACCCCATTGAAACAACTACATCCCCCATATAGGTGGCCCACTAAACCACCTGAGATCTCGATACTGCTGTCTTAAGAGATAGCCGCCACCCAAGGATCGGAACCCCCAATATATGGTAAACATCCTCCAGGGTGATGGTCCACTCACCCCTAACTCCTAGCAATCGGAAGGTGTTCCGATCCGCATCCCAATATGAAAATAAGTCACATAGTATGTGACTAGTAGGAGCAACGTGAGGGACCTGTGTAATCCTCCAAATGCCAACCCTCTAAAGGGTATCTCACTCTGCTTGAGAGAGTGCCTCTAACACTGCTGGGAGCCAATCACACTCCCTCTTCGGATCCATCTAATATACTCCTCCTTCTTCGCATACACCCAAAAACACAAAAAATAAGTGAGTTAGTATCAAAATTTGATTGGAAAAACTATCAAAAACATATGAAAATACTAAAAATGCAAAAATAAGTAAAGGAAAGTATTGTTTTACTTTTCTGTCACGAACCACCGCCACTGTGTCGGCGGCGGTTCCATGCTTCTTGCCTTCTAAGGCGGCGGTCAATCGCCTTGCCACCTGTGTAGGGCGCGCGATCTGTCTGAACCCCAAACAAAGCTCGGATGCCCTAAAAATGCCTAAAAATAGGCAAAATTCACCATTTTAGCTAAAATAAAGACCTACCCTATGGATCCCCCCTAGAGACTCATTTAAAACTAGTATTTTCAAAAATACCCCCAAGACAAAGATTTCATCATTTCCATATTTTAGGTTCAAAAACAATAAATTGAGAAGAACTGACTTGAGACTTTGCGGGTTGATGTTACGCTCTGGGGGCATGATAACTATCTCACCACGAATGTTTTAACTATACTCTCATCTAAAACCGTCACCGTGGCTCCCAGAGCTCAAAAAATATCAAATCAATCCACGTAAATGAATAGTAAAATGAGTTCGTTCTATATATATAGCTTTTAAAATTGATTTTGAATGTCTTTCGTAGGGTCGGAGCGTTGACAGAGGTAAGTTATAAACCCTGCGTAGATGGTAAGTCCTCTTTTCATATCAATTTAGCCTTATTTCTCAAATTTATTTTATCTATCTGCACTTGAGTCCCCTTTTTCATTTTGCAGATAGCGGGATTTTTGGATGGTGACTTTCCAGACACATGGGCGTGTTAGGTATAACTCCTAACTCCCCATTTCGGGACCACCATACTTGGATCCACCATTTTACACCTCTTCATGGCTAAGACGCTTCTCCGAAGGGGCAATATGTACGTATCCAAAATTATAGGGTCTTTGCACCACTTTGGAGCGATGTTACACATACCCCAATGATGATACAGGTTTCTTTACAAGGTGTTCAGAATCTAGAAAAGCTCTCAAGTATACGTTTATATCCCACATGCCTCGCTCAGCCTTCGCATGCTTTGTTTTTCCCTATGCCCCCTTTTTCCTTACATTTTGGTCTTGGTGACAAGACCGCGCCTTCTGGGCGGCGGTCCATGAACCGCCACCCTACACGGGCGACGGTCTTGTACGTATTTTCTAGATTCTTCGACAATCATGTCAAATGTAAATCTTCATTTCTACCCACATTCTTCAGCTACTTTGCTTTGCATTTATGTTTTGGCCGCCCTGTGAATAGTGTTTTTCCTTTGTTTATAGTAAAAGAGTTCAATTGGGAGTTACCCTTTGGTAAATGCATTTTCTATAAATAGCCAGCTTGTTTTCAAATAAATGGCCCCTCACCTTCTCAATTCTATTATTCAGTCTTTTGAATTTCTCAATTAGAATTCCCATAGTTTCATGTTTTACTTCCATGGTTAGTTTTCCTTTTTTGTTTAGAGGTCATTCAATCTTCTTGTTTCAGTCTTGCTTCATTCTTTGTTCCATGCCCGGTGAATTTAGAGTAAAATAGTTTCATTTGTAGATTGGAATCCATTAGAGTTGTAGGTTCCGAAAGTCGTCCACAAAGGATAGTTTCAAAAGCTCTCGGTGTATTTGTGTTCTATTCTCATAATAAATCCCGCTAGGAATTGCATAGTCAAGGTCTTTTCACTTGCGTTATCCCTCTCCTACTTGCATTGTATTCGGTCTATATCCAAAACTACCATTTTTGAATACCTTCTTATGTTGATGCTACCATATACACACTTTTCGGATTCATGAGAACATGAAGGAATGAGGAGATCTGCTTGAGGGGACAGAGTCACACACAACTAGATTTACCAGCTTTCGTAAACGCCTAGGTTTGAGCTATCAAAGTTCTAGTTACAAATGTATCAAATAGAGTATTGAATCATTTTATTTCAGTTAAGATCACTTTCAATATTGCCGGGAAAGTGTGGGAATGATAGTTTATGAGAAACTATGATTTGTTCCTCACAAGCGAGGTAGGATTGAAGGTTTTCAATTAAGTAAATTAGCTATCTTTTATCTAGATTCACACATCTGTACAAGTGAATAACTACACCGAGTTATCTCACTTGTTTAGTTTAAAAGTAGTTTAATTGTTGTTTATAATTATAACGTTTCAATCATATATTTTGTTTAGAGTAGTTTCCTTTTCAGCGGTAGTATAAATTGTTATTTTTAGTTTAAGTTAATTGAGACTTCAAAACTATATTCACACTTAGATCTTAGGATAAACCATTAGGGAATTTATGCTACCCGTTTATAGCCTACATATATCCTCTTTTCATTTAGCTATCGGGAGATCACACTACTAGATCTTAGTCACTTTGATCCTCCTACTATTAGCTATAGGAAGGTTATTTGCCAATTCTCATCCTCTTTGTAGCTTTTCTATCATTGAAAAATGGCCATAATACCGGTTGTGGCTTCGTCTAAGTCACCCACATTACGAGACCACCAGCTATCTCGGCACGACCTCGAGAGGTCAGTGCGGGGAAAGTCACTTGCTGATAATCATCCTCACATGTCACTTTTACGTCGTCACAGGTACCCTATTCTGAAGGAGGAGGAAAATCCTGAATGAGAGAGGTATGGGTGTCATCAAGAGGGGAAACCTCCTATGGTGACTCAAAGATTGAATCTTGGATCATGTGTTCTTCATCCACTTGTGCCTTTGTCATGGGGTGTTCTTCCTACATTTTTGTGATCAAATTTTCCTCTCACAGTGATGCAAATGAGCCTTCTTCTACCCTGAGTTTATTTGGTGTCTTCTCATGAGGAGAAGATTCCAATTCTGTGGCCTTTCTTTTCGAACTTGCTCTGGAGTGTTTAGAATTGGAAGTCACCTCTACAAATTTTGAAGATGGTGATGAGATACTTTTGACTTGGAGGAATTCCTCATATCTGGATGATCATGGTTCACTTCTTTTGAAACCAATTTCTCATTCTCCTCATTACCTTCTTAGTACTGCTATAATATATCCCCTGATTCACAAACATACCAGTTGATTAGAGGTATAGGGGACATCTTGACTCTGCGCATACTCAGGATCATACATCTCTATCCCATCATCGTGCAAAATATATTCATACCAAGAGAACTTGAATTTATTCATCTCATTGATTGTCATCCTCATATGGTCCTTTTCTCACACTTCAAATTCATCAATGCAATTGGCCTAGTAGTCCTTGACTTACGGCTTGTGTTGTAATTCTAGGATATAGAAAGAGTTGGGATCTTCTTGGATGTCAAAATTAGGCCTGACAATGTAGGAATGCAAAGTCAAATGAGTGAAAACAACCTCCATATGAGATGCGTCATTTGAGCTCTTGCACGTGAATACCCGAGAGAGATAGGAAATGGAATCAACTTATTCCTCCTACTTCTAAGCTTGTTATTCACTTGAATGATCTGTTTGTAGAGCTCAAACAATACAATTTTGTCACTAAGGTATTTAGGTAGCCTTAGTGGGGTTTAATCGAAGCCAACAACTTGCAGGTAGGAGAAGGTCGAGAATTATATGAAATAAGAACCATATTTATTGATCAAGGATGCCACTTGTGACAACATCCTAGCTTCTAGATCCCCTTCTAAGATTTGGAACACGTACATTGTGAACACGTTGTTCATGCGAGAAAAATGCCTATGGCTTTCCTCCATCATCACTGTGGAAGTTTCTCGAATGTAGGCACCTTGGCGGTAATGTTTTGCATGAGAGACAATACCTTAAATGATCTTGAGCTAGTGAGGAGGTAGACCAAGTAAGAAGTCATGTGGAACTTCTTCGTCATGGGTACTTAGAGCAGTTGTAGATGGAGGTTGTTGCTTTGATGATCTACTCTTAGTCAATTCTCTGTTTTCCTTCTGTCAATGTCAAGATGAACAGGTCCATCCAGTCTTAGAAGTCTCTTGTGCTTGCTTTACCCATTACTCTATTGAGGAGAGTGATGAAATCCAAATATCCTTCTCGAACTCACACCTTGGAAGGTTCTTGGGCATCCTTGAGGGATTTCTCCCTATTTTCAACCACGACCCAAGCACAACCCCTTGCACATATGCATCCATCATTTCCCAATCGTGTAAGGTCTTGTCTTTTGAGATGACGACCATGCTGGGTGATGTTGGTATTTATAGAGAAAGTGAGATGGTTCTAGGGCTGATGACTGCCATTATTGTACCATTGTTGGCTCGGATGGTTCATGTTTTGGGCTCATAGTGGTGAGAGAAGGCTAGGACCAACTCAAGACTTTGGACAAACATTGGGTGTCTGTGGCGGTGAAACAGTGCCACTTTGGTGAATATCTAATCTCTAATCTTCTTTTGGTATTTGGTTTGTCATCATGCGAGTTCTCAAGTCATTCAGGTCCATGTACAAGAAATCACTATCTTCTATCTCATACTCACAGGTGAAGGGCTATGCCAACTTCTATCATGTCCACTTCTACTTCATGTTTTCCCTAGAATAACAAATTACTATTTTTAATAAGTATGAAAAAGTAACTCCCTCAAATCTCAACTGGATGTTATGACCTTGATTCCCTCTTCTCCCTGCATTCCTCCCTCCTTTTGGATCAAATTTATATTTTTAGCAGTGCTCATGGGACCACTTACTATTTTTAGTAAGTTCTAAAATGTCCGTTAGATGAATTCTCGCTCTGAGTGCACCTCCAATGTTTTGTCTCCTTCACAAGTTCTTCTTTGCCGACTTTCCCAAAATAGTAGTCCACTAGGCAAAAGAATTGCTATTTTTAGAAAGTGGGCTTCTGGAGGTTGGATTGATGTGGAATGAAGTTTTTTGATATGGGGTTTTCCCAATATCACCCCTCTGAAATTTTAGACCTACCCGCTCAATAGTCTAGGAAATTTTAAACTTTCAATTTTTAGACCTAGTAGTGCTTCTGGACATGGCAGCCATTAATGGACCTTGAAAATTGTAGGTCCGGTTTCTCTCTCTTGTTTTCAAAAAACAATATATTTCTGATATGGGTTTTTTCTTCTTGTGCTTCACGTGAAATTTTGCTTCAATTTGACAATTGGTTTGATGGGAAATTCAATTTTTTCTTCATTGAGCCGGAAAGGAGATTTCTTCATTTGTGAATGATTTGTTACATGAGAGGAGAGTTTGAAGGTATGTTTTTGATGGTCTTGGATAGAGGAACAAACATAAAAAAGGTTCATTTCTTCGTGCACTGGTTTGCAAGATTTCTATGAATCTCCGTTTCACGGTAATGGAGATTTTCATTGTTTTCTTCTCTTCATTCTTCACTTCTTCTTCCTTGTTTGCTCAAAATTCCTTCTAATACCTATATGTTTTCATGGAGTGGAGGAAAATAATTCTGTGATATACCTAGTTCAAGGTTCAACAATGGTGGAGTGGTGGTAGGGAGTTGCAGAGGAGTTTGGAGGAAGAATTGTGCATGAGAGAGTTAGATATAAGAAACGAAGAAAACGATAGTTGGGGATTTAAAAATAATTCAAAAAAATGCACAGAGAGGGCTGGGTACATTTTTTTGTCCCTAATGTCCCTCACCTAAAAGGGATGTGAGGGACATCATTTTACATGGTGAGCAAGATGGTGACACGTGGCATCGATCCAACAAGGGAGTGAGAGCTAGAAATTCAACTTTAAAGCACTAAGGGGCTAGAAGCGGGTCACACGGGTGACAAAAAGTATCCCTGAGAGGGCTGGATGCATTTTTCAAGGTTTTATGTCCTTGAAATGTGAGGGATATGAGGGAAATAAAATTCCATGGTGCTCCTGGAGCTGACACATTGCGGAGATCCGACGGCATGGAATTTGAGCTCCCAAGTGCACCTGGGGGCTTAATTGACAATCCTGAAGGTTGCATGAGGTTTTAGAGGTCATATGGGGGTTGGGTGCATTTTTCATGGTTTATGTCCCTGAACTTAAGAGATGTCGGGGACAAAAATCCTGCCAAGCTCCTAGAGCTGACATGTGTCCTCCGAAATTTGGCTAACTCCCGAACTCGCTCCAAGAGGACAACTTGAGATGATGATAACTTGAGCTCCCAATGGATTTTTTTGGTGAAATTGTATATGATCTTGACTAGAAATGGCCTTTTTATCCAATGGTTGGGGTATCATGTCTTGATTATTCCATTTTTTCCTTGAAAAATCAGATTTTTTATTTGGTACTCCACCTGTGCATGAGAAAAAATGCCTGTAAACCTAATGTGCCAAAGTGTTGTACAAAAATTATTTCACCATATTGTAGGGATTATAATTATATTTCTATAAATTTGTAATTTTTCTCCTAACTCCATCCAGAGCTCCTAGAATCACCTTCAGAAGCTCAACAATTGTTTTGGCCTGTGCATTGACTAGGCCTGTGAACCCTAATTCTAGCGATACTACCCCAACTTCTTTGAGACCTTCCAGAATCTTCCTAAATCATTTCTATGATGTTCTAAGACCTTTTAATCACCTCTGTGTCTATTTTTGATTTTCTACTCTACTCCATGGGGTTTCTCCAGTCCTAGGAAGGCTAGTGATAACCCTTCCCACAATTGCCTGTAGCTTACAACTTTTAATGAACTCCTAAAATCACCTAGGGGATGAGATAACGTTAATCGGGAGGTCACTTGGATTGACTGGATAGACCTAGGGTGTCTTGGAATGATAGGACTTGAAAAAATTAACACAGGGGTATAGTTTTCATGCTCAGAAATTGTTGATTTCCTTGTTGCACATTTGCATGACAACACTATTCTAATGTTATATTCTTGTTATATCTTTGTGGTTATTGTGTTCGGTTACTTTTTATCTCCTATTATCATATTCTTTATGTTTGGATATATAGGCTTAAAGGATCCTATTTGATGTAACGAGTTTGGACACTGGTGGTGCAAATCAACTTAAACAATTAATATGTTGTATATTGAATCACATTCATTTAATTATCAAAGTAGGGAGCGTAGAATTGAAATACTGTTGGTGCTGTATGCACAGTTACAAGGATTTAAGAGGTTAGAAAGGAAATAACTGCCACATAATAATGCTGAAAGTAAAGTAAAACTCATGTAACATTCCCAATTTAAGAGTTTAGAAACAAGGGATTTTTTTATTTAATAATGTTCATTGTTCAAAATAAAGCATTATTTAGAACAAACATTCTATGCCAATCAAATTCAATGGATAAACATATGCAGTTGTAATGAATAGGTGATTTATTGATCTATTAATTTCATAACTCGGTAAAATACCAATCTATTTATGTTATCTTTTGTATTGAATACTTATTATATACTTCGTATACTTTGTCATCCTACCCTACACAGTCTTGAGTGATCTGTTTAAAGAACATATTTGAATATCTATTACCAATATTCATATGATATCATGTTGTTTTAAAGTTGGTGACATAGGACAACACAACCAAAAATTTGTGATACTTTGGCCAAAGATTTACAACATACTCATCATATGGGAATACGTCCTTCACCTCACTCTTCTATTATCATGATTGGTCTTTACTGACTACCATCAGTCCACTTGTTCGGGTTTAACCCTAGCCCTGGATAGAAACATTACCTATTATAGGAAGACACTTACAAAGGCTTAGGGTAGATGGGCATACTCATTTGACCTAAGTCATCCGAATGTGCCAACGTACCCTGAGCCCTTGGAAGCTAATTCCTATCCTAAATATGTTCCTTTCTAGACCTAGAGAGAAACTAGGTTCAAGTCCGAGTTCTAGATGTGTGTAGATCTAGATGATCAATGTGGAAGGGTGATGCCACATGTCAACTACAATGCTATATTCTTGAGAAGACCCAAGCCTTCTCGAAAGTACAGTCCCTGTAGTTGGCGTGTGCCAACATCCTACAGAAACTACCTCATCGAGATGTACATACCCCCAAGGAGATTGTTAATACTTTGTTAGTTTGGGTTATTTCTTGATTACAACAACCCTTCAAAACCCTAGTCCAACACACATCATAAGTTCTTCCTAAATTTGATTCATTTAGCCCATTAAGAACTTTGTTATATTCATTGTCGCTTTTAATGTTTGAACACATAGTTAAACTGCCAATTAACCGTAATTGTACAGTGTTATGATATGTCATATTTAAAAGTACAATAACTTTTAGAAAAGTTCAACGCCAAAATATATCCAATATAAAGTAGACTTCATACCAAATGAAGTATGATAAATTGAAGTCATGTTACCAAACCTTTTTGGTTTATGAACAATTAAGAAAGAGAAAGAGTCTTTCTCTACATGTTAAGTGTTAGGGTTTATTCTACCCAATGTCCACATTTCTCAATGTATGTTCATCACACTTTACATTACTATGTTATATAGTTTATATAACGAATATCATATTCTGTAACTTTACAAGTTGCATCACAAGTAGGGAGATTGAACTAAATCCCTTTATCCAATCTTATTAAAAGATAGCCATTTAACTTATAAATAATAATAAGAATAACAACAAGATAGAATCCATCTCTTTCATACAAGTACAAAATAATTTACACAACCAATATAGGTAAACTCACAACTTTCAATTCATCTTTATAACTATACATTTACAAGACTTATGTATTTAGGTATACTACATAACAACCGTATTCATTATAAAAGAATACTACTTTTCTTTTTCAATACAATCTCAAGAACGAATCAGAGTTCTTCACAAGAATCAGACTTAAATCAACCAATGCATCATATAAGTTTTTCCTTCTTTATCACTTACGAAGTCCATCTCGCAAAATTGCTAGCACGGTCGATTCGATGGCCCTGAGCATGATAAGCACTAAGCCTTAAAACGAAGTGCATTCCAATAATTGTTCCATTAAAACAACTCTGCTTTAATGAGACAATTATTACATCATAATATCAATACAACAATAGCAAATGAAAGAGAAGTATATTTTAACCAATTGAATTCACTTCCAAGAAAATGACAAAATATAATGCACTATATCGAGTCTTAAAAATTAGAGTTTAATTGATCCTATCAATTATCCTTAAGCAAACAATAGATCATATCATCTCATTGTTCCCCAATTCTATCATAATAGAATACAACATTTAACTTTGCTTCAAGCCAAAAGAAGGGTTTACAACATGGTTTTAATTAGGATGATTCATCTAACTCATAAGCAAAAAAAAAAGAGAATCATTACAAGCTGTACCCAAACACAAAACATCGAAAAATAGAACATATTCATAACGTGAATTAACTATTTCATTTAAAGGACAACTACCTTAAAATTTAACATTTAAGATATTCACCAGAACAAAATCTCATTTCAATCCAAGAAGGAAGAGAGAATCAAACAATCTACCTGGAAGTCTAAATCTACTTTCACATATTAGAAGTTAACATTTAAAGATATGAATCAACATTCACAAATTAAAGTAGACTCATACAGGAGTTAATCTCTACTCGAGTCTATCCAAGGAGGGTCCATAAAAATATAGAGTACAAGAGACAAAATTTACTCATCTCAAACCACACAAGCAAGCCTTGTCAAACAAACATTCTGCCAAACAAGCTTACATTTTCTATTCAACAAAACCGAATCATCTAATCTCTTCCTACAACATTTCAACAAATGATTTGAACAAGGAAGACCAACAACTCATATAGAAATCTCCATTTTATAAGAGAAACATAACAGAAATTTCAACCAATGAACTTATCCCATCAATAGAAAGAAAGGGATCTTAGTTAGAAAAGGATCGAACAATAATTCATTTTATTTTACTAACAAATGAACTCCGCTTTTAATTCAAACAAGAAATTCATAACCTAGCTCCCGGAGAGAGAAGCAGAAATCAACACACGGAAGAAGAAAGCATACCGCCATTTACCTTACACTTCTTTACCTTGATGAACATGAGTTTCAATTCCAAACTCGAATGAAATACACATAGCTTGATCCTAAAACAACGGTATGTTCCAAAGGAATCACATTCCTTTCTTTTATAAAGACACAAGGTGTATTTACTATATCTAACAAGAGATAGAAAAACAAACCGATCAGTAAGCTAACATGTTTCGAGTATCAACGAACTCAAATATTGAAAACCCATTGTCAGGTTTCAATTTTGCATTACAAAAGAGTAATTAGTTCACGATTCAATAAGCACTAATTACAAAAACAATCTGAACATAGACAAAGTAATTCCACGATAACAATTCATAGCACTAAAGTAATAAACTCTTCTTTTAAACAAAACTAGAGCTTATTTTCAAAGATATGAAAACATGAGATTCCAAAAATAGGGGAAAAGAATACCCTCGATAAAATGCCATTGCCATCTCAGAAAAGAAGAAATAGTTCTAAAAAAGAATTACCAAATCCATTCATCAAACAAAGACGTTTTCAGTTAAGATCTCAAAGAGTTTTCCTAACAACTCAGTCAACTATTCTCCTAGTTTTCTTTGAGCAATAGTTCAATAAAAGAGTTATAAGTTTTAAATGTTTAATATAAGTAAAACCCAACTCAAAATACCAGAACAAAGTCGACACCAAGTCTCAACAAAAGTTCAGAACTACACAAGTAACAAAATATGAATGCGGTGAAAAAAACATGAACCTCCATTAATAGTCCAAAATTTCACCAAATAAAACACAGTACAGAGCCACATACGGCATCAAAAGTAGTCCCGAGTTACCCAAGATACCAAACACTAGTTCAGAACAACAAGTGGCTCCAACACAAGTTCATATCAAAACACGAAGCCCAAATACTAGCTCCAATGGAACTCAAGGTTCCCACAAAGTTTAGAATCCACATAAGTAATAAAATATGAGTTCCATGTACATTATAAACTTCCATTAATAGTTCAAATGGTCACTAGAAAATAACACAAGCTCTATGCCATATACGGACTTCAACAACAGTCCAGGTCGTCACAAGAATCAAAACATGATTCCTAAGTACAAGAACCTCTAACAACAGTTCAAATCAAACACGAACCAAAACAAGATCCAAACAGAAATACGAGCTTGAGTACAAGTTACAACAAAATATGAGCTCAATACAAGCTCAAGATCAACAAACATGAATTCCCACAGTAACAGCGGAAGTCAAGGTTCCCAAATAACTCAACACAATAATCATTAGCAACGAAGGTCATCAAAACAGAACCCTTCAATTAAAAAAATTGGCAAGAAAAGTTACAAAATACGTTTTTGCATGCATGTATCATGTTTTTAAACAAACACAACGTAAGTTCCAACAGAACCATATTTACCATGGATTCATGATCAAGAACACAAGATTTATTAAACCCAACAAGAAAATAACCAGATAAAACATGCAAGCCAAGAATCTCAAAAAAGCAGACTTGTTTTAATGAAACATTTATAAGAAAGCAAGAGATCTTAAAGATTAGAGCCTATCATGCCTGATAGTGCTTTTTCCAAATCGAAGGAGACCTCCAGCCGAGCTCACAACCTCTCCTCTTCTCCACGAAAGATCAAACAACCATATTCTTTTTCCACATTGTCTCTTATACATCCCACAAACCGAAAATAGGTCTAAGACTTCAAAAATAGCCATTAAGTGCAGTTCAATCTCTTTGGTTCAAAAAACTAGAGAGCATGCAGAGTGAAAATTGTGAAACATGCAAAGTGAAACAACCCTAGACAAACCCATATGCATGCCTTCCAAAGCGGTTTGAGCACGAAGACCGAAAATAGTAATTTTCATTAATTCCAATTTTCCTTCCTATCCTTCCTTGCCACTAACTTCCAAGTCTGGCGAATGCCAAATCAAAATTAACATGAAATTCAATTTTAGTGACACTTCCACATAAGCCTCCGCCAAATCAACTAGCCCTTACCAAAACTAGCAAGATTACTCTCATGCATTTAAAACCTTATCAACAACTTAAATGTCATTGGGCTGTCGCCCTAAGCCACGCGACCCAATTCCCCTTCATACCCATTAGTTTAGGATAGATATAATTACTTAGGTTAGATCTTAGGTTAGCTTATGATATGTAACCTTAGGATATAACCCCAACAATAACTTACCACCTTAGGTCTTAACACATTACCTTAGGTTGTTTCCACATAGGTTAGATTAATTCACAACATAATATTTTTAGGCATTAGGTTAGTTCATCACATAACCATTTAGAATTAGGTTTTAGGTTAAATTAAATATCCTAGAAACCTTTCTATACTCCCTTAGCACAAGAATTAGGTTAGAAATAAAATCAATTAAGTAACATAGCATAGGTAGCAAATATTCTTACCTAGCTTAGGATTCCATAGGATAGTCCTTTTTAGGATCTCGAATCCTCCCAATGTCATGAATAAACTGTATTTCGTTTACGCCAGCATTGTCCTACCACGATCGATCTCCAAAGACCCAAGCACAACATACAACTAAATGGAAATACGTTCACACAAAAATCAAATAACTTGTAACAACAAAGTTCAGTCAATATGTCACTTAATTCATGGAATGTCAATTTACCATTCGTTCAATAGAGCAGATTTAAAACATTCCTTGGATAACTGAAATTGATCCAAGGATGAGTCAGATTAATAGATAAGTTTATAACTCTTAAACCAAATTGCAACTCACCTACAAGAAGTGAAAAATGGATTCAAGGAAGCCATTCCAATTCAGTCAAAGGATCTTAAGAACATAAATGATTTATCCATATCAAGCATGATCTCCAAAAATCAAAAGAACATATCTTTATAAGGAAAACCACATGTCAACACTTGAAATACAAAGGAGGAAAATAACAACTGACAAGGGTGTTACAACTCAAACTGGAAAATGAAATAGTGCTAATTGCTATTGCTAAAACAAAGTTGCTGACTCAGAAAGTAGATTGATCCTAAGTAAACAAACATGAAATAAAATAATGGAGGGGATGTAATAGACCTCAAGTGGGCCTTGAATTGGGTGCTAATCCCTTCCTAACTTTGTAACTAAGAACTAAATGACAGAATTAATATCTTTATTGATTTGAAGGAACATTACATCTAGGAACAAAAAGATCAGAGTGATCTCTCTCTTTCCAAATCGACTCTCTAACTTAATCTATTAACTTGAATAACTCTCGACTCGCCTCTGTTACTAGGAACAACCATTTCCTTTATACCTTATCATTTTGTTGCATGTGAGAAGAATAATAATACAACAAGGAGTTCTCAACTAGAACACGTGAGAGATTCGACACATGTTTGAAATACACAATAAGTGTTTGATTAACAATCAATTCTCCATGAAACACACAAGTGTTAATCTAACAACCAATTCTTTATTAATGAAAAAATCAAAGATTTATTTCTTTCCTAGATTTTCACATTCTCCAATGGCATTATGAACTTGAGTGTCATAACTCCATGTTTAAAAATATCTTCATAAATGCGCAGGCTCTTTGCTATGAATGATTTCCTTTGTTACAAATGAGTTTCTTGAGATAGGTTCTTTTTTGGTGCATGAGACAAGTTCCTTCATTGCATATGGAAAATTACTTACAACCAAGAGTGGCATCAACACATATAAAATCATCCAAACAATTTATTGGAATAATAAGAATAAATGCACACATAATATCACAAAATAAAGACAATTAGATATAACTATATTAATTAATCATTATGCCAAAAGTTCATGGTTGTGATGGTGATGTTCAACAATGTTCCTTGGAAATACATAGACATGGCTACAAAATCTTATCAAAATACAAAAGATGAGTTTTTATGAAAGAAATTTATACAACTCATCAACACCGCTAATTTACCCCTTTTACCAATAACTAAAAACTACAAATAAGCTAAAAATGAATATTCCTAAGCCTTCATCAAGCAATGAAAAACCTTATCCACCAAGGTTGGACACATTATGTATAATGATATTATATTTCAATTATTTCTTAGAGCCTATGAGCCCCTCATTCAATATAAGATGTGATATTTTTCTCCTACCATGTTGGAGGAAACATTTGAGTAAGAAAACACCAAGACTATCTCATGAAGGAATTTGAATAGACTTTCCTAAACCATACCAACCTAAGAATATAAATACTTTTATGCATCCTAGGTATAGACACCGGGTTTTCCTCACCCTCCTACTCCCGCATACACACATTATTTTATCCAGGACCTAGCATTATAAACACTAAAGTCTCATAACGTAAAAAATCAACTTTTACCCCTTTGTAAATTACATTTTACTCATCTAAACTTACCATAACCCCCTAAAACCATCTAACCATCTCTAAACCATCCATAAATCATTTTATCCCAAACTCCTAACCTCCCTTACTTGTATAACCTTTTTCCAACCATTTTTCCTTGTCCATTTACTGAAAAATACCATTTGGGAAGTGGTTTTAACCACTTCTAAAATGTTTTCCCCATAATTCCCGGATCACCAACGATTATAAATATGAGGTTTTACTCCTATTTTAGGGATCTTCATAATTCTATAAAACATTCTTACATCTTTGTTTTCAAACCTAATAGTGAAGCTCGGTTACTCGGTGATCCTCAAGTCAAACAACAACATCAACAACATCAAAAGCTTCCTCATAAATCCATTACACATCGATCTTTGTAGATTGGTATTCAATAAATATCCTAAGAGAACAACAATTGATACATCAATTTCAAATCATCATTTGAAAAATTTTTCTGTCTTCCCAATACTCCAAGGTATTCTTGTTTAATTTATCATTACTTTTATCGCAAAAACTTTCATAAAATCAATCATTTTGATCGTAATTGTCAACGATTCCTTTGAATCACACAAATTTTTATAAATCACCAGTGGTTCCTTTGAATCACTCATGATTCTCGTCTTTCAACATCTTTTTAATCAATTATAATAATTTTATCAACTTTTATCAATATCTCTGGATTTAACTTATCTTTACTTTAGATGACTATTCTAGGATAATCACACTCCATCACAATAATTTACGACCTTCCAATCTCTACTAACCTTTCTTTTGGGAACAATTTGACATCCTTCATGAACTCACACTATGTGCCATCTGATTCACAACCGACATTGAGGATATCGAGGATCAATTTGAGTTCCTCCACGAGATCCAACAAGAAACCACAAACTATTGGTATGATTATTTTGAATCTGTCCAGATAGCATTTGCCAAATTATCCTAGGCTACCTATGAAGAAAATAAATAATTTCCTTTCAACCTTGATTTCTAGCTCCATATCTATCATTTATCTATTGTTATCATTGTCTATCATTTTATCTTTATCGTTAATTCACTTAAGCTGTTCAAAATCGAGCTAACATCCTCTAAGGAAGTCTCCTTGGATTCCTTGAATCAATATTTTCCAAGCATCTCATCTACCCATATTATCTAATATTTCTTGTTTAGTTATCTATGATTGTATGTCTCCTACTAGGTGAAAGGAGGAGCACTTATCCATTGCTACATCCGATCATCCCAATTGTTAGTGCGGTATTGCTAAACCCTTTCTTATTTGAGTTTTAGGTGTTTTCAACATATAATAACAAAGAATCAAAATTTACCTAATACACTAGGAACAAGAATGTCACTGATGATAGAGTCACACACACACTATTCCTCAAGGCACTTCTTACAATATGACTATCCATATCATTGATCATTCCACTCCTTAGCCATAAAGAGGTTTTCAAGCCCATTATTCCTCCCATAAGAATTTTCACCAACCTTTATCTAAGGAGGAACTAATACATCATCTACTCCAATCATTCACCACGGCGATAGACCCATCTCAAATATTCCTCAATGGTATGATGAAAGTAAATTTTGTTGGTGGCATGCTAATTAGGGTCATTTTAATGAAAATTTTGTGACCTTGATCATTTTCCCACACCTTCCTCCTTATTAATAAATTAGATCATGAAGCCATTACTTGGGAGAGGTTAAATGAGGATATAAAGGCATGTGATAAATTCCAATAATGTGATCACCATGAGTTAGTTCATTAAGCTAATAAAAATCTTAAAATTTATAATGATCAACTCCCGATCACTCTAAAAATGACCAACCTAATCCAGGTTCTACTCACAACAATAATGGAACCACTAGTGTTGTCAACAATTCATATCCATATACTATCATATCTATAGAAAACATGGTCAACATGTAAGTTTCTAAGCGTATTATTACTTGTATTGCATCCTTGTATCCTTCGTCTAATCAAACTCGAGCTTACAAATTTTTCGTTCATGTTATCTAAGCCAAAAATTCCTTGAAAAAGCATCAATTTATGATTCCATAGTCCAAATAAACACCATCCATCCATAAGTAAAATTTATTACTAATACAATCTTGTTTGTGGCTTTAACATAATCTCTAGACACTATCAAACTCCACCTTTGTATGGTCATTCTTGTCTAATCTCCTATATTTTGCTCCGTATCCCATTATTACTTTCTAAAATTACTCTACAATGGCCAATCCCATAGAGAAATTAGAAAAATAATCAAAACCTGGAGTTATGTATAATTCCTAGAATCCCACTCCTTTAAACTATATTTAGACTAACATGCCTAGGTTCAAACTATTGTACAAATCAACCATAAATATTAGGATCCCTTGCCAAAATTTTTAGACTCCTAAGTCAAATCCCTTTTTTAGAGATCATTTATACCTCACCTAAACATTGTGAGAATATTATGTAAGTCCTCTTTGCTATTAATATACCTCTTACGCCCTCTTTGGGGTAGGAACACACCCTATATGGTTTGAAGAGAGATTCTTGCACCAATGTGAAGTGCTATCCATTTAAACTGATCTCAAATCCTAGTATAACTATGCAAGATATTCCTACATCAAATGACCTTTGAAAAAGAAAAATCCTAAAACAAAATGATATGTGGATAACTAACTCTTTCTCACGATCATTCTTTATGCATTCGTTTCCCTCTTGATTCCATGATTCTTGATGATATTATCTTTCACGCAAATGATCCTCGCCTCTTTATCTTGGTCCAAATTGGCCACATTATAGTTAATAGATCCCTCATAGATGAAGGTTATAACATATGTGTTGTTTCCTCAATTTCATTAAAACTCTTGGCTATTCTATTGATAATCTCAAATATACTAGGAACACATGTCAAGGTTATGAATTTGGTTAAATGTCCCCTATGCTCTATATTTGGCCACCCATCACTATGTATCCTCACAATGTCTATGTAAAAGTTATGATCTTAAAATTCCCCTTATCTTATAATATCCTCTTAGTTTGACCATGGACCCACCACATATGTATAGTTGTGTCATATGCTTTCTAATGCATTCCATTTTCACATCTAGGGGATATTTATAAAGTAAAAGGAAAATATTATCCAAAATTCCCTCTTGGGTCATTTTGATAACTTACATATTCATTTGGGCTTGAACAAAAAATAAAAATAAAAATGGAGAAATTCAATGTTCTAAGGTTTCCTACTATTTTCCTAACTCAATTCCACACTTAATAAAAAATTAGAAGAAATTGAGAAATTTGGGCTTCAACAATGTATTGCGGGTTTTAAGGGTGCGAGATGGAAATAATGTTTTGGGGCTCTAAGTTCCCTACATCACCTTTCTACCCATAAGACAAAGGATTTAATGTGTTGTGGGTTTTTAAGTTCCATCGGAACAAGTTCTCCCAATCTCTTGGTTCCCCACAAGGGTATTCAAAACAAAAAAAAGAGTATGGGAAAGGAGGCGGTATTGTGTGGAGATGCGGGTGAAGCATAGAACAATGGAATGGTTCCATGGAGGTGTTGGTTCTCCACACGGCTGGATCAGCTGATTTAAAAAAGTGGTGGGTGAAAGAAGTGAGGTGATAACAATGCCTTACAAGAGAGGTGGGATTCAAAGGAACAAGGAAGAAGTGGTATTGTGAAAAGTGGGGAGTGATGCGAGAACTAACGTCCTGGGTGGAACTATTCCAAAGTTCCACCTAAGACTTGAATATCTACCCAAAACAAAACAATGGGACCATTTTGGAGAATGTGGGAACCATGAGAATAAGGAGAAAAGTTATGTAGTCTAATCAATTCTCCGCACTTCCATTTACTATGTGCCACAAGGAGAAAAGGGTCATTAATGGTTCTTGTAGCTTGACACGGGAACTCATGTTCCTCCTCGACCCCACAGGATGTACATGGACATAATTTTTTCCCTGGTGCTCCAATTTTGGAAAAATTTGTACCAAAGTGGAAAGGTATCTTCATCCTATACACCAAAGAAACTGAAAATATTAATTTTGGTGAGGGTAGGTGGGTGAAAAGGAGGAAAAAATCTCAATATTAAAGGATACAACTCCAGGTATCTCAATAACCAGACTTTGTGAGGTATGGTGCCCATTCCTTCTCCTATAAGAAAAGTATCATGGGGGAATGGTATTGTAAGTTTACTCATACCTATTTTCGAGAGAATTAATGCGTGTTATTGGTGGGTGGAAGCAAGGATTTGAGTTACCTCTATTTTCCCTCTTCTCTCTCTTTCCCATCCTCTATATATTGTAAATGAATTCTCATTTGTAATGGTTGGACATTCTTGTAATGCTAGTGCACCCTTCTACAAGTGTTGCATGTGGATTTTTGAGTTACAGGCCTTAGATTTGGACTTTTATAGGGTTATTTTTCCTTCCTCCTTCATTGTAATGAACCATGCATCTATTTGAAGCAAGAAAATTCATGTTTTGTGCCTATCAACTGCCATATCTTGTGTTCTATTACATTTTATTGCATTTCATTACATTTGTAGATCTATTGTTCATATCTTACTCTTCTTATAGGGTTTGAATCTATTGTGCTCCACGAAAATGTTGATTTGAATGTTGTTTAGGACTATGGCACTCATTTATGCCCTCTCCTCCTTCATTTTCCTCCCATTTTTACTCATCTAAGAGTGTCTTTCCTTCTCTTCTTGGTGCTATCACTTCATTTAGATTAGGATTTCCATTTTTATGCATCTCTTTCTCTCTCCTTGGTCCCTTGGATTATTAGAGTAGGATTAGATAGCTATATTTCCTTCATTAGGAGTAGTTTAATATTAGGATTAGGTAGAGGAACCAACCTTCTTTGGAGGTTTGTCTCAAGTAACAAGTCCCACAACTTGAGAGACAATCCCATGTTACCCAAAAACACTGATTTCTCATCCTTCCATTATGACATATCAAAGGGTGATGGTTTTGGTGATAATAGTTCGGTATGCCTGGTGGGATGGTTTAAAGGTTAATCTTTCATTTTTCCAAGTTTTGGTGTGTATCTTGGTAAATTTCAGCCTTTGGAGGCTCTGTAACAACACATCTAACAAATCTAAACATTCTATTGATTGGATTAGTAGTGTTAGTGCCTTAGTTTCATGAGAAGGATTTAAACAAGGTCAAGAACAATAAAATATGGATCTTTTGATTACTTGCAATTTTCACTAAAGAGAAGAAGAAGGGGTAGACCAACTTAGAGATTACCATCACCAATGAATAGAAATATTTCTACACCACCTCCTAGTAGGCCTTTCTTGCTGTCTTCTAGAGTTCTAAGAACCATTTCATTCATGGAAACAAATATGAATTTACCATTTGTCAACTTCATTGGTGGAATCCTCCCACTCTTAATACACAACATGATGTATCAATAGTTGCACTAAAAAATATTCCATACTTTACCGATGAGAATCATGTTACCCCTATTGAGTAAATTCGGGATGTTATAAATCTATGTTCTATTCATCTAGTTATAGAAGATGATGTAACATTTAGGCTTTTAGCTTCCTCACTCAAAGCTAAAGCACTCTAATGGTACATAAGCTTGCAACCAACATCCATTGCCAACTATAATGAATTGGGGATAAAAATTTGTAATCAATTTTTGGAAAAGGTAGACAATATTTCCTTGTTAGAGTATCTAACAACTTTTAAGAGAGATCCTAATGAGCTCATGGTAAATTTTAACTTTAGATTTCAGAGGACATGGGACATAATTCCAACTCTCTTGAGACCAACTCCACAAGGTGCTTTCCTTTATTTTTAAGAGCATTGAATTTTGATATTTTTGTTATGATATAATCTATGGGTGCTATTCAATTTCCTGATGCCTATCCAATAGCCATTAGGGATAAAAATTGTCTGATACAAGTTGGAAAAATAGCTCCTAGGATGATTATGCCTTTGTTCCCTTAATTACCTCAAGTTCCACAACCTACTGCTACTCCCATTCCTGAGAAAAGTTCCCAAACTGTCCCTTCCACATCGTATCCCCCCTAAAAGAAAAGTGACGATGATGAAATGAAAGCCTTGATTAGAAATTTATCAAACAAAGTTATATCCTTGGAAAAAAGCAAGCCCAATCTTATAGAAATTATCCTAACCAAGGAAATCTTCTAACCAAGGATTCAACCAAGGTTACCAACCCTATAGAAATCAATACCCTAACCAAAGATATGGGAAAAATAAAAAAATGATAGATGACAAGGTCAAAATGCACATCTTCCACTTCAAATAATTGCTCATACTCAGTCACTTCCTATTGTTAGCTCAAGTAAAACATTGGTTCAGTGAAAAACAATGTGATACAAGAAATAGAATGGTATTTCCCATACAACCTGACGACACATAATCAATATGTTTGTGTAAATACATTAAAATATTAGGCCTTTATGATTAGAAATTATTACAATCAGCAAGAGCCATTTATAGAAGTATCCAATCCTAATGTGGAAGGAGTTCAAGAAGTCAATTCAGATACTAATCTTGTGTTCTTTGGGACTGATGACTTTTGTGTAATGAATCAAGTAGTGGGTAGTTCCAACAGGCCTCATACTCATGTTGTTGATAACACAAGGTTTAAGAAGATAATGTTGGATTCTCAACCTTCATCTTCTTCTAATTAAGGAAATGATATCAACAAGGAAAATAATGTCAGGGTATATTCAAGCAATAACAATTCCAAGGTTCTAGCAGAATGATTTTAGAAAAGGAAGTTGCTTCCCAACCAAATATGCCTATCCCAATGTTGCAACAATCAAGGAAAGAGAATATTGTACCTCAAATGCATAAGTCCATGGGATTTCCTTTTCAATCATTGTTGAGAAAATGAAGAAAACAAATGTTAATGTGACAATGTGGGATGCTCTGGCTATTCCATCACAAAGGGACCTCTATATGAAGCTCTCAAGAAACTTCCTCAAGATAATTCAATTGTTCAAAAGACTCATGCTATTGTTAATTTGTGCCAAGAAAAGGAAGAACATGTAAACAAAGTTATCAAGACCCCACCATTTTATATGTCCTTAATTGTGGGTAAACATTTGGTTCATAATTACATGATTGATTTAGGGGATAGTACTTTTGTAATGCCCAAAAATATTGTTGATATCCTAGGTCTTAAGTACAACCCTATTTCTAAAGGTGTTCTACAAATTTATGGATCAACCATTGGCATCTTAAGAGTGATAAAATATCTTGAGTTAACCCTTCATTCTTGTCTAAGTCTAACCATAACTCATGATATATTAGTAATTGAATTGCCTCCCATGTTTTCCATTTACTTATCAAGAGATTTCACTACCAAAGTGGGTGGCTACTTGTCTTCATATTGGACTCATATGATCCTAAGGACTAGATATGGTACAATATTTACCATATAAGTTGAGCCTATGTTTTATTTTCACATAGATCCTTATGTTCCTAGTCCCAACAATTCCATTTGTACCATCTTTGATTGAGAATATTACCCAAGTAATCAAGAATCAAATACTAAAATTGAGGGCATTCTTGACTTAATACTTGATGAATGGGGGAATGAATTCCATGGATTTGATCCATATCAAAATATTGAAGAAGATGTCCTTGCTATTTACTATTTCCATGAAGAGAATTCAACTCTACCTATCATTTCTAAACCAACCTATGAATAATAAGATGGAATTTGGCAAATGTTATTTGTGAGATCAAGAAGTAGACAAGATGTAGGAGGATGTGTAGTCTTTGTATCTCTTATGGGTATGAAGTATTAATCCTCTTTCAAATTTCAATTTAGCTACTCTAATAACACAAAAAAATATGAGTCCCTTATCCATGGATTGCAATGGGTCAGGAAGAAGAACATCAAGAATTTTTAGACCTTTAGAGACAATGAGATTATTGTGAACCAATTCAGAGGATGAAATGTATCTAAGAATGACTTAATAAAATCCTAAAAACATAGGGTATGGGATATTCTTGAAGAATTTGAAGCTTTCAACATCCATGCCATTCCAAGAAAAGAGAATGAATTTGCTTCTAGACTAGTTACATTTGGAGAAAGGTTTGATGTTTTTCAGAATTTTAAAAGAGAGAAAGTTCAACCTCATATAAGGGTGATAGTGAGACCTACTATACTAGACAATGTCAAAAATTAGCAGATGTTTGAGAGTGATCAACAAATTGTCAATTTTATTCAAGAAGAGGATGAGTTTCTTCTAGAAACTAGGACAAGTTGGAGAAGAAATATGGAGACCAAGTTGTTCAACTTAGATCAAAAAAATTTCAAGGTCTTAGTGACCTTGGAATCCATTTTCAACCCCAATGACCAATTAAGAAAAGAAAAGGAAAATATAACAGTTAAAGGTGAAGGTTCGAGATCCCATCGCGAGTTGGTGAAGGAAAATTTCTCCAAATTGGTAAGGTAAGTACTCCATAAGAAAAATATGCTTTTGTATAACTTTTCCAAGAATTTGCTGATATTTTTCTTGGAGCTATGAAGACCTTAGAGGTTTTTATCCTAGTTTAGCTCAACACACCATTGAGTTAGATTCAAATTCCAAACCTACGAGGAAAAAGAAGAGGCTTGTTAATCCACACATTGATGAAGGAGTTAAATAAACTGATTGAGGAAAACATCATCTTTCCCATCAAGAATTCATCTTGGGTACCTAACCTTGTTCCAATGTGGAAAAGGAATGGAGAAATCAGACTGTGTGTTGATTTCAGAGATTTAAACAAGGCATATTTGAAGGATCATTACCCATTGCCTTGATAGAACAAATCTTAGAAATGGTAGCATGTTCGAGAAATGTTTTCTCTCCTATATGGATACTCAGGGTATAATCAAATCATGGTAAAGGAGGAAGATTAGTTCAAGACAACTTTTACAACAAAATGGGGAACTTATGCCTACAAGAAAATTCCATTTGGTCTATCCAATGCAAGAGAAACATTCCAAAGATCCATTTACATGGCATTCAAAGGGATAATCAATAATATTGTTCTTGTGTACCTGGATGATATCGCAATGTTCTCCAAGAATGTATCTAATAATCTCCTCTATATGATACATGTATTTGAAAGGTGTGGGGAGTTTGGAGTTTCTCTTAATCCTAAGAAGTTCATATTTCTAGCTCATGAAGGTAAAATCCTTGGCCATATTGTCTCTAAGGAAGGATTAAGTATTGATCCAGAAAGAGTTAGTGCCATCCTTGCATTGCCATTACCAAGTCATAAGAAATCACTACAAATTTTCTTAGGGAGAATCAAATTTGTTAGGAGGTTTGTTCCAATTTTTTCTAGCCTTGTCAAGCCATTGAAAACGATGTTAAAGAAGATCATGGTCTTAAAATGGATTACTGAAGAAAAGAACAATTTTGAAGCCATAAAAGAAGCATTTTCATAGGCCCTAACTCTCATCAATCCTAATTTCATGAAATATGTCATCTTGTATGACTTTGGAGTCATAGAAACAATATCTTCCATATTGGTACAACTAAATGGAGAAGGATTGGAACAACCTGTTGCATTTTTCTGCCCAAAGTCTAGAAGATTATGAGGTGAGATATTAATTTATTGAGAAGCATGTGTTAGCTTTCATAAGAAGCATAAAGAAATTTGGGCATTTTATATCCAACAATAAGATCCATCTATTAGTTTCACATGCTGGTGTGAAATACTTCCTCTTGAACAAGGATCTGAATGAGAAAAGAGTTGGTTGGATAACCAAGGTGATGGAGTATGAAATTGACATCAAGGTAACCAAGCTAGTTAGAGGTAAGGGGTTATGTGAGAAACTAGTTTCAGACCAACACACTAATGAAGAATTCATCCTGGTGCTTCAACATGACTAATAACAACGGTGATACTTTTCCTATTCTTTCTTTGGACCTAAGATATAGTCAAATTTTTCCAAACAGGCCAATGCCCCCAAGGTTTGAGAAATGCCAAAATAAGGTACTTTAGACTTCATTCCATTCCTTATGTGATTATTTTTGGTGTTCTATTTAGGAAGGATGTGAATGGTGTTCTCTTGAGATGCATCAAGACAAATATGATAGAGAAAGTTTTGCATGAGTTCTATGATGGAGAAGTAGGAGGTCACTTTGCTCCAAGGAATACAAATCTCAAGATCATGAAAGCTGGATATTACTGGCCCAACCTTTTCAATGATTGCTATACGTGGGTCAAAATATGTTAAAAATGTACATTCTTCATAGGAAAGGAAAAGTTAACAACCCTTCCACTCCATTCTATCTTGGTAGATCAACCATTCATGCAGTGGGGATTGGATTTCATTGGAGTGATCAACTCACATTCAAGCTTGGGTCATTAGTGGATCCTAACAGCTATAAATTACTTGATAAATGGATAGAGGTAGTTGCATTGAAGGAAGAAAATGAAGCTAGCATCTTAGACTTATACAAATGTATTGTGACCAGATTTGGTGTTCCTTCCATGATCATTTTTGATAATGATTTGGAATTTCTTGGCACTAAGATATCTTATTGGGATGTAAAAAGTGGAATATACTTGAGTACCTCTACAAATTATTATCCTCGGGGTAATGGGTAGGATGAGTCCATAAAAAAGAATATTTTGAGGATCAAAAGGAGGGCCTTGGATGAAAATAAGAGAACATGGCACAAAAAATTTAAATCATCCTTATGGGATGATAGAATCACTCCCAAGAGATCAAATGGTAGATCCCTTTCAAGTGGTTTATAGTAAATAATAAAGACTACCAATATCATTTCAATTATAAACATTGGAAATCATGAAACAACTGGAATTATCTGAGTTTGAAGCCATGAAAGTCAAGTATGCAGAGATCATGGAGTTAGAGGAGTTAAGAAACCAAGCAATGCAGAAAATGAAAAAGGATCAAGCTTATATTAAGAAGTGTTTTGATAAGAGAGAAAAAGCTAGGAGCTTCCAAGAGGGATATCTAGTCCTAAAATGGGATGTAGAAAGATCCAAACTAGGAAGGCATTCAAATTTTGATGCAACATGGAGTGGTCCCTATGTAATTTTAGGCTACAAGATAAACAATGCTTTCTAGTTGTCAAAATTAGATGGAGAAGAAGCTGCAGCTCCAGTCAATGGGACCTATCTTAAGTATTGTTATTAAGAGAAATAATCTCTTTTGTACATAGTAGACTAGTTTCAATTCCTTCAAGTACTTTTAGCACATTGTTTTGTTGGTAGTGTAGGTTTCATTTCCTAAGTGCTTTACACAGTGTTTTGTTGCTTTTGGATGGCATGGTTTTATTGCATAATGTTTCATTGGAACTTTCTTGAGGAAGTATGTGGTGGGAAGAGTTTCGGGGTTTCAAAGATTAGCTGTAGTATATCTAAAAATAAAATGCAGAGCAACTAAAATCAGATATGGGAGTGATTTCATATGCTCATTCATGTGTTCTAGCATATTTGAACAAATTCAAATCAAAGCTTACGTGCATTTGAGGTTGGAGTTGTTTCTCTTCAATTTATTTGTAGCCTTCAGGAAAATATGGTGAAAAGATCTACTCAAAACAATTTTCCACTCTCATAAAACTGAAATCATATTTTTTATGATGATAAGGATCAATTTAAGCATGAAAAATCAACTTTATGTCTAGGTAGTACTTCAGATGGATTCAGGGGTGAAATATTCAAGTTCTAGATCAGTCTTCAAAATTTTAGGCTAACTCCATGCCCAATGGATGTTTGAGGATACTAATATCTTCAATCTATCAAGAAGATTACCCCATTGAGTCACCAAATTGTTATCCAAAATTCCCCTCTTTGGGTAATTTTGATAAATTATAGATTCATTTGGGCTTGAACAAATAAAAACTTGATAAAAATGGAGAAATTCAATGTTCTAAGGTTTCCCTTCTCTTTTTCTAACTCCTTAATTCCATACTCAATAAAAAAATAGAAGAAATTGAGAAATTTGGGCATCAACAGTGTATTTTGGGTTTTAGGGGTATAGATGGAACTAATTATTTGGGTCTTTGGGTTCCCCACATTTCCTTTCGACTCCAAGACAAAGGGTTCAATATGTTGCGGGTTTTTAAGTCTGCCAAAAAAGTTCTCCGGGATCTTGGTTCCCCCACAAGGGTCTTCGGGCTGTAAAAAAGGAGTTTGGGTGAGGAGGTAGTGTTGTGTGGAGATACAGGTGAATCACGAGAATGGTGGAATGGTTCCACGAGAGGCATTTGTTCTTGCGCATTTGGATTAGTGATTAACAAAAGTGGCGGGTGAAAAAAGTGAGGCGGGAACAATTCCTTGTGGGAGAGGTGGGCACCAGAAGGAACAAGGTGAAAGTGGTATTGCGAGAGAAGCGAGGGGAGTGATGTGGGAACTAATGTCTCGGGTGGAATTGTTCCTAAGTTCCACCCGAGTACCCAAATATACTGCCCAAAACAAAACCATGCAACCATTTCGAGAGAATGTGGGAACCATGAGAATAAGGAGAAAAGTTCCGCAATATAATCAACTCTCTGCACTACCATTTAATCTATACCAAAAGTAGAAAAGGGTCATTAAAGTGGATTGTAGCTTGACACGGGAACCCATGTTCCTCCTTGATCCTCTGGGATCTACATAGACATAATTTTTTCCCAAGTGCTCTAAATTTGGAAAAATTGGTACCATTGGAGAGGTCTCTTCATCCTCTACACCATGGAAACTGGAAATCTTAATTTTAGTGAGGGTAGGTGGGTGAAAAGGAGGACAACATATCCAATATTAAAGGATATAGCTCTAGGTAGCTCAACAACTATATTTTATGAGGTATGGTGCCCATTCCTTCTCTTACAAACAAAGTATCATGGGGGAATGGTATTGTAAGGCTATTCATACCTAATTTGAGAGAATTAATGCATGTTGTTGGTGGGTGGAAGCAAGAATTTGAGTTCCCTCTATTTTCCATCTTATCTCTCCTTCCCATTCTCTATATATTGTAAATGGATGCTCATTTATAAGGGTTGGACATTCTTATAATGCTAATGCACCCTTATACAAATGCTGCATGTGGATTTTTGAGTTACATTCCTCAAGTTTGGACATTTTTAGGGTGATTATTACCTTCCTCCTTCATTTTAATGAACTTTACATCTATTTGAGGCAATACAATTGATGTTTAGTGGCTATCATTTTCCCTAGCTTGTGTTCTATTTCCTTTTCTTGCCTTTCATTGCATTTACATGTTTATTATACATATATTATTCTTCTTGTAGGGTTTGAATCTATTGTGATTCATGGAAATGGTGATTTGAATGTTGTTTGGAACTATGGCACTAGTAGTGCCCATTTCCCTTTGACCTTGTTTAGATCTTGATCGACTCTTGTTGATCTCATTTTGGACATTATTATGTTTTTATTTACTATGATGTGTATATGTTAGATCATGGATTATTACGGACCTTGATCCGGTTAGCATGCATGATGATATCTTTGTTGACATGGACATATTATTGATGTTGATTTTAGTCTTGTGACATTTGATATTATGAGTAGCTCTAGTATAGAGATTCATTGGATGATGATATAGTTACAAATTAAATTTAAATGATGATGTAGAATTCTTGATGTTGTTGTGACTTGGATTTGATATTTACATGTTGTTTATACCCTTTTTGGATGTTCTGATACGGCCACGAGGCCGAAGGAGGTATTTGCATTTTGTAGGTTAAAAATCACAACAATGTCGGGGGACTGGAGACTAACCATATTGAAATTCTGGATGAACTCAATGGGGTCACCATGGCAACTGTGTTATGTGTTTGTGTGTTGTGTTATGTTAGGAATTCCCATGGGGGGATTTCCATTATATGTGACCATGGGGTATGTGTGTTATTTATGTGTTCCCTTTTTATTATTGTTGTATGTATTTTAATTTTAATGTGTTACCCCTTTCATTAATTGTTAATTAATTTGGGTCTATGTATTTTTAACCATGTGTTAAATAAATAAATCATTATGTTGTAAGAATGTGAGAGTCACATAGTAAACTTTATTTAAATTTAATTGGGACATGGAATGTAATTAATAAAGTTGTTGAGTTTAAGTAATAATGTTGGAAGAGTGTGTAAGTTAAATTGTAAGGATGTGTAAGAAATATGTAAGAGTATGTAAGGCTGATTTTGGAAGGTCAAACACTCCATCTTTTATAGAATTCGAATTTGACCTTGGAGGCCAAATTTGGAGGCTTGTGGGACAAGTTAAACTTGTCCCACACCTCTTAAAATCATCCACCAACCATACCTATGGTTTTGGAGTCAAAATTAATCTTTTTAATTGTATTTTGAAATGACTATGTGTAAGTTTTTATTGCACTTTTCTTACAAGTTTTTAATTCAGTCCTTGTTAAAGTATGGGTTAATTTTGAGTGTGTAAGTTGATTGTCATCTCCATTTATTGTGTTTAGTTGTGAAGTTGACTTTCTCCTTTGGGGTTGGGTAAGAATGATGTGGCATCCCACTTGGAATACACATCATCCTCTCCTCTCCCTCTCCTTTAAAAATTCGAATTCTTCTCTTGTTGAAGGTTGTTGAAACTTTGTTCCTCCTCCTTGGGTCGAATTTTATTGTTGTTGGAGCCTTGCTTGTGGAGGGAGTTTTTGGAAATTGATTTGCATGCTTGGTGTTGCTTTGTTTTGGACTGCATATTTGAGCATTGAAGGAACTGTTGTTTTGGAAACAATCTCCACTATGGAGAGGTAGGATCTTGTCCTTTTTATATGTTGTTTTTCCCTTTTCTTGCATGAATGAAATGGTGAATGTGTTGTGTATTCATGGCTGGTTGGGTAGATTGCTTAGGGAAAGGTGTAGGAGAAGACTATGGGGTCTAATATGGGGGCATAAGGGATTGCCAATGGCACTTTTTCTATTATGGAGGGAGTTTTGGTTTGGCATCCACCTAGGAAAAGAAACTGCTTGCATTTCTTACTATTGGGGGCATAAGGGATAAACTTGGGGGCATAAGGAGGGGTTGGGAGATATAAGGTTTATGGGTTTGATATGTTTATTGGCGGTATGTATTTTGGTGGATGCCCAATTCCAAATTGGGAGGCATAAGGAGTTCCCCATAGTTCTTGCTCTTGATGGCTTGCTTGATCAAGCCTATGTATTGTGTGAATGATTCTTATTGTAGTTGTGAACTGCTGTCTTTGTTTGGATTGTATTTCTTGTTGTGTTCTACATGTGAAAGAATGTTATTTGTTGTGATAGAAGCCTTGTTGCCATGTGTTGATGTTCATTTTCTATTTCAATATGGTTGGGGCTCGGGGGCCAATGGGGAAGGATGGATTCTCCTTTCCTATTGGATGTCTTGGTTGGGTGGAGAGTGTTGCCTTTCCCCCTTCCTTGTTGTGATCAAATGAAAAGATGAAGAAATCAGCATGCGTTGTTGTTTTGGAGCTTGGAGAAAATATAGTTTGACAGTCCCTTCCTTTGAGAAAAATTAATGTAACCTTCCCACTTTGAAGTGGATGATTGTATTATTGTTGTAATGAGAAGACACTTTGCATTGGAAAGAAAATATTGAGACCCATTGGGAAATGTAAAGATTTATTATTCATTTCTCTGTATTGGAAAAGAATGTCATACAGTTGTAAATTACATATTGAAATTCAAAGGAAGAAATAATCTGTTAAGTATTGTTGGAAATCAATAAAAGAAATACATTCCTTTCTCAAATTGTAATGTTGTATTAAATTGGAGTTACTGTTTTGAAATGATATCTCTGTGTGAAAAGAAAATGCGTATGGAAGGAAAAGACAACATTTTGTTCCTTGTATTTAATTAACATTTGGGATATCAGATTTTTCCTTGTTGCTCTTGAATGATAAGATAGATCAATTGAATGTCTTAGAACAGATTTTAGACATGCTTTCCACATTTGAAAGTTACAAATTAATTTGCAAACTCGTTAGTGAGAGATCCCTGTTTCATCTATAAATCTATCAATTAAGTTTATTAAATAAATGTACAATTCGAAATTATAACTTGTAATAAGATATGAAACATTATAATTTAAATCCTTGTTTCCCCAAAACCGACTTTTAATGTCAAAATTTATGGCCATTTGAAGTTTTACTTCAAAATGGTCATCCAAAAATCAATCTAACTATATTAAAATCAAAATTTGAACTTTGGAAAAATTTCCCCAAAAGTCTGCAGCCCCGCAACACTCTCAGCCAATCATATGTTGCCACGTGGCACTTTAGAGGGGTGGATATTTTTATAACTTAACATTTTGAAAATTTGACCTTGGGAAAATTTTCCCATTTTTCCCCGTCCCCGCAACCAACCACGTGTTGACACGTGGCATGGATGACATGCGGATTAAATTTGAAAACTTAACCATTTGACTCTTTTGGAAAATTTTCACTTTTTCCTCCGTGGCCCTACACCCCCATAGCCAATCAGGTGCTGACATGTGTCCTAATAGACACACGGGCCCACACAAGTCTTTTTGACTTTTAAACTCTTTTGGCACAAAACCCTAAATCGCTCTGCCGCTCTGTAGACCCACGTCCAATGACATGACGCGATGTGGTCTTTTGAGCAAGGTCGGAGGTATGAAGGTGACTTTTCCTTCGGAAAATTTGGTTTTCGGACCTTGGGAAAAATTTCCACTTTTTCCCGAGACTTGCTGGCCCCTGTCCAATCACGCGCTGACATGTGGCATGGGTTTCTCTTTGGTGGAGGTGCGCATCCAATTATGCCCTTGGGATTTTGGTGTAATATCTCCAAAACCTAAAGTTCCCCGCCACTCTGATTTTCCCTGCACCAATCGAGAGGTGCCATGTGTCTTCCCAATCAGACCTACGGGTGCGCAGAGGATTTCTGCGCTTTTGCGCTCAAGGAGGGAAGAATTTTCTCCCTAAGCCCGTGGACTCTCTCAAGGGAAAATTTCACCCCAAAACTCCATGGGCCATAACTTGAGATTTATAAGGAGTTAGGAGGACTTCTTTATATGGTTGGAAAGGTGAGAGAATTTCCTATCCAATGGGCATGATTTAGGAAATTTTTGATGAATCTAAGTGTGTGAAAAATCAAGTTGAACCCTGTAATCTGTTAGGATAGAGATGAGTGGGATTTCACTCTCCTAACCTAAGTGACGAATTTAACCTCTTGTTTGACCTTGTGCCTTGTTGATATTAGTTTCTTGAGGTAATTATTGCAAGTTAGTATTGCTTGTTAATCCTTATCTGGTTTGTGTTAATTGTGATCTTCTAACCCTCCTTGCAAACACTCTAATAAAAAAATTATTCCATAACTTTCCTAAGCTAATCCTAGTTTATTTTTTAGTCTCAAGTGGTAGTTTGAAGTGGACATTACAGCACTCATGTCTGCCCACCCCTCCTTCATTTTCCTCCCATTTTCAATCATCTAAGAGTGTCTTTTCCCCTCTTCTTGGTGCTATCACCTATGTTATCTTAGGATTTCCATTTTTATGCATCTCTTTCTCTCTCCTCGGTCCCTTGGATTGTTAGAGTAGGATTATATAGTTACATTTCCTTCCTTAGGAGTTGTTTAACATTAGAATGAGGTAGAGGAACTAACCTTCTATGAAGGTTTGTCTCAAGTAGCAAGTCCCACAACTTGAATGACAATCTCATGTTACCCAAAAACATTGATTGCTCATCCATCCATTCATGACAAATCAGAGGGTGTTGTTTTTGGTGATAATAACAACCTAACCCTTGAAACTTCAACCTCTTTCGATAAAGTGGTAAATTCAAAATATCCACTTTCAAAGAGCTTCATACTATTCCATTTAATGAATATCAATCTGTAACTATCAATTTGATTCCCATTGTGGCTATAGTGGTCATTGTAAGGTCATGGTTTGCACTCTACCCAAGCTTATTGAATTAGACAATGACAATCCCAATGAAATTAACCTATAAATAAACACTTTTGATCTCCATGATAATATTATGTGATAATATTATGTAATAATTACCTCCTTCCCTTTGACCCCAGGTCTTACGAGAAGGATGTTGATTGGGTATCCATCACTATTTATTGCACCTAGCATCTTCCCGTAGAGATTTTAGTTTAGCTTTGAGACTATCATAAAATCAAGTGATATTGAAATTACTAAACATGATTATGATGATAATAACATCCTAGATGACCTCTTCCTAGTAGGATATATCTAGGCTAAGAATACAATGATTTTTGATACCAAGAATATTTGCAATCCCATCTTAATCATATCTTTAACACTATTATTATTTTCTCAAGAGATATGAGTACTAATTTTAAACCAAAACAAGATGACCTCTGGATCACGAGGATGATTTATTTGAATGTGAATCTAATGATAATTTAATAAACTACACTTCTTTGTTTAGTGACCTAATGCGAGCCATAACTTGGTCCCTCGATTATCTCCTCTACTCCTAAGATACCTTTTATGTCATTTCCTCCTTCTCCTCTTCCTTATTTTGACATGTTACTAAAAACTTAACTTCTATGAGATCACCTCTATTTCTTTGTGCCATTGTGGCTTCCATCCCACATGAGGTGAACCATCGCATGTGACATGAAAATCCTGGGCATGATGTCATAGATTGTAGGGTTTATTGTCAACTATAAAGAAGGTAAACTCAAAGGTTAGGAGAGATCAAAAAGTAAATCCACTCAACCTTGTTGTTACGTGCCACTCTATCAATGTCATCATGTATTTTTATCACATATAAATGATACTTATCGGAGTTATTTCTCGCTAGAACTGATATTGAGAACCTTCTCCTTGTGCCTGCACATGCACCAAGCCCAATCTACTCCACCATCAAAATCACCATCCATGCCATCATCTAGTTATAGCCTACTCATTCCTTCCGTCCCTCCTTGATGGCATCAATATAACATTCTCACTTAGATATTTGAACAAATTGATGATTTTCTCTTTGTTGCATGTTTGAATTTCATCATGGTATCAACATTATTTAGGATAAATTACAAGACCTCATGATTCACACTCATTAAATTCTATACCAAAAAAATCAAATTATAAACTCTGCATGTTAATCTCTCACACATTCTCATTCATTTACTTTGTGTACCTAATATATCTCTAATATATATCCCTCATAGGTTTATCTATACCATTCATGTTTATCTTTCTCACTTGAGTTTTTCTCCCACTTATCATTCCCACTTGGGTTTATTTATCTCACTTGGGTATATCCTTCCCACTTGGGTTTATACGACCATTGTATCCCAACTTGGACACTTTCGTCATTTATCTCTCATCATTTGGTATGGTCCTCAAATTAGTCCCCATCACATCGATCTAACATTTATCTTAAAAACACACATTACCTATTCTATTATCATTTTATGACTTTATCATTTCATTTTCCTTAACAATATTTTTCCTACATTTATGAAAAAATAAGATAATTAAATCATTAAATTAATCATACATCATACATCAAAATTACACAAACATAACATCACTAAAACTTTTATATTGTACACACACACACACACACACACACACACACACACACACACACACACACACACACACAAACCATAATTTTATACATCATCAATACTGATATATCTCTAAAAAAACATCACCCATCACTCAAACATCTCCTACCTCGGCTAGAGGTCATTAAATTCTTTGAGCTGATTGTTCTTGAATCATTTCCCATAGGGAATGTGTTAGTGATGTGGCTCTATACCAAGCTCATGTAGCCTCTCCCTATGCTCTAGCGTCTCGAACCTACAAATCTAAAATATGATCCAACTTTATCAATTAGAGTGCAACCACTTCTGTATATTCGATAGTATTATTACCTACTTTGACATCAATGTTTCTTATTTCTGAGAAGACCATAAACTAAATATGTCATATTTATTATTACCATGGATTTATGGGTTCTTTGATATCTCTACAACTCATGAGTTTTCTCTCCCAAGATCGGTCTCGATTTTCGTTGATATGGGATCTCGCCATCATGGAAGTATAAATTAAATCTAGTGTGTCATCCAATTTATCATGGTGTGCACACTTAATCAACAAGTTCCACTCAATTGTGTCCAAATCGCTAGACACAAAAATCATATAAATCATTATCAATCTATATAACATTATAATATACTCTATCATAACAATCTAAAAAAAAATATGCCTAAATCAATTTGAGGCTCACCGGGTCATTCATCCATGAAAATTTGCATTTTCTTAGCATCCCAAAACTACCCCATCATCATCATATCTTAATACGTAAGTTCCTACCAATCGTGTCCACCTATCTTGGGCCACTAATCTCATTTTTGGTCTCCTCAGATCCTCCTCTCTTTTCCTTAGACATTACATCACAAAATTCACAATTTGAGAACCTATTGATGAAAAATATCCTCCTCTAAGTCTCCAAAACCACCACGCATGGTTTCATCCTCTAGGTATCTCTAATTTCTCCTTTGTAACCTATTTATCAAGGTTGTACCCCACTTATATTGCATATGGACCATTTGTTCCTCTCATTCTATTTTATCATTTCTCTAGGACACTGGTTGTGGGGCACACCTAAGTTAGTGTGTTCTCAAGGGTGGGATAAATGTTACTAACCCTAATCTCACTCCTCTCTCCCTAGCATGTCGTTGATGATACTCTAGGATGGATAATGCTACTACATGATCTAAGTGTGTAAATTGTGATAAAACTATATCAACTGGTTTTATCTCAACCCATTAAACATAATGCCCTATGATATCCTAAATATACTCAGTAATAAACTTCATTCATCATCTAGGTCACTTGTTTATTATCTCTTTATAGGGCTCCCATACTACCCAATCTCATGTAACATGAAGTAAATATTTGTATCCCACTATTGGGATTCTCTCCAACTTCCATATTCTCAAGATATCTTTTGCTACTTTGCAAAGCAATGTCCCCATTAGTGTGCACATCAGGAACAACTCTATGTATACACCTCATTTTTATGTTTTCTAACCTTTTCTCTTGTGCAAGGTATTTTCATACATTTTCCTCATGAGTGGGTTCCTGAAATGGCTTGTTGTGATCATAATTGGTCATGTGGGATAGACCAAAACATTTAATAGATATCATCATTATACCAAAGCTATTTTATCCTTTTGTTCATGTGTTATACCCATTATGCTTACTTGTATTATTATATTCACTTATTTACACTAATGCATACCATTTCTCCACTTTCAGTCATCCTTTACCTTCATCATTGTCCTCATTTATTATTTAGCTTCCACCTCACTATTTTAAAAACCTTTTCACCTTATTTTCCCCTTTAAGGGTGATGCCATTTCCATGGATCATGGCATCAGGTTTGGTTTTTTCCATGGTCAATGCCATCGCTCACCACCTTAGGAAATCATGTCAAGTATAAATACCCCACCATGTTTTTCATTTTATCATCACTCATTCGTCATTTCAAAACACTACACTTACTTTCATATTTGACAATTATGCATATTTTCACACCTAGTTATTATATTTGAGGTTTTGAGCTTTCCCCTTTTACATTTAGGTCACCATAGTGAGATAGGTATGGATAAATTATTGTTGAGATTCCCCTTCTCCACCCATAGTGATTCTCTCTCAATTTTTGTCTTTAGGGAGGATCGTGCATCAACGATCACACTATAGGCAAGCATCTATAACCCTTCTTTGCCATTTATTTACATGTTTTTGCTATGTGTATGACTAGCCATTCATTTCTATAAATAATGGTAGATACACATTACTTTTATCTATTGCATTATCTTATTATGTTATGCCCTTTGGATTTATCCATCTATTGATCTAATCTTATTTTAAATCATAGTAGGATACCTATTTTTATCTTAGATACATGCCTTGGAAACTTATATGTATCATATGGTTAGGGTCACTATCCTTTATAAATATGATATTTTTGCTGCAAAAATCTTTATTACACTTCTCAACTAGATTTTTTTCAAATCATTAATTACAGTTTATTCCTTGATTAATTTAATACAAACCAATTAAATTCTAACATCTGAGAGTTATAAATCCCATAATTTATCTTACACTTTGAAATGAATAACATCATTTACAACAACTGCTGATTTATTATCTTATTATGTTATGCCCTTTGGATTTATCCATCTATTGATCAAATCTTATTTTAAATCATAGTAGGATACCTATTTTTATCTTAGATACATGCCTTGGAAACTTATATGTATCAAATGGTTAGGGTCACTATCCTCTATAAATATGATATTTTTTATGCAACAATTCTTTATTACACTTCTCAACTAGATTTTTTTCAAATCATTAATTACAGTTTATTCCTTGATTAATTTAATACAAACCAATTAAATTCTAGCATCTGAGAGTTATAAATCCCATAAGTTATCTTACACTGAAATGAATAACATCATTTACAACAACTGCTGATTTATTCCAAAATTATTAATTATCTTGATGCCTTTAATGATTAATAACTTACAATAGATTAATCCAATATTAATTAATGTTTAGAATCTAACTAGACAAGCTATGATAACCATGTGCAATTGTAAGGGTTTAGATCCTACTTTGTCCCCTTGATGCTCCTCGAGGTGATATACCCGAGTATATAATTAGGTTAAACATTTTAAAAGGTTAAAAGAACTATGTGTATCTTCTTGGTGTCAACCTCCCACTTACAACACAATCTAAAATAAGAAGTGGTGATCAAACAACGCAATCAGTCATTTGCAATAATATGGCCATATTTTTAGGGCATAGTGCTAGCTAGCTTGGTTTCGTGATTGCACATAAGCCACATGAAACCTATCCCTCCACTCACCACACAACTGTCTCATTTATAGTATCAAGATTCTTTTCCGTTCTTAAGTTATTAAGTTTAATGTTTAACAACTTAAGCATTCGTTAATATCCATCTTTAGTTCTTAGTTTACTAAGACAAATAAGTTTATTTGTACCCTTAAGTACACTTAACTTATTATACCGTTAGAACTATAACATTAAATGTATCATAATATATAGTTTATATTTAAATAACATAGAATACAATTTATTCTTATTATTTAAATATAAACTTTACATTAGGTGGTTGGTTAATCTAATTAACTAAGCGATTAAATCGGGTGTGCCGAGTCACTAAATAAGGTCATAACTCTTCGGTTTTTTAAATATGACCATACGCCATATTCGGGATAATCAAATTAATTGATAACGATTAAATAATAATATTCAAATTTGACTATGAAGGTAAATCCTGGTAAAATAGGGAATAGAAGTGAGGAGGGAGTTACTGGATTGGTGGATGTAAAATTTTCTCACATAGTGGATTTATTCTTCATGGTTTTTACCCATTTAGGGGTTTCCATGTTATATGTGGTGTTATTGTGTTTATGTGTTATTTACATTTATTTATGTTGTGTATAGTTACATTTACATTTATTCATAATGTTTAACTTCACATTTAATTAAATTGGTTAATATATTTCCACCCTCATCTTGACATGGTATCGAGCGGGATTTGTTATCTCTTAGAAGTGCACCCTGTGATTGAGGGATAACAAGTGTTCCTAAGCTTTCTTTTTCCTCACTTATGCAGATACAATGGAAACACCTCAGGGTTGTGGGTATCCTTATGTTGAGGTGATTCTCTGGGATTATAAGACCGATTCTTATTTATGTATCCTAAAAGTTTTTTTTTTTTTTTACATTTTAGGGGTAAAAAATGGAAGTAATTGAAATTTAAAATAGGATGATACACCAAATTTATTGAGGGATTTGATTGAGTACATGCAAAATATATTGAGAACAAATTACAGGAGCATGAACCAATGGATTTCAGCTAAATCCTAAGGCAAATCACTTTTGTGTTGAGGGATTAATTACAACAACACAATAACTAACATGCACACTAAGATTATGCAGAAAACCAAAAAAATTGTAGCAAGGTAAGCTAATTAATTTAGGGAATTAACATTCACAAGAGTTAATAAAATATACACACCACTTTGCACATAATATATAGAAAACTTATTCATGACCCTCTAAAAATAGACTAAGTCCTAACTACACTTGCATGTTATTATTAACCTTCATTGTGAATAAATAAAAGGAAAATATAACATGTTGTTACAAATAGGCATTAATAGCCTTTAAATTCCAAAATACATCCATAGTCAAGTGTAGTTTGACTTATCTAAATCTGAATACAATAAATAAATTGGGTGAATAATTTAGCTAATTTTAGCCCTTGCTTGATGTGCAAGTCTTCCAAAGTGTACATACATGCAACAATTTCCTTTTTCCTGTAGCTGATGATTAAATAATCATACTTAATAATCTAATGTGACACTTGCATTATTCACCCACTTGCAATGGTAATTTTGTTTTCTTCTCTGTTATGTTTTATTATGATGACATGCAAAAATACACTAATGCGTAGCAAAAATAATGCTTTTTCTCTCCTTTACTTAGCAAGAATAATTCAAAATCCCTGTGGGGACCACTTACTTGTACATGTAAAATAATACCCTTCTCCTTTGTATGAGGTTTCCTTAGCAAAATTTAAGGAAAGTTTAGAAAATCTTAAGGTAAGGTGATTCTTTGACCCTAACAGATATCATTGTTTAAAGTATGAGGGGATTTTTATTTTACATGGCACATAATTCGATAAGACCTTTAGAATAAGGTCAAGAAATGATTAATATTGGCTATTCGGACAGCTTTGGAATATTGACATCATATACTAATCGATTTAATTTGATTAATGATTTGGCCCCTTTCTCGATTTCATGTGGCATATACATTAGTTTGAACATAATCATTAATTGATTATTGGTCCCCTATCCAACAAGGCTCGACCCTTGAGCATGGCGGTGAAAATTAGTTCGAGGATAACCATAGTGGTTAGGGTTCACTATAAGGTTGACACATCTTTACTTTGTAGACTCCTATTTGAGTTCGACAATTGTGGATAAGGTTGGAGTTTGCATCAGCGATCGTTTGATCTCTAGTATTTGATATTAATCGTCGATCCTCTAACTCATTGTGAGATAGTGGTTGAGTGGTGGTTAGCATTATGAACCATTGATTTTGTACTTCTTGATCACGGAGAATTGATTTCTTCAACCCATGAATGAATTGGGTTTCATGCGAGTTAGGTTGAGTTAGGTAAAACATAATCAAAACCTAATCTTTCATTTCAATTGCGATTTTGATTTGGGAGGGTGAATCCTGGAATTTTTTCCAAGAATGCCATTATTCTGTTCTTCGAGTTTGAATCTATTACAAAGAATGGACTCTGTGCATTTTTGGCTCTGTTTCAAGCTTCTGACTTCTCTTTCTTTGAATTTTTACTCAGTTTCTTGTTTTAAATGATCGTGGCTCTCCTTTTCGATGTTTTTGAGCTCATTTATGAATCTCTCGATCATGCTTTCTATGGCCATTTCTTTGTGCCTTTCTTTGTGATCGTTTGGTCACCATCATTAAGAAGGTAAATTTTTGGGTTTTGAACTTGGCAAAAATTTCTTTCTTTGACATTATGCTTCATGATCACTGATACCTTCAAAAAACTTGGTCTCGCTTTGTTTTTTTGTCTATGTCATTCGATTTTGAGCTAGGAAACGTTCAGGTGATCATATTTACTCTGCATCGATGATATTTTCGAGGGTTTTGAATATTTCAACTTCTAGTAAGTTTTTTTGTACCTTATTTTTCTAAAATATTTTGCGAAAAGAGTGGAAACCTAAAATGACCATGAAGAAAATGAAAACTTACTTTCCCTGAATGTGGAAATATTTTTCTGTTTCACTTCAAAGTGTTTGAAGACCCAAGTTCTCTTCTTTTACTTATGAATTTGGCATTATGGGTTTTGTAAAAGGGATTTTGAACCTGTAACTTTGTTCCTTGAGTGAAAATTTTGAAAAATGATGATGGTTTCAAATTTTTTTGGTTTGTATCCTTAAAAGGTGAGTTTTCCTTTGGCTGAAAGCTTTGTGTTGTTTTCTCTGTCTTTGCTTTTTTGAGCTGAGTTTACTTATTTCACTGAAACTATGCTCTTATACCAAAGCTTATCCACATTTTATTGCTCCATGCTTCTAAAAAAAAATTAAACGAGTGAAAAGTACAAGCTCAAAAGAAATTATTTGTAAATTTATGCATTAGATGTTTCATTGATGTCCATCAATGTAATCAATAGTAATATTTCATAGTTGCGATTATATCCTTGATTTTATTATTCATGGCTCAAACTTGTCTCCTTACTGTAATATTTAAATGACACACTGTGAATTCAACTATAAAGTAGATCATCATATCTTCATTTTGTAAAACTGCATTATATTAGAAAGTTAGTTTTCCTTTCAAAATTCGTATGTTGCAATTCGTTTTGTCATTGTTTATCTATTGAATATTGAGTCCCAAAATTAGTGAAGCTTTGAAAAATAATTAAGATCATCTTATATTTCCTATAGCATTGATAGCTTGATGAGCAACAACCTTGAATCCGGAAATGTTTTCTTGAACAATAAAAGTTCACTATGTAACTTTCTTTGCTAATTGTTTTATGTTGAAAACATTATTTGATCTACTTGTATTTTAAGGTCCGTGATAGAAATTGCATGTATATGCCAATGTTTAAGAATGTTCTTTACCTTTTAAGCTCTGTTTTTGATAGAAAGCGTAGTGAATTTGAAAAATGCATTATTGAAAAATGCTTTCATATCTTGATATGTAGCTCATGCATTTACAATCTATAGAAATGTACTTTCTTTGATCATTTTATTGATACTGAATCACTTCTTGTACCAAAAGTTGACCTTTGTATCTTATAATTTGTGAAAGGAATTTAATCTTAAGCATCTATACCGATAGTTGATCCTTGATTTTATTCAAAAGTACTTGTTTGTAGTGCCCACTTCCCTTTGATACCTTTTGGATACTTATTCGATACTGATCGATCACATTATAGACATTATTATGTTTTGATTTAGTATGTTGTTAGACATTTGATCATGGATTATTGTTGATCTTGATTTGATTATGATACATGATGATTATTAGAGACACCTTATATGTGGATGATGATATATTATTTGACATGGATGTTTCATGGATGTGGTTCAAACATGAGATTTGGATATTATGAGTTGATCTAGAAATGGATATTATTTGATGATGATATAGTTGTTGATTAAAAATGCAATTGATGTAGTTGTTACTTCGATGTTGTTGTGATTCACTTACTTAGATGATTTTGTGATTTTATTTGTATCATATTGGATTTTATGATATGACCACAAGGATGAAGGAGGTATTTGTATTTTACAGGTTAAAAATATCACAACAAAACTTGAGGGATCGGAGACCAACCATAATGGAATTCTAGGTGAATTCGACAAGGTCACCATGACAACTTGTTTTGTGTATGTGTGTTGTTTTGTTAGGGATTCCCATGGGGGGGATCACCCTTATATGTGACCACATGTATTGTGTATTTTATTGATGTGGTTAATTTTATTTATTGTTGTATGTATTTTATTAGTGATGTGTTCCTTTATTTAATTATTTTGTGGAGAATTAATGTGAGGAAACACATGGTTAAAATTTAAATAAATCAAATTGGGATATGGGAAAGTAATAATGGAAGTTGTTGGCTTTTGTATTAAATTTGTAAGGGATTTATAAGTTGTGTAAGAGCTTGTGTAAGTCAAATTTTGGAGTAAGAAACACTCCACCTCCATGGAAATTCAAATTTTTCCTTGGGGCTGTTTAGGAGGCTTGTGGGACAAGTAAAACTTGTCCCATACCTCTAAATTTAATTTACCAACCATACTTATGGTTGGAGAAGTGATTTGTGACTTTTATAATGAATTTTATTAAGCATGTTGTATGTTTTTAATTGCACTTTCTTACATTTTATTTATTTTTATGTCCCTTGAGGTGCGGGTTTTTTGGAGTGTGCAAGTAACTTGTCATTTTTCACCCACCTCTTTATTGTTCTTGGGAGGATGGATTTTTCTTTTGTGTTTGAATTTGAGGATGTGTGATGTGGCATCCTACATAGATCCACATCATCCTCTTCTCTCCCTCTTCTATATAATTCAAACTCTTTTTTTTTTTGGGGGTTGTTGAACCTTTTTACATTCTTCCTTGGAGCACATTTTTGCTGTTTGGAGCTCTTGTGGATTGTGGAGGAATTTGGAGATAACTTCATACTTGGCATTGCAGTTTTGGACTGTGTTCTTGGCATTTAAAGCTTGCTGTTGGAAACAAAAGTAACCATGGAGAGGTAGGAATTCAACTCTCCTTTTTATGTTGTATTTTTCTTGTTGTGTTGTGTGAATGGTGCATGTTTTATTTTATTTATTGGCTGGTTGGGTAGACTGCCATAGGAATGGTGTAGGAGAAGGCTATGGGGAATCCATGGGGGCATAAGGAATGCCATTGGCATCAAAATTTTGTGGAGGGAGTTTGGGTTTGGGATCCACCATGGAAAATAAATAGCTTGCATTTCTTACTTTGTGGGGGGCATAAGGAAATCTGTGGGGGCATAAGGAGGGATTTGTGGGGGCATAAGGATATGTATGGTGAAATTTATTGGTAGTTTGTTACGGTGGATGCCCAATTCCCAATTGGGAGGCATAAGTAGCTTCCCCCATAGACCTTGCTCCTTTGGCTTGCATGATCAAGCTTGAGTTTTGATTGGAATGTTTTCAATTGTAGTTGTGAACTGCTATTTTGTGTTGAACTATGTTTATATTGGAATGTGCAGGTTTGAAAGAATGCTGTGTCTTATGGAAGCCAGTTGTTGCCATGGGTTGAATTGCATCTATTATTATATTTTGGTTAGGGATCGGGGGCCAATGATGAAGGAAGGCTTCTCCTTTCATTGGATGTCTTGGTTGGGTGGAGAGCATTGCCTTTCCCCTCTTTTGTTGTGATCAAATTGGAGAAAGAGAAAATGCGCATGTTGCTATCCTGGAGCAAAGAAAAATGTAGTTTGACAGTCCCTTGTGAAACATACTTCATTTGTAATCCTTTCCCACTTATTGTGGATGAAATTGTAATATGTATTTGGTGAAGAAAGATGTATGTAATTTGATTATGAAGTTAGATATTTGAATTGTGAAAGACATGTATATTCTGTTATGGATACTGGAAATAAAGAATTAGAAATGTGTTATTTGCATCCAAAACATGAAAAGCTGTATTTATTTTTGGATTAATAAAGAATTGAAAGATCTTCTCTCATTTGCATTTTTGTGTGAATTGGAATGTTAAATTGTGATTGGAATCTCTGTTTAATTGTAAAGGAAAGAAATATGTATGAAGGAAGTTTATTGCTTGTTTTTTTTGGAAATATATGAAATTGGAAATTAGACTTTACCATCTAGCTTTGAAATGAATTGCTTACATACAACTAAATGTATTAGACCAGATTAGAAATAAGATATTACACTTAAATGATAAATTGGATATACAGAATTTTCCTTGAAGTGAATCTCTGCTGCAAATTTTAAAACTGGTAAATTTAAATAAAATGCACAGTTCGGACCTGCACTTAACAATCAACTTGGAATTGATATAATTTAGCATGCTAAGATATTAAGGAACTCAAATTGACAAAGAACACTTAAGAAGACAAGTTAAATTAATGCAAAATCAAATCCAATCCCTCTAATAGTCGTTTTTCTGTCAATTGTTGGAAAAATACAAATTGAAATCAATTGAACAAATTTACCTTCCTAAAACACTTTAAACCCTCCCTAGATCAATTCTCCATGTCTGTTTGGCATGTTGAGTGAAGGAGGAGATCCAATTTGATCAAATTGAAAGGTTAGAAGTTACCAGCTGGCTTTTTAAAATCCTGTAGATCATTTTTGCAAAATTGACCCCTTAAAGTTTACCAAAAAGTTAAATTTATGTTTTTGTGCAAAGAGGGCATCAAGATATTTCCAGAAAGTCCTTGCTTTCCCAAAACTGAGATTTCTAGCTCAAGTTATGACCTTTTGAAGTTTTCTTTCCTTGGTGGGAAAATTTGGTAAAATTTTCCCTAGCGGACTCATGACCGAAAATTTCCCATTAAAATCCTTAGGAAATTTTTTTAAAATTTTGGTTCAGAAAAATTTGTAAATTTTCCTCTGCCACCCTGACCCAATCGAGAGGGCACTACGTGTCCTCACGGGGTAGCAGCGGAGACACGACATCTTTTTCCCCTTAGACCTTTTTAAAATTTTGGAAATTTTTTCCATTTCTCCCCATCGGCCGACCCGCGGCCTATCACAGGTTTTCATGTGGTAGCTTTGGGTACTAGCGGCAGAGGTGGAACCCTCGTGACCCCTTTTCCTTTTGAAAATTTTTGATTGGAAACTTTTTGGTTTTATTCCGCAGCCCCGCAATCTCGCCCTACCTTGGGAAAGCATCTCTTCGCAGATGCACGGACCCACGTGCCTAATTTCCCCCTTAGCTCCTCCCTTTGGCAAAAATTGACTAATCTACTGTTGCTCCATGACTCTCCCACTCCTTCATCCCGTGTTAGCGTGTTGAGAACCACGTGTCCTTGGGGACAAGTGGGCGTGTGGGCGCTATTTATTTTCTTTCTCCCTTTGGCGTATTTGCCATAAGACTCCCTCTGCCCGCCCTTCATTTCTTCCTTTTTGGCGTTGACTCGAGGCCACCACGTGTCCTTGGAGGACCTGCAAAGGTGCGGGTGCAAATGGGAATTTTCTCCTGCGTAAGGAAAAATTCCAAATGCTACCTCGTCACCCGTTGACCTGAAATTTTCCTTTCACCCCTGCTTGACACGTGTCCCTTTGGGGAAAATTTTACCCCTAAAGTCCGCTTGCTTATAACTTGAGTTATACAAGGAGTTAGGAGGACTTCTTTATATCACCGAAAAGGTGAGAAAATTTCCTATCCAATGGGAATGATTTAGGGAAATTTTTAATATGTTAAGTATGAGAAAAATCAAGTTGAAAATCTGAGCCTGTTAGAGAGTGGGTATGGGGGTAAATTTCTCCCTAAACCTAACTGAAACTTCTAACCCTAAAATTTGAACCATGTGAACTTGATAGGAAAAATATGTTCTAGTAATTTAGAATTGTTCCGGAACCTAATAGGGCCAATTTTTGTCTTACAACTTGGTTGTGGGCATTGCTAATAAAAAAAATTATTCCATAATTTTCTAACTAATCCTAGGTTGTTTCTTGGGTCTCAAGTGGGTTGTTTTAACGAGCATCACATTGTTCTTCACAACTATCAAATCATTCTTTGTGTACTTGTTCTAATATGAAATCAGTACTTAAAATATTTTTGATGAAACATTCTTTTGAAAGCTATTCTTGTTCTTGATTTTGGAACATTTAATCTTCTCTTTTCTCATCGATACTTGTACCTATACACTCAAGACAAATGTAAGAAAATAAATAGGCCTTCAACCTCTCTTGTATTCCATAGTGAATTTATTTCTTCTTTTTCATGATCCTAAGAATGTCTTGTGCTTTTGTAAGAAATTACTTTCTTGATTTTGTATCAACTTTTACGATGTACCTTATGCCTTTTACGATAGTACATCAATTGATTCATTTACATGAAACTATTAGGAAAAGTATACTGATTAAACCTTGAGCTTAAATCGATAACCTTTTCCCTTTCTTTTCAAGTATCTTGTAGCTACTAGATGATGCGAGAAGATGAAGATGAAGGAAATGGGGCGGAGGAAGACCAAGAGAAGAACCAAAAGGAAATGATGGGTTTTCTCTATATTCTTTTGATTTTAGCTTTATGTACATGCATATTTTACTTCAAATAAACATAAGTTACATCCCATGGCTTGTGTGGGAAACACTTGAATTTCTTCATGAATAAATGACATTAATTTCTATAATTGAGTTGTCTATTTCTTTATGCATTAAACTTTTATTAATAAATATTGATTATATAATGAACTAAAAAACTCAATACATAGTTAATATCATTTAACCATAAATAAATAACAAGATTTGATGTACCTGTAACTTAATAATATATTCTTCTACATGTAATCAAAAACTCTACTTGCTGTTTTGGAGTCTAACTCCTCAGGCCTACAATTGTTCCCGCCTTTATCAAGGTTGTGATTTAGTTCTTCGGGGATTTTGCATAACTTTGATGAAGACGATCATGGAACCACACCATATCTAATGTGTTGCATTATGTAACAACACACATAATTGCATATTGCATTGCTTTATCAATTGTTACAACTCAAAACATTAAGAAAAATATATGCCTTCCCTTTAGTTAGGTACACCACATTAATGCCTTCATCTATAACAAAGTTTTGAGTTGCCATTTTTGCACGGGTGCTAAAAATGTCAAAATTTCTAGTGATCTTGTGCGGAAAATTTACTTGCTAGTTTTAAGACCAATGCCTTGCTCTTGTCCATTGGGCATGGATTCAAATCATAAAACCAAAATATGCCATTTTCTAAAAAACTGGCCTTTTTGAAAAACAAACTAAAGCTTGGAAAGGATCTGGTAAACTAGATCATGTGCATAAATGCACTTATTGAAATTGAAAGTTGTAATGTGCATGAAATGCACTTATTAAAAGGGAAATCCTAATCTAAAATACTCTAACCAATAACAAAATGAAGCTAAACCAAACTTCAAACAGACTATGAAAATTAGCTTCCCTTCCTCAAAAATTGAGGCCATGAATTTAGCTTAGAAAACAAGTAACATGAAGAAGTTGGAAAGAAGACATGTACCTTTACTTTGTTCACAAGATCAGTCCAATAGCTGAGAAACACCTCTATCTAATATGTAAGTTGTTTTGAGAGGTTTGGGGCTGATACAGAGAGAACATTATACTCTTCCTTGTGTTCTAAAACAAGTGTGAATTTTGAAGTCTTGTTTGCGATTGGATGAAACCAACCAAATACCAAATAAGACATGGCCTCCTCAACACAAATAATCGACTAATATGATATGATTTGTTTCGTGATTTTATTTTCATCACTGAACTCATTCGAAATAAATTTGAAGGCTATTTTTCACTACAAATTCCTGTTTATCTTTGGGTACAATCTGAAATTGATTTGAACACTGATCCACTTCATAAAAATGTTTTACATTATCCTTTTAAGATTGATTTGGAGTCATTTTAACCTCTTCAAGCTATTGTACTATAACTATCAAGACTGCTTTTTTAGCGATCTTGTCAATTCTTTTCTACTATTGAGATCCATCATGCAGCCTAGAAAATGAAAATTATCTCCTTCTTCTACTACAAGTTGCTCTGTTATATTCTCTTCTAAAAATGATTTTTGAAAATGGGAAAGAAAGGATACGTATCAATGGGATTTCTTTCTCCTTTTCAGATCCAAGAGGCCTTTTGTTCGGAAAGCGAATGGTGAAAATATAAAACTAGTGAGTTCTATGGGTTGTTCCTCACCAATGTAATCTTCTAAATATGATAAGAAATAGGCCTCTTCACTGTCAAGCTCTGCAACACATTATATTTAGATCTCAACCTCCTTGAACTCATATTCATATGAAATTGATTTTTCCTCCTTTTATGATGAGACTATAAGTTGTGAGGAATTAGTAGTGGCATGATTATGGTGCCTTCATGCACACTACACTCAGAATATGCTGATTGTTGATCATCTTCCACTTTTTCTTGATTTCTTTGTAAAATTAAAGCTGTACCTTTTGTATGGGTTCTTTCTCTAACTCTAGAATTTGATTAAACTGAAACTTTGACACCCATCCCTATAAATTCTGTAAGAATTCCATCCTAATGTTCTCTTCAGTTGGCTACCCTTCCTATATGATATTATGATTTTCTCCTTCATGAATTAGTACTATGGATGAAGGAGGAGGGTGGGCTGGATTTTAGGATGATCATGCAATTTTTGAGTAAAGGAATGGGGTACAAGGTCTGTATTTAGAACAACAATAGAATGAAAGCTTGGAAACAAATATTTCCTTTCAGTATGTGATTGTGGAATAGAAGGAGCAAAATTTGTAGTAGCTTGAAAACTTGGAATTTGATAAATGAGTCACTTTTTCTAATAAGGAAGGTATGTGGCCACCTTTGGATTCGATAGGGAAGGTAAGTGGGAACATCCCATTGATATGGTTCCTCAACCTGATGCCTATCATTCTCTACTAGTTGTAATTTTTCAACTTGTTCCTTGATAGCTAAATGTGATTTCTCAAGTTTATGTATTGAAACTCAAGATCTTTCTGCCATGCATAATTAACATAACCATCTTCATAAGTTTGATTTTGAGCATCATAATAATCTTCATACTGATAATCATATTACTGTGTAGGGTTCGGGTTATGGGGATATTGATTGTGATAGGGGTAATAGTACTGATCTGAAGAAGAATATGGATGAAAAGACTGTGGATATGATAGATACAACTATCGGATAAAATAATTCCACAAAGGAATTGATGTCATGATTGCATGAACTCAAAAAATATGTAACAATGGAAAAACAAGTCTGCTGCTCATGAAAATAGGCTTACAACAAAAAAATAACATACTATTTTTTTGAAAAATACCTCAAAAGGCTGTAAAGTGAAGAATTGATGTCACTTTGGTGTTACAAAATGATGAACTAGTCTCGAAATCTCGATTCACTTGAGTCACCGGATGAATTATGATCTAAATCTTTAATTGTATTTAAACATAAAGAAATAAAAAGATTTGATGTGCATGTAACTTAATAATATATTCTTCGCATGCAATCAAAAACTCGCTTGCTATTTTGGAGTCCAACTCCTCGGCTGCCTCAGAATTGTTTCTACCTTTTTCAAGGTGATTTAGTTCTTTAGGGATTTTGTATAACTTTGATGAAGAAGATCATGGAATGACAACATATCTAAGGTGTTGCATTCCACAACATCACACATAGTTACATATTGCATTGCTTTATCAATTACTACAACTCAAAACATTAAGAAAAGTGTATGCCTTCCCCTTAGTTAGGTCCATCACATCAATGCCTTCCATTTGAAATGAAATTTCGAGTTGCCATTTTTGCACGGGTGTAAAAAATGTCAATGGATTGATAAATTAAATTAATCCTAAATAACCTATGGTTGTAATGGCTGGTATGTTAGGTGGTTGAGTTATATGGAATAATATTTAACCCCCTTTCCTTCTTCGCATGGTTAGATTGATGTTGGTTGCACAAGTGAAAAGTTATTCGAATTTTCAACTACGTGTAAAAAATCATGTTCGGGAATTACCAGGCTTTGGAAACTAAGGTAAGAGATATAAAATTTGTGAAATATTTTATATAGTTTATATAGTGTGTAGGGAATTCAAGAAAATAAAAATTCAAAGTGAAACTCGAGTTTACAAGTGGGAGACAAGATTCAACAAAATAAGTTTTTTAAATTTTTTCATTGGTTGGGTAAAAATTCTTGTCCCCTAGTAATATATAATTTTTACATTTCATTATGAATTCTAAAACCCTATTCCATGTCCTGGATAGGGCCTCTGTGAATTATTTTGCACCTATAGTTTAATATAAACTATAATATTTGTATAGTTTTTATAAAATCTTCGTATTTTATAAAAATATAATATATATAATTATAATTATATAGATAGATATAATTATAATTATAATTATAATTATATATATATATATATATATATATATATATATATATATATATATATATATATATATATATATATATATATATATAAAGATGTAAGACTATGATTTATATAAACCTAAGTTTAAAACCTAAACCGAAACTATACCCATGCTACACATATAATAAAAAATATATTAAAAAAATATATAAGAAAATATATTGGGGCACCCCCTCTAAACTGCAAACCCCCTCTTTGTTGTGTGCTAAGTGGAACCATATTCTCACCCCCCTACAAGCCTTCCCCCATGTACATCACGTGTTCTCAAGACCCCCTTTCCTTTGTCTTATCGTGGACCCCCTTCTTTTGCAGACAGGATTAGTCCCACATTGGGATGGTGGGAGACGGTGGTAGGCTTTATAAGCCTTAGCATGTGGGTTTGGTGGTGTGACTATGGTCATCTCGCCCCATTTTTTGAGCCCTTCGAGCATAGCTCACTATTGTGCTCGGGGTCCTTATGAGCGGCTCTGCCATGAATGCTAGTATTGTCTCATTGCGCGTCTCGTCCGTGGTGTTATAAGTGGCTCGATTGGCATATATGGTTAATTCGGTTTGCAATGAAATTTGAAATATGGTATATCATTGACATGATAGCTCGGTGAATAACTTGCCAAGTTGGTTAGCCAACTTAACTTGGCCGAGTTGATAGAAAATCCTACCTAATAAGGAGCAAGAGCTCCTTTTTTTATATAAATATTTTTTTTCTTTTTGTATATATAAATTATTTGTTTATTTTTTCAAAAATATAAACAAATTATGAAAATTATTTTTGTAAAAAAATAGTAAAATAGTATCATTTTATTTAAAAATGATATGATATGATAACAAGTTTTTCGTCGTCATTTTGTTACAAAACTATTTTTTTCACTTACATTTAAATTTAAGTTTTGATATCATTCTAACATATTCATGTATAGATTATTCAATTAATAGGACCTCTTTTTTTGGCATAAATTGATCATGTTCGATTACAAGGATTAAAATATGATAGGGGAATTTCTATAAAACTCTTATTTTAATCCTTGTTTATTAATTATTTTTATTTCTATTTTACGCAAAAATGGGGTCTAATCAATTTTTAATTGATAAATCTCAGATGTTGAATGGAAATAACTACAACATTTGGAAGATTCGATTGAAGGCAGAATTCATGGCTCACAAATTATGGGTAGTTGTGAATGGAACTGAGAGAGCTCCTACTGGAAGATATGCAACTGCTGATAATGTCATTGCGTATCAATAGAAAGTACAAGAGGCGATGTCCATTATTTTGTGAAGTGTACAAGATGATTTTCTGCTTCATATCGAGAATCAAGAGAGTCCGAGTGAGGCTTGGGCTTAATTGGAATTGATGCACAAAGGTATGTGTTTGTCAAAAAATATTAAATTGATTTTAGAACTAATGAAAAATCCCATGAAGGGAGATGAAAAAGTGATAAATTATTTAGTAAAAATAAAAAATATTAAGTCACAGTTAGATGGATTTGGTAGTAATTTGATTAAGGATAAATTATTTTATCTCTTTATTCATTGAATATTCATGAGAAATTTAGAAATTTCCTTTCAATTTTGAATTCAAAATATCAAACAAGATAAGACATTACAGATTTGTAAACCCTTAGTGCTCTTCTTATACATGAAGAACAAGTAATGTAAAATTTTGATTCTAAGGAGAATGCCAATAAGGAACTTCTCACTTAGAAATCAAAAGGTAAAACTTTGTAGATTCAACAAAAACCCAAAGAAAACTTTTAAATCTCCTAGAAAAGATAAGAAACATGGAAATCTAAGAGTTAGCTTTGATGGAAAATGTCATTATTGTGGTAAATTTGGACACAAGAAAGAGGATTGAAAATTTAAAAATAATAAAACAAATTTTAAATTTCAAAAGGGTAACAAATCTAATCAAAACCAAAACAAGAATCAGAAAATAGTCAAAAATCAAATGTAATTGCTTTGTATGCCACTTTTTTCACTGCAAAAGAAAATGAATGGATATTAGATAGTGGTGCCTCTAGGCACATGAATTTTAGATCTGATATCCTATTTAAACTTAGTGAATGTAATGATAAAATCTATTTGGGTGATCATTCCATTCTTGATGTTCAAGGTCGGGAAAAACAAAAGTTGCAAATGGTTTTATTAACAATGTGTTGTTAGTTCCTAAAATTAAAATGAATTTGCTTTCTTGTTCTCAGTTGACTCAAAATAACTATATTGTAACATTATTAAAGGATAAATGGTTTATTAAAAATGAACATAATGTTACTATAGTTGAAGGCATTCAAAGAGATGGTTTGTATGTGTTTTTGGTTTTTCTTTTGCTTCTTATTTGACAACTCAAAGAAGTGACATGCAATTGTGGCATGAGAGACTAGGTCATGTCAATTTTAGGAGCATGTATGACATGTCTCGACTAAACCTAGTAACTGGTCTGCCACCTATTTCCCAAAATCATGAAACTTGTGAAGGATGCTTACGTGGTAAGCAATCTGTTAATCCTTTTCACAATCATCATGATGATAACTCTTCTGAACCTTTGGAACTTGTCCATAGTGATGTTAAAGGACCCCTAGAAGTTCCTTCTCTTAATGGTTCTCTGTATTTTGTCACTTTCATTGATGATTTCACTTGTATGATTTGGTCTTATTTTATTAAAAATAAATTTGATGTCTTGTCAAAATTTAAGGAATTTAAAGCTTTAGTTGAAAACTCTTCTAGTTATAAAATTAAGAGGATTATAACTGATAATGGGGGAGAATATGTCAATCAAGCATTTGACTCATTTTGTCTCGAATGTGGCATTCAAAGGGAACTAACTACTCCCTATTCCTGTTAGGAAATAAGTGTTCATAGTGTGAACATATGGTTTGAATATTAGTATTATTTAATATTTAAATAATATGTGAGTGTGCACAATTAGTTTTCATGCACAAATCATAGAGATAGGAGTGCGTGAGAATATCTTGGGATTGGGAATAAGACTAGGGAATAGAGGAGGGATATGGGGATAAAATGATAAGACTTGACTCCATGATTCTAGGAGCAACCAATTGTATTCAATAGAAATTTCTCCATTCTACTTACATCTTGTCTCTATCTTTTATACATTCCATTTCATGAGTTAATTTGATTTATTGTTGTTGAATTTATTTATGTAAATCTAGAGATTTAACATCATTTGGTATCGAGTAGTGTGATTCCTCAATATGGCTTGCTAGTTTGTGAAAGAGAAGGGATTTACTGATGATGGAAGATTTATGAAAAAGTATAGTGTGCCTTAGTCTATCGATTCTACAATGCATTGATTTTGAGTAAAGGCTGCATTTGAAGGAGAAAGAAATAAATTATGCATATATAAAGACTACATATTTTGATTCCTGCGATTCGACTCGATTCACGTCCAACTTAGTCACAAACAAATTTTATATTGTGTAATAATATTGAACAATTTTGGTATAATTGCAAAGCTTTCGAAGCAAGCTTTCTAACACAATTTACGGTTTGCAAATTAGAGATCTGGGTCTCAAGTTAAAAAAAAAATCATCTATCACTTTTCTTGAATGGGGCTCGGCCCACATTGGTCACTACGTAATTATTTAATTGTTTAGTGAGTCGTTTTATTTGTATTTTTGAGTTTGGTGTAGGCGTGAATATTGTTAATTTTATTTGTTATTATTGATAATTATGTTGATTCATTTTTCTTTATTTACATTTATGTCATTTAGTTGGTTATAGGTTTTATTAAATGTGTATAACTCAATAGAAAAATATTTTAATTAGGCTATAGTTTTTATTTATAAAGTTTTTTAAAGACTTAGTGTTTTGATTTTTAGTTTTTAGATGAAAAAATATTAAATAAATGCTTTGTTTTTTGATGAAAAGGGATCTTATATTATATTAATGCAATAAGTACAAGATAACTTTCAACAAAAAAATAGCGGGAGATAAAGATGCTGAAGAGAGGAGATTTGTTGAGGGAGAGGAGAAGTTGACCTATATAACAACGGGCTGCTTGTTAGCTCGATCCCTCCGCCTTATGATGAAGTAACCCGCATGATGATACGGTTCATCTCCTTGGAGGGAAGGTTTGTCACTGTTCCTGCGAAACACCTTATTTTTCTTAATCACTTTCGTAGGGATCGTTTGGTTTGCTTCCCCCATTACTTGCTGAACTCTCTTGAACGCTCCATTTTCAAGTTTCAAAAGCAAAAGGGCAGTTCAGTTATATATCGAGGGCTCATTTGGTTGCTGCACAAATGCTGTCTCCTCAAGTTTCCCAGTCTCCCATCCTCCCCTAGCTCGATTCCCCCTCTACCGGGCTTTGCTGCTACCAGCCCTGTTTCTCCTCTCTCTGCCCCGCCACCACCATGTTGTCACCCCCTTGACCATTCAGAATCTTCTCCCATTCCCCCTTCTGTTTCTCCCACCCCCACTTAGCCTCTTCCTCACGGAGACCGGTTACCAGGGCTTCTAGGAAGCTTAACCTTGAGACTCTTGCTGTGGAGAAGGGTTCTCATGAATTTGAAATTGCTCATGACCTCCTGAATATCAGCAGTGCCAGCCCCCAGGAAGTGCAATTGGAAAGCCCTTCAAGAAGGCTGGAAGCCCTAGAGGCTGATATGAAATTGTTGAAGGATGAAGTTAAAAACTTGGCAAAATAGAAAGGAAAGAGGAAGAAGGAGGAGGAGGAGGATGTTGACAGCAGCCAAATTGAAGATATTTACAAGAAGTTGCACTCCTTAGACTCCCGCTTAGGGAAGGCCAAAACTCGACATGATTATAACATTGCCATCTTTAGGGCGATTAAGGAGTTCATTGAGCAACACGTCAAAAGTGTCTCCAACCTAAGCGGACTTCCGGCTACTCTTTGGGGTAATGATAAGGAAAGTAAGAAGACTGTGGAGTAGTTGGATTATAATGACGCTGCCCACATGACAACTTTGGGAATGTTCAAATCCTGGAAGAATATCAAAACCATCATTGACAAAGCTACTAAAAAGTAGTTGTAGATGCTTCTGCTGTCCTTGTTTGTTTTTTTGCTATTTTTTTGCGGACCCTTTACTGCTTTTTTGTAGTAATTTTGCTGTTTTGTTTCGTCTTGGTAGCTATTTTTTGGCTACTTTGAACTTCATTGTAACATTTGGATTCGATCCTTTCTCTCTCGGTTCTCTTGCTTATTCTCGCTTCTAGGCCTTATTTTGTAAACAAGGGTATAGTCCCTTTCAAAAACTATTTGCCAATAATAAAAAAACTTTCAACAAAAAAATGGGTGGTATGAGAGCACGCCCCAAAACCATGAACAAGCTAGGATGAGCCTAGAATAACAAGAGTCAAACTAGGCCAAGCCTAGGAGAGTACAACAAAAAAAGGCATCACCCAAAAACACTTAAAAGACACTATCAAACAACAACATAAAACATGCAGAAAGCGGACAAATCCCGATCATCTAGCCACCTTGAACTAGGCGGGTCCTTGATAGCATCCAAAATCTCCCAGCCAGTAGCAAGTTATTCCTTCAGGTTTTCTTCCATGTGTGTAGGAATAACAAGGTTGAGGTGAGGGAATTTTTAGATGGTGGTGGAGGCAGCGGTGGGTGCCAAGTGATCTGTTGTGAAGCAACGACAGAAGGAGAACCCCAAACCTCTTTGGTAAGTGAAGAATGCGAGGAGAGCCCCACCGATGATGGTGAGCGTCGGACCTATTGGCAAGCCAATGAATGTGGCGGAGAGCCCACATGCCATGGTGGCAAACATGCAAGTGACTATGCTGATGTAATGGCCCTAGAGAGCGGTGGGTACAAATAAAAACATGACGCTGAGATTGGCTGCTCCGACCACCACAGGCTGAAGGTGAGGAATGCCTAGTGGGAGATGGAGGCACTTTCACTACGTTACACGGTGCTTCCCAGGTGGCACAACAAGGTATGGAGGTGATCCACCTCCACCGCCACCTTTTTTGCTTAAACTTGAATGTACATAAGTACATTGGAGATCACCATAGATTTATTATAAATCAAGAAAGATTGATCAACTGAAATTAGCAAAGAAAAAATAATTTCTTTATTTCCATATTCAAAATAGAATCTCCCCTTTGAAAATATGCCAAATCTGGGTGAACATAGGTAGAAGTTTGGGATTATCTCCCAAGAGGATATGTTGCCAAGTGAAACAATGGGGTCATGAAGGAAAAAAAAAGAATGGATCCAGTTCCAGGCAATTTGAGCTTTGGGATAGAACTAGAAGACATGTAAAAGTGTTTCTAGATGCCCACAAAAGGGGCAGTTGGGAGTCGGAATCCCAATTTAAATAAGACGAGCCCCGATAGGAAGGACTTGGTGTAGAATACACTAAAGAAAATGAGTAATTTTGGGCTCCACACATATAATATAAACAATATCAAATCATCTACCCCAGGTAGACAGAGTGGCATGAATTCCCAAATGAGTATTAACTTTTTCCACCATGGGAAAATGAGGTGAGATCCAACAATAGCCTTTGCTAGATTTATAGTTACAAAAAGGAGTATCAACATACCACTTCTAGTCTATCAACCATGAGTGAGAGGAATACACAACAATATTATGCAACATGTGATCAAGAACTAAATTGATCACAATAGTGAAAGTATCCTGATCTTGGTTGGAAAGCTAAAACAGAGCTTTAAAATATGGCCAAGATAACCAGGATTGAGTGTTCTTGCAAAAGAAGTCCTCGATGGTGTGAATTCCGCACTTGAAGAATTTGAGCGTAGAGATTCCCAAGACCTCTGCTAAGCATTTATCTTGGGATTGAAAAATCAGCGACCACTAGAGAGATTGTTGATTGAGAGAAAGCCCATTACAAAAGCCATCCCCTTTCCATAAAATCCAGGTTTGAATTTTTATTGTTATAATTTTAAGTGTTGAGTCACCATCATTCTAAAAAATTGTTATTGTCATTTGTCCATTATTTTTTTGTAATCTAAGTCAAGTATTGACATTAGTCTATGTCAAAAGTGACAAATCATTATATATTTATGAGTGATTATAAAAGTATATTATAAAAAAATACAAAATTTCCTCACTTGTCAAAAATCAGATGCATTTTCACTTATGACGCAATGTCCATAGTGGGGGTGCACATTATCGATTGAAACTAACACCCAATAGAATTGTAAAATGAGCCTAAAATACAAATTCAGCTAAGTCAGTAGTGAAAACCATGGAGGCTAGAGGAAACGAGAAGAAGGAGGAATTTTAGCAACCTCTCGTCAGGCACCATTGATGAGGCCACAATATTGCTTTGGTGGCCATGTTTTTGTTGTTCTTGTGTTTAGTGTGTTTAATTTCAACATGTGTGGTAGTAAATAAAGAACAAAAGGATAATTCTTGTTCATAGTTAGGAACATATTTTCCTATATATTGTTCCCTTTTATAAAATGTGAGTGGGGAAACGTGTACGCTGCTATGAAAGTGGTTGGTGGTCCACTAGAAAACCAATTTGAGAGTTTGTGAATCTCTTAGAAAATCACATACAAAGTGGTTAATGGTTCCACTAGAAAACTGTTGGAGTTGATGGTACTCTTTGAAAACCATTGGATTGTAGAAAATGAGCAAGTACTAGACAAAACTCACCCATGTTAACACTAAGGGGGTGAATGTTAGGAAATAAGTGTTCATAGTGTGAACATATGGTTTGAATATTAATATTATTTAATATTTAAATAATATGCGAGTGTGCACAATTAGTTGTCATGCATAACTCATAGAGATAGGAGTGTGTGAGAATATCTTGGGATTGAGAGTAAGACGAGGGAATAGAGGAGAGATATGGAGATAAAATGATAAGACTTGAATCCATGATTCTAGGAGAAATAAATTGTATAAAATGACCTCTAATATTCAATAGAAATTGCTCCATTCTACTTACATTTTGTCTCTATCTTTTGTACATTCCATTTCATGAGTTAATTTGATTTATTGTTGTTGAATTTATTTATGCAAATCTAGAGATTTAGCATCATTAACATAATGGGATTACGGAAAGGAAAAACCACACCATTCTGGAAATGGCTAGGACCATGATGCATTCTTCTCAAGTTCCTAAGTTCCTCTGGGCTGAAGCTATGAACACTTTGTTGTTCATATCTTGAACAGAGTTCCCACTAAAGCCTTAGTAAATTCAACTCCTTTGGAAAAGTGGTCAAACCAAAAACCTATTATATCTCATTTGAGAATATTTGGTAGCCATGCTTCCCTCTTGATTCCAAAATCAAAATGGAAGAAGCTTGATCAAACCTCTTTTCCTTGTATTTTTGTAGAATACAATGTAAAAACTAAAGGTTTTAGGATCTTTGATCCATAAAAAAGAGACGTTATAGAAAATAGGAATGTTAAAATCTTGGAAAAACCATTTTTTTTCTTCTTCATCTTCTTTTATTTATGATGATTCTAATGAAAATGAATTTGAAAATGAAAATTATGAAATTAATGTATGTGATGAAGAAACTATTATTGAACCTATATATTGTAAATGAGATTGTTCCTAGTTCCTCCATAAATAAAAGGCCTAGATGGGCTGAGTCTATTATTCAAGACTATATTCTTGGTGTTTTCCAAATTTCTTGTTCGTTATGAAGTTAGAGGGTTTATGTTACCTCGGATGTGTGATGCTTGATACAAGCCATTGAATGATGAATTATTTCTGCTTTGCCAAACTGCAAATAAGACTAAAACAAGATTTTATTAGATAGATAGGGGGGGGATGCCCAAAAAGCTGGGTCTGAGAATTGTTAACTTCCTCGGTGGATGTTAGCCCCCATTTGTTAGATAAAAGGATGTAAAAGTAAAAGCATGCAAAAATAGAGCTATCACTTAATCTGAAAAATGGCAGAAATTGGTCTAAAGATATTTAGATGATAATAACTACAAAGTATGTGTTACATGGTCGAGGTCGACGATGACCCAAACTATACATAGTAGGTTGATGATGACCTAGGAGGATAAAAATAGAGCTGTAGATGAAATATGCAGAACTGTAAGGCCCGAGAGTGATCAGAAGCTAATGAGGATCGGTAGTTGTTGTAAAAATGGTGTACAAGAATGAACTAGAAGTAGAGAAGTAGGATAAATGAAAGAAAAGAGGATTTAGATGGTTTTTAGATAGACTAGACCCTAGTCGATGGTGACTAGGGAGGATAGGAAATGAATGTATTAGAAAAATGCAAAGCCAAGGATGAAAGGATGAAAATAAAACCTAAAAGAAAAAGGATTTGTGGGAGAAGGTTGTTGAGTGTTTCCAAAAACAATGTATACCTGTAAAGTGTTAGAAGAAGTGAAGTATATATGATAATATGATTAAGATAATGTGATAATGATAAGAAGATCTCATGAATGATGATCATGAGTGATGTAAGCAAGTTGAAGGGATGTCAAGAGGTTTGTGGATGTCTCAAAACTACTCAGGCATGAGGAGGGTTGCATGCATCTGATTTTATCTTGATTGATTGATTTTCAATTCTTGATCATAATGGAAAGAAAACACTCATTTTATAAGGGTTGATGATGACTAGGTTGGGTCACCACCGACTATGGGGAAATTTTCCCCAATGGGCATGATTTTTATTTAAGGTGGGATTTTTTCTGCTTTTAAGGCTTGGGTGAGTGCTTTAAAGCATGTGAGTAGGATTAGGTTACTTGGGGATAAATCCAAGGTAGTTAGAAGATAGGATTGGGTAGAAAAATCATAGGGATTTATGGGTAGGATAAAAGCATCCTAATTAGAAGGTTGATTAGGGCCATGAGGATCTAAATGATTAATTAATTAATATGAATTAATTAATTAATAAGGATTAATGTGGATGGGATAATTGGGCATGTGAAATATTTAAATGATTAATTAATTAATATTACTTAATTAATTAATAAGGATTAGGAGGGAATTTAATTAAACAAGGGGATGATTGAATAAATTAAATATGTGCATGGGTGAATGAAGGCGTAGATACTGAATTTAGGTGTCTACATTTTTCCCCTTTTTGTTGAGTGGTTTGTGGTAGCAAACCATGAGACAAAAACAAAAAAAGGGTTGGATGAGGATAAAGGATTGATGGTAAGCTCCCCTCAAATGGGGGATCGATGATGTCAAAGGAATTGATGATGTTTGAAAAAAGGTTCTTGATGAAGGGTGGGTGGTGATGAAAAGATGGGTAAAATGATTACCAAGGAAAGATGCCCCAGGAAAAAGGATCACAATAATGATGAAAACTATGGTGGTGACTCCAATATCACATGGTAGGGGATAATTATGGTCTCAATGGAGATGGAACAACAATATTCTATGGACCAGTGAGTGGGTGAAGATCACTGCAGTATGGATGCAGCTGAGGATGACCAATGGGTCATGGGAAAGTCATCAAAGTATGTGCAACTATATATGCAAAAAGTATGCAAAATCCTTCATACATGAGGAATCGAGTGAATAGGTATGCGTCCACAAGGGACGAGGATGCATGATATGGTGCCCAATGGGACACAAAGAATGGCTGATAAGGAAAGATGAAAAAGTGAGTACAAAATAATATGCCCCAAAGGGGGAAAGTATATGGCCATGCAAAGGAAAAAAAAAGGAAAAAAAAAATATGCCCCAAGTGGGGAAAAGGTATGGCTAAACAAAAAAAAAAAAAAAGGTATGCCCCAAGAGGGGAAACATGGCCACAAAGGTGGACTTTGATGAAAAATAATGGTGCCCCAAGGATGGGCACAAATATGGCCACAAAAGTGGACTTGATATAATGAATGTAATGCCCAAATGGGAAGATGAGTATGGCCTCAAAGGAGGACTTCATCATGCAAATTGGATAGGATTATAAAATAAAATCCCAATAGAGGAGTGATTATGGCCATAGAAATGTGGACTTATGGAATAAATATGATTAACATGCCCGAAGGAAAAAAAGATGGCCATGAATGTGGACTTGAAGAGTATGTATGCCCAAAGGAAGATTGATTATGGCCATGGGTGTGGACTTAAAGAATATGTATGCCCAAAGGAAGAAATAGTTGAAAATGTTGTATGAAAATGCCCAAAGGGGAAAAAAAAGAGATGATGACCATAAATGTGGATTAAAGGTCAACAAGAGATGATGCCCTAAAAAGGGATGAAAAAGGGGAAAATCCCCAAAATGGATGGTAAGTAAGGCAATCGATGACGAGACCGAGGCAATCAATGATGACCCAAGGGGTCGATGGTGACTAGTGTTGGTGGGCTATATAAGCCCAATGGTTGGCTGAAAAATCTCATTTTCACATGTAAAGTTGATGAGAGAGAGAGAGAAAGAAAAGAGAGATTGAGAAATGGAGGATGTTGGAGTTGTGAGGAAATGCCAGAGGGTGTGGAGGATGGTGAGTAACAAAACTCACACTAGTTTTTGATTTAATTTCATGTTTTATTTTTTTTTTTGCATTTTTTTGTAAAAAGTGGATGATGCCAAGGGGAAGTGGTGGTGACCAGATGGGTTGACATAATGATTGGGCCCTAAGGTAGCTTGTCGATTGACCCATAAAATGACATTGACTTGACGGGTCGGCATCGACTAGGGTTAGATTGGATAAATTAGGGTTTGGTTTAGATTTTGAAATTTAATGCATTTTGAATGGATTTTTGGATAGAGGTCTAATGTATGTATGTTTTTTTTGTGATTATAGGCCAAGAGAGACCTTATATTTGAGAGATCGTGGTGCCAACTTTGTATGAGTAGATTAGAGGGGATGTGATAGATGTTGAGTGGGACCATCTATCTATGCATTTGGATTAGGTGGATTTAGACATTATTAGAGGATCCCACGAGATGTGGGGCTTATGATTTCTTTGGTGGAGAGATGGGACCGACATATATGTACATTTTGGTTTAGGATAGGGAGATGACTATCACCCTAGAGGATGTGTATCGGATTCTCAGGTTACTACGATATAGGGGGAGAAGATAGTTCCCATTACTAGTGATGATAGATTGGTAGTTTTGACATGGCTATTTGGAGCCGATGCACCCCTTATTATATTTTCTTCAAGGGCATTTTCCTATGAGTAGAGATATGAGGCTAGGTGGCACACAACCAATTGATTTGCATGGTTATGATGGTAGTATCTCTTGCTATGATTTTTTAGACTCAAGGAGGAGCTGGTTTCCATGGGCATTGACTAGTGTAGTGGTCGATATTATTGATCACTAGACATTGTCTTTTCATTTGGGACCACACTTATTAGCTCGGTTTACCATGAGCTATCTATGGATATAGGGTAGGTAGGAGGTCAAGGTTGGATGTAGGATTCTTACTACACTATTGGGCCTATGAGCATATTGTTGTGATTAGGCCACAAGGCTTCCATGGGTCACAGGTGACCATATTTAGTTGGAGGTTGGATTTTTGAGATGGAGGGTCTGATCAGGCCTTTAGAGATAGGGGAGAGAGGGGTGGATTGGTATGTAGATGAAGCTTACAGAGCTAGATATTGATCAGGTTAGATGGTGTACATATTGAGATTTCCCCACTTGGCTTGGTGTGGATGTGGAGCTAGTGGGGATGAGGAGGATGAGATGGGTGTAGGGGAGAGATGGCCAGAGATGATAGAGGTCATTCATTTTGATAGGGTGTGAGATGATAGTTTGGAGTCATTCAGTCAGTTCCTCATGATCCTATTTTGTATAGGAGGGAGGAGATGGATAAAGCATTGAAAAGTCCTACCATGGTAGACCCCATTAGAGGAGGAGGAGGTTGCACCATGGGATGATGATGATGTGGGAGTAGGATCAGGATACTCTTGATTGGCACATGACAACATGGGAAGCTCGGGTGGTTGAGGAGGAGGAGAGAGGAGAGAGAGGAGAGGAGATGGAGGTAGGTTGATGTGGCTCCAGAGGAGGTGGAGAGATGGAGTAGTAGAGAGTCATAGAGGTGGCATGCTTTGTTACAACGTGAAGATGATCAAGTGAGATAGAGAGAGAGAGATGTGTAGAGAGGGATACAACCTACAAGCAAAGAGGGATGTGGTCACTCAGGAGAGAGACCAAATTATTTAGGAGAGGGACCACTATACCAAAGAGGAGGCCTACAAGGCCCATTTTGGAGATTTGGATACTATCATAATAGATAGAGTCATGGCCAATGGTGTTCAGGAAGCACCATAGGGATCAGGAAGGATAGATGGCACCCCTAGCATGATTTGGGATGGATAGATATAGAGCACTAGTTGCAGAGGCTAGATATTATGAGGGGATTTTTTCAGAAGTTTCCTCAGAAGACCAAGATATTGGGATCATCTCAGAGAGGATGATGGCTGGAGGAGATGGGCCATCTAGGAGTACAAATAGTGTGGCATAGCCACACAAGAGAGGGAGGTCAGGAGGGTGGAGGGTGAAGAGATGTGAAGGGATCAAGGTGTTGTGTGCCCCAGAGAGATGAGGACTTGAGAGCCTTAGATATTCATTTTATAATTTTGATAGTATTTCTACTTTGAGGGAGCCCCCTAGAGGGCCATGATGTATTGATAAATATTTTTATATATGATATATGTTTTTTCATGGATTATCATGTTTTCATTATGTGATGTGATGAATTTTAATTTGATGTGATGATTTTATATTATATGTCATGATGATGGCTTTTAGATTAGATGTGATAATGATGGTTTCTTTGGGATGCATGTTTGTTTTTCATTTGATGATGATGGTGAAATAAATGTATGATTAGATTATATTTTAAATTGGTATGTGTATGAATAGAATGATGATATAGATGTGTGATGTGAGGATTAGGACTATATGTTTTGTGTTTAAATTTGATCATGATGATTAAAATGTATATGGGTAAGATGTGATGAAAAAAATTAAGAATGAATGTGATGAATGATGGATGTTTTTGTAAGATAGATAGATAACATATAGGTGATTGAGATGAAGAAAGATGTGTTGAAAGACATATGTGATAGGATTTAGGAAAAATATGCCTCACAATGGTGGTGACCTATAGGTGTGAACAACACTACGTTATAAGGAACGTATGAGGAAAATATGCCTCCAACTACATTGGAGGTAAAAAAAAAGGGGATCTAGGTAATGCAAGGCACATGCGACCAAAGAAGATGTTAGAAAATAACCAATGATAGTTAGTCATTTCACAGATCATAAGGAAGAAATGGATGAGATGATCTCATAAACCTAATGTTGACATGAAAAAGGGGTTTGAGATGAAACTTGTATAGAGGAAAGAGGGTTCTCCAAAAGTGGTGTTCCCTAAACTATGCCCCAACTTGGGAAGGGGAAAGAGAAAGCTGATCAATGTGGGAAGCTTTCTTAGGATGTTGATAAAATGGAAGGCTGATCAATGTGGGAAGCCTTAAAATGCCATAAGGAGTAGCCATCCTTGAGGGTATGGTCTACTTTTTACAATATATAGATGGCAAAAGAATAAATGATATCCATCCTTTGAGGGATCGGTCTATTTTTATTTGATTTTGATTTCATGATTTTGATTTTTTTTTTTTTTTTTTTTTTCATGAACAATTGTCCTTTGAGGGATCATCTATTTTTGATAACTTTGATTTTTATTTAAGCATCCATGATTTTTTATTTTACATGGGGAGAGTTGGGACTAGCTAAGTAGACCACTTAAGAGGGGATAAAGAATGTACAAGAGACATTCCTAGACCCTTTGCATGGTTCCAATAGGTGAATAAGAGGGAGATGGATGTGATGATTGTGGAGTTCCCACCAAAGGGAGAACCTATCCATAAGGAAAATGCTATGGGAAGAATCCATGGTGCCCATATTTAAGGTCACATCTAGGAAGTGATGGAAGACCACATAGTTCCAAATCATCATGATGAGAATGGAAAGGGCTAAGATGGAGGAATGATCCAAGAATGGGACTAAGGGCACATTGGTAAATGTGCTAAAAATAGAATGGTCACAAAGTGACAATGTGTTAAGTGGTTCCACTTCCAGATTTTATGTATGGTCCGATCAGTTAGGGGAAAAATTTCTATGTTGGCTCCTTTCTAGAGTAGTGATGTTTTGATAAAGTTAAGAGATTAGTGTCATGTTTTGGAAGATGGGATGAGATAAACAAGTGAAAATAATAGAAATGCTACCCCTCAAGGAAGTGAAAGGTATGTATCTAAGATGAGTGAATGGTCCCCTAGAGAGAGACAAATGTGATTACATGATGGATCAAAATGATGATCAAGATGCATCAAGACCAGATGAGATAAGTTAAATACAGATCATAAAATATGTGCCACACGATGGTGAGTTCTTAAATGAGAGCCATGGTGCTTCCAAAGGGAGGCACATATATGGCCAAAAAGTGGTCGTAGGAGGAAAGGATGAAAGGCATGATTGGATGAACGAGGTGGATGAGATAAGATGATGTCAAATGTGGAGAGGGACTAATATGTGAATAGAAAAGTCCTAGAAAGAAGTCCCCCTAGTGGGAGGATGAATTGATGGAGATGAGAAGAAGGATGCTAAAAGATCAATAACATGGGGGAAGATGTTCCCCCAGTGAAAGGGATGTGGATAAGATAATGGATGTCAAAGGATATGGATGTTAGGAAGATGGTGTATCAAGGTGAATAGTATCGATGAACAAGGGAGGACCCTCATTAGGAGGAGCGATGGGAGATGTGGATGGTTGAGATGACCCAGGAGGTTGAATGGATGGAGAGGAGGAAAAAGAAGCTGGGTGAGCTATGGATGAAGTAGTAGATAAGAAGGAGACTCATCAAGGAGGTCCTCTACTCGATAAGATCATGAATGATAGCTTGAAGGGCCCTATAATGCTCGTGTCATGACCGAAGTGTGATGGAAGGCACATATGTGATGAGAATTAAACCATGATGGCTTTGGTTGGCTCGGATCAAAGGGTCTGATGGGAGGAAGCGTAATGGTAGAAGTATGTAGTAAATGTTGGAGGACCTCATGCATATGATTCAATGTATACACTAGGACGAGTCTTGTGGGATGATACAAGATGGAGAGGATGAAGGTGGATTGCATTGGGGTCTAGGTGGTCTAGAAGAAGAAGAGGTGGTGGATAATTTAGGCTTGGATGACTGGGTAGATGAAGGTGCTCTAGAGGAAGGAGTTGGTCCTAGGAGAGAATCAGATGTTTTGGATCATGATGAAGGAGGGGGCCTAAGATGGATGGATGTGGCCCAAGATGGAGGATGGGATTTGGTCTTGATAGGGGGATGTTGATCTTCTATGGGATGCTCAAGGGACCATTATGGAAGGATGCCAAGGTCTTTAGATTTGGATTTTTGAGGAGTACCCTTGGTAGGGATGAAAATAATAATCTCTTGGGGATCTAGTGATGGCATGGTGGTTGATGGTGGAAGTAGCTTCTTCGTATGATGGATTCTAGGGAGGGTAAATATTGGCTAGATGTGGGAACATTTGGTTGTGTGGATGAGACAAGAGGGTCACCTATAGCTACTACAAGTTGAAGTGCCCTCAATATTGTTCAAATGATGAAGGTGGTGTGGAGGAAGAGGGAGATAATGGGGATATGGTGACAATGGTCGATGTGGTAGGTGTAGGTAGAAGTATGAAAAGAGGGACCGATACTGAATCTATGGAAGGTAGGATAGGTAAGGGTGGAATAGATGTGTATAGAGGAATAGGATCTTTGGAGTAGATGTGGATGGAGGTGCAAAATCAACTGAAGTAGATAAGGTAGATGTAGGTGTGGGATTTGTAATAGGTGTGGGTGTGGAAATGATGAGAGGCATCTGGATGATGTGGTTAATGATATCTATGTGAGATGGGGAAGATGGTGGATGAGCTAGGATAGGGGTGGAAGAGGTATGAGTGTCAAAAGGCACATGAGTGGATTGGGGAGGTGTGACAGGTGTGGCAATAGATGTGGATGTGGAAGATGAGGTAAGTGGGGTGGTCATAAGTGATGAGATAGGTGGTAGGGATGTGAGGTAGATATAGTATCAGATGATGTGGGCATAGGAAAATAAATGTGTGATAAGGATGTCAATGCAATGACGAGTGTAGATGAGAGAGATAGGTGTGGCTAAGGCTGATGTAGATGTAGTGAGAGTAGGACTGGATGTGGTTGTAAGAGAAGTAGTAGAAGTAAGGGAGGTAGGTAAGGTGATTGTAGATGTGATAGATGTAGGAATAATGTTAGAAGGGGCCAAGGGTGCAATACTTAGGATGGAAGTAGATGAGGAAATGGGTGAAAATGATGTGGAAAGAGGTGTCGATGTATGGTATTGATTGAGAATGGGTTAAATAGGTGTGATGTAGAAGGTGAAGATGAAATGGATGGTGGAGGATTAGGAAATGGTTGTCTAAAGATGTCATGTGATGAGGATTGGATTGCTTGGGGGATGTAGGAGCATGGTGATAAGTGGGATCATAATGAGATGATGGAGATGGGGAAAGAATGGGAGATCTAATATGGTAGGCTCATCGAGGTATCCCTGGTGAGATGGGAGGAGAGATGTCATAAGATGGAGTAGGATCTGTTGATTGATACCTATGGAGAAGGAAGTCATGGATGGGGTTCTCGTGAGGAATATCCATAAGGAAGTGGGTATGGTGATGTCGGGTGACACAAGAAGGGCATGAGGTAATGAGGTCAAAGAAGATGGGGTAGAAGTAGGAATGGTGCATGGGGATGAGGCTAAAGATGATGAGGATAAAGGTGATGAGATATAAGGCAATGGAGTATAAGGTGATGGAGATAAAGGGGATGATGCATAAGGAAATGAGGGTGAAGCATGGTCTATGGATCGATATGGTGAGAGATGGGAGGTCTACGATGAAGATAGTCATAGATAGGGCTAGAGGAATCCCTAGAAGCAACTGATGGTCTGGATGGGGTCACAAGAGGACTGCTGAGAATTGCTCGAGGAAAATTTTGGTTCCATTTTTAAATAGGAAAGAAAAAAACAATTCCTTTTTATGTTTTGATTAAGAAAGTGTGAAGAGGATGGATGTGAAAGGACCTAGGAGATGGAAAACTATGTTTGGTCTCAAGTAAGTTGTGGCTAGGAAATGTCTGAAATGGTCTCCTGTTGGGTGATCAAATCCCAATCAGTGAACTAGGTGAAAGGAATGTTTTGATGTGTTAATTGATTTGTGAAGTTAGGTTGTGTGTGATAAGACATGTGTGATGTAGAAGATTGAACCCCTACTTAAACTATATGAGAAAGCAGGATGCAAAAGGAAAGTTATTTTTAAGCCCAAAATGAAATGTGATGTTTGATGAGTACACAGACAAGAAGGAAGGTATGATGCAAAAGGAGAAAATAAGGAAAAAAAAAAGAAGAATACCTAGATAGTGCTTTTCCTATTTGTCTACACTCTGAGTGATGAGCGATCCAAGCCATGAACCAAAAAAGCAATAAAGCAAGGCCTCACACTGTGGTGTTAGTGAAACAGGAAAAAGAAAAGATATAGAAAAGAAAGGATCACCTAAAGGGTGGTCCCACAGGCATGCTAGGAATGTTGTCCAAATTTCTCATTCATTATGAAATTAATGCACTAGCTACTAAAGAAACTAGCAACTTAGAAATGAAAGAGGGTTTATGTTACCTCGGATGTGTGATGTTTGATATATGGGCATTGAATGATGAATTTGTTTCAAATGCTAAAACCTACAAATAAGACTAAAAAAGATTTGATTAGATAGATAAGGGTGGGGGGCTTCCCAAAAAAGTGGACCCAAGAAGTGTTAACTTCCTTGGTGGATGTCAACCCCCATTTGTTAGATAAAAGGATGTAAAAAAAAAGCATGCGTAAAACAAAGCTATCACTGAATCTAAAAATGGATAGAAATTGGTCTAAAGCTATTTAGATGACAATAACTACAAAGTATGTGTTACCTAGTCTGGGTCGATGGTGATTATACATGTAGTAGGTGATGACCTATGGAGGAGGATGGATCTAGAGTATAGATGAAATATGTAGACCTGCAAGGTCTAAGAGTGATCTGAAGCTGATGAGGACGGTAGTTGTTGTAAAAGGGGTCTACAAGAATGAACCTAAAGTAGAAAAGTAGGATAAATGAAAAAAAGGAGGATTTGGATAGGTTTTTGGATAGACAAGACCCTGGTCGTCGATGACTAGGAGGATCGATGATGTGATGTATATTCAAAAAATGCAAAGCCAAGATGAAAGGATGAAAATGGAAACTGTAAGCAAAAGGAGCTATGGGAGAAGGTTGTTGAGTGTTTGAAACTACTATGTATACCTACAAAAGGTGTTAGAAGAAAAGCATATATAATAATATGATTAAAATAATGTGATAACAATAAGAATATCTCATGAATGAATGATCATGAGTGATGCAAGCAAGCTGAAGGGATGTCCAAGAGGTTGTGTGGGATATCTCGAAAATGCTTAGCTATGAGGAGGAGTTGCATGCATGATCTATCATGATTGGATTCTTGATTGATTTTTTGATTGCATTGATGCCCATAATGGAAAGAAAACACTTGTTTTATAAGGGTTGATGATGAACTAGGTGGGGGTCACCACCGACTACGGGGAAAGTTTCCCCAATGGGCATGATTTTTGATTTAAGGTGGGATTTTTTTACTTTTAAGGCTTGGGTGAGTGCTTTAAAGCATGTGAGCAGGATTAGGTTACTTGGGGATAAATCCAAGGTAGTTAGAAGATAGGATTGGGTAGAAAAAGCATAGGGATTTATGGGTAGGATAAAAGCATCCTACTTAGAAGTTTGATTAGGCAATGAGGATATAATGATTATTAATTAATTAATTAATAAGGGTTTAATGTGGATGAGATAATTGGGCATGTGAAATATTTAAATGATAAATTAATTAATATAAAATAGATGAAAATGTGGATAAATTTAAATCTAGACTTGTAGCTTGAGGGTTTACTCAAAAACCGGTATCGACTACGTTGAAACATTTGCACCAGTTGCAAAAATGAACACAATAAGCATTTTGATTGCCTTATCTGCTTTCAGTATGGTTAGGAAATGGATCAAATGGATGTCAAAAATTCTTTTTAAATGGTGATTTAAAAGAAGAAATTTATATGACCCAACCTAAAGGCTTTGAAGAACCAGGTAAAGAAATGTATGTTTGTAAATTGAAAAAATCTTTATATGGTTTAAAACAAGCTCCTAGAGCTTGGTATTCTAAATTAACATTTTTTCAATGAAGTTGGTTTTTCTAACTGTTCATCTGACAATGATTTATTTGTTAAAATTGAAGAAAATGTTATCATTCTCATTGTATTGTATGTTGATGATTTACTTATCACTAGTAATTCTAATAATTTAATTACAAAAATTAAAGCAAAATTAATGCAATATTTTGAGATGACAGACTTAGGATTATTGCATCATTTTTTGGGCATGGCTATATTTTAGGATAAAAATTATATTGTAGTATCTCAATCACAATATGCAACTAATTTACTTAAAAGATTTAATATGCTTGATTGTAAACCAATTGCTATTCCTATAGAAGTAGGATGTAAACTTGCATGTAAAAAGATAATCTTAATTTGTAGAGGCAACTTGTAGGTATTTTGATTTATCTAACTATTACTAGACCTGACATTGCTTATGCAGTAGGGATTGCTTCAACGTTTACGTAGGAACCTTATCAGGATCACTAGAAGTTAGCAAAAAGAATTTTGCGTTATATAAAGAGCACAATTAATTTTGTATTACATTATACTTCTTCTAACAATGCATATTTATATAGATATTGTGATTCTGACCATGTTGGTGATGTGATAGATCACAAGTATATAATTAGATATGTGTTCAAGTTTGGTGCAGGTGTCATTACTTGGAGCAGTAAAAAGTAGCCAATAGTTTCCATTTATTCTACTGAGGCAGAATATAGAAGTGCAATGGAAGTAGGAAACGAAGCCATGTGGTTGAAGAAGATGTTGGAAGAGATGCACATGAAATCTAAAGAAAGTACTCCTCTTCTGTGTGATAGCCAGAGTTGCATTTCTCTCACTAAGAATCTAGTTCAACATCAAATAATGAAGAATATTGAGATCCATATGCACTTTATTTGTGAGAAGGTTCTCTGTGGTGATATAGATCTCAAGATCTTGTCTAACTAAAGATAAAGTTGCGAGACTTGTTCACGAAGTTATTGTGTGCTACAAAGTTATGCAAGTTTCATGTAATGCTTGGCCTTTTAGAGTTTCCATTGAGGGGGAGTGTGCATGGAAATTCCACCTCCTAAGGGCAGAATTGTTGTTGACTCCTTCTCCTCTATACTTATATTCTGGTTTAAAATCATTGTAAAAATATCTTGTATGATCTAAGTAAACTGATAGAGTTTATGGGAAAATATAGTCCAATGTGTATCTATTTGTAAAGGAGGTCCTTGTGTTATAAAAGGATCCTAGAGATGTGGTATAAGAATATTTCCATGAGAAACAATGAGATTTAGTCTCACAAATACATATGCTAGCCTAAACCTTTGGGGTTTATGTATTTGTAAATCTGTTATACAAATAGGTAATGTTTTTTTATTATTGGAAAATAGTTTGGATGAACAGAGGAAATGTTGGCATATGGATCCCCACTTAATATTAAGGGGAGTGTTAGAACTATAATATTAAGTGTATCATAATATATAGTTTATATTTAAATAATATATAATAAACTATATTCTTATTATTTAAATATAAACTTTATATTAGGTGGTTGGTTAATCTAATTAACTAACTAATTAAATCGGGGTGTGCCCCATCACTTAAGAAGGTCATAACCCTTCGGGTTATTTAAATATGACCATAGGTCATATTCAGGATAATTGAATCAATTGATCATAGATCAAATAATAATATTCAAATGTGAATATGAAGGTAAATCTTGGTAAAACAGGGAATAGAAGTGAGGAGGAGTTCTTTGGACGGGTGGATGTAAAAGTTTCTCAAATATTAGATTTATTCTCTGAGGTTTTTACCCATTTAAGTGTTTTCCACGTTATATGTGGTGTTATTGTGTTTATGTGTTGTTTACATGTATTTATGTGTGTATAATTACATTTACATTTATTCATAATGTTTAACTTCACATTTAATTAAATTGGTTAATAAATTTTCCACCCTCATCCCGACATATATGTCATTAATTAATGATCAAAGTAAAACAACGAGATATCATTAGTTATGATTATCTTTTGCGTGATATCACAACTTTAGGTTGATGATATCCTTAATATGATTCGCCATTAACACATGTTTAGTTAATGTTTGAAAATATTTTAATGTATAATGAAACATGTTGTTATAATAAGTAATCTACAAATGCATCATAGCCATATTATTGTGGTTTTCGTAATAATAATACCTCATCTTACATACAAAAATAATCAATCATAATGATAACAATAATCATCAAATGTCAATAATGCATTAATAATCTGCCAAGAATTCGACATTATAACACTTAATAAAAACATAAGTATGTTGTAAAACAACAACATATATTTATATCACAGAGGTTAAAAACCTCGTTAAAAGTACATATGATAATGCAACATCAATAAAGTAAAACAAGCTTATATTTTCCTTTCTTGTAACATCATGCGAAACATTTTCATTCATTTTTAATATTACAAGTATAATTATGATATTCCTCAACAATCAAAGTCAATCAAACATAATACATTCATGATATTTCACAACTCAAAATAACATCAACAATTATGTCATATCCAACCTTTTATTCTTTTCGCATTGCTCTTTAACCTACAATTTAAAAATGTTGAAGTACAAAATTATAAATTGTCAGTTCCAAACAAACCGGCATGGACTATATAATTCCAAGTCTAGCTACTTCATTATGAAGTAATTAAATAACAAGTATCTTGATTTAATGACAATCATTTAAGCATCCATCTTAGAAAAGCATGAAAACTCTAGCACAATGTTCCAAGAATATTAAACAAGTATTCCTTTTGCTATCATCATAAATGCATATATCCAATTTATTATATCCATGTAGATATTTTACTCCATGTATAAAAATCATATAACATTTCCATTCTCTTTTTTATCGTCGAATTAATAAAAAGTAAATAAATTTAATTCCCTTAACATACTTGCATGCTAATGTTAACAACAGAAGATAATAAGTTATTTCTTACAGATTTAACCTTTCGTGTTTCCATAAAAACCATCAAGTAATGTCACAATAATAATCATTTAACATGAGCATCTTCATTCCCTAATTTATTCAGGCGAAGACATCTACCAATCTTTCTCTATCTATTTCCTTATTACTATCTCTTTACTTAACTAGAAAACTTTTCACAGACACTTCACTATTGAGAGTAAATCCCATCATTGTCCTACAAACTTTTCAATGAAGGAAAATCAAAAGGCTTCCCTTAACTTATCTCATTCGATAAGCAACTATAAAGTTTAATATCATTTAATATAATCGACTGCAATATTCACTAAAAACCTATTGCAATTATTATATAATAATAAAGGAAATCCAGATACATTTAAGCAAGCCACCTTCAACCTTAACCTTTTCAAAAGAAAATTGCACCCAAATCTACCCATAACCAGATCTACCTATAGCCTCTGCCTTCTTTAGTCCCTATTAATATTTGGACAAAGTTTCATTCCCAAAAGTGTATTTTTCAAGTGTAATATATGTGACTCAGAGTTCATCCCAACAAAAACTTGAGCTACTGGGAATACCTAAAAGGTTACAACTTCGAGTATCCCTTATTACTCAAAAAAATTCAAGAGGATTTTGTATTTTTAAATTTTATGGCTATGCACAATCATCAAATGACTAGGAAATCCCACAAGTATGCCAACGACCTAAGGGAGAGTTACAAACAACATGCTCAGTACAACTAATGCAAAATTAACCTTCTAAGAGAGGTTATTGTCTTTTTCTATATGAATAATCTCAAACCTTCTTCCCGCTGGCCATAATTTAATACAAGACTATTTTGGGTAAACCCAATTACCTCACATCGACAAATCGAACCAATTTACGAGAATCGGTCATCACAAAATCATTCTCGATGCCATTACCATTAACACATCTCATTCCTACGGGGCTTCTAATGTCATACCCTACCAAATTTATGGATATTTAAATGGGTTTTTAAATAGGTTTTTAACCACATATTTTTGCCTAGATATCAAATCTTGGGATATTAAAACCAAATTTTATGACATATGTTGCTAATACAATCATTAGTTTTATATCATTAAAACCCATTTTCGATATACCCAAAAGGGTAACAACCCATACCATTAGTATTATCGCCCATGAGTTATAACCCAAATACATAAACAACATCTATCATTAAGATTACAAAAATGTTATTTAATTAATTTGTAATGAAAATGCAAGACATGGAAGTATATGATCCATGTCCGGGTTTAAAAGTCTTTGAAATATCCTTGAAGCTTTCCCGAAGTCATTTTTTTCCATGTAAAAGCTGCTCCCACTGAATTCGAGGAGTTCTAAAACAAAAGCCACAATATTTTCCTTTTCATAATAACCAATTTGTTTTCCTTGAAGAAAAATACCAAACCAATTTGTAGCAAAGAAACCCTCAAAATATTCTTTCTTATTTTTTACTCAAAATAAGACTAAATAAAAGCTCTTATTTTTAGCAAGGATGACCGTATACACCAGTTATCTTTGCATGGCTCTGAGAATATTTTTATCAAACTTAAAAGTGAAACCACAAATTTGCATGCGAGAAACTTATCGAGGAATATTTGGGCTTCCCGATAATTTTAATTTTCATTAATGTTATTTATTGTTCACATTGCCTCATAGTGGTCACTCCCAACTACCTCCACTACCAATTCAACATCTCCATGCATATAAACTCGAGTTCGAGCGGTAGAATATTATTTTCAATTTGAAAATAACTATAAATTTCATGGTTTTACTATAAACTTATCACTTATTTTATTATTTACATGTTGGAATATATCCACAAGTCATTATTTGGTAGTTTAATCATTTGCATAAAATTTGAATAGCGGTCAAAGAATAATATCTTCAATCATGATTGGGTTAATCCATTTCAAACACCATACTTCCTAACCCATCCAATAAAAAAATTAATTATGTTCATCCCTATCAACCGCCCCCACAAACTCCTAATTATGCCCAACATTATCAATCTTACTCACAAACTAATCCATCTAATTCCTACAATCCACAACAAAAATAATTAAATCCACATCCTCATACATCTAATGATCCTATGCAACCCTTGTTAAGTATAATGGATAACTTAGAATGGATAACTCTGAGTGAGTGAATGGAGGAGGGGTTTATGAGTGCTGTTTTAGAGGTTTTTGCACTTGGGTGGATATTTTCAAAGTACCACCTGACAAGCATGTGGGTCCTCAATCACCCTTGAATGTGCAAAATCATTCTTTATTCAAAAGTGCTAAGGACAAAGAGGGGTGACCCACATCCATGTGCTAGATGGGTGTTTGTATCGGGCAATGGGAAAAATGAATCTTGCACTTATTGGTAAGTTTTTGATCTGTGATGATGAGATCAGAAATGGGACTTAAGAAGATGAAAACCCAAGGGTGATCTGGTTATTACAACCATGCCCCATGTTTCTTCCTTGCAAAGTTTAACCAACAACTAGATCTGGAATCGGTTCTTTTGGGTGGACCCTGGTGCATGGGTAATATGGGACTTTTCTTAAAAGATGGTACCTAGGGTTTGATCCAAATACTGAAAAATATACACACCATTCCCATATGGTGTAGACTTCTTGGTCTCCTCTTCAATACTGGGATGATGAGATCTTGTTGAATATAGCTAAATCTATTGGTTTTCGATTGGAGTGGATGGACCTACAAGAAACAGATCCAGGCTCAGCTTTTTCTAGATTCTATATCTCATCGAAATGGAACAGGAACTCCCAGAGCATGTTATTCTGAAATCCAAAATTGGCACATGGAAATAGAAGATTGAATATGAAAATTTTCATTTGAGATGCAAAAATGCCATAAACTAGGACATTTCACTAGGAAATGTCCTACTTTGACAAAGCATAAGGAAGTAAGGCATCAACAAAGGATAGAAAGCTTGACAAAAATCATAATGTCTCGATGGATCCATAAAACCACTAGAAATAAGGAAAGAGAATGAGGCTAGGGATTCCACATATGGTTATGCTGATCTGGATAAGGAAAAAAAGGAAAAAAAAAATGTTTCCAATCCACTAGATCTGAAATATAAGAAGCTTAAAAAGGGATTTAAACCCCATAAGGTGACCACCGATATGTAGAAAATATGGCACCCCAAAAATCTCTGATGAAAAACTAGTAGGAGAGGTTTATAAAAGATCAAGGAGATAAGGAAATGGAAACACCTAGTAAAATTAATTATGGAAGTGGATGAGAAAATTCTAAAGTGATCATCAATCTTATCTCCAAGGATGTAGAGTGAATGATGAATCTGAATGAAGACCAGACTATCTAGAAGGTCTCAAAGTCTATGGAACAATCACAAGACAACAAATTTGAATATGAGATGCAAGAGTTAGCATCGGGGGATAATATCCAGGATAACTGTCTAGATACCATAGAGGAAGAACTATCTGATGATAAAGAGAATAAGGATCTAGACATTCACACTAAGGGAAATAGAACTCCATTGGAGCCTACCTCTCTTGTAAGATAACAAATTCTCTCTTCATGACAAAACAACAATTTCACAGTTGCATGATGAGTAGGAACAAAGTGAAAAGGAGGAGGGGGAGCTTACCCTGTTCTCACCAAAGGTACTTTTGACTATGATAATGATTTGAATAATGGTTTTATTGAGGTAAAATCAAAGAAAATAAGAATGAAAGGATTTGAGGAGATCCTGATACCCTTTACAATGATAAAAAGAAGAAAATAGGAAACTGGGAGGCTTCCACTTCTAGAATAACTAGATCATCTACTAGGAGGGTAGTAGATTTTGGAGGCAAAGTAAAAAAAAAGGGAAGACCTTCTAAAAAGGAACTTAGAAAGAAATAAACTGAGAAAGATATTGCATATGGGACTCAAAGTCAATTGAGCCATCGGAAAATGCCTCCCCATCCTTTTTAGATGAAGATTATTTCCTAGAATATTAGAGGTTTGAATGGAAGCCCTAAGCAAAGAATGCTTAAAGAATTAAGGAAATCTAGTAGACCTGGTATTCTGATTCTTCAGGAAACTAAAATGAAAAAAAATGTTCTGGAGGAATGCAAAAATAATTTTTGGGATAGCTCAAAATTTTTTGCTTTTGATTCTCAGGGAGCGTCAAGAGGAGTGGCCATCTTTTGGGACAAGAACCTTCTTACTGGTATGGTGATTTTTGCTTCTAATACTCATATTGTTGTTAAGTTTCATGCTATTAATAATGATTTAATGTGGATCCTCTCAAACATTTATGTGCCTAACTCTGTGGTTGGAAGAAGGAGACTTTGGGAAGATCTAAAACTTTTTAGAAACAGATATAAGAATGATAATTGGTTGGTTATGGGAGATTTCAACTCCCCACTCAACCCTAGGTGAAAAGAAGGTGGTAATCCTAATTTCTCTACTGGCATGGATGAATTTTCTGAATTTGTTTCTGCTTCAAATCTTATGGATGTGGAACTTCATGGAAATCAGTTCACTGGAAAATAGAAGAGTTGGAAATGACATGATTCATGTTAGATTAGATAGAGCTCTTATATCTACTAACTGGATATTAAATCAGGATTTTCATCTATCTTCTTTACCTAGAATTGGCTTTGATCATAATCCGTTGTGTTAAACCTCTTCAACTGGTCCAAGCCTTCACATAACTCTTTCAAATTTGAAAAGATGTGGCTGGATCATGAAGACATTTCAGATTAGATTAAAGAATGGTGGAAATGGGATGGAGAAGGAACTGCTCAATACAGGTTAATTTAAACTTAAAAATGTTAAAAAGTAGGTGAAAACTTGGAATAAAGAGGTCTTCGGTAATATTTTTGAAAATAAAAAGGATCTAAAGCAGCAGATTCAGGAGCTTGAACTGAAAATATCCACAAAAGGCATGATCTATGATGATCAACTTTTAGAAAAGAAACTCTATTTGAGTTGCATACGTTATGTAGTAGGGAGGAAACCTATTGGAGGCTCAAATCCAGGCCATTTGGCTGAAAGAGGGAGATAGAAATACAAATTTTTTCCATATGACCACTCTTAAACAGGCCTACAATAGGATCACAGAAGTCTCAAAAGGAAATGGCATTGTTACCAAAGATCAAAATGACATCAAGGTTGAAGCTCTTAGATTCTATGAAAATATGCTAATGGAAAACAATGCTTACAATGAAGAGGTTGCCTCTTTTTGTTAGAAGCCATTCTGGGAGACATTATTGCTGAAGAGAGATTCAAGAATCTTACCAAATTAGTCACCATAGAGGAGCTCCAAAAATTTGTATTTTCTCTTGAAGGTGATAAGGCACTAGGCCTTGGATGGTTTCTCTACAAATTTCTTCCAAAATTTTTGGGAAATATGTTTGGAAGACCTTCTCAAGGTAGTAAATGAATTCTACTGAAATAGGAGACCTCCTTAAGGAGCTGAACAATACTCACATTGTACTCACCCCCAAAAATATGGATGCCAAATATTTTAAGGACTTTCTGTCCTATTAGTTTGGTAAATGTGATTTATAGAATCTTCACTAAGATTATTGCTACTAGAATCCAGCCTATCCTCTCTGACCTAATTTCAAAGCAACAAAGTGGATTTATTAAAGGGAGGATAATACAAGATGGGGTGATTATGGTACATGAAACTATTCATTCAATGGATAAAAATAAAAAAAGCTGGTATGGTAATGAAACTTGACATGAATAAGGATTTTGACAGAGTTTCTTGGCATTTCCTTGATAAGGTCCTTGCCAAATTTGGTTTTCAGAATAAATTCAGGAAGATCATTTAGGCTTGCACCTCTTGAATAGATTTTTAATTGTCATCAATGGTATATTGGTGGGATTCTTTTCCTAGTAGCAGGGGCATAAGACAAGGGATCATATATCCCCTCTTCTCTTCATACTCATGGTTGATAGCCTCAGATAGATCCATCACTAAAGCTATTAATGCAGGTATGTTAAAAGGAGTTAGACCCACATCTACAAATCAAAAAAGCCTCACATCAACAATTTTTTGATGATACAATTTTACTTTTGATGGCATCCATCCTTGAAGCTAAGGCAATCAAGACTATTCTAAAATTCTATGAGGCTGCCTCAGGACAACAAGTTAATTTTGATAAGAGTTTCATCTACTTCTTTAATACTCCTATGGAACGACAGAAAATAATTGCTCATATTTTGGGCTGTAAAATCAGCTCATTACCTACAACTTATCTAGGACTGCCTCTTGGGACTAATAAAGTCCCCATAATGGTGTGGAATGCATTACTTGATAGGTTTAAAAAAAATGGCTGGATGGAAAGGGGTTGTTCTTTTCAGTGCTGGAAAGTGTCTTCTTATCAAAAGCACACTGCAGAACCTACCTATATATATTATGTCTATGTTTAACATTCCTACAACAATTATTGATAGAATTGAAAGAATCCAAAAACACTTTCTCTAGTAGGGAACTGAAGAAAAATTTAGGTATCACTTGGTGGCATGGGATCAAGTTTGTATACCTAAAATAATAGGTGGGCTTGGTATCAAGGACATTAAAAAAATGAATATTGCTTTAATTGCTAAAATGGGATGGAGAATGTTAAAGGAGGAACAACCCTGGATTGATTTAATCAAAGCCAAATACCTAGCTCAACAAAATGTGAACTCACTCCTCTATGATGACCAACTTCCTCATGGATCTATTTTCTAGAACAACTTGATTCAAATGAGGAATTTTATTAAGAAAGGATGTAGATGGAAAGTGGGAAATGGTAGTGATATACAATTTTGGAGGGATAGCTGGACTAATTTCAGTTTGAATGATATATTTTCCTCTATTAAGGATATCCTAGCTGATAAGTATGGTACTAAAGTCAAAGACTACATTGATATAGAGGGAAATAGAAGAAGATGGAAACAACTCAGTGTGGATGTGCTTGAGCTAAACCATGTGGTCTCCTCTCTCCAAGAGAAACTAGATATCATACCTCTTAATCAGTTTGATGTCAAAGATGAACTTGTTTGGAGTAATTCTTTTGATGGTGAATATACTATCAAATCTGGGTACAACTCCTTTTTGAAAATGTTCATTGTGATTTCAAATGGAGTAGAATTTGGTTGCCTGAGCTAACTCCCAAAGTCAACTTATTTTTTGGCTTGTTCTTAAAGGAAAGATTCTCATGAATGATAATTTAATCAAAAGGGGGTTTATTATGCCAAATATGTGTTGCATGTGTAAAAAGGAGGCTGAGGATATTAAACACCTTTTTTTTTCACTGTGAGTATGCTTCGAAACTTTGGAGTTTCATTTTTTCAAAATTCAATATTTGTTGGACCCTGCCAAATGAGTTCTTACAAACTTGGGAACAATGGGACCCCCCATATAAACACTACATGGTTCGAAGACTCTGAAACTTGATCTTGCCTCATACCATCTAGAGGCTCTGGAAAACTAGGAATGATATAATATTCAGAACAAATAGATATATCTATAAAAAAATATTCAATAATACTATCAATGTTGTAAAAGATAATATTGAGAGATTTAAACCTCCCAATAATAAACAATATCCTAAAAATGAAGAGGTTATTCTTTCAAATTGGAAAATTGATATTGGAAACCTTCAGAGACAAAGGAATTCAACCATTGACATGTCTTTAATACATTGGATCCCTCCTCCCAATTCTTGGTATAAGCTCAACTTTGATGGTGCTTCAAAAGGAAACCCAGGTGCAACTACTGGAGGAGGAATCATAAGGGATCACAAAGGTTGTTTAATTGCTTCTTTTGTAGGAAGAATGGGACATCAAACAAACCACTATGTTGAAGCCCTTATCAGCTCTATGGGGCTTAAGAATTGCTAAGGAATGCAATATTATGAACATTATTATTGAAGGAGATTCATTGAATGTTATAAATCATCTGAATCAAATACATCCCCTAGTTGGACAATACAAGATTTTATTCATGAGTCTATAAGTATTTTTCATGCCTTCAATACCTTCAAAATTGTCCACACCTATAGAGAAGGTAATAATAGAGTGAGTGGAAACATTGGAAAATTATGGGATTAATAGCAACTTTACCACTTGGTATAATGAGGATAATATCCCCATCAAAGTACAAAATTCTATCATTAATGATAAATGTGATAGATCACTTCCTACTCAAAATATTTTATGAGATATCCTCCGCTTTATTGGGAATGCAAGCTCACACATGTAGGAGGAGTACAAGCATTTATTGCCATAAATTTCACATGCCCATTGGGTTTGTACAAGGATAGTTAAAAAGTGGATTGGGGAAGAAAGAATTTTTTTACCTATTTCAAGAAGCTTAAGCACAAGACGTGAAAGAATGGGTGGAGCTCCTTGCCAAATTGAACCTCACTTATGACCCTGTGTGGAAGGAGAATGTTGATCTTTGGAATTTTTTGCAGCTAGGAGGGGTTTCCAATTTCATTGAGAAGATTCAAGGGTATGATCAAAACATTACCCTACATTTTTCCACATATTGGAAGCAAATAAAGGTGAAGTATGATGGGAAAGACATTCAGATAACAAAGGAGTTAATAGCTAAAGTTACGGGCCTTAGTTTAGAAGGCATTAGATTCTTCAATAAGAGACTAGATAAGAACACAAAGGCTAGAAAATTCATCGAAGAAGGTGAGGAACTTTAATTTTTCACAATGGGCATCAAGGTAAATTCCATCCTTGTGCCATTTGATGAACTTTCCAGGATGATGGTTCATTTCATTACCCTTGAAGGTAGGTATATCATGGTTCCCATAAAGCATTTGGTATTTTTAAACCATTTTCATAGGAGCCTACTTGTTTGCTTCCCACATTATATTCTAAACTCCATGGAACACTCCATCCTGAGTACCAAAACCATACCCATGTACCATTCCCCTCCACCAGGGCTTAATCTTCCTCCTTCACTTGCACTTGCACTGCATTTCCCATCACCCTACCATACCTACTACTCCTGTCATTTTGCCCATTCTTGACTCCCTCAACCCTGTTCATATTTTCATCCCCACCACTATCCCTAGGAAGAGGAAAATTAGAACCAAAAACCCCTCTTTTTCTAAAACACACCCTTCTCCCTCTGGAAGAGTCCTTCGAAGTAGTAAGGACATGGAAACTGCACATAATCTCTTGCACATCAGTGCCACATGGCACAACAATACTACTCAGGAGGAGAAGGAGGATCTTCTAAAGAGAATTGAAAACATGGAAAAAGAGCTAGAAAGTCTCAAAAGGAAATGCATCAATTGACTAAAAAAGGGAAAAAGGAAATTGAATGATGATGTTGGCATTGGTGAAGAACACATCAATGAAATCTACAAGAAGCTGAATTCCCTTGATAACAAATTAGGGAATTCTAAGGACAGACATGATCATAACATTTCAGTTTTTAGAGCTATTTGTGAATTCCTAGAACAACATGTCAGAAGTATTAACATGCTCAGTGGTATCTCTGAAGCAATTTGGGGCACAGATGTTGAAAGGAGATGTACGCACCCAAAATTACATGTGATCCATGGTCAGAGAATGGTTACAAAGGTCCCCAATGATTATTTTGGCCCTTTCAAGAAGGTGTTCGAGCTCCAAAACCCATTCACAGTATATGTTTGCGGCCTAGACATCCTTACTTAGATTTTCCACACTTTCTTCCAGCTTTCCGCTCTTTCTACACATATTTTGACCTTTAGTGCTAGGACCACCACCCAAAATAGGGCAGCAGACCTACCCGCTTTTTCTAGATTCTTCACACATTTTTTAACATGTGACGGTTCACTTAAACTTCACTTTTTGCATGCATACATGAGCCAAATTGTCTAAAATTAGCTTTGATTGTTTGGTTCTTCTTCCTCCTATTTTTAAATAGATTTAATTGGTTAGAACTACTCCTTCTTTCCTTGTGCATGAAGGTACCTCCCATCCTCCATTCCTATATATTCCATGCTTGTATTCAAGCAAAAGGCTTGAGAATTTTGTGTATCTTGCATTGTATTGTTGTTACGATCTTGCTAGGAATTGGATAGCTAAGCTCTGATATCTTGTGCTATTTCTCTCCTACCTGCATTACATCCAAACCGCCATCAAGCCGCCATTTCTCAAGCGCCATCCTTCTACTGTTGTTCTTACATTCCCAATCTCTTTAATTCACATGAAAACTCAGAGAAAGAAAGGAACATACTGAGGGGAAATATACAGACACAACTAGATTTTCCAAAGCTCTTACTTTTCCAGGTTAAAATTGTGTGTTTGTTTACCTTGTGTGTTGAATTGCTAATTTCATACCAAATAGAGTAGAAAATCATTCATATCAAATAGAGTAGAAATAATTCATATCAAATAGAGTAGAAAATCATTCATATCAAATATAGTAGAGAATCATTCATTTCAGTAAGTTTACCTTTCAACATTACTAGGGAAGTTGTGAGGAACAATAGCCCTTTCAAGGTCATGATTTTTTCTTCACCTTTGAGGTAGGGTTTGGAGGATTTTGATTAGATTAGGTTGTTTGATATAGATCAGATTAATACTTTTGTACAAGTAACCAACTACATCCGGTTGATTACTTGTCTTTAGTTTATTTATTAGATTAGAACACATTGCTTAAGGATTAGAAAAGAACAAAAAGATTTCCTTTGATAGATTAGTTTACTTTTATTTCTTTAATCCAAAATATTGTGAAAACTCAAAAAACATAGATTAGATCTCCTTCAGTAATTAGTTTGCTTATTAAAAGTCATTTTATTTCATTTTGTATGACCATCAATGGTCCACAATAGGAAAAGACATACAATTGTGATCCATTGGTCCCACAACCCAACGGGCTAGAATTGATAACTAACATTGATACTAGCTTACGTTTGATAGTCTTACGCACACCTAAAACTTTTGCTAAGAAGATAGAACAAATCAATACACTAAACATAGCTGCTAATCAAGCCTACGATTATTGGAATGCCCCTGGAAATAGGGTTTGATTACGTGCATGACCATCCAAGGGCCACAACCCCACGAGTCTTTAGTTGTGATCCTCAGGTCCCACAACCCAATGGGCCCGCTTAGTGGGTTAGACATTGACACTAGTTTGTGTACGTTAGTATTTATATCTTCACCACTTTGAACAGATATTATCGCATAAATTTTCTTATCAAAATAGCAACGATCAAAGCTAAGAATTTCTGGACCGAACAAAAATCACCTATAAATACCCGTGGCTTCATTGTGCCCCTTATTCTTTTTTGGGCCCCTAAAATATTGAATAAGTCCAAAAAGGCACATGGGTGCGCAAGAATGAAGTTATGAAATGGGCGTGCAAGGAGAAGGCTCATAAGACAAGGTTCTAGGAGGATCTTAGTACAACTCGTGATTTGCGTCCACAGGACAAGGTCTTGGGACTTTTCCATATTTAGTGTATTGGGTAGGACACGAGAAAAGTGTGACCTGATCGCGCATGCAGAGTGTATAAGGTGCCAACCTAGCGGCAAAGTTGGCCTAGGAAGGAATATGTCATTGTGGAGATCTTAGGCTTGGAGGAGCATGCGCCCATGGAGGACCACATTTAGACACTTGGCATGAGATCCGAGGTGAAGAAGGTGAGTTGGCAGTTCAAGCGGCCTATAAATAAAAGCGCCCATAAAAGAAAAGGGATATAGAAAGATGAAGAGAGAGCAGAGCTATATAGAAATGCTGCAAAGGAACTCTATTTGGGTTGGGTAGATAAAACATAGGAGATGGATGTATCAAGGGCTTGGATGTGTAAATTTTTGTTTTTAGAGTTAATTTTTAAAGGGTAGGAATCCAGTTATGATGCATGACTTCTATCTACATTTTCGTGATGCTCTATAATGAATCTAATGAATGTGATGAAGTTACTAGTTTATATGAATATGAATAGGAATAATTATGGTGCATTTACATATCTTCATGGTTCTATTTTATGCATGTTTATGGAATGAGTTTGAATCCTTGCACATTTCCCTTTCTGTTTTGATTCAGTTCTTAATTTGTTAAGTAATTTTCTGTCTGGAATGACTGCACTGATCTAGAAGCCGTTCTGAGCTCTATGATGCTTGCATGTCTCATTTCCACTCACTTCCTTTAAGTTTGGATCATAGATGATGTTTTCCCACTCAAATCACATAAAAGAGACACTTGGTGCCCGCGTGTGCCTCGGGTGAGCACTCGCGCCGTTGGGTGATAGGCCGATGCGCATATGGCTCCCTTATTCTTGGTGGGTGTAAAAATGAATACATTCTTACTTTCATGACCTTATATAGAAATATATACAAGGTGCCCGTAGGTCATTTCCCATGTGTTCATCAACCAATGAACAAAATATTAGCCAAGATTGACATTTATTGGAGATTACGAGTGACTATTATCTTAGACCGAACCATCACGCCACTTTAAGTTAGGAGAGAATTCTTTAATTTAGACTTGCAGATATTGACATTACGTGTTGAAGATATAAGATTTCCCAATTAGCTTGATCCCCATCACCACACTCAAATTCACAAGCATTCTACATCGGATTTCTTGGCATGACCTCGGGAGGTTAGGTGCGAAGAAGGTCACGTATTGATTTTTGTCGCACAAATTGGTGAACTCAACGTGAAAATCTAGTCTCTAAATGGTTCCAATTTATTCATCCATATTTTATTGTGTGGGTATTCTTATACCCCCAAATATATCGGGACACGACGAGTACATTTGACCCATATCAGGTTTTGACATGTACCATTACCAATCAAGTATACCAAAACAATTATCTTCACTTTCAACATGGGTGGACAAGCACTCATCCGCTCAAAACCCTCTTCTTCGAGGGAACCAATGTTGGTTCCTCTATACATATTAAGGAACTCGAGCAGGTCACTCAGACCTATCCCCTCAAACAATCAAGTTCAAATAACATGAATTTCACTAGTGACACAATTTCATCTCCCCGGGTATTATTTTGATGTGACCCATTAGCATGCAATCGATCAACTCCCCATCTAGATGAGGAGTACTTAGCATAATATGATAGGAGTGAACAACACTTCCGTAACATGAACCAATATTTCGATAGGTTGTAAGGAAAAGATGATGTCCATCTTCAAAATAATAATGCTACCCTACCACCAACTGACAATACTACCAATGAGGGGTGGCAACATCATGAATAATTCATAGCAGGATACCATACTCCTAAATAACCTTTGAGGGTTTAACAAAAGCTACCTAAGCAAAGCATCACCTTATTAATGGGCGATATCATTTCAGATTTAGTAGAAAAAGTCAAAGAGTTAGATCTTTCCCAAAATACATAGAATTCATACACAGGACAATCACAAACTCCTTCCTACCCTCATAATTATGGGAAAATACCTACTGCACAAAATCCTCTAGTCTACATGAATGCTTAAAACCATGAAGATCTGTTTATAAGGATAGGCACCTTAGGTATGCCCCCAAGCCACGTATGGATATTTGCAATAGGCACCAGCCCGAAAGTGCATTTTCAAATGCCATACCAACCAAAAATGCAACGTTCCTCGGCTACTTCATGCCTTCGATTCCATATCAAGGTAATAAACCCCCCTATGTACACATGTATTCTAAGTCTCCATAGGGGGACATTGATACTACACAGGTTTGTATGGACAAATGTAGGGGATGCCATACTCCCCAACAAATGTCTATGCTATCCCATTTCAAAACCGATGCAACCCCTCCTCCCTAATAAGGATCTTCAATGGTGGAAACATACTCAATGGGGACCTATTCTGAATATCTCAAGGAACCCCTAGAATTATCCATTTGGGACAGTCATGCTCTTGAGATCCGTGCCCGATCTTTTAAAGTTCAAAGGAAGGGTGATCCTAACACCCACATAAAGGCTTATGCGACAACCATTTGAGAGTAACGACCATTTGAGAGCTACTCCCATGGGACGCATGATCGTTGTGAAAATTTTCCCTAAGACACTAGAAGGTATTACTCTCGACGAGTACTATAGGATACCAAAGGCTTCAATACACTCATTCAAGTAACTTGTATCAAAATTTATCAAATCTTTTGATATGAACAAGATTTTGAGAACATGAATAAAGGAATTCCTTCATATCAAGCAAGAACAAAATGAATCTTTAGCCCAATTTATTCAAATGTGGTGACAAGTTCTCTACACCTTTGTGAGCGCTCCAAATATGGATCAAATGGAACTTTGTGATTTGTTCCTTCACTCTATCAATAGAGAGACAAAGGAAGAGGTTCAAAATTTCCCACTAAGGAGATATGAAGAGGTGCTAGAGGGTGCTCTTTGGATTGACTAAGTGTCCATTGACAACGGTCGTAAGACTTATGGAGAAAATGGGAAGTTAGTCACTCCCAATCAAAATAATCCCGATAACTCCAACAACACGAACAATAATCAAGGAGAAAAGGTACTTAATAAGAATTATGGATCCATGAATGATAGTGTGATGACCAGCCCAACAAGACTAATGTTGTTAATCCTACCAGTACAAGTGCTATGAATAACAACAACAACAATAATGGAAATAATCAAAGAAACAACAATTTATCACCCTAAGTAAATGCTATGGATTTTAATCATCCTCAACAATAACAACAACAACCTCAAAGAACAGAGACCGACACCAAACTCGAGCCCTAGTCAATACCTGGGGGTATCCCAACCAATTCCAAACCCAAGGGCGGGGTTCCAAAATTTTAATTACAATAATCAACAATCGTAGTTTCGAACCACAACAAGGAACAAACCAAAGGCCTCAATATTATGACCTCAAATTATATTGTGGTTTCCATAGGGTTCAGGGGCATGATGTAAGAACTTTCCATGATTATAACAAGTTTTAAAAGCATTTTCTAGATGACCAAAGACAATTATTTGTTGACATGTTTTTGGAAAACCCAACTGCACCCACTCAAAACACCTCTATAGGACCAAAGTATCTCCACAAAACACACCGCTTAAGGATCTTCAATGATCCTCTCCCCACATGTCCAAAGGATGGTAGATTAGATCCAAACAGGTTCAAATAAAGGTATTGTAATAGGTACTCATGATCATGAAGCCTCAAATTCCAAACCCACAGATGGTACCCCTTTGGATGGTCTCCAAAAACAAAAATTGTGGGGTTGGTAGAGTTAGACACCGAACCCCAAATTAACACTGCCATAAGAACCAAAGATTACTCTTTGCAGCCAATCCCGATTTATCTGTTATGTCAAAAAAATTTCATGATACGCTAAACAAGTGAGTAGGGGCTTATGATCTAATTAGTGATCTGACCAAGACCTTTTCACACATTTCCTTCTTAGATCTACTGAAGAATTTCCCTGCTCATCGAGCTTCTCTATTAGAAAAACTAGGTCTTGGCTATTTGATTAATGTTACCCCTCCGCCAAAGGCATGAATAAATGACATAGACTTCGATGTTATCCCTCCAGGGCATCCTAAGAGAGATATTGGGTTCGTGTTTGACATTGGTAAGATTCCCACAAATGTTGAGATAGCTCGTAGGGGTGACCGACTTTGTTTTTGCAAGTTTGGATTTACAATAACTATGTAAAGCATGCAATGATTGATGATGGGGCAATAGTTAACATAGTCCCCTTCTCTTTTCTTCAAAATTTAGGGTATGGGGAGACCAAATGATCCTCAACATGAAACCCATTGAGAGGCTACGATAGCCTCAAGGCAACGTCGATCAGAACCATAGTATTGTCAGCTACTCTTGGGCCCAAGATGGTACTAACTGAGTTTTATATTATAGACTGGGAAACAAACTATAATATGATCCTTTGCCATCCTTGGATCCTCTGCATGAAGGAAATACCCTCCAATCTATTCTAGGAGGTTAGATTCCTACATTTAGGGAAAGTCTTTGTGGCACAAGGTGATCCAAAACCATTTGATATACATTTGGATAACTTAAATAAGAGGTTGGGGGTCAAATCTGAATTCAACCTTCCCATAAATCAGTTAAACAAACTTGCAAGTGTGGTACCAGAAGAAAAGCTAGTTCCTACAACGGAGTTATAAGTCACTGGTTTGATTGAAGGTATTCTGGTGGTCAAGGATGGAACCGTTATGGTAGAGACAATGTCCTTAGGAACCACAACAAATATTGTTGAGATATTAGAGAAGGATTTTCCTTTTCTCCTCCCTTTTGATTCTATGGTTATGGGACATAACTTGGGACTCGGTTCCCTTCCAGAATAGATGCATAGTTGAGGTAACCGAGGTAAAGAGGGAAGTTACAAAGGATGAATCAACGCCCATCTTTCTGAGTAGTTGTTGGACTCTCCATTTTGATGGAGCCAAGTGTCATTCTAGCATTGGGGCAGGTGCAATTCTTACTTTTCCTGAAGGAAGGATTATACCTTTTCTTTCAAGTTGAATTTTGAATCCACAAACAATGGGGCTGAATATGAGGCTCTCTTATTAGGCCTCATTGTAGCTAAGAGGATGGGCATCCTCAATATTAGGGTGTTGGGTGATTCACAACTAGTCACAAATTAGATATCGAAGTATATGAGACTAGAGCTAAGCATCTACAACTTTACAAAACAATAGTGCTAGGTCTGACAAAAGGGTTTGATTTCATCTCAATTGAAGCAGTTCCACATGAACAAAACCTTCTCACAGATTCTATAACAACTTCTGCTTCATGCTTCGGCCCAAGTAATGACCTAGAAGATACCAACTTCATGGTTTCAGATCGCACCAAACCCCTGATTCGTAAAGCACCAATGACCCTAATATTGACATACGTAGAAATTGAGAATCAGCTTGATTGTTTAGAGCACATTAATAATGATGAATCAACTCTAAGTTATTTAAACGCTTTGGCAGAACTACATCTTACCTATCACGAGATTGAACTTTCCTTAATTTCATGTTCCTCTTCCTATTTTGGGAATCCCATGGATGAATCCTCCCTAGGAAGGGGTCTTGAGATTTACTAGGTAGAATAAGAAGGGGATTTAGAGTTACCTTCAGCCCCTCCTGAGTTTGAGGAGGGCAACGCCTCCCTAATCAAGGGAATGATTGATATAAATATTAGAACAGAGGAGGAACCAATTTTTTTGAAACTAGGATCCTCCTTAACTCTAGAGGAGGTAGAAATACATACCCAAATTCTCAAGGAACATCAAAAGGATTTCACATTTAGTTACAGAGAAATGATGGGAATCGGACCACATATCGCGGTGCACAATCTTGTCACTAAACTAGATGAAAAATCAACTAAGCAAAAGTCAAGACCCGTGAAGCCAAAAGTGGCCCTCATGGTGAAAGAAGAAGTAATGAAACTTATCCATGTGGGATTCATCAAGATGATCGATTATTCATAATGGGTATCTAATATCATCCCCATCTAAAAAAGAATGGAAAGATCCATATTTGCATAGAATTTCAGGAAATTAACCAAGCTTGCCCCAAAGATGATTTCCCATTACCATTCATTGATGTTATTGTTGACGTAACAACTAGATTTGAATTGTTGTCTCTCATGGATGGGTTTTCAGGATATAATCAAATCAAAATATTTGAAGAGGATAAAGCCAAAACTACATTTATAAGTACTTGGGGAACCTACTGTTATGTTGTCAGGCCATTCGGTCTTAAGAATGTTGGTGCCATGTACCAGTGAGCAATGAAATACATATTCCATGATATTATTCATAATATTGTGGAATCATACATGGAGGACCTATTGGCCAAGGCCAGAATTGTTGTAATCACCCAAATGTGCTTCGTATCATTATTTCATGCTTAATCGAATACGAAATCACATTGAAACTGGAGAAATGTGTATTCAACGTAACAGAGGCAAGCTTCTAGTTACATTATATCTTCACAAGGCATTAATGTTGACCCAAGACCAAAATGGGTTGTGCTTAGAGATGGTTTGACCATCGGATGAGTCCAGTATCAGATCTTTTCTTGGGAAACTTGGTGCAATCCGAAGGTTAATCCCTGACTTGACCTTTGTTATTCATTCAATCAACAATTTGTTGAAAAAGGATTATAACATTGATTGGATAAAAGAATGTAATGAGGCCTTCGAGGTAGTTAAACAATTCTTGTTGTCCCCTCCCACGCTAATGCCGCCTAGATCAGATCACCCTTTGATCTTGTATTCATGAGCTACGGATGTTTCGCTAGCCTACATGTTGGCTCAAGAGGATGATGATAAACGAGAACATGTAGTTTATTTCATTAGTCAAACATTGCTTGATTATGAAACATGTTACACATAGGCAAAAAGGAATGCCTTTCCATAGTCTTTGCAACAAAGTGTTTAAGGCATTATATGCTTTGAATCAAGAAACAAGGGTTATTGTTAAGAAAATCACTTGCAAACATTCCTCATGCAAGGATCCTTGTCTAAAAAGGTCGGGTGTTTCATAACCTTAATGGGAAAGTTTGAACTAACATTTGTAAATCAGAAATCCATTAAGGGACAAATCATTGCAGATGGTTGGCTGAAAATCCATTGGATGGAGGTGATCCGATAGATCCGGAATTTCCGACGAGTGTGTGTATTTTGTCAAAACCAAGCCCCCTATCTCTTTGTATGTCCTTGGTATACCAACATTATCAATTTCATCATGGACCACACATACCTGTAAGAGGAAAGATCACAAAAATAAGGTGATTACATGTCATTTCCACTAAGTACGGTATTTTGGAGCAAATTCTCTACCGCAGATGCTTTGACAAAATGTTGTTAAGATGTGTTAACGCCAAAGAATCCAAAAATACTCTTTATGAGTCACATAGTAGAGTATGTGGAGGTCACTTCAAGGTCCACACCACCGCTCAAAAGATACATCGATGGGCTATTTCTAGCGCACCCTAGAACATGCCATAATAGAGTTTGTACGCAGATGCCACAAATGCCAAGAGTTCTCCCACAAGATCGACATACTGACATAAGCTTTGTAACCAATCGCAACTCCATGGACCTTTTCCATGTGGGGCCTGGATCTGATAGGGAAATTCTCTCCCTCATCAATGGATGGCCACAAATTCATAATCACAACCACATAATACTTCACCAAGTGGATAGAGGCCATGCCTCTTACCACTGTACCCGGGTCTTTGATCGCTAAGTTCATCCTAAACTAGATTATTTGTAGGTATGGCATCCCATAGGTCATTATTTTGGATAATGGAACGTATTTAAAAAATGACTAGGTGCATGAGCTATGTACAAATTTAAAAATAAGTCATCACACAAATTCTCTCTACTATCCTTATGGTAATGGACAAGTGAGGATACAAATAAAACGTTAAAGGTCATCCTTCTCAAAACCGTTAAGGAGAATAAATGAGATTGGCACCTAAAGCTTTTTCCGGCCTTGTGGGCCTACTAAAAGTTAGTAAGAACACCAACGGGGGCAACCCCATTTTCTTTAGTGTTTGGTGCTGAGGAAGTTCTACCATTCAAATTCGAAATACCTAGTCTCCGTATTTCACTACATGAGATCTGTGAGAGGACAAGTTATCGAGAAGCATGACTCTCCTAGTTATAAAGTCTCGGCGAGGCTAGACTTAATGCTAAACAATGACACAATGTTTACACTGACCGGATGGCTCGGTAATATAATAAGAAGGTTTACGAACGTGAGATCTACGAAGGAGATTTGGTATTAATACTCGACATCTAGATAGAAAAAAATTTGACGAGGGAAGGAAATTCATACCTAGGTGGTTAGGTCCAGTATTGAGTAGAAGAAGACTACAAAAATGGGGTATTTTCCTGTGTACACTAGAGGGTGAGGAGTTTAGTGAATCCGTGAACTCTCTTCACCTAAAGAAGTATTATGCATGATCCACCAACATTCTCATATGTACATTATTGCATCTGCATTGCATTTTCATCTGCTAGTTCATTTTGTAAAATTTGTGATCAAGGGATTTATTCTTATAGAAACTCCTAAAAAATTCTAAAAAAAACATTGGAAAAAAATTCAAATCATAGCTCTACAAATATTCATAGTATCATCAATTATTTCTGAATCATTTCATTAGTTCAAGCAAGATAAGACAAATTTTTGACCATGATCATACCAAGGCCTACATACTTGGTTTTCTTATAGTCTCTTTCTAGGTTAAGTGTCTTTTCCTATAGTCTATTCTAGAAGCTTCATGGTGTCACATCTATCCCATAAAAATCTCTTTGGAAATAAGAACATACTAAACATTTTGCCTAGATGAGTAAGTCAAATGCAATTCCAGAAAATTTTTATTTTACACATTTATTTGCCCTACCAACCTTCGGTGTTGAGCCTGCATCTCTTACTGGTGATGTAGGGTTGGGAAAGGAGAGAAATTCCCTTACTCACCTATTCCTTGTCCATGGTGATGAGCCCATGCTTCCTCCTGGTAGCATGGGGCAAGGAGTAGGGGGTCTCATTGATAAAATTGAAAGTTACAAATAATTCACTCAAATATTGTGAGTTCATAAGTCAATAACAAAGTGAGTTAGATGTCCAAAATTCCAAAAGAGTTTAAAACCCCAAACCCAGATTTTGTCAACCAAGTAGCCATCTATGGATCCAAGTCTAGATAAACTACAAAGCAATTCACATTCTAAACTATGAGGTAGCTTGAGTAGGATAGGGTTGTAGCATCTCAATTTGGTTCTGCCAAACCTTTGTCTTTCTCTCGTCACTATCATTCAAAAAAATTCATAACTTGTGTCCCCTCTGATTCTCGGTGTTGAGCCCTCGTATCTTACTAGTTGCGTGGAGTTGGGGGTGGGACAAGAATATCTACTTATCATATCATTTTGTCACCACATTTTTCCAAGACAATATGAGGTATCAAAGATTGCTTAAAGAAACTAAAATTCAAACATCACATTATGCTTGCATCATCATATATCAGCATTATGAAATAAAAAAGAAATCATTTCACATCCACTGCATACATTTTGAAAAGCATAGAAAAGTAGAAATTCTAGATATCTAGAGTACACATGAGAGATAAACCAAAAGAAAGTCAACTCATATATGTTGGAATACCAAACCAAAAATAAGAGTCTATATATATATATATCATGGTGAATCAAGTTTGTAGAGAATGTCACCATGCACTAGGAAAGCTCAAAACACTCGCAATGAGCCCGAAACATACAAAAAAATCATATAAATGATTGAAAAAATGTCATCAAAGCAATAAAAATGGCCCCATGGCCTGTCATTCCTGTGATATCCCTCGGATGGCACTTGACCGTGTCTGGGGCTCTTACTGTGGCTACGATGACGCTGAGAGTGAATATAATGATGTGAGTTCTCATGGTGACATCTGCTACCCATGGCCTCACTGTGAGAATGGCTTTGTCTCATCAATCGTTCGGCAGTTGCATACCTGGCCACCTGGGTATGGAGGGAAGTCATTATGTCTGCTACCTTCCCTGAGTCGGCAGTTAGCTCAGCTCGAGTCTTCCCCGAGGGGATCAATAGAGTATCCACGCATACCCGACGGATGAGCTCTGCCACTCATGTGTCTTTGTTGTAATAAGAAAATAAGAAGTGATAAGTTATGAAAACTAAAGAAAGAAAGAGATACAAGTCAACAATACTAACTAAATCAAAAAAAAGAAAAAAAAGAGAAAAGGTATTTAACTTACTTGGGTTTCTAGGCATCTAGGTAGGATCGGTAATGCTTCTTTGTTGGTGGTGGGCTTCCCAAAGCGGAAGAAAATTGTTGTCCTATGATGAACTCATTGTCCCCCTCTCCACTATGAGGTAGTTTTGACTCGAGACTAAGGTCTCTCTCTCATCACTGGCCTCCTCATATGCTGCTCTCAACATCTCCTGAGTATCATGCCACTCAGGGTCACTCTCCTCCTTCACATGGGCTGCCTCACTAGTCCCAACACCAACTCCCTCGTCCTCCATGTCCTTGCAAGTGACTCCTCATCTGTCTCATCCCCCGTATCCTCCTCAAAGTCAAAGTAGATCAATAGGCTCATCCTGCTCCCCGTTGTGAGTAGAAGTAGATGGACTATGAAGTAAGGGTGCTCGAGGGCACCAGCTGCCCAACGAGCATAAACCACCCGTCTAACTACAATGGGCACACTTGAAATGACCACTTTCAAACTAGGATCCCTTCTAGGGACCTTCTCGGGCCTTGTGAATGTTCATGTACACTGGTGTAGATTGAGGGAGCATATCAATATACAAAATTCCAAACTACTTGGGGACCCAATCAAATGGGGGGACCTCAAGTATCCCTGCTTTGTCAACTAGTTGAACTGTTGAAGAGAAAGCTACCATTGTAGTCATCTCCAGTCCCCATATCCCTACCATGTCTGGTATGGTGTGGTAGTCATGTCTTCCATAGTCAAGAAAGCCACTGACTAATGTGGTGTCCTAAGTACTGACATACCTGTCCATCTAGCTGCCCAAATAACCCCTGGATTTGAAACTAGTACTCCCCTACCATAGGGGATGAAACGCTCATAAACCCAACTCATAACAAGAGTGGGGTGGCTCAATGACTACCCCTACAATCTGAATACCATGTATAAATCATGGTAGGTAGTCCCCAAGATATTTGCGCCCCAGGCATATTTACGGTTGTGCCCCTCGATCTGCGCAATGATAGGAGCCCAACAATATAAGAGGGTATCACCACCCTTGTCCCCAATCAATCAAGAGGACAAGATGCCCATGATGGCTCTGTGTATGATAGGAATGGGAGTGGTGGAAATGGACCAAACCTTCATCCCCTTCTTTGATCTAGATGAGACAATGACGTCTCCCATATATGTGGCCCACTACATCATCATCACGGCCCTGGACCCCGTTGTCTCCAAAGTCAGTCTCCTCCCAAGTATCGGGAGCCCAAGAATATGGTATACATCCTCTAAGGTGATGGTCCACTCACCCCAAAACCTAGGAACTAGAAAGTGTTCGGTATACATCCTAATAGGAAAATAAGTCACATAGAATGTGACTAGCAGGAGCAGTGTGGGGAACCCACATAATCCTCCAAATACCGGCCCTTTGGAGAAGATCCATCTCATCTGTGTCAGCTGATCTAGGATACCAAGGAGCCAATCACATTCCCTCTCCCAACTCCATTTGATGTACTCCTCCTTTTGCATTCACCAAAACATGGAAAAAGAGAAAATTAGTAACATATACCAAATAAAAGCTCACCAAAAACATCACAAAACCTTAAAAATAAAAAAAATTCAAGTTAGCAAAAGTTTTGGTCATTCTATTCAGAACCACCGCCCAATCAGGTTGGCAGTCTCGTGATCACCACCTTGCTTTGGGTGACAGTCCTGGACTGAATTTGCAAATGCGTCCTTTACCCTAAAAATTCTCAAAAGGACAAAAAAAAGACCATTTTTGACAAAATAAAAGCATGCCATGTGGGTTCCCACTAGAGACTCATTTAAGAAAAAAACATTTGAAAATAGTCCTCCCTAGGTGAAATTTTCAACATTTTTACATTTAGGGTATAAAAAGACAAAATTGAAAATAACCAACCTTTGACCGTGCATTGGTCAATCTCCCACACGTGGAGGCATGGTCACGATCTCGTCATGGTCGTATCAATTGTATTCTCATTGAAAATGATCACCATGGGTCTAGAGCTCCAAATTCACCAAATCAAATAGCACAAATGAATTGAAAAATGAGTTGTTTTGATATATATATATATATATATATGTTGTTTTAACCTTGTTTTGAGTGTTTACATTCATAGGGATGGAGTGTTGGTGCAGGTATATTTCTATATCCCCGCACAGATGGTAAGTCCTCTTGTCATTTTGATCTAGTGTTTATTTTTTGATATTTTATCTATTTGCACGTGAGTCTTCTTTTCCTCTTGTAGGTAGCGGGAGTTTGGGTGGTGAGATTTCAACACATGGGTGTTTCAGGTATAGCTTCTAACTCCCCATTTTGGGGATGCCATACTCAGATTCTATGTTTTATGCCTTTTCATGGCTAAGACGCTTCTCTGAGGGGGCAATATTTACACACCTAAAATTGCATGTGCTAATTGTCGAAGAATGGTTACAAAGGTCCCCAATGATGATTTAGGTCCTTTCAAGAAGGTGTTCGAGCTTCAAAACCCATTTTTAGTATATATTTATGGCCTAGACATCCTTACTTATCTTTTCCACACTTTCTTCTAACTTCCCGCTCTTTCTACGCATGTTTTGGCATTCAGGTGCGGGACCGCCACCCTGCCCTGGGCATTGGTTCAAACCACCACCCCAAACAAGGCGGTGGTCCTAAAACCGCCACCATGCACAAGGTGGTGGTCCTACCCACTTTTTCCAGATTCTTCACGCATGTTTTAACATGCGACGGTTCACTTAAAATTTTCTTTTTGCATGCATCCATGAGCTGAATTTTCTAAAATTAGCTTTGATTGCTTGGTTCTCCTTCCTCCTATTTTTAAATATATTTAATGGGTTGGAACTAATCCTTCTTGACTTATGCATGAAGGCACCTCCCATCCTCCATTCCTATATATTCTATGCTTGTATTTAGAAAAAGGCCCGAGAATTTTGTGTATCCTGCATTGTATTGCTACTACAATCTTACTAGGAATTACATAGCCAAGTTCGATCTCTTGTGTGCTATCTCTTTTCTACCTGCATTGCATTTAGACTACCCTCAAGCTGCCATTACTCAAGTGCCATCCTCCTATTACTGTTCTTGCATTCCCAATCTCTTGGACTCACGTGAACACTTAGAGAAAGAAAGGAACATACTAAGGGGACATATACAGACACAACTAGATTGCCAAAGCTCTTGCTTGTCTAGGTTGGAATTGTGTGTTTGTTTGCCTTGTGTGTTGAATTGTCAATTTCATACCAAATAGGTAGAAAATCATTCATATCAAATAGAATAAAAATATTCTATATCAAATAGAGTAGAGAATCATTTGTTTCAGTAAGTTTTCCTTTCAACATTACCAGGGAAGTTGTGAGGAACAATAGCCCTTTCAGGGTCATGATTTGTTCTTCACATCCGAGGTAGGGTTTGGAGGATTTTGATTAGATTAGGTTGTTTTGTTTAGATCAGATTCATACATTTACACAAGTAACTGTAGGATACATCTAGTTGATTACTTGTCTTTAGTTTATTTATTAGATTAGAACACATTTCTTAAGGATTAGAAAAGACCAAAAAAATTCCTTTGATAGATTAGTTTGCTTTTATTGCTTTAATTTAAAATATTGTGAAAACTCCAAAAACATAGGTTATCTCCTTCAGTAATTAGTTTTCTTATTAAAATTCATTTTATTTCATTTTGTATGACCATCAATGGTCTACAATAGGAAAATACATATAGTTTTGATCCATTGGTCCCATAACCCAACAGGGCCAAAATTGATAACTGACATTGATACCAACTTACATTTGACAGTCTTATGCACACCTACAACTTTTGTTGAGAAGATAGAATAACTCAATACACTAAACATAGCTTCTAATCAAGCCTACGATTATTGGACTTCCCCGAAAATAGGGTTTGATTACGCACATGACCATCCAAGGGCCATAACCCCCATGAGTCTTTGGTTGTGATCCTCAGGTCCCACAACCCAATGGGCCTTCTATTCAATTAGACATTGACACTATTTTGCATATGTTAGTATTCATATCTTCACCACTTCCACTAGATATTATCACATAGCTTTCCTTACTAAACATAGTAGCCGATCAGGCTAAGACTTTCTAGACAGACTAGAAAATCGCCCAGTAAATACCTATGGCTTCAACATGCCCCTCATTTTTACTTCCATGACCTTGTCAAGAAAATATATACAAGGCACACACAAGTCATTTTCCATGTGTTCAAGAACCAACGAATGAAATCTAGGCTGAGCACGACATTGATTAGAGTCATGAGCGACTATTATCTCAAATCGAACCATCACACCACTTTAAGTTAGGAGAGCATTCTTTGCTTTAGACTCACAAATCCTGACATTGCATGTTGAAGATATAATATTTCCCAATTAGATTGATCCCCATCACCACACTCACTTTCACAATCATTCTACACATCGACGGTCTCAAGACAAACCTCGGGAGGTCGGGTGCGAAGAAGGTCACGTGTTGATTTTCTGTCATATAGGGATTGTGTCTTTTCTCAACTGGATGTCAATGATCCTACACATGTCACTACCCTGGCTCTCTTTACCTCATTGTAGATTGTTAAGTCAAGAATTGACAGGGATTATAAGAAATAATCTATCATGGAGCTATCTTGGTGTTGTTTTGATGTTGTTATATTGCTGCTTACTTGCTATTTTTTTGCAGTTTTATACCTATCTTGTCTCCTTTTTGTAGTTCCTTTTTTACTACAACTAGGATTCTTGTAATATCTAGATTTTGATCCATTTTTTCTATTTCCTCCTATTTATCTGGCTATTGATCCTTTTTGTAATAGGGTATAGTCCCTTCAAAACTATTTGCCAATAATAAAAAAACCTTCGACCAAACACACTTATTAACAAAAATCAAATAAATTATTTTCTTGGGTCGTTTATACCATACCTTAGATAATCAATTGTGAATTAGACTAAGGTTAGAACCTTATTATTACCAATCAATCAAGGTTCAATAATAAATTATTATCCCATAATACTTTGATCATGCATGCTAGACTATGTCCTCTTGATCAAGTAAATAAACTAATACAATTTTATCATAAAATGTTTGCATGGAGGGTATTTCGATAGGTTGAAGACTCATAACACTTAAAAAACCAAATCCTAATGCCATAGTCTTAGGCCTACGTTGCCATAGTAATGGATTTACAACAACTCAATAGTCCCTTAAATGATTTTAAGGTTTGAGGCCCCACTTATCGGTATGCTAAAAACATTCGCAAGTCCCAATATAATTATAAGAAATAACAAACATTGGACCTTTTTATGGCCATAATATTACCTCTTTTTCTTTACTACGGTCATTAAACGATTAATTAGTAGATATTTGATGATGAAACCTTTGTGTTATTACATCTCAAGCTTCATTGATGCAATCCAAACCAATTCTATAAAATACAACAATCAATAGGTTATCGACAACAATATGGACTAACCAATAAATTAGATCAAATGCATGATACTAAGTACATCGATCACCGAATGCATACCTTTTACCCTTGAAGGTCAAACCACCAATCATTTAAGTAAATAATCTAAGATCCAAAGAACTTACTATCAGTTTACCTTGATCCAAGGCATTACATTTTTACCTTTTCGATCATTAATAATGCACAAGTGAATGATGCGAGACATGAATTGTTCAAGAAAAAATTGCAAGCATACAAGACTACAAATTATGAAAATATAAGAGAGTTAATTACAATAACACAAAAATAGCTCTAACTCAATACGCTCAAATAGAATATTGCAAGAGATGTTCATAAACGAGGTGAATGTGTAACCTCCTCATAGAATCATGAAAATATCCACCTAGAATAGTGGTAACCAACAACTAGAATGGTGTATTCAAGTGGTGACTAACACCTAGTATAGTGTAGTCAAGTAGTAACAAACACCTAGAATAGTGTAGTCAAGTGTAAACCTAAGAAAAAATATCCCATAAGTGAAAGGAAAATCCAAGAGAGGTGGAATATCCCGAGTAGGATAATACAAACAAGGCAAGGAAAATAAATCCTACACTAACACACCCCATAAGAAAAACTTAGGTGGGCGGTGAAAAATGAAAGTGGGTCTCGGTAAAAGGTCTAATGAGGTACCCACGTATAATGAAATATCTCATAAGACAGTATAAGGAGAAAACCAAGTGGGAAAAACTCCCCCAAAAGAGAGACATGAAGAAGTGAAGAGGCTAGAAGGCCCCCTAAAGATGATGAAATTGATGATGTAGACTACACCCCAGGAGAGATCGTAGAAGAATAAAATTTCTCTTAGTGAAAGGTTTGGTAAAGATATCAACAACCTACTCTAAATATTGGTATAATATCAAATCGATGACCTATTCATGAATGATTTCCCAAATGAAGTGCATGTGAATCTCAATGTGTTTGGTACTATGATGAAAGACTGGATTCCTATATATCTGGATAGTGTTTTGGTTGTCACAAAAGATGATTGTAGGATGCCTGATCTGGATACCAAGCTCAAAAAGAATCCCCTGAAGCCAAATAGCCTCAGTAGTTTGCGTTAACAGATCCCCTGTACTCTACCTCTGTGGATGATAAATCAATAACATTTTGCTTCTTGCATGACCAACTGATAGGACCATAACCCAATGAGAAACTATAACTTGAAGTGGAATTACGACACTCAGTATCACCAACCCAATTTGAGTTTGAGTAGCCAACCAAGTCAATGTCTGAACTAACCCTGTAGTGAATCCCATATCTATATGAGCCCTGAATGTAGTGAAAAATCCTCTTAGCTACTTTCCAATGCATCTCATGAGGTTCCTGCATGTACCTCGAAACAATACCAATGGCATAGGAGATATCAAGTCTGGTGTGAGTTAAGTAAATAAGGCTACCAATAATTTATCGATACAAAGTAACATCAACTAAGGGTGTGGAACAATCATCCTCAAGCTTGAATCTAGATAAGAAAGGATTCAAAGATGGATTGCAGTCAGCCATGTGAAATTGAGCTAGAAGATCGAGAGAGTACTTGGGTTGTGTAAGTGAAATACTGAATTAGAACATGTGATATCAATGCCAAGGAAGTAGTGTAGTAGACCCAAGTCAGTCATGGAAAATATATCCTGAAGAGTTGTCTTCACTACTAAGATAGCCGATGAAGTACTCCTAGTGATCAAAAGGTCATCAACATAAAGTACCAGTATCAGTAATGAATCATCTCGTTATAATAGATATACATTGGGATCTGAATGACACCGAGTAAAACTAGAATCTAGGAGGAAGGAATCCATCATGGCATACCAAGACCGAGGGACTTGGTTAAGGCCAAAGATGGATTTCCTCGATTTGAAAACTAAGGATGAATAAATGCTCTATGTATATCTCCTCTTGTATGTCTCGGTGAAGAAAAAAATTCTTCGCATCCATCTGGTGCACACTCCAACCATGTTCTGCGGCTAAAGAAAGTGTGAGTCTAATCAAAGTCATCTTGGCTACATATGTAAAGGTCTATGAGTAGTCTATGTCAGGTACATGTGAAAAACTCTTTGCGACTAACTAAGCCTTGTACCTATCAATTGACCCATATGCTACAAATTTGGTCAGATATATCTATCAACATCAAACCATATTCCTTCCCTTAGGAAGTGAAGTCAAATCCCAAGTGTGATTGATGATTAAGGAATTATATTCCTCATGCATAACATTATCCCACTCAGGTATGCCTGATGCATCTTAGAATGTATGTGGGTCATCACATGAAGCATAAAAGGCATGTGGCCTATTATAATAGTCTACCCGAGTATGTATGTCATCCTCTGGATCCCTTACCTAAGTGTATGCACTATGAAGTGTCTTCCTAGCCCAAATAGGCCCTAAAGTGGGTGAGTCATATGCCAAATCCTCATCCTTTGAAGTATGGCTAGAAGTAGATGAGGATGAATCCTCATTACTTTTCTTACTGTCAGAACTAGAAGAAGTAGAAGACGTTTCCTTAGGAACCTACTATGGATGATCTGAATCCTCAGATTGTTCATCAAAACTGAGTGAATCCAAAGTAGATAGAGAAATGTCAAGTAAAGAGTTAGTGGGAATCTCCTGAAACTTAACACTTCTCTTAATGAACAAATCATGAGTAATAGGATGGATAAGTCTATAGCCCTTGACCCCCTCTAGATACCCAACAAAGATGTAAGGTTTAGATTGAGGCTCCATTGTTTTATATTTATTTTTGGGAATGCATGCCATCACTGGTTCTCTCAAGACCCTAAAGTTCTTAACTTCCATTTTCCTATTGTACCAAGCTTTAAAGGGAGTTATATCTTTTAAATATTTGTAGGGAACCCGATTATGTATATAACATGCATAATTTATGGCTTCTTCCCAAAATTGCAGAGTCAAAGATTTAGAGTGGATCATATAGTTTTCCATCTCTTTCAAGGACCTATTTTTACATTCTGCCATGCCATTTTACTGAGGAGTATAAGGCACTGTCTACAATAGATCAATACCATTTGTAGTGTAAAAATGCTCAAATTGTTTTCTAACATACTCCCCCATTATTTATTCAAAGAACTTTGATGCTTTTCCCAGATTGATTCTCAGTAAGTTCCTTGAAGTCCCGAAAGTAATTGAACACTTCAAATTTTTACCTAAGGAAGTAGACCCATGTATATTTGGAAAATTCATCTATGAAGGTGAGATCATATCTGGCACTAGTGAAAGAAGGATCAGGAAAAGCCCCTGTGACATCACTGTGAATTAGATATAAAGGTGTTGAATCTCTAAGATTTACCCTTGTAAAATTTCTCTTCATGGTGTTTTCCAAGAGCACAACACTCATAAAGTCCCATTGAGAAACAAAATCTAGGAAATCCTATAACCATGTCATGCTAAAATGGATCTCTAATACCATATTAGATTTTATGGATCTCCGATGAAAAAAAATGCATGAGAAATTATAGAAATTGAAATAACTCAGTAATGGAAAATGTTTCACTAGAATCAATCGATACCATATCGAGAAGCGCCACATATTTATTGGTTCAAAGAATACACAAATGAATGATGCGAGATGTGAATTGCTCTAAGAAAAACAATGCAAGCATATAATACTGAAAATTATGAAAATACAAGAGAGATAATTGCAATAACATAGAAATAGCTCCAACTCAATACGATCAAATAAAATAATGCAATATATGTACATATATGAGGTGAATGTGTAACCTCCTTTTAGAATCATGGCAATATCCACCTAGAATAGTGGTGACCAAAAATAGAATGGTGTATTCAAGTGGTGACTAACACCCAAAATGGTGTAGTCAAGTGGTAACCAACATGTAGAATAGTGCGGTTAAGTGTACACCTAAGCAAGCATATCCCATAATTGGAGGGAAACTCCAAGTGAGGTGGAATATCTTGAGTAGGATCATACAAATAAAGTGAGGAAAATAAATCATACACTAATAAATCATTCAAACAATTAACCTATATAAACACATGCACCCTATCCTGTATTTAGAGTTATCTATATATCTCATGTTCAAACATAATAGAGGAGGAATTTTGGGCACAACCATTGAAGTATTTATTCCTTAGAGAACATTATAACAAGGCACATTTAAAAACATTATCAATTGTTCCCTAGACCACTTTCATACAATATTGAAGCCAAAGTTCATTTCCAAGTGATTAATTCCTTATTTATGGATTTTCCATTTATATTATTTGTGCATATTGTAACACACCTCTTGGGAGTGAGAACTACATGATCTTGAGGCCCTTTTGAGGTAAGATTATGTAGGAAATGGTAAACCATTATGAGGTTTGTCCAGTTCATTTGGAATAACCCCTTTTTAGGTCATACAAGGAGAGTGATGGTTTTAATACAAGGAAAAGACATTTACAAGTAAAAAGTGTGATTATGCGATTTAAGACATAGATCTCAAATTCAAAGCCACACGCACACTAGGTGCTGTAATTTAGTTGGAGGTCTTACTACAAGAGGTCATAATCAATTGCCCTAGGATGAATATGAAAAAAAACCTATCAATGTGAGTGACCTTGTATAGAACTTGGTTCAAGGATCTCATAATTTACAAAAAAACTTTATGACACTTTGTACAACTTATTTACCCATATTCATATCATTTTCACATCTTTCGACCTTACGGAATGGTGATTTATTTAAAAAAACTAATCCTATTATTTCTATATTATATTTTCAAATTTTCTATTAGTATATTATTACCTTAGGCATGGTGTTAGGACCATTTATCTATTTTTCTTGTTATTATATCATACTTCATATTTTATTATAATACCTTAAATAGATAGACCTAGTTTTTTATATTACATTTTGGTGAACTGTTATATCCGTAGCTCATACCAACATATAATTTTTCTCTCATCCCTATGGTTTCATATTTTTAAATCTATTTTTCAGCAACATGATGTATTTATGGTCCATTATAAAATACCTCATTTGCATGCTTGCATAGTGACAAATTTCCAATTTCATTGTAAAATACCAAATTATGAACTGAATTATTAAGGCTTATCACTATTGACCCTAATAATATATCATAAATATATACTCTGCATATAATGGACCAATTCATTTCCATATAGATCATCAATACTAATTTATCCTTACCCACACCTATGCCAAAACTCAATCCTTAGCTTGTTACTCTCAAAATACCTTCTCCTTAATGACGATGGACATGTTTCTTGAAGTATCCTACTTCAATACTTAGTATATTCCTAGTACAAAACCTCATTATTTTTTCATCCCCCTTGATGATTATGACATGCATCATCCATAAAATCCTAAATTCAATGCTCACCATATTTTGTAAATATCACTAATATATAGGACATATAACTAATGAATGTTTCTTAAAATGATGAAAGATTTAGGAACTCATTGATAGTAACATCATTTCCTTTTCAAATGAATAATGTGTTGTCTCCTAAATCCATTCCAAGGTAGAAATATGTGAAGACAATAAGATAGGTCATTATAATGAGTTTTTTCTTCACCTAGAATGGTATACCTAAGGCCAAAAAATGGGAGAGTGGTTAACCTCCCACTCTTTAGGCTCTATGAGACCTAGGGGAGAGACCTTGGAGAAACCTAAATGATGTCAAATAATAAAGATTAGGAAAATATAATACAATAGACCCAACCAAGTAGCCCAACCACTATGAATTCCTACCCAATTTTCTATCACTAGAAAAATATTCATAAAGCTACCTAAGAATGGGCAAAGGTTACCCTCAAACATATGATAATAAAAAAATATGTCCATATCCTATAATATAATTAATTTCAAGGCCACTAGAATGTTCAAAGGAATTATCATAGACATGAATCTAAAGTTATAAAGGATGAAATATTATAAGTTTGCAGATGCAAAGTGAGATTTCAATAAATTTTGGAGGTAAATGAAAATATGATAAAATTAACTATGATCAAGGAATAAATCCATTAGTCAAGGAGTCACCAAACATTATATCGAGTGATCTAATAATAACCAAAATAAGATAATAATCTACACAATTGATGCACATTACACCATAAATTTGGACAAGTAATAGGATGTTCCTACACACACTACTCATTACTCATGAAAATAAAATATTTCAAGATGTCAACACATTGACATTGGGATACATATAGAAGATATAAAGAAATGAATACCTATAAGGATTTTATAACTCAATAATCATTCATATCCGCATAACATAAAACAAATTATTGATTACAAGATAATAATCTACAAATTCAAATCCTTATGATAAAATCACAACATGTTATCAACATACTTTAATATCTACTCTTTCGCAATATGAAATATTATCACTATTCAATTACTCATAAACTGGAAAATAAAATGCTACAATTAGGACAACCAAGTTTTCTCAATAGCCAAAATATCTATATGGAGATTTTTCTCCATTTTACACAATTTATCTTTCCAAAGGTGTATAGAAAAGGTACTCAAAATATTCTCTCATAAGAAATCAAAGGCTATAAATACGTTATTATCAACACTAGGTGAAAACAAATTATCCACCAATGAGAGGGAAGATAGGAGCAAGCTTGGATATTTGTCAAATTATTTTGAGAGAAACAAAAATACAGTCTTGAAATAATCTAATTTTAGCATAAAAATGGCCTATGAAGAAAGCACAAATGGAAATCCATGGGAAAACACATATGCATCCTTGAAATTGGGAGAATATATGATTAGGAGGCTACCATTTGTCAACCATATCAAAACTCTATCTATATATCACTATGAAAAAATAACCTTTTATTTCTAATGTGATTAAATTTTTAATGTGGTTTGGTGGGGTCCAAATGGGATAAATATCATACAATCATCTTATAGAGAGAATCAAAATAACCAAAACCATCTGAGGGCGATTCTAGCAACATTAGACTAAAAACAACAAGTGGAAGATGTTAAGAACTATGTCAAGAAAAATATAAAAATTCTCAATAATTTTCCTCAAAAATTATACTAATGTAAATCTCTCTCCAAGAAATTTCCAATGACAAAAATTGTAGGAAATTTTGATCTCTAGTCAAAAGTTATGAGTGAAAAATTAAGCCCCTGATTCTATTAATGGAGTTTCCAATTTGACGTAAATCGATCTCATTTTCCTTTATAATTTGGTAATACTCACATATCATCCCTTTATCTTTTCCTCAATCTCTAACCTTAGCTGATCTTTTCCACATGGATACAATTGGTTTAACCATTTAACATAGGGTCTCAAGATTTGGGCCTCAAATATTTGTACATAAGATCCACTAATGAGATAAACGTGATCATTATCGGTGCCAAAAAAGTTAATGGGATATTAGGTATTTGGAATTTTTCATTCTAACTTGCATCCATTATTGAAATTTTTTCATCATCATTTCCTCTCCCCTTTCCTTTGGTTTTGTTTCCTTACACCAATGATCTCTTCAATGTGGCTTGCATCGACTTCTTTAGTTGAAACATAGTGCATTGGTGTTGTCATTGATGTCAGGTGGAATTGATGGAAAATGTGTGAGTGGTGAAGTGAGGCTCATTAAGGGGCATGGAGGTTTATTTTTAGTGCCTTCTCAATTATGGTTGGAGCTCACAAAGAGGATTCAATTTGATTCTAGGATGGTTTCAGGATGCTATAAGCTTGGTTAGTGAGGTAGGTGCTCACCAGGGGTGTAGAGAAGTTTGGTGTGCTTGGATCATATTTCCCACAAGTTAGAAATGATTATTTTAGGATGTAATTTAGCTTTTGGAGGTAAAATACAAATTCTCACCAAAACTACCTTTGAGAACTAGAAGGAAGTTAAGATCAATAAGATTTTTATGGGTTGTAAAAGAATATTTATGGGAATCAAAGCCATGGTTCATGTAGAGGGATGTGTTTTGGTGCTTTGTGTCAAATTTCATCAAATTTTGAAATGGTATTTTGAAGTTATTCAAGTTTTACTAAAACTATTTCTTGAGGAATGCAAGTGGCTACCACTGTCTTCTTAGCATCCAAACAAAATTGTAGATCCTTATTTAGATAAATCATAGAAGAATTTTTTTAAGAGAACTCAAAGCCTGAAATTTTGAAAAAGTTTGAGGTAAATTGGATAAGAAAAAAAAATGTCTATCAATTTTACTAAGAAGGTTGTTCTCTCCCAAACCTCTCTCCGGAGTGATAGAAAATAAATAAAGTTTTGATCTTCATTTCACTTGTGCAAGTTGATGGGTGATGAAAAATAGATCAACATATATGAGATAAGCACAGGTAAAGTGAAAAATGAGATTGATGTATATAGTAAATATACGAGTATGTTATAGAAATTGGGGTTATTTGGTTGAAGAATGTGTTATCTTGGAGAACAATAAGAGTCTGTGAAGACCATATTTATGAAGAAGAGAGAAGGTTTTAGAATTCAATATCATCATTGAAGTCCTAATTTCAAATATGTAAGTCAGAGATCAAATTGTTATTTAAAGTGGTGAAGAAAATCTGAGATCATGAGTAAGGTTTAACATCTTTGAAGAAGAGAGAAACATGAGACTGAAAATTGAACATCATGATTGTGAAATAAGCTTAAGGACATGAAGAATTAGGTGTTTTATTTTCTTTCCTGAATTAGGTGTTATAGAATGTAGATATGAAAGGATAAGTGTTTGAGAGGGTGTCTTAAGATAGTGTCAAGAATATATTGAGAGTGTGAATAGTACCTTGCATTGCAAAAGGTTGATGTTGATTAGGAGATTAGTAGATAAGTAAATTGGGGGAAAAAGATAAGAAGAGTGAGAAAATTTAGTGGTCACTATCGGTTGTAAAATACAAAAAGACAACAAATTTAGTATGATAAAATGCTTGTAAGAAGTCTAAGTTGTAGCTTAGCATGAGGGAGTAGTAGCTTCCTTGTGAGTTTTTTCTTGCAAAAGAAACATGTAGAAGCCTAGTTGATATTTAGGAGTTAAAGCTTCCAGGAAATTTGAAACTTGTCAAAGAACAAGTATTAACTTGGTTGAATTTTGGAGTTGCAGCTCCATGTTGAGTAGATGCTCAACATGAAATCAATGTAACATTTACAGGACATTATTTTCCTAAGATAGTTCTTGATTTCAGTGGGTTTTTCTCCCAGTTTGGGTTTCCCACATTAAATCCTGTCTCTATGTGCTCTCTCTCATATTTACTGCTTGTGAATGTTGATTTGGATTTATCATAACTAATTAAGTGGATTGAATTGATTTTCAAAGTTTGAGAAGACATTGATTCACCCCCTCTCAATGTCCAATTTTCAAACAATTGTATTAGACTGGTCCTCTTGAATCAAGTCTAACAACTTGGAGGAGATCCTGAAGGAAAAAACATGGGTACATTAGAAGAATCAATCCTAAAGAGGAAGTATGAGATTTCTCAATCTATGATTGATGGAATAAAGAAGGAAATCAATATCATGGAAGCTGATCATGGCCAAGAACCCAAGGAGATGGAATCCTTTGTTGAGAATGTGTCAAAAGCTGTAAAAGACAAGGACGATGCCTTCTTGAAACATGAAGAAGAATTAAGAATTTATAAGGTTGAAATAAAAGAGGAAAATACAAGATCGAAAATGTATAGCAAGATTGAAAAGAGTAGTGAGTCTCTTGATTGAATCTTGGAAAATCAAAGAGCTCTTATTGATAAAAAAAGTTCTAGGATTCAGAGGAGAACTTGGTGAAAAGAAAGAGGATGATAAAACTAGTCTAAGCATGGAATCAGGTATGAAGCTAATCAAGGAGACAAGTACATGAAGGCCTAAGTTAGTTAGGCAACCAAATGCATCCAGTATGAAATTACTTTCAATGGCTATTGTTTTTATTGCCATATCTATGGAAACAAGGATAAGGAATGCAAGGAGCATATCATAGATGACCACCCATGGAGAGCTAGTAGAAGTGAGAAGGAAAATAACATAATTTGTTTTAATTGCCAAGAGAAAGGGCATATTATCGGGGATTTGTTTAAAAGATCCATCAAGTCAGTTTTGGGAAAAAGAATACTCAAGAGGCATGAACATGGTAGTGTGCTACAACCATAACAAGTTTGGACACTATGCTAAAATATATCATGAGTTCAAGGCTACAAATATTATTGGGAATGATAGTTTAGGCCAAGTCGGAGGTAAGAGTAATGTCATATTTTACAATTGTCATGATTTTTGACATTTTATAAAGCATTACTATCACAATGAACAATATGAGTTTAGTTTTAGGAAACATACATTCAAAGAGTAAGTTAAGAAGACATCCAACATGAAGAAAAATTTGAAAATTGAGTCAAGATAAGCAATTCCTAAATAAATATCTTAAAGGAAGGAGGTAAAAATGGATATACAAGGTCAAGGAAGAAAACTCGGGAGTTGAAGAAGAAAAGAATGATAAGAAGATAGCATGGGTAGATGTTTAAGAGACACAACAATTAATGAAATTCATAGGAGAATCTAGTACAAACAACACATCGAGAGGTGATGAAAAATCCAAGAAGAAGGAATAAAATTCTAGAGCAAGGGATGAAGAAATTCTTCCTCAATCGGTCTGCTAGAACAAGTGTATGAGATGCAACATGTATGTTTATTAGGAATTCAATCAGATAGTGAAGGATTAGGATGTGAGGTTTTCACACCAAGGAGTACATCTAAGAAGAATGACAAGATCTCAAGGACAAAAATGCAAATAATTCAGTTGTCATACTACTTTGATGACTTTCTTCTATTTTGAAGTGATCTCGCAAGGTTGTGTGCCTTCTCTAGGATTCTAGAAGGCATGTATCATATGAAATAATCATGTCCTACTGCTCATTGGTCCATCCTCCTACAAATCAAAATTTCCTCCTTATTGATATTGAGTGAACAAGTCATTGTATACTCTTGTAAGTAGGTTTCCATCACTTGTTGCTAATTGGATTCCTCATTATCTTTGTCAAGGTATGTCAAGTTCAAATGTTTTGTTTATCCTCCTGATAAAGTTAGTGATCATTAAAGTTTTTGAGTGTCCTTATTGAATATTCATGAAGAGAGAGTACAAAATTGAAAGAGAGTATCTTGGGTAAAATGATCAAGTTCATTGTTTTGTTGTAATTTGAATCAGTTAGCTTTGAGTTCTAATGTGAGTTACAATTGAGATAAGAATGTTTGGTTATCAATGACATAGTGTAAAGGGTGTCTCTATCCTTATCATGTGTGATGGTCTTGAGAGAAACAATCTAGGCCTATCAAGGTTTTCCAAATAATGTCAATGTCTTCTCTTAACAAGTGTTGTTCAATTGTGACTCTATGATGTTTAAAATGTCTAGTCAATGTGTAACATTGTAGCCTTTGTTTTACCAACTAAAGATTCTATGCATGTTGGCACTTCATCCAGTCAGAACTAAATGCTCACCTAAAGCACACAAAGCTACTGGGTTCCTCATTTGTGCTGGTTTATCAAGATGTTAGCATGCATATTCATGGTTACCAATATCAAAGCATACATTTAAATGTAGATGATTACATACATCATAAGGAAACACATGTAATAAGGAAACATAACAGATCAAATAAGTACTAAGATCAATTTCACCATGTGGACACCATACTTAGATACATTAATTACTAGAATCCATCCACCATAATCCATTAATAACCAAAGTATTACATATCAGAAGTTGAATACATAACCATACGATCACGAGTCATGTGCGCCAATATATTAGAACAACATAACCCTATCACATCAAACGTGTCTAATAAAATGGAGTATATCAAATATTTATAGGGGTGGGGACTTTCCCTTCACTTCCTATGCATCCTCAAAATAGTCTGCATGCTCAAAATAGTCATGTGTACATATAAAAGAAACTATAAAGCATGCATGTTTTCCTAACAAGCCTAATAATAGATTAAATATATAAATAAATCCTACTTTAATTGTATTACTAGCCCGATCCATGCATGAACTTTGATCTTCTCCTCGCATGTGATTTATCCAAAAATATCTCTTGCTTGGCCACCAAGCCGCCACACTTTTCTCTATATTTGGAACGTTGCTTGATCAATACTCAAACTTGGCTTCGTCTATTTTTGGCCCATGGTTCCAAAATTGGATAAGTGTTGAATATTTCTTACTTGGGTGCAAGCCTTCACACACCATCTATTTTGTCCTTTGTGCACCCCTTCACATCTTCCTCGTGCATGCCAAAAATCTTTGCGTGTGACCTTTATTTAGTCAAAATGGGTCGTGTAACATTATCCCACACTAAATTATATTTTCAACCTCGAAATGTCTTAGTCGCCCCAAATATATAAGTTACTTCTAAAAAGAATTCAATGCCCAAAAATATGCATCCTACTTATCTCAAAATCGGATAAAGTTGAAGGATTTTGGAAAAGTTCTGGGAACTTGGCATATATTTCACTCTCCACCTTCTTCCATTCATCAATCTCTTCCAATGCTCTCCCATGCGCCACCTCTACAATTCCTGGTACTTGGTCTAGCGCTAACTCTTCAACTCTACTCTTGAGCTCTTGGATAACCACTGTCAACTCTGTGACAACTCCCTCAACTATATCCATGTGCTCCAGTATCATATTTTTGAAGTAGCCTATCCATAGCTCTAATTTATCCTTTTTGGCCTTGATCAACTCTTTTTGCTTTGTCACCTCAGCCATCACTTTGGTGCACTCTATCTTATTAGTGGGTGTCTATTCTTGGATAGCTTTGAAAAGTGCTTCCTCATCACTTATGTGCACATAAAGGATTGAGTCACTCTTCCGGAACCTATTGAAACCTAAGTCGACCTTATTACCTACCTCCTTGAGCTTTGCGAACAAATCCTCATGCTCAGTAATTCTAGCTTCAACAACAACCTTGTTTGGTTCCTTTTCCTTAGTATCTCTACCACTATTGGCCCTGCAACACTCTTTATGTTCTCTAGAGGCATACCAACCATATATTCTAAAGAGTTCTAAAGAGTTGAATTTTCATACTTACTAAAAATAGCAAGTTGTCTCATAGGCACTCACTAAAAATAGTAAGGCATTCCAAAGGGTGATTTTCATAGAGGAAACATACTGGGAATTGGACATTCAAGTTGGCAATTGCAGTTGAATTCTAGAGAAGTAAATCTTGACACTTACTAAAAATAGTAAGCTTCCCTTCCTAGGTATAGTAAGTGTCAAGAGACAATGAAATTCAAGTTTATAGAATGGGCATTGTCACTGAATATTTCCTTCACCAAGATTCATTTCCCATATCCTTAATATATCTTTGTCAGTGGGTCATAAAATTTTCACAAGAAACATCTTTGGCATCTCTTGTGGATATTTTAGAACTCATCTCAACAGACCCTGACAATATCTTTCGACACTCATTACATGGTTTGGGTTACATGTATACCATACGTAGGGTGGAAGTTGTGTTCATTGGTAGAAACATTTAACAATGTTTTTAAACAATCAATCCAAAGCGTCTGTGGGATAATTCGAAGGAGTTTCTCAGGGTGCAAGGAGTTCAAAGATTCATAGTTTCACTACATTTGGATTTTTCCATTGACAAGGACTAAAAAACTTCATCAAGAACAACATCTCCTCTTCTTCTCTCTCTTCTCTTCCTTCCCCCAAATTTCTCTCCCTTCAAATGTTCTAATTCTTCATTGGGGTTTACACTTTTAATATGCCTTTAAGTTATTCGAAAAGTGACTTTAGAAACATGATGTAAAATTAATTTGCCTTGTTTTTATAAAAGGGACTTAATATTTTGTAGGAATTTGAATAGTCTAAAGTCATAAATAAGGCATATGGAGGGTCATCGGGAAGATGAAGAGTTGTTCCTCTTCTATAAATTGTAATGAACTCCTCATTTGAGGGTCTTCTTAGCTATTTTTGTGAATTCATGAGAGAGAGAGAGATCCTTGTGAAAAGAGAAAAGAGATAAAAATTCTTCCATTCTCTCCCACTCTCAAATTTATTCCATTTCTATGCTATGTAAAACTTTTGTTTAAGCATCAATACAAGAAGAAGGATTTTTAGCCCTCTTTTGATTGAGGAATTTATTGATACTTTGTGCTCATAAATTCTAATTGGTCTTGTTGCTATTTGTAAAGTTTTTTCTTCTTAATTTTAGTGCATGTGATGAAATTTCTAACTGATGTATGCAAGACTCGATTTTCTACTTGCAACATTAGTCCTCTTATCTAACATTCTCACTCCCTTTCCCGCTCTCCTAGAAAATTCCTCTCTTGCAGATATATGCAAGGATTTTCCTCGGGTGGTCGTGGAGTGCCTCTCGTTGGATCCTCGACCGCAATGCCAATCAGGATAAAACTCATCTCACTCGTGCATGAAAATATGGAACTGCACCATTTAAGTAGAGGGACTTAGATTCCTAGAGCATTGGCAAAAAACCCAAAAATTGTCCCTTGAAATTTTTTCTCGCCAACAAGCTCAAAAAGAGGAAGATACAACAGAGGAGAAGAAAAAGGAGGAAGAGAGGAGATGCAACTTGAAACAAGCTACAAGAATGGAAATTGGATGCGAAGTTGACCGAGAGGGAGAATGAGGATAGAAAGAAGAAGATCGATGTTTTCCCTTCTTTGCCTTCTTCGAACGCACTACTTGCCACTTTTCATGTGAAATCACCTTTGAATCAAGAGGATTGTATTTAGATAAGTCCAAGGGAGTGGAGATATGTAACTCCTTATCTAGTGAATGGGGACCATCCTTATCCAAGTCAGAGTGATTGGATTCATGAGGGAAATTTATTCCTATAGTAGGTCTTTCGAAAGAGGGAGGATTATCTTATGGCTGCCCCACCTCCTTAGAAGCAACATTTTCGACCGAGTTGTGGGTGATGGAGTTGTAACTTCTACTTCTTGATCTTCTACATCAAGTGTTGTCATCGTCCTCAAGATCTAGTGGACTTTGTCATTTGGGAATAAATCCTTTTTTCCTTGGATCTTGAGATTTCTTATGAGGACATGCAGCACTGGAGGTGTTCTGGAGTCCTATAATTATGACATATAAAAACTACATTTTCATAGTCAAGAGTCTGGATATGAGTCGTATCTCCCATCTTGAGATTCATTCTATCCGAAAATCCTTTATTGAGATCTACTTCTACACAAATCCTGACAAAAGTATGAAGTCCACTCCACATTCTCTTGCTATCCTCTTTTATGAACCACCCTAGAAGATTTATGATATCCTCCATAGAACATAAAGCGACAAGGGAAGATTAGGAAATCTCACCCAAACAGGAACACGTGAGATGGAGAAGGAATTCAAATCAAATTGTGGAAACCATGGGGTAGTGAAAAGGCCATCGATCCCTAGAACCAAGGACCCTCTTCAATAACCCTTTGATAATCCTCCGGATCATTGAAGAAGACTATGAAGAAGCCTCGGGCACATAAGAAGTATTTATAATTTTCTATCCATGAGGAATGAATCCACTGAATCAGAGAATTAGATGATGGCCAAGCACCATTAAATCTACAGATAATGGCCTTAGATTTTATCTCTTGTAAAAAATCTAGAGCTTCTTCATCATTGATCTCCAAAGTAGGGGATTCAGAAGCTTTCTCCACAATGTAAGCGGGGGGAGGAATAGTTGCGGGGAGATTTCAAGGAAATGGAATTTTTAAAAAGTTCCTCTTTGAAAGGTGTAGAACAATGCTTCTTGGCTGCACCTAATAGAATACCAATCATAAAATTCATGGAATCCTATCCAATCCAATAGGAGAGGAGAAAAGAATCATCCATAAGAGATTTTCCATCAAAAACAAGGCCAATGGGACACGCCTGCTTTGCACAATTTATAAGCAAGAATAAATTTAAAGTCCTTCCCTCGAGCTTGTTGATGAAGTTGAATGCACGAGTTTTTCCACCCGTGAGTATGAACTAGAACTTAGAGCAAGTCTTTATTATCTTAAAGAAATTTGAACATAACTTGGGTATTGTTCATGGAAAAACTCAAGCCAAGAGCCTAGGAGGACTCAACGGGCTCAAAAATATTGCCATCTCGAGTCCTATCTATGTCATTTCCTCCGCTTCCTAGCCCAACCAACAAAGGAAAGATGGTATTTTTATTACCTAAGTCGAGGATGAGATCTCGAGATCTTTGTTACCCATCCTCTCTCTTACACTACCGAGCCCTAAACCTTTTATCTTAGCTAATATTTTCAGCTCTAAGGTGACTTCAGATTGAACCACTTCACTCCCGAGAATAGGGGAAGAGTGCAGAGTTTAGATAGGGGAAAACCATGGGGATAAAAATCCTACAACACCATTTTCAATAAAAATTGTGAAGCCACCCAATGTCCATGACTACCATAACAAATACAGGAAATTCCTATAGGGCACCTCAAATTTGTTGAGGCCGAGAGTAGAAATGATGAGGGAGATTATCTAAATATTAAAGTGTAAAATGAATTATGGCCTCAACCATTAATAGTGACATAAGACCCTGAAAGCACATAAAGGCTCTGTATGAAAGAAAATCAACATGTGACCTTCTTCACACTTGACTTCTTGAGGTCATTCCAAGACAACCAAGTGTAGAATAGAAATGGATGTGTATGTGTGGTGATGATGGATAAGCTAATGAGGTAACCTTATATCTTTGACACACAATAACGAGATCTGTAAATCTAAGGCAAATAATGATCTCCTAACCTAAAGTGGTGTGATGGATCGATCCGATATGATAACTCCTCGAGACTCCAATTAATATTGAGCTCTACCGAGATTCTATTCACTGGTTGTTGAACATGTGGAAAGTGACTTGTGGGTGCCTCGTATAGATTTCCATACAAGGTCATGGAAGTAAGAACGAGAGGCATAATGAAGCCACAGGGACTATGGATGATTTTATGGTCTAGTCTAGAAAGTGTTAGTCTGATTAGCTACTATGTTCAATAATGAAAGTTGTGCAATGATATCAAGTGGAAGTGGTGATGATATAAATACTGATGCATGCAAACCAGTTTCGATATCTAATTGGTTAGCAGGCATGTTTGGTTGTGGGACTTGAGGATCACAACTCGAAAACTTGTGGAGGTTGTGGTCTTGTAATGGAAATGTGTGTAATCAAACCATGTTGCCAGGAGTAGTCCAATAATCATAGGCTTGATTAGCTGTGATGTTTAGCATGTTTAGTTGTTCTATTTTCTCATAGAACATAGCAGGTGTGCGTAAGACTATCAAACATAAACTTGTATCAATGTCTATTATCAACTCCAACCCGTTGGGTTGTGGGACTAAAGGATCACAACCGTATGTCTTTTCTTATTGTGGGCCGTTGATGGTCATGTAGAATGAATTGAAATGATATTGATAAAAACAAGCTAACTATCAAAGGAAATCTAATATATGTTTTTGGTGTTTTTACAAGTATATCAGAGAAAAATAATGAAAGCAAACTAATCTAACAAAAGTAAATGTTTTTGATCTTTTCTAGTTTTTAAGCAATGTGTTCTAATCTAATAAAAGCAAACTAAATACAAGAAATCAGTCGGATATAGTTAGTTAATTGTGTGAATATGTGAATCTAAATCTAAAACAAATAACCTAATTTAATCAAAACCCTTCAAACCCTACCTCAGAGGTGAAGAACAAATCATAACCCTAAAAGAGCTATTGTTCCCCACAACTTCCCTGGTAATGTCAAAGAGAAAACTTTCTAATGATTTGATCTACTTGTAATTTCCTAATAAATTGAAATGAATAATTTTACTACTCTATTTGATATGTAATTGAAACTAATGATTCAAAATTAACAATTTGGAAAATGAAGCAAACAAACAAGTAATTCCAACCTGGATAAGAAAGAGCTTTGACAAATCTGGTTGTGTATTTGTTTGTCCCCTCAATTTTTCCTTTCTTTCTTTGTGTGTTCATATGAGTCCAAGGAATTGGGAATGCAATAACAAAAATAGAAGAGGACATTTAAGAAATGGTAGCTTGAAGGTAGTTTGGTTGCAATGCAAGTAGAAGAGAGATAAAACAAGATATCTAAGCTTGGATATGTAATTCCTAGCAGGATTGTGGCAGCAATACTATGCAAGATACACAAAAATTCTCAGGCCTTTGCTTGAACACAAACATGGAATATATAAGAATTGGGGATGGGATGTACCTTCATGCACAAGGAAAGAAGATGTAGTTACAAATAACTAAAGCACATGCAAAAATAGAAGAGGGAAGGAGAACCAAATAATCAAAACTATTTTTAGACAAATCGGTTCACAAACGCATCCTAAAAGTGAAGTTAAGTGAATCGTCGCATGTTAAAAACATGCATGATGAGAATCTAGAAAAATTGCTTAAGACTGCCGCCCTGCGGGGGTGACGTTCTTGGAATTAAAGGCCAAAACATGCACAAAATGAAGTGAGAAATTGGAAAAAGCATGGAAAAGATAAGTAAGGACATCTAGGATACAAATATACATTGCATATGGGTTTAGGAGCTCGAACATCTTCTGAAAGGACGTGAATCATCATTGGGGACTTTTGTAACCATTTTCCAATAATGTAGCACATGTAATTTTGGGTGCATACATATTTCCCCCTCAAAGAAGCATACTAGCCATGAATAGGGGTAAAACACGTAGAGTTTGAGTATGTTGTTCTGAAATAGGGAGTTAGATGCTATACCGACACACTAGTGTGTAAAAATGTCATTGTGTAAGCTCTCGATACCTACAAGAGGGAAAGAAGACTCAAGTGCAGATAGATAAAATATCAAAAAATAAACACTAAATCAAAATGACAAGAGGACTTACCATTTGTGTGGGGATATAGAGATATACTTGCGCCAACGCTCCAACCCTGTGAAAACATACAATCAAAACGAGGTCAAAACAATATATATATATATATATATATATATATATATATATATATATCAAAACTCATTTTCCAATTTATTTGCGCTTATTTGATTTGGTGATTTTGGAGATCTGGATCCACGGTGACGATTTTTAATGAGAGTATAATCGAAACAACCGTTACAATATTGTGATCATGCCTTCACGAGCGGGAGATCGACATGTGCGGTCTAAGGTTGGTTTTTTTCCACTTTTGCGTTTTTAAACCTAAAATGTCAAATGTTAAAAAGTTTACTTAGGGGGATCATTTTCAAAATTTCTTGTCTTAAATGAGTCTCTAGGGGGCGCCCATAGGGAAGTCTTTTATTTTGTTCAAAATGGTATTTTTTTATGTTTTTGAGAATTTTCTAGGGTTAAAGATGCGTTTGGAAAATCGGTCTAGGACCATTGCCCTAAGCAGGGTGGCAGTCCTGGAACCACCGCCCTGCACTAGGTAGCGGTTATGAACAAAATGACCAAAATGCATGCTAACTTGATTTTTTTGGATTTTTGATGTTTTGTCATGTTTTTGGTGAGCTTATCCTTTGATATATGTTACTAACTTTCTCTTTTTCCATGTTTTGGTGAATGCGAAGAAGGAGGAGTACATATTTTGGAGTCGTAGAGGGAGTGTGATTGGATCTCGAGGATTTTGGATCAGTTGACTCAGGATGAGATGGACACTCTATAGAGGGTAGGTATTTGGAGGATTGCACGGGTGCCCCATGTCACTCCTGCTAGTCACATATTGTGTGACTTTTTTTTCTTACTAGGATGTAGACCAAAACACTTTCTGATTGCTCGGTGCCAGGGGTGAGTGGACCATCACCCTGGAGGACATATACCACATTCGGTGCTCCCGATACTTGGGAGGAGACTGACCCTGAAGACAACATGGTCTAGATCTAAGATCACTTAGTGGGCCACATACATGGGGGATTCCATGGTTTCATTCGGCTCGAAGAACGGAATAAAGGTCTGATCCATTGCCATTGCTTCTATTCTTATCATCTGCAAAGCCATCATGGGCATCTTGTCCTCATGATTGATCAAGGACATGGGAGGTGACACCCTCTTTTACTGTTGAGTTCCCATTATTACATAGATCAAGGGACATGGCCACATATATGCTTAGGGAGAAGACATCCTAGGGACTACCTATCATGACTTGTATATGGTAGTTAGGCTATAAGGACAGTCATTGAGCCATCCCACACTGGTTATGAGTTGGGTCTATGAGTGCATCACCCCTTATGGAAGGGGAATACTAGTGTTGGATCTAGCGGATGTCGGGAAGTGAGGTGGACAACAATGTTTGTTCTTTGGATGCCACATCAGCCAGTGGCCTCTCGAATACGGTAGACATGGTTGCCACACCCTACCAGGACATGACAAGGTTATGGGGGTAGGAGGTGACCATAGTGGTAGCTTGTTCTACCATAGGACAATTAGTTGATAGGGTAGGGAGAGTCAAGATTCATCCATTCAACCAGTTTCCTTAGCAGTCTGGCCTCCCTTATGTTGACATGCTTCCTCCAGTGGCACCGGTATACAAGACTATTCAAGAGGCCCAGAAGGGCCTTAGAGGAGACCCTGGATGGATAATGGTTACCCAGGTGTTCCTATTATAGTTAGGCATGTGGTCCACACCAATTGGGTAGATGGTGCTCCTCAAGCACCTTTAATCTAGATTGCGGCCACTCCCACTCACAATGGAGAGGAGGATGAGCCTATTGATGTAGACTCCAACTCTGAGGAGTACACATGAGATGGACCGAGGAGTTAGTTTGAGAGGAGATGGAGGATGAGGGGTTAGGTGGTGAGGTTATGGGTCAACCCACATGGAGGAGGAGGAGAGAAATCCCAAGTGGCATGACACTTAGGATATGTTGAGAGCAACACATGAGGAGGCGAGTGTGGAGAGAGAGACCTTGGTCTCGGAGGGACCACTTCCTCAAGATAGAGAGGGAGATGATGAGTCCATGATAGGAAAACATCTTGCCTCTGGATTTGGGAGGCCCCGCATCCACCGAGTAGTAAGCTGAAGCCACCGACCCTACCTATATTCCTAGAGATTCGAGTATGTTGATACTCTTCTTTCAACTTTGTTAGTTGGATTTGTTAGTTGGTACCTCTTTTTGTTTTGTTTTTGTAATTTTCTAACTCATTGTTTCTTCTTCTTTTCTTTCTTGCAGTGATTACACAAGAGTGGCGAGAGCTCATTTGATGGGTGTGTGTGGACACCCTGCTGATCCCCTTGGGGAAGACCCAATCCACTTGACTATTGATTCAAAGCCAACCATGGCGGCAAATCGAAAAACACACTAATGTGTTTGCACTGCTATCTGGAGGATAGCGGAGGTGGTGACCTCCCATCGCACTCAAGTGACCGTGTATGAGATAGCTAAGTGACTAATGAGGAGCATCCATTATTTCAGCGAGACCATGGCCAATGGATGCCACCACAAGCAATCACACCATTTAGTTCATTCTCATCATCGTCATAGCCACAAGAGGAGCCCTAGATGTGGCCGTACACCATCCGAGGGATATCATAGGGATTGACAGGCCATTGGGACTCTTATTGCTTTACTGCCATTTTTTCAGGCATTTATATGATTTTTTTGTATATTTCGGGCTCATTGTGAGCGTTTTGACCATGCCTAGCGCGTGATGGCATTATATGTGAACTTGACTCACCGTGATATATACAGACTCTTCTTTTTGGTTTGGTAATCCGTTGTATCTGAGTTGACTTCCTTTTGGCTCATCTCACATGTGTACTCTAGATGTTTAGAATTTCTGATTTTTTATTATTTCTAGCATGTATGCAATGGATGTGAATGCTAAAAGAATGATTTATTTTTGTATTTTATAATGTCTGATAGATGATAATGCAAACACATTGTAATACTAAACTTTAGTTTCTTTTATCCATTTTGGTACTCCGTATTGTTTTGGCAAAATATGGTGATACAATGATATGATAAGTGAATGAACTTTCCTCATTCCTAACTCCATGCAACTATTAAAATGCGAGGGATCAACACGAGAGAGACAGAACGAGCACAAAGTTATGGAAATTTGGTGAATGGTAATGATGAGAGAAATACAAGGATTTGATAAAAGCAAATTGAGACACTACAACCTTAATCTACTCAAGCTTGCTTCATAGTTTAGAATGTGAATTGCTTTCTAGTTTATCTAGACTTAGATCTGTAGATGGCCACTTGGTTGACAAAATATGGCTTTGAGATTTTAAGCTCTTTTGGAATTTTGTACATCTAACTCACTTTGTTTTGATTTATGATTTCACAATATTTGAATGAATTGTTTCTAACTTTCAATTTTGTCAAAGAGACCCCCTACACCTTGCGCCATGCTACCAGTAGGAAGTATTGGATTATCACCATGGACAAGGCATAGGAAAGTAAGGGCATTTATCTCCTTTCCCAACCCTACATCACTAGTAAGAGATAAAGGCTTGAAACCGAAGGTTGGTAGGGCAAAGAAAAGTGTAAAATAAAATTTTTCTGTGGACTTGCATTTGACTTATTTATCTAGGTAAAATGTTTAGAATGTTCTTATTTTGAAAGAAATATGTATGGGATAGATGTGACACCATGAAGCTTTTAGAACAAACTATAGGAAAAGATACCTAATCTAGAAAGAGACCATAAGTAGAACCAATTATGCAGGCCTTGGTATGGTTACTTGTTAAAGCTTTGTCTTTTCTGTTTGGATCGATAAGATGATTTAGAAACACTTGATGATACCATCAATATTTGTAGAGGCATGATTTTAATGTTTTACCAACATTTTCATAAGTTTTTAGGAATTGTTATAAGAATAAGTCCCTTGATAAAAAAATTTTACAAAATGAACTGGTAGATGAAAATGCAATGTAGATGCAGTAATGTACATATGAAAATGTTAATGGATCATGTGTAATACCTCTTCAGGTGAAGAGAGTTTACAAATTTATAAAATCCTCACCCTCTAGTGTACACAGGTGAAATGCCCCATTTTTGTAGTCTTCTATTACTCGATATGGACCCAACCACCTGGGTCTGAATTTCCTTCCTTCACTGGTATTTTTGTCTATTCGGATGTCAAGTCTTAGAACCAAATATCCCTCATATATTTCATGCTCATAGAATTTCTTATTGTATTGTTGAGCCATCCGGTCAGCGTAAATGCTATGTCATTATTCAGTGTTGAGTCTAGCCTCATCAAGAATTTCTAGTTGAGAGAGTCACACTTCTCGATAGCCTTCTTCTCCTGAATTCCTTGCAATGAGATACAAAGACTAGGTATTTCGAATTCGAGTGGTAAAACTAATTCTGCACCAAATACAAAAGAAAAGGGGTTTCCCCATCGGTGTTCTTATTGATGTACGATAGGCCCACAAGGTCAAAAAGGTTTAAATGAAAATCTCGTTTGTTATCCTTGATGGTCTTAAGGAGAATAGATTTCAATGTCTTGTTTGTAGCCTCATCCTGTCCATTGGCCTGAGGGTAATAGAGAGAAGTCGTGTGGTGACTTATTTTGAATTTTTCACACAGTTCACATACCTCATCATTTTTGAAGGATGTGCCATTATCCAAGATAATGACTTGTGGGACCCCATATCTACAAATGATTTGGTTCAAAATAAACTTTGCAATTACCGATTAAGGCATGGTGGTAGAGGCGTGGCTTTTACCCACTAAGTAAAGTACTTTGTGGCTGTGATTATGAAGTTATGACCATCTGTTGATGAGGGATAGAATTTCCCTATCAAATCCAGGCCCCATGTGGAAAAGGGCCATGGTGTTGCAATTTTTGTATAGCTTGTACTAGTATGTGGATCTCATGGGGACATCAATCACCGATATGTTGGTGTGTGTTATTTTCCACATCATTAAGTGAGTCATCTCACTTAGGTGAGATCATAGGTCCATGTGTCATTTAGGGGTCATTATGAGATTATCTTATGCATCAGTGCATCATATGCATCATTGGGAGTTACACTTCTATTCTGGGAATGTAACTCCCCCTCTCTACTCGAGTTGTCATGATTGCAGCACTGGGGGTTACTCAGCACCTCCTATATGTACACCCCATTTGATCTATGAGATAGAGGAGAGTTTTATGGCTTAACTAGGTTCTGCCCGTGTTTCAAATCTTTATATGCACATTCGATTGATGCTCGCTCCTCCCGAGATCCCTTCACGTTGTCATTTGCATGTCTGTTGATGTGCATGTTGTCCCTCATGATCATCACTTGTGTGTTTTAAACCCTCTTTCATGGTATCAGAGTGGATATTGTGGATCCGTGCACTCCTCGGCGTTGCTCGTGTATTTTTCACTTCCAGCATGATATTTAGTTCTCGTTGCATGTGTCGTAATGGATATTCCATTGGTGTGTTTATTACATTGATTTCAGGCTTCATACCTTTGTCTTCCTATTCGTGGGTTCCATTTTATTGTTTGAGTGTTTGAGGTTATTGTTTAATTTTTTGGTATTTTTCGAGCTTAGTATCCTTGACCACTCGATTCTTTAGGGTTAGACGTGTGTTTCGTGGTGTTTTCCTGAGAGCTATGCCTCACCTTGGTCTTGGCATCGCATGTTTGGTTTTGGGAGGGACTTGCTTGTTTGTGGATTTCATTGGTCTACCAGCTCGTTACTCCGCTCCGTGTGTAGCCTTTGACTCTACCTATACATGGATGTTTTTACTAACCATGCCATCAATCAAGTATTCTCTGTTGCTTCATTGCTTTCCATTTTTGTATTGTGAGCTCTAGTTTTTCCCTGCACCGCGTAATTTCTTAGAGTTTGGCTCTCTCAAAATCCTCTCTGTGTATTGTGTGGTGTGGCCATCTTCAACTCACGTTGCAGGCCCATTAGTCCTTGGCTTGGTTTAGGATTTTGCATTGATTTACAACTTGCTTTTTCAGCATTCTACTCGTCTTTTGATGTGCACACCTCAACCCAGTCGACCCTAAACTCGCTTTGCTTGGAATCTTATCTACCTACCACATTTTTTTGTTTCTATTGTGTTATGCCCGCATACAGGGTCTGTTGGGTTTCTACTTGTGCTCTTCCGCGTTCCTGGTCTTTTCCATTACGGATACTTTGCTTTCAATCAGTTTTTGCTATGTTTGTTTCACTGGAATGATGGTTACGAGTCAAACCTGCCCGTTTGTGACCATTTCATTCGCTTGGTTCATGGTTTATTCTTGCTGTAGTTTCAACTCTGTTTGGGTTGTTTCACTCTCTGACATTATTGACCACCCACTCCAACTTCATACACGTGGCCATACATTCAATCCTGCAGCATTATACGCGCATCTACATGGCTTGACATGTGGTCCCCCACCATTCTTCCTTTTAGAATTGTTTGGAGGTCAAAAAAATCCCTCCTTTTTAATGTTTTGAGGAAAAACATTTGTGTTACGGCATTGTAATATTTTGGGGCTGCATTTTTTGCTTGTATTATGTCCTTCCTTCGAGTGTCGAAGATGGAGGGCGAGGTCCGGGGTTGGTAGGAGGCTAATCCCCCCTCGCAAGAAAAAAAAAAACTATGTCTAAAATTTGATTCCATTTCCAACGAGTACCCACACGATACCCTTTACACCCATTTCATGCACTTTTTAATGCGTTTGCGGCAAAGATTTATTGCATTTTCCATCGATTGTGGGAATCGTTTTAATGCTTTATAAATTTTGACTCGCTACTCATTTTTGAGTGCTTATTTAGTCAAAGTTACATGATTTTTCACACATTACATGATGGAATTGTCATTTTTGTAAACGCACTACTTTATAAAGTGCCACATTCTGGGGGGGTTGATTGTACTCTTGGGCTTTCACATGCAGATGCACTATCGGCCGAGTCTGACGTCTTGCTTTTGTGCACCTTACACTTTTGATTCCACATCATGGAGAGTGCTCTTTTCAGACTTGAACATCATAGGATTGCCTTATAGCCTCCGCCACTTCTCCTAGGAAGAGGGAACTAGTCTGGCTTGGCATACTTCTATGGAACCTTACTTCGCCCACGAGGGTATTTTACCCTTCTTGCTTGGGCAGTTCTACCCACCGATCATCGTCATCCGGAGGACTTCCTTGACGCTTGCGACCACATCTTTGGTCACATGATGATGTATGTCTCTCGATCTCTTTGGTTTCACATGGCAGACTCAGATCCACCTCACCGTGTCTGGAGAATTCTTTAGTCCCTCTATGGAGACCCTTCACATACCGCATCCATTGTTGCTGCTATTGATTGATTGTCTCCTCTTCTTCATGCAATGAGAGTACCACTAATACGGACTCACTTGGTTCTACTTCTGATGACGAGGATTATGCACCCGGATTCGATGTCGAGAGAACTACAAAGGACTCTTCTCCTCTTTCTCTCACTATTCTAGAGAGTGTTGACACATCCCACATCTCATCAGATATTGAGCAGTCTCCTACCGAGCCTCATACAATCATCACACCCACCTCCTTTCCACTTCCAGTGTGTGAGGCCCCTTTCACTCCTTTACCTTCATTGGAAAACTCATACCTATCTGACATCGCTCTTCTATTTGTTGAGCCCCCTCATTGGGATGAGTATTTTCCTGACCTTAGTCGTATTTTCATAGAGTCTACTTGTGATGCACTATAGGTCCCTCATCCATCTACATGTGTTTTAGAGGAGTTCATCATCTCTGTTGTTGGGAGTGCCCCTTCCGAGAATCATGTCACTTCCACATTTCCAGAGACCTTCATTGATCCACCCTCAGTTGTGGATCCCTTTTTTATTATGGAGGATGTTTTGTTCCCTTCACATCACTTGGACATCCTTTCTACGGGTGTTCCTCTTTTTCACTTTGATAGTTCTACGCACATGGCATTACCTTCGGTTCCTTGGCACTCACTCGCTAGACCTATGTCACACTTCCATGCACTAGACTCAGAGTTCTTCATGTTACTGCCTTCGGTTTCCTTTGTGGAGTGGGTAGACTTCTAGCACATCATTTATGTCCTTCCTAAGGGTAGGCACATAGTTCGTTGCGGGTGGCTCTTCTTCAGTCTAGAGGCAGAGGATCTCATGATCGACATTCTTCTAGGAGACTTCTTAGAGCTGCAGAGTTCATATCCATCCATGGCATATTCTACATTCCTCTCATCTCCCTCTTCTTCTCTCTTATTCTTCTTTCGAGAGATTTCCTCCTTGTACATGGGTACCCTTTCAGGCTCGTCTATGGTGGGACCCATATTTGGCATCTTTCTTAGATTAGAGAGTGTGTTTTTCTCTTGTGGTGGATGTTTTTCCCACTGGGTTTTCCTTCACTGCTTGGGATCTTTTTCTTGTACGTGGGTACCTCATCAAGCTTTGTGCCGGGACCCATTTCTCATTTCTGACTTACCGCCTCATCCTAAGTTACGATGAAGGGGGGGTGTTGGTGTGTGTTATTTTCCACATCATTAGGTGATTCATCTCACTTAGGTGAGATCGTAGGTCCATGTGTCATTTAGGGGTCATTATGAGATTCTCTTATGCATCAGTGCGTCAGTGTGTTAGTGTGTCATATGCGTCATTGGGAGTTACACTTCTATTCTGGGAATGTAACTCCCCCTCTCTACTCGAGTTGTCATGATTACAACACTGGGGGTTACTCAACACCTCTTATATGTACACCCCATTTGATCTATGAGATAGAGGAGAGTTTTGTGGCTTAACTAGGTTTTACCTGTGTTTCAAATCTTTGCATGCACATTTAGTTGATGCTCGCTCCTCCCGAGATATCTTCACACTGCCGTTCACACATCCATTGATGTGCATGTCATCCCTCGTGATCCTCACTTACAGGTTTTAAAACCTCTTTCATGATAAAGACCCTCTAGTTTCAAAAATAAGGAAGCTCAATGAGTATTAGTACATCGATATTCTTATCAAGCATCGTCATATACAGGCTTATCATCTTCCATATGTCTATCCATCTTCTTTATCAACTCCTTTCGAATCTCATATGAATTTTGCTAGTGCAGTGATTATAGTCACTTGATTTACCTTTGCGAATATGAGACTCCAAATCACATCCCATGATCACCCCTTCTCGGATCGCATCTCCGAAAATCGATGTTCGGGCACTTCTTCTACCTCCACCTTGGCTTCAGTCTTCTTCTTGCCTCGTGTGGTTTTCCTAGGTGCTCTCTTGGGTGCCATTTTAAACTTCCAAACTTTCATGTGCTTTCATGACCTTTTTAAATTCAAAACCTGCGTGCCCTAGCATGCCCTAGAGTGCCCTAGGTGTGATTTTATCTCCTTCAAACCCCGGCTTTAATGAATTCCCCTTTCATACACCTTCAAGTTTCTCAAGCACCTTCTAGATGGAGATTCACCACATCCGAGTCCACGAATACACTGGTTCACTACTCTATCCAATCACTTGTTCACACTTTGCACTCAAAACGCACTTTGAAATGCACTTTTTAGCTTGAACTCTTCAATATGCAAGGTAAAAATAAAATTACAAACACCCATTTTTATAGATTTTTCCAACTATTTTGCATTACTTTCTCTCCACTTACCACCATAATCAATGTTAATTACACCTTCTATAATTTTCTACGCTTTTGTTTCTACTTTTTTGTGCCCCATTCATAACCTTCTAACGTGCCCACTACTTCTTGGCTCAGAGACCTCCTTATGCATGCCTCCATGTGCCGAAGTACCTCAACCACTATGCCTCATACCAAATAGTTTCCCATGTTTTTGCATACCTTACATTATACGCATGTTAGTCTAAGAACATTTCCTTTTAAAATACCTTCATTTCGAGCACCTGTAACATCTTTCTTCTATGCGCACCAATATTTCAAGGAGGTTCAAGTTTCAAAATATATATGTACTTGTATAATACTTATATCTGCTCCACCCCACACTAAAATTATGTGTGGTCCTCTTTGCATGAATCCAATAGATAGTAATCAGCTCATGGCACATAAGCGCACTTATTACAAAAAAACACTAAACTAAATTGATAAAGCATAGCAACGATGAAAGGAAACACATTAAAGGAAATGAATTAAATGGAAATCTAATATAAGTGGCAATATTGCCTTATTACAAACACTAAGAAGCCTTATTTATAGTAGGGATTCAACCTACTCCCATTAAAGTAATCATGAAACACAATGCCATCCAACGTCCTCAGAATCTGGAAAGTTCCTAATTCCAATATCTTTGTTATAACAAAGGGCCCCAACCAATGAACTTTCAATTTCCTTGGGTGGCACGTAAAATTTGAATCATACAGAAGAACCATATTTCCCACCTCAAATGTTTTATTCCTTATATGCCTATCATGCCATGCTTTCTATCGGCCTTTTTGTTTTTGGCTCCACTAAGAAATAGTGTGCCTTTTATCTAACTACATCATGTTGTCTAAGCGCTCTTCAACAACTTGTTCATCATTTAAGCCTCATGTGCACACAATACATAGGGAGGGAAACATAAATTCAACAGGAAATATGGCCTCTGCAATAAACACTAATTGAAAGGTTATGAGCTTATTTAATCTTTTATATGTGGTCCTATATTCCCAAAGTACAAAAAATACTTTATCATCCCAATATTTCCTTCCAACATCACAGATTTTTGTCAAATTTTTCCTAGTATCTTGTTGAAATCTTTAGCAGTACCATTAACATTTGGGTGATAGGATGTTTTCTTATGGTGTGCCACCATAAACTCAGCCAAAATAATTCTGATGGCTTCATTCAAAAAATGTGCGCCTATCACTTGTTAAACTCAATGGACATACATATCTGCTGATAATGTTCTCCCATAAAAATGTCATTGATGTAGCTGGCCATGCAATTCTTAGTAGGTGTTATTTCTTCCCACCTTCTCGTAGTCTGTATAAGTTATAATATAGCATGCATCAATCCTTCGCGTAGGTGGGGAAATAGGACCTACAAATTCAATTTCCTATTTCTCAAAAGGTTCAACACTTGCAATATGCCTCAAAGGCATCTAATCTCTAGTTTTAGGCTTCCCAAGGTGCTAAACATTGTCACATGCCTTGACATGTTATTTGAAATAATTGTATAAGGTTTCCCACCAAAGGCTAGCCATCAGATCTTGTGTGTAATGGCATCACCTACATAATGACCTCTTGCAATTCCACCATGATATTCTTCCATTATTTCCTCACGTGCAAGCTCTAAAACACACCAGCGTAAAACTTCATCATGACCAAGCTTGTATAACTCTCCACCAATCAACCTGGTAGGGTGTCATTCGTATCACAAGTTGCTTGTTTTCTAATTTCTTAATTCCCTTAGGTGTATGTCCATTGCACTAATATACTACAATATTGTCCAACTCTGTGGGTGCACGGTTCAATCTAAAGCATTGTACATCCGGCATTGTGTTCTCAATGCTATGCGCATCCTCATCAAAAATTATTCTTGATAAGTGGTCAAACCTTAAATTACTCTTTCCTGGATTTACAACAACTATAAATTGAAACTCCTAAAATAGTAGTATCCACCTGCAAATGTGCCCTTGCAAAACAAAGCTTGTTGACCAAATACTTAAGTGTCATATGATATGTATAAAAGATAAATGGTGTCTTTAATAAGTATTGTTTGAAATTGTGTAGCACGTAGATCATGGAAAAGGCCTCACACTCAGTAGTATAGTTTTTCTTTGTTAGTATCAACTTCCTTCTTACTAAAAAAATTGGGTGGCCTATAATTCCTTCACCTAGTTGTGTCAATATTGCATCAATAGCCATCCCCGACGTATAAACATGAACATAGAAGGGTTTTTTCCACAAAAGAAAGCACAAAATTGGTACATTGGTTATCCTTTCCTTTAGTGTTTCAAACGCTTTTTGCTTCACATCATACCAGAGAATGTTATTTTTTTCTTCAATAATTCCTCTAGGGTACAATAATCTTTGCATAGCCTTTAATGAATTTCCTGTAATACCCTGTATGTCCCATAAATCCATGCACTTCACTCTGATTGTTAGGTTCTTCCAATCCCAAGATCACAAAAACCTTGGCTAGGTCCACTAACAACCCTTCCTTACAAATAATATGCCCTAACAAAGTGCTAAAAGGTGTTGCAAAGATGCACTTATTAATATTTAGAGAGATGCTTAATGCCTACACCTCTCAAACATAAGTCTTATATTCTCACAGTGGTCCTTAACCAAACCATATATTGTCCAATCATCTAGATACACCTGTAAAAATTTATGAATGAGCATCATCCCATTGTATCACTCCTTCCTTAGATGGATCAATTACCTTAGGGTCTCTAATTGTGCATGCATATATCATGTTCAATTCTTCTTTGCTAAAATGATCAACATATGGGGTAGCCTTTGCATCTGTCACAAAGGTATAATAATGTGCTCTTATTTTTATCAAAGCTAATGTACCCTTTTTTAAAGCATAAATTTGCATTATTCACATAACACCAGGGGCACCCAAGTAATGTTAAGAAACTATCTGCTTCAAGTAGCTCCAACACTTCAAATTCCCAATAAACTTGGCTCCTTAAATTATAATAGTCACATCCTTGAGTACTCTAAGAGGCATGGCCCTAGTTCTATTTTCCATATATAATATATTTGAGGAGGATTGCAATGGTTATCTTCCCATCTCGGGTCCATGCATCCAATGTAAGTACATTAACTTTTACACCTATATCTATGAAAATATTACTCAAGATCCATCTATCAACAATTACATTAAGAGTAGTTTCCTTGTCATATTCATGATTATGTGGGGTCAGCTTCGCATGAAGAATTTTACTCTCACACATCTCACACTTGTGTTGTTTTCCACACCACGAGAAAACCAAATTCTGAGGGAACTCACGTTAATAATGATTAGGTGATCCACATGTATAACAAGTTATTCTATGAAATCCTCCTCTTCCACTGTTGGGACCTCAACCTCTATATCCACCACAAAATCCTCTATTTTTTTAATCCCCATTACTGTGCCCTTCATTATGATGTTCTCCTTATTCCTTAGATCTACTTGCTACACCAGTCTGGAAAACACTAGTCTTAATGGCCTCATGAATATGATCAATCATTCTGCATTCAACACTGTCATGAGTACAGGTTTTACAAATCTTATAATACATAGAGACATTCTTCTAGGTTGTGCATTGTAAGAAAGCACATCTACTCACATCATGATTAAAATGACAAATCTCACAATATAGCAACATGGCACACACCAAATTACAATGGAAACTATCTTTATTATGTCCTTCAACCTCACAATCTGTATACCATATTTCATTGCATGTCTCATGAGTTGAATTAGCAGAGAGCTTCTCCATTTTTTTCCATGGATGCGATCTACACTTCAAGAAACATAGTTACTCTAATTTCCACACTCTCAACTACATTAGCATACAAATCTACTTCCAAAGTGTTACATGGATCTAAAAATGTCTTAATAGATAGCGATCTTATGAACAAAGTCAACAATCCACCAAAAAACCATTGTGCATACTGATTAGGATGTATATCATAAGACAACTTTGAAAACAAAGTTTTAAATCATGTGTCATATTCCCAAACAATTTCAGATAAGTCATGTTAATGTACTTAAGCCCACCGATACTTTTCTGTTTGAACTCAAGGATATGGAACTCATCTAGAAATGCAGAGCAAAAAGCATCATAATCCATCGTAGTTTGGTGCGGGTCATACTTTTTGTACCAGCTATGCACATGCCCTTGAAGAGTAGTAACAAATTTACTTTCCTTCATGTTTGAAGTAGTGCTTCCTTTAGCATGCCATAGAAACTCACACTTGTGCACATGATCTGCAGCATCTTCAATGCCCCTATATTTTGGAAAGTGAAGAAACATTTCATAATACACCTATTGTGGCTGATGAGGGTGTGGACCTTGTCCACCAGATCCAAAACTAGAACCCCCACTAGTATTTCCTCCACCACTAGAACCACCTAATCCACTTGATCTTGAGCCTCCTATTCTTCATGATCCACCTCTTGTATTGGTAAATGGACCAATGGATGTACTACCTTATGTCCCAATAGTAGCACTAATTTGAACTTCAATAGTTTGGAAAGTGGCGGTACTTCCATACGTATTCCCAATGTTTTACACGTGCACACACTTTGTCCGATGACGTGCCATAAAATATTCCTTCAATCAGTCTATTAACTAAGTAAATCATTTCCTAAGTATCAAAGGTGCATGAGAATAGGGCATGCGGGAAGGGGGTGCGTAGGCACATGCAAGAGCCAACAAATAAATGGTACACCAGGAAAAGACAAAGTCTAGAGACTTAGTCATTTTTCATGCACAAGATAAGAAAGGATTGAAGTGTGGAGCACACATTAGATCAAGGAAATGAATACTTGGAGGAAACGGAAGGATATTTTGGGAACAAGAAGAATTTAAAGCATCATGCAAAGCTAAGCTAATAACAGGATGCAAATATAGTGTATTTAATAGATGGCCTATTATTAGGAAAACCTTGCATACTTCTTTAGTTTATTTTGTAGCGGCACATGATTATTATAAGCATGTAGCCTATTTTAAGAGTGCATGCATGGTGAAGGGTAAACACCCCTATATATATGTATTGATTTTCATGGTTTAGGGAATTTTTAGGTGTGTTTGGTCTATAACAAAGTTATGTTGCTAGTATGATGAGCTCATGAATTTTTGATGATATTTATGATGTGTTCAACTTTTGTGTTTTGTGATGAATTAATATAATGGATCATTGTGGATGGATATTGATTGTTGATGTCTCTATTCATGGTTATTGTATGGTAAATATGATCTTGATCCTTGTTTGATTCATTATGCACTATGGTTGTGAACTGATTCTTGTTATGTTTTTATTTAATTACTTGTTATGGATATGGAATATATGAATGATCATGTTAACATCGTGACAAACATGGTATCAAAATAGGGACTTGGAAACTTTGTGCACTTCACATGAGTGGTTAGATATGTTCGAGTGATGTGCCAATGCATATAGGGTTTGAGGGAAAAAAATAAGACTACAAGGTCCTTCAAACAATAAAGATGATGTCGTCTATGATCCTGTAGATGTATGTGTTGTCTGATGTACTTATTTATTTAAAAGAAAATGATATCTACCTGAAGCTACTAGATTATGTACAATCTCCTCATTATAAATAGTTAATTCTTGAGCTCAAACACCAAGCACAACCTCGGGCTAGGTTATTAGGTGGAATTAGATGCGTGCTTGTGGTCCTCAATCTTTCCTCATCATATGCACTCTCATTAGAAGCAGAGGGGATTCTCTACTATGCTTGCCTAAGTGGGGGAGAGCCTGATGCTCTGGATCCACATCTTCCACGTGAGCTTCAAATAATTCACAATACATTATCCTTCATAACTCCATAGACTCCACAATATCATGCTTATTCACTAATTTCCTCTCCCGCACTTCATTAAACTTAAGTTGTATTTCTTCTCTTTTTATTGTTGTCACCAGGTCCGTTATCTATCACCACACATGATCCCTCCCCTTTACGTGGTGGTGTGTTTAGCTAGCCATAGGGATGCGCTCTAAACTCAACACCACCATAAAGATCTTAATTTCCAAAGGAATAACACAAATGTAAAATCCTCTCTCACGAAATAATTCAAACTCAACAACCTCTAAACAATAATACGTAGAACAATGTACTCTAGAGTATAATCGAACAAAACACCAGCCCACCAATGACCTACATAAGACGTCCAAGGTTTATCTATATCAAACAAATCTTGGTACTCTTCCTGCATCCAAACCCTTGGTCTATAATGCCAACTCTTCTTTGATGCATATGCAAACAACTAATCATACAACTCTATTGGAAAATAGTAGAAAAACATCTCATAGAGCTCATGATATAGATTATCTTCCACCCACTTGCGCACATTGAAATTAAGTTTAGAACTATATATTTACGCAAACTGGTCTTGTCTGTCACAATTACCCAATCTTTAATGGCTGCAAGAGTTAACCGATACACCATCATCATAGAAAACAATTTGTAAAGAGGTCCCAACAATGGAACCAAAATATAGTCTTTTATTTTTATATACAAATGCATAGGTGCATCGACACTTCATTCGAGATAGATCTTAATGCGACCTTAAGTGCACGAGCTCTCGGGTCCCTCTTTGGTATTGTCTTGCCAAGGTGTTAGCATACATGTTCATAATAACCATAATTAAGTGTATATTCCATCATAATAATCAAATCCATAAGCTCATTTTGAAACACACATAATAAAGAAATCATAAAGGTTTAGATAACAATTAAGACCAAGTTTACCATACAATTACCATGAAAAGAGACATCAACAACCAATATCCATCCACAAAGATCCATCATATTATCTCATCACAAAAACAAAAGTCGAATACATAGCAATAATGTCATAAAATTCATGTATGCAGTTCATACCAAGATATCAATACTCTAGTACATACAATCATCAAAACTCAAAACTTTCTAAACTATGCGCAGATCAAATCCCTATAAATAAACCTGGTATAATAATATTATTAGCTTGAACTCTACATGTCTCTTGATCTTCCACTTGCTCCCAAAATATATTTTCCTTGGTCATGAAGTCTTCATTCTTTTATCTTTTACATGCTCCGCACTCCATCCTATTTTTATCCCGATCCAAGAAAAAATGGCTGAGTCCTAAACTTTGTCTCTCTGCAAGACAAAACCTCGTGGTGCAATTATTTCACCCTCTCGTGCCTTCTCATGTTCCCCATTCTTTCATGCCACTATCACATGTGACTTTGATACTTAGTTAATATTTTACAAACCCAACACCAAGTGCATGTACTCTTCCATCTGTCTCTCCTTGTCTAACTCATTCAAAAATAAGAACAAAGTGCTTTAATTGGAACATCTCTAATGTAGAGGACTAGAATCCAATCCCTATCATACTCAAGAGCATAGTTATACATGTAGATTTCACAAAGTAGAAGCTGAATTTCATGAGTACTATTCAAATATAACCTAAAAAAGTTCTTATCTCCACTAATGTCAAATGGCATGTCACAGTTAATACAGGTAATTTTGAGTTGAAAATCATTTTCCTTTAAGAAAATAACATATACATTATAAGGAGGGGTGTGTTTAAATATCTCATGGGCCACCTTAACTGTCTCTTCTTGCTTCTTCTTTAGCCTTCCAATTTCTTTTTTGTTTGCCTTAATTTCCCTATCTTTTTCCTCAATTTCTTACCAGTGTTGGAAGATGAGTTATTCCTTTTCTATTTCCCATTTTCCTTATAACCTATTAACATAGGTTTCAAATTGATACACCTAGTAATCTAGTAGTGTTGTTTGTGTTTCCTGTCCATACAAAATGGTTTGACGGGCTCACTTATAACTTCCCAGATGATAGTTTATGGTTGCAATGGGGCTATATTTGACTATTTCATGTTAACATGTGGTAAAAATGGTGGTGTCTTCTCCAACACTTTCTCAATTATTTCATCAATAACTACAAGATTTTTCTCATGTACTATCTCAGTTTCCACATACATATGATCTTCCTCTATTCCATGGACAAGGTGCTTAGTAACCTCTTCAAAACCTAGGGCATAACTTCACCAATTTTTGTTCCATGAATTTGTGATTCATGATTTGTTTTTTCAGTTTCCTCTTCCATCCTCTCCTCATGACCTATGGCTGCAAAAATAATCTCCTCAGTTTCTTTTTCAACTTCCTTTCCTTCATGCTCTACATGAATTACATAAGCATGAACTGCCTTTGCATGTTCCTCCATGTACTCTTCAGGGAATTCCTACACAACTTCTCCCTCAATCTTTTCTTCACCTTTCTCTACATGACCCTCCTTCACACCCACCATCTCCACATTTTGGTCTTGGTATTCTTGTCCCTCCATTTTCTCTTCAGGGAATGACTACTCACAAAATGTAGCATCAATACCTCCTTACACTATTTCCAGTGGTGTGGGCTCAATTTCTCCCTCTATAGTTTCCACATCACTATCAAGTGATATGGTCTGGGTCTTTGTTGGCTTGGAGGTCTTTTTTATTTTGGTCTTTAGCCTATGAGATCACCTTTGTGGTGTAGGAGTTGACTTGGAATATTTTATTTTTCCTTTGGATGTAGATGATTCAGGGGTAGAGATTTCTAGGAGGGTTTTAACAATAAATATTCTTTCAGTGAGATTGGTTCATAATATGGTAAATTATTAGAAAAAGGAGTTTGTTTAGGCTAGGAAGTTTATGCTAAGGGTTTTACTGTATGTTTGGAAGAACTTCCAGTATTTATTCTTCTCTTCTTTCTATTACCTAGTAATTCATAAATGTGTTTAGCTCTTGCAAAATCACCCCAGCTTATATCAGGGTATTCCCTCTGTAGGGTGTGTTTGATTATTAGAGTGATGAGGCAGTGATGTGAAAGATTAGACCTTCCTCATTGTGCCTCCCTACCCATATTTTTCAAATTTTCATTCAAGAAATTGGGCACATTGACATATCTGTTGTTCTTGAGATGATTGAGAAATTTAAAATGAACTATGTTTAATCTAGAGTACCTCCCCTCACAGGTAAAATAATTGATAATGTAATTTTCAATTTCAGCCCAAAGAGGTTTGAGAGAATTTTTGTAAGTACCTTGGCGATCATTGATGAACACATCATCTACATTAGAAAGTTCCCTCTCGTTGCTTCCAAATTTGATTTCTTAGGGAAAGGTTCACCTTGTGTAGGAATTATAGTCACCTTGGCCAAAACTTCATCACCAATTCTTATTGATAAACCCTTTGATCTTTGCTTCACCATCTCTGAATGTAGAAGAAAATTCTTCGACCATTGATTCATTAAAACCTTGGAATCTATTTATATAATCTAGCCACCCATTGTCACGAAAGTATTATAGAATTTGTGGTTGGCTAAGGAGTTTATAATTCTCTGTCGGCTCATGGCATATTAAGTCTCCACCCATTTTTAATATGCAGCTTTCTCGGATTTGGTAATGCAATCACATAGTTTTGGAGAAATCATGAAAAATTGAATTGTATAAGATTGTTTGAGTATTTTATTTTTCAACTTCAGAGCTCCGACACACATGTAATTAGTTGATTTAATTACAAGAAACATGTGAGGTAAAGTGGTTTTATGGAGTGGGATGGTGTGTAATGACACCTCACAACATAAAGGACAACATTTTATTAATGCAATTAAATACATGATATCGTGGCATAAATACTAATTAATAATAATCATACTAATCATACTTTAATAAAGTGGTAGGAGTGCACTTATCTCAAGGCATATTTAAAATGATGATTGCACATGATTTATTGGATTTGTTCCATTGTTGCATGTTGGTTTGCTATGATGTTGTGGACATTGTTATGATGTTACAAGCATGTGTGATTTGTATTGGAGGCTCCTTTTTATATCGAGATAATTCTCTGAGAGCGAATGCAGCACTGTTGGGGTACTAGTTGTCTCGATCATCACTCACACATGTAAATATCCCTTATTTCCTTCATGCAATCATGAATTCTTATAAACATGAAAAAAAAATAGATATTTTTGCACACTACTACAAGTGGAACATCCGGTCTTTATATGATCTCCCGTGTCGAGACTATGCACTCTTGCAAACATATACATAAAATCCTACAAAACATAAATTCTAAGAAAATAAAATTTATTACACGAGTGTTGCTGATCACCAAAAGGGATGATCACAACACTTTTTTTTACCCTTGGATTATTTAAAGCAATCTGAATATACCAAGGCCACTAAAATATCTCAGTCTTATGAAATTTCAGAAGATGAACAAGCGTGCTCAACTTCTGATCTTAATTATGATGTTCTAATTTCCATAATTTTTTGTCCTCCTCTAAACTGTTGCATGAAGGTGCTCTTATCATTTAGATTCTTATACAATATCAACCTATTGGTATTAACCAATAGCTTGAACCATGCAAGATCTATGGTTGTGAGTTTTACAGCTCCATTGGAAAAGATTTTATCAATCTCATATGGACCTAGCCACCTTGTCCTGAGTTTTCCCATGTGGTCCTTATACTTTGAGTCAAATAAGAGTGCCTAGTCACCTTCTTGAAATTTCCTTGTCTTTATGTACCTATCATGCCATTTTATCCTTTTCATTTTCACTACCTTTATATTATGCATTGTCTTTCTTCTCATTTCATCTAACTCATTGAGTTGGAGAATCATCTACCTTTGAGCTTCAAACAAATCTATGCCTAGTTCAAGTGTAGTCCTTAGTGTCTTGTGCTCAAATTTAATAGGAGAATAACAATCTTACCATACAAAATATTGAATGGTGTGAAGCCATTTTTGTCTTCCACATTGTGTTAAATTCCCATACTACCTCTGGAAGTCTTTCTGACCAATATTTCACGTGGAGTGCAATGGTTTTTTTCAAGATAGATTTTATTTCCTATTTTTCACCTCTACTTGGCCATTGAATTGGGGATGGTATGGTGTAGAATTCCTTTTCTTAATTTCATACTCATCTAGATCAGAAAGTACATCGGTAGTAAAGTGTGTACCTTGATCAGTAAAAATTTCTCTTGGCACTCCATACCTTATGAAGATGTGATCATAGAGAAACTTGGATAATTTCTCACTCTTCTAACTTGGAAATTCCTTCACTTTTGTCCACTTAGTTAGATAATTTGTGCATACCAAGATGTATTCCTTCTATTGAGATTTTGGATCTATAGGACCAATGAAGTCTAAACCCAAATGGATGTAAGACCAACTGAGGATGCAATGACATTTCATTAGATCTGCTAGTCTTACCCATTCTTTGGAATTTTTCACATCTCCCGATGTAAAGTGTTGCATCCTTATGCAATGTTGGCCAATAACAACTTGTTTTCAACACCTTCTATGCTATTATTTTAGTAGCAAAGTGTCCTCCACATGGTTCAATGTGGCATGCTTTGAGGACATCATATATTTCCTCATCATCTATACATATTCTCATGACATGATCTTATCCTATGTGAAATATAAATCCATCTATCCAAGAAAAATGCACACTCTTTTCAATTATATATTTATTTTCAGAATATAAGTAGTGTGGAGGTGTTTTACCTAAAAAGATAGTTGGCTATGTCTGCATACCAAGGAATTTTTGTGGAGATAGAAAATAGGTTCTCATTAGGGAAAGAGTCATCAACTACCTATTCTTCATCATTAGTCTCCATTCTTGAAAGGAAATCTGCTACCACATTGTCCTTGCCAGGATTATCCAATATTGTGACATCAAACTCTTATAGAAGGAGCAACCATATGATAATCCTATTGCTTACTACTAGTTTATTGATCAAATATTTAATGGCAGCATGGTTAGTGTGAATGAACACTGGATAACATGTGATGTAGTGCATGAAATTATTGATAGCATACATAACTGCTAAGAACTCCTTTTATGTGATTGTGTAATTAAGTTCAGCATGTTGCAAGTTCTTGCTAACATAATAAATTACATAGTTTAGAACTCCATCCTTCTGTCCTAAAATAAATCCAATGGCATGGTCTGATGCATCAGTATGGATGTGGAATGGCAGGTTCCAATCAGTTCCTCTTAATATATGGGTAGTAGTTAACATTTTCTTCAAAGTTTAAAATGTAGTTTCACATTTTTCAGTCCACTCAAATGTAGAATCTTTTCCTAGTAGTACAAACAATAGCACTGCAATCTTGCTAAAATATTGTATGAATCTTCTATAATAACCAACATGGCCTAGGAAACTCCTAACATCCTTTTGTTTCTTTGGTGTTGGAATATTTATGATGACATATATCTTTTCTGGATCAACTTGAATTCCATCAGAAGAGAGATAGTGTCCCAAGAATATACCTTCAGAAATCATCATGTAGAATTTTTCATTACTCAAGGAAAAGTTGTGCTCTTTGCATCTCTTCAATAATTTTTCTAGATTTTGCATGGCTTCTTCAAAATTGTTTCCATGGACTGTGAAATCATCCATGTATACCTCCATACAATCATTTGTTAAGTCAGAAAAGATACTTAGGACTTCCCTCTGGAATGTAGTAGGTGCATTGCACAATCCAAAAGGAATAACTGAATAAGCATACATTCCCCATGGACATGTGAAAGTAGTTTTTCCTAGTCTTTTGGTGCAATTTGAATTTGATTATAACCATTATATCCATCAAGAAAATAAAAATACTTCTTACTAGCCAAAGTGTCAAGTACCTGATCAATGAAAGGTAGTGGAAAGTGATATTTATTTGTTGCTATGTTTAGTTCTCTATAATCTATACAGATCCTCCATTTTCCATTCTTCTTTGGCATAATGATAAGGGGTGACACCCATTGACTATTTGAAATTGGATATATAAATCCAGCATCTAGTAAATTCTTCAATTCTCCTTTCACAATGTCTCTCATTGTTGGGTTCATTCTTCTTTGTGGCTACCTGATTGGCTTACAATTTTCTTTGATGTAAATCTTATGAGTGCACAACTTAGGATGAATCCCATGCATATCACCATAATCCCATGCAAATGATGTCCTATGCTTTTGAAGAATAGTTATTAACAACTTATCTTGCTGCATATTGAGCATCTTGTTCACATTTAGTGGATTTCCTAAGGTTATATCCACTTGTTTGGAGAGATCAAACATTGAACATACATTGTTACTTACAAAATTTAGTATGCAATCATGGGGAAGAAGTTTATGGAGAATAAAACTCTTACCTAGAATGTCCTTGGTGCTTTGTTGTGGTATAACTTGGTTCAAAGGAAAATTTAAACACCTTAATTTGTCATCCACTTCTTCATTTATTCCATAGTTATTCTACAAGACATTAGAAAGGACAACATCTTCTTCTTATCCTTCAATTATACATGACTTCTCTAGCATCATGAGATGTTGTACAAAGTTCTCATCTATTTCTGGTTCATCTACCCAAATGGTTTGATCTTCATCATTAAATGATTGGGCAAGAGGATAGATCATTAGCTTTTTAGTACCACTTCCATTAGAAATAATCATGTTTCTAGACCTACAACCTATGAATGCATCAGTAGTGGCCAACCATGGCCTTCCTAGGATGATAGGATATCCTCCTAGGCTTGTTTTTGGTTAAAGAACAATAAAGTCAATAGGGTATTCCCAAGAGTCTACCACCACAACTATGTCTTCAAGAATCCTTTAGGCCTCACTGTTGATCTATCTATAAGTTGTAAGACTATAGTTGTTGGCCTTAGTCTTCTTAATCTTAGATCATCCATAATTTTATTTGTCATGACATTAATGGCTTCCCCAAGTCAATTAGAGTGTTCTTTATTGTTGTGTCATTAATTGTAACATTTACCAAAGGACTTCCTAGATCTATATACTTTGGTAAAACTGAATTCCCAAGCATGATATCAGTTAGTTGTCTAATAACTTACACAGTAGATGGATCCTTTCTCTTTCTACCTAGTTTTTTAATGCATAGATCCTTAACCAACTTTTTGTATATGGGCACATCCTTGATGGCTTGAATAAGAGGAATTTTGACACAAATATCTCTCATTTGATTGAAAAAAATTAGAATCGGACTCGACTTGAGGTCGTAGATTATTTTCTTGTAATCTCTTTGGAAATGGTGGTTCATTAGTTTATACTTCATCCTTGCTAGAAATTTGTTTGGGTTGTTGAAGATTGTCTTACAAAGTGTGTTCTAATTTTGTTTTGAGATCAGCCTATAACAACTATGGTTCATCTGCAATATCTATAATGGTGGGTCCATTTGGTGGAGGAAGTTATCTTCCTGAGTGGAGATGGATATTGTTAACATCAATAAAATAGGTAGGGTATTGAGATGGTTCAATGGAATAGGCTGGCTAAGAAGCTTTATTGTTGGGGTTAGGCATTGGTTGAGCTGGTAGCTAAGTTGCTTTTGGTTGAGAGCCAAGTTGGGGATTTGGCATTAGAGCTTGTTGCTGCAGATAAGGAGGTTACTGGTAAGATTGTTGGTAATTAGGAGGTGGTTTGTTCCATGACTTCCCTCCTCTCCAAGGTTGCTACCATGATTGAGGGGGTTATTTCCATTGTTTTTGGCCTACAAATTGAGGTTTCCATTGTTTTTGGTATTGGCTAGGGTATGGATCCCAACCTTATTATGGATTAGCCCAAGGTGGGGTTGCATATATGGATTATTAGACCAATTTTGAAATGTTGGCTCTTGGAAGCCAATTTTTCTTTGAGCAACATAGAAGACTTGTCCATCCTCTATCTCCAACATCTTGAATTCAGGTGAAGCCTCCCTTTCTTGTGCAAAGTTTTGGCCAATCCTCTGCATATGCAATCAGATTTCTTCCTTCTACATGCATGACAGAACTCGTGAGTGTTTCCTCTACATCTTCTCTTTTCTTCTTGGCATGCAGAGCATCTAATTGAGTGGTCATGTCATTGACAATCTCTTACTTCATGTTCTTGAACATGTTGACAATCTCTAACTTGGATATGTCCCTAATTGTTTTGGTAGTTGATCCACCTCTTGATCTTACATGTCTTATTCTCTTCATAGTGGCTCTGGAGTAATTCCTGCAGCTTCACAAATATCCTCAAAGGAAGATTTTGAAATTTCTCCGACTCTATCGATATGGAGAATTCGTGTTCTCCTCACTGAGTCTCGTAAAAAAATTTAATTTGAGAGATTCAAGAGGTAGTCTTGTGTTCCTTGTCTTCTAAACACATAACAAGAATATTTCTAGATAGTATTCTAATGTTTCATCCTCCTTTTGTGTCATCTTGTATATTTCATCATAGCCTCTTCTACTTTGTTTGTAATAGTCTTGGTACTTAGTGAGAAATTTCTCCTTCATCTGTTCCTAAGTGGTGATGGAATCCCTTCCTAAACCCATGAACCATATCAAGGTTGCATCCTTGAGTGTAGTAGGGAATAACTTCAGTTTATGTGCATCAGTGGTATAATCATAGCTCCTGCATAAAACGTCAAACTCAAACAAAAATGTGTCGGGTCTTCATTCATGGATCCATGAAAGTTAGGCAAAGCAGAGGGAGAAATATTCTTCATAGCAGTAGCCTCATCATTGTTGGAAATGGGAAACTCAAAGGTAGTTTCCCCATTTCCAAAATTTTGGTCTACTTCTTCTGCCATATATGGTTGCTCAGATCATCTTATGAACTTTCACTTAGAAAGGGATCTTCAAATAACAAACCTTGTATAGAGGAAAGTATATCTTCTTCAAAATCCTCAGAATTGTATGAAGAGATCTTTGTGCTACTTGTGGATTGGGTAAAAATATACCATGGGCATCTCTTAGACGGTGCATGCATCAACTAGCTCAACTTAATAAACTGAAATTAGTGGGAGGGGTTGGTTGGAGGTGAATTCCTAAAACCTAAACTTGCTTCTAAGAAATGAAAAACCTCTCAAAAACCTTATAACTTGGCAGTATCCTCGACAATGGTGCCAAAAATGGTGGTGCAAATTAACTTGTAGCAATTAATATGTTTTTCATTAATCCAAAGTCATTTAATTATCAAACTAAGGGATATAGAATTTCAACAATGCCAAGTGATGTATGCACATTTACAGGTATTTTATGAGGTAAGGAATGAATCTCTGTCACTAAAATAATGCAAATAAAAATTCTTGAAATAAACTAAATTTAGACTGTGTAGACACCCATAATTAAGCCCAAGAAATTTAAATACTTAAATTGCACTAATTATCCCCTTTTCGCAAATTGACGAAATATTGTCAAAAGTGCTCGTATTCCCTCTTGTTGTCGTTAATTAATTACAATACACTAATTGATTAAGTCGCCTACCCAACTAACAACCTAATTAACAACCTTTCGTTAATTAATCACCCCTTCTACCTAGAATAATTAATTATCTTTCCCTTCCATTTAACCAATAAATCAATATTTAATTGATTTAATCCCCTTCTAATAGCCTAAATCATACTAATATTCATCTAATTAGCTTCTATAAGCTTACATCTACCTATTAGTTAATCACCTTTGATTAATTAAAACACCCCCAACTCCCATGACTTGCTAAGCATAAATTAAACCCTTCTAAAGTAAGGTTACCTTTAATAAAGCAACCTTATCCATTCCTAATCATGTTTTACCTTTATCCCACATGCAAAGGGATGAAGTGTTTCCTTTATCCATTGGGCTATATAAGGAGCCCTCCTTCTACCTTTATACCTACACCTAAACTTCTTAAGAGAGAAAATGCAAAGCATATAGCAAAGAGACTAAGAGCTTGCATTTTGTCTTCTTGAGAGGTCACCATTGTTAAGAGCTAAGCTTCCTATTCTTGCATTCTTTAAAGATCAAACAAGCAATTTTTGATTGCCATTGGAGCTAAATAGGTCCATGCATTTTGTTGGTAATCTAGGAGAGTAGAGATGTTAAAATAGCATGCATAGTTTTGATCTCATGTTTTCAAAGTTATAATGTTAGTTTAGATCTTGCTTAGTTCTCTATCTTGATGGTGTTTATGCTTTGTTTTAGCTAAATTGTAGAACTATTTTAGGTGGTAGTTCTTGCTCCATTTGATTTAGCATTAAGCAAAGTACACATGCACACATTTGGCACACTGGTGGGACCCTTAGTCCCATGGCATTTTAGTTTAAGTTTCATTGTTTTGGCTAATTTTTGATATGCACATGTAGTAATTAATGTCCATTTTCTTAGAATTTTTGCTAATTTGATATATGTAATCTCATGTTCATAGCCATCATTTTAATGGGTTATTGTCATTCTTAAGCTAACTTGTCAAAATTTGAGATATTGTGAGTTTTCTTGTGTTTTTTTGTATTTTGGTTGTATGTCTGGTGCAGGCACATTTTTAGAAGCGCAGGCACTGTTTTTGTGGCACACATGCCTCTCTGGTGGTGCAAGCACACAGTCAAAACCTGTTACTCTGTTTACCAATCCTAGCGCGCAGTGCGCTAACCCTGGCACACACACACTAACTAGCGTGTAGATGCACTAACCAGTGCAGACAGCGATTTCATCTTGTACCTTCATTGCATTACGAAACGCCAGTTGGCGCACACGCCCTAACCAGAGCGCACATGTTGTTTTAGTGGCACAGACACATTTTTGGTGATGCGAGACATTCTCGCCGAGAATCTGGAGCTATTTCAAAAGGTGGTGGCGCACATGTTTTCCTATTAGCGCAGACGCTTTTCCGGTGGCGCACACATTTTTCCGGTGATGCGGGTGTTCTGTCTATTTTCTTGTTTGTTTTTCTCGAGGGTCGTGCATACACTATTTTTATGGTGCACACACCTCTCTGGTGGCATGGACATATGGTAAGTAAAAATCCACAGAGTGGCACACACACCTCTTGGGTGGCACAGGTGCACTATGATTTGAAAAAACGTAGAGTGGCATATATGCCCTAACGCACGCGCATGCATTAAAAAAGGGGTGCAGGTGTTCTTTTTTATTTTTGGAGTTAGTATGTTGAGTTTTTAACATTCTTGCAGGATTATCTAATCATATATTTGTCTTTGCAGGCTATTTTTACATGTTTGTACTTGATTAGATAATATTTTTCATTGTTTACTTATAGAAATAAGATCATGTATGCTCTTCCCTTGTTTCCTTTAGGGCGATCTCGAGAATCGAAATGATTCTTAAGTCCTTTTTTATGCTTTGAGGTTGTTAGGAATATTTGAGTGGGAATTGGTTAACTTGGCGTAGTTGAATTAAAGTGTTTTTCCATTTCTATCTTTTTGGATTTTGAAGATATCACGTATGCTCTTCTCTTGCATCCTTGGGCAATCTGGAGAATCAGAAATGGTGCCTTCTCTTTTTGATGGAAAACTACTAAAAATCATCATACAGGACCAAAACACCATCGCTTGTCAAAGAATGGAGGAATCAAAACAAAAATTAGAAAACTACTAATACAATTGTTATATAGGTTGCCAAATGGTGTTCAAGCAAACCACATCTAATTAAAAAAGATAAAACGAACAACATATTCAAAACACTGTATTGCAAGTTTTGGAAAAGGGTACGTCCCTCTCCGCTCAACTAGAACATAACCCCTTTGGCATAACACCTTAAGCTACAACAATGGGGGTGGTTCTAGGAACCCCAAAGTAGTCCACGCAAGAGGGAACCTTGTGGACGAAACGGGAAGTGCTCGCACTACCTATCTAACTAGTGATTCCTTTGTGATATAGAGTTACAAGTTGTCCCTATGTGACCCTTTTAAGTACACAATGGATGCATTTAATGCCCACTGTGCTTGAGGGGGGTAAAGTCAAGATACTCCCAAGATAGTCGGGACTATTTCGGTAAATCGTCCCACTCGTGGATAATCTTTGTAAAAGGATGAGCCTAGGAAGATATACTTTGGCCAGGAGCCCACTATTGACTATTGTAAAACAGTGTTGAGTTGTGAAACGTATTTTCATTGCGAAACGTGTGACGCGTTACTTTCACTTAGTTTTTACTTGCCTTAGGGCGAGGTAAAACTATGCTAAAGTGAAGCCAACATTTTTATCCCATTTTTGATTTGCTTCCTTCACATTCTTTTGACACTTTGTTGATCAGAAGAAGGGTGACTACCTTTGTGTTACCGATCGACTATTTCTGTCACTTTTATGTCCGTTTACGCCCATCCATATTTGCAGATGGGTAAGTTAAACGTCTAAAGTGTATGGAGGCGTGCTCACGTCATTGGTAGCCATTGTGATATTTATATCTATGTAAAGATCGTCATTGTAGTTAGGTGTGGTTTATCATCTTGGACTTCCTTAGAAGAGTTAGCTTGTTTGTATTGTATCACTACAATTTCGATATTTATGTCTTGTTTCTTGTAAACTCGACATAAATATTTATATTGTAAGGTTACGTTGCACACATTTTTAACTATTCCTAGCTATACTTTGAGCTTTTTAGTTCGGTTCTATTATTACCTCGATTTTGAAGAGTGTTGGGTGTTACCATTTGTGTGTGTTATATCAATAGCACCTTGATATCAATACCTTACTTTCTCGCAAAGTTGGTTAACATATCTTGGTGATATTGTTGTGTCACTCGCGAATTGTAATTGGCACTTTTTGAGATATAGGTCTTAATCGAGTTTGAGCTCGCTCTTAGTATATCTTGTTAGGAAGTCACATTGACTTCTTGTATTTACTTACATTTTGTTCATTCCCTTGAACTTGGCATAAGTGAAAACATCTTGTTAATCATCTTGCGACGCAAAACTACTTTTTGAAGTGTAGTCTAGGAGGTACTTCATTTAACAAGTTTAGATACCAAACACTTATGTCACTGGTGATTTATCACTCTATCACATTGGTATTCTCACATTGTTGATTCACTCATATTCTTAATAAGTACATCTTGCATTTCACTTAGGGGTGGTCACAAAGTTTTGAACACATTTACAACTTACCCTAGTGAAACTATCACAAAAACATGGCTCCTAAAACATGATTAGGACTCAAGAAACAGACATACGAGGAACAACAAGCACAAGCTTGGGAAGCCTCTAATAGACAAGGGTCAAACCCCTTCATTGGACATGATCTAGGACCTCTATTTTTGGCAGAAAAAGAGATAGAAGATATGGTTGATCATAGTGGAAATGAATTGGAATCCCCACGTGAAGAATTTGATTTTGACCCTACTTTATTAGACGAGTTTCTTTTCAGAAACAAAGATAGAGTGTTAGCACGGGTCGTAGAATTAGGGGCCAAACTGCCACTGAAAATGAAACAATCCCACCTACGAATAATGCTACTAAGGAAGAACGCCCCCTTATCAATATGGAGGATATTCTGATGCATGGACATGCTTCTACCTCTAATGTAGGGAATGATAAAGTGGTGGGGCATAGAATACCCTTTATAAAAGTGCCACGTAGAAATAAGACAAAACATGGGACGGGTGAAGAACCTCCAAAATATGAGGAAGAACCTTTAGAAGAAGAAACCACAATTCAACAACATATTAGTAACCTAAGCCAAAAACTAGCTTTGCTTACCTCCCATGTACAGAAGGAAGCAAACAAGAACATTCAAAAGTTGAAGCCTAAGGTTAAGATCAATGAACTCCATAGAGAAAACCAAGGAGAATAAGACACAGGGGTATCATTGCGTATACATCCCCGCTTCTCCCACTAGAGAACAATTGCTTGCACAAGAGGTACAGCTTTATGACAACAACACTTGCGAGCCTACAAGAGAGCAATATAGGGAGCATTAGGAAATATCAATATGAAGAATTATGCCCCTATCCTTTTGACAAGACAATGACCCTTCAACCCTTTCTAAAAAAATTTGAAATGCCAAAGTTTGACAAATATAAAGGGAAAGGAGATCCATGGGATCATGTTAAAGATTTCTATATGGCATGTCAAGAGGTGTCTTATAGTGACAATTATCTCATCGAATTTTCCCAAGAGTCTTGGAGGCCAAGCCTTGGAGTGGTTTACACGCTTACCATGAGGATCCATTTTTACTTGGCCAGAATTGGCAGAAAGGTTCGTACATCACTTCTCATACAACATAGAGAGTGATGTCACCATGGCATATTTATGTGGTGCCAAGCAACGCCCTAATGAGACTTTCGCTAGCTTCCTCCAACGGTGGAGAGGGATAGCTAGTCGCTTCCCTTGCGCTTTCCCTGAAAAATAGCTGGTTAGTATTTTTGTTCCCAACCTCAACCCGGATATAGCTTTCCACCTCCAAATGCATTGTGTTCGCACTTTTGAGGAGGTTATTGAAAAATGGGTTTAGATAGAGAAATATCTCATTGCCAAAGGCACCCTCAAAACCCAATCTAGAGACAATCAAAATGTCAAACCCATAGAAAATTTGAAGATCTTTAACAAAAACAAAAATGTGGTGAGAGACGGAATCACTGATTCCAAACATGTTCAAACGGTCCAAACTAGTCAACCTTTTAAACTGACCAAAGGACCAATTCACACACCACTAAAACAAAGAACGTTCACCTCTCTTAATGAACCTTTGTCAGTTATACTAAAATAATTAGATACGGCCCACACGATGACCTATCCTACAACAAAACCATTTGATGATAACGCTCGAAAACCTTCATGGTACAAGGAGCATGAATATTGTGAAATGCATCGTGTCAAAGGACATAAGACAGACAAATTTCTATGGATTCATCATTATCTTCAAGACCTCATTGAAAATGAGGAGATATAGGTGGATAACCCAGGAAAAACACAAACACCTAACGAGAATATGGGGATATATAAAGAGCCATTCCCCAATCATGATAAATCAGAGAAGTCAAAGCCGGATCGGGGAGATTCATCCCAAGGTTATAAAGCAATGAATTACTTGTACACCAAAACATACAACAATCATTATGATTTGCTTATTGGATGTATTCACTCTCCTACTGACCATGTCAACACCATCCAAATTAAGGGAAAGGACTACGTTGTGGTAACAAGTTGTGCCCACCTTGTAATTCCAGAACCTTCTCCGTCAACCCCACAAACTAGTAAATATAACCTTTTAGAATAACTTGAGAAGATGTCTACTAAGATTTTGATCTTAGATCTTCTCAAGATATCCAATGTGCATAAAGAAATTCTATACCAAACTCTTCAGGGGTCGGGAGTGCCTTTAGAAGTTGATCCTACGCACCTTCAAGCTGCAGTGGCAAGCATCGTACCAAATGAACATATTGCCTTCAACCATAGGGAGATCCCTACTGAGAATCCAATGCATAATCTTCCTTTATATATTGAGGTAGTTGTCACCCACAAGAAGATCAAACAGGTGCTTATGGATAATGGATCTAGGTTGAACATTTATACACTCAAGTTGGTTAAACAACTAGGACATACTGAGACAGATCTTGAGTCTAATATCATCACTATCACCACATACGACAATGTGGAAAGGGAGTCAGCAGGCACAATCACGCTGCCTATGGAGGTGGGTCCCACTTGCCATCAGACAAAGTTTCATGTCCTAGACTTGGAACTTCCATATAATATGCTTCTAGGCCAACCATGGATTTATGCCATGTAGGCGTACCATCAACATTTCATCAATGCATTAAATTGAAGCATGAGGGACACACCATTACAATACAAGGAGATTCAGAGCCCTTCGCTCATTGTAGAGCTCTCAATAGCTTTGCATGAAAGGGTACATATGCATGTCCCTCCGTAGATATAGTTGTCCCTCTCCAATCTGAGGCCATGGAATCCTGGGTGGATTTGGATTCTCTCAGTTCTTGCACTCATGGTGTGTCTACTTCAACATCTCCATTTTATTCATGGGAGATGAAAATCCTTGAATATGGCTACAGGGAGTATAATGTACAACAAGCACTCTTGGTTTCAGACCTCTCATTTTCACCCAAGACTAGAGGTCGACCCAACTATCACTTCAGAAGACCTAGGAAGGAACACACTATTGGATCATTCTTACCTGCAGGCTTATTAGCTGAGGAAAAATTGATTAATCCACCTACAACTTGGGTCCCAGAGGATACTCAGCCATCCTGTTATTGAACCCCAGAATATGAAAAATCTAGTAAAATGATGTACTCCATGGGCTATAAGGGCCTAGGATGTGGAAGAAATGACCAAGGATAGAGGAAGCCAGTGCCTCCGCCACATTTCAAAAAAAGAAATATATGGCATTGGGATTTTCCCTTATGGAGCACACCCCAATGATCAAGATGCTACTTGTTTCGAACATGAGGATAGCTCTGACTATCTAGACAGTGATACAGATTCCCATTGTAGCCAATATGAGGATATGGCCTCCACAAACCTTTTCATGAACAACGTTGTCCTAACCATAACCCCCACGGAACCAACCCTTGACCTTGTGTACCCTTCCCTTGTTGAATGGGACCAACAACGTCACATATTGCTAGATTTATTCAAGAATGACGAAGCTATCACAGAGTTCATTCGCATAAGGGATACAATTCCCATTGGTGATCACAAGAAAGGTTTCTTTATCGACTTAGATATATGCGCCTACTTCGGCGAGGAGGCTGAACTTTGTGGTCAGCAAAACTTAAAGAAAAGTGAGGGAAAAAGTTCCAATATAAAGCCTTGGAAAAAATCAAAATCCAAGTCACACAATGGAAACCTCTTTGAGGCTTTGGCTAATAAACAAATAAAAATCACAGACAAACAAAGTGACCACGCCAAGGATGAAAATCTTGTGGAGACATCCTTGGATGAAGATCTCAACCTCCCTCCTGATCCTACGCGTATGGAGGACTTATCAAAATTACTAGTTGAAGAAACCATTGATGTGAATATTGGCATAGAAGAAGATCCCAAGATAGTAAAATTGGGAGCATCACTCTCAGCTAGAGAATAAAAGACATTCACTATGCTACTACGAGAGTTTATAGATGTGTTCGCATGGTCTTACAAAGACATGTCCACTTAGATCCAACTTTGGTCGTACACAACCTAGTTGTACACGTAGATGCTAAGCCTATCAAACAGAAGCTCTAAAAGATGCACCCAAGAGTGGCCTTACTGGTTAAAGAAGAGCTGGAAAGATTCTTTGTGCATGAGGATTCATCTGGCTGATTGATTATTCTGAATAGATATCGAACATTGTTCTTGTCCAGAAAAAGCCTGTCGGTATTTGAATCTACACATATTTTAGGGAAATTAATAAGGCTTTTCCTAAAGATGATTTTCTGCTGCCAAATATTGACATGATTGTCGACTCAACAAGTAGGGTATGAAATGCTATCTCTCATGGATGGTTTTTTAGGATATAACCAAATCAAGATAAATGAGGAAGACCAAAGACAAAACAGATTTTACAACTCCTGGGGCAAGGGCACCTCGTTATCAAGTGATGTCATTTTGTCTCAAAAATGCAGGAGCTACTTATCAGTGGGCCATGATAGTAATTTTTCATGATATGATTCATGATATCATGGAGGACTACGTAGATGACATCCTAGGAAAGTCCAAAACAAGGGAGGATCACCCTATCATTTTATGGCGTATCTTTGAACGCCTACGTGAATAAAAAGTTAGGCTGAATCCAAAGAAGTGTGTCTTTAGTGTGTTATTAGGAAAACTATTAGGCTTCATTATATCAAGATGAGGTATTGAGGTAGACCATGCTAAAGTGTCTGCTATTACTAAAATGCCTCCACCTAAGAATATCAAGCAACTACGTGCAGCTTACAGGGGAAAATTCAAGCCATTCACCACTTCATCTCCTAGCTTGCAGATAAGTGTCACTCATTCACCCACTTGCTTAAAAAGGATGTCACTTTCATCTGGGGACCTGAGAAACAACAAGCCTTTGCTCTACTTAAACAATACTTGGATAATCTGCCTGTCCTCATACCACCAACTCCTAGAGAACTGCTCTTGCTCTATATTTCTGCTACACAATTTTCTATTGGAGCACTGCTCACCCAATACGACCTTGGCCATAAGGAAAAATTGGTGTATTATCTGAGTCACACCATCATCACCTATGCGCTCAATTATCCTAAAATTGAGAAAGCTTGTTTGGTGTTATTTTTACTTTTCAAAAACTTCGCCATTACCTATTGAATACTAAAACCAAGTCGATATCCAAGGTTGAACCACTCAAGTATTTCTTGTTTAAACCCGCTCTCATGGGTAGAATGGATAATTGGATCATTCTACTCGGTGAGTTTGACATAGAATTTTTACATCAAAAATCGGTTAAAGGACAAGTACTTCACGACCAAATAAGCGGAAGCATTTTTTGCAAGGTGTGAAACCTTTAAATCTGGATTTTCCAGATGCCTCCTTGCTCTACATTGAAGAATCTATCATATGGAAGATACATTTTCATGGATCCTTTACATTTCTGATTCGGAGTACATGAGTAGTCCTTATTACTTTTTCTGGTGATCCTATACCGCAGGATTTTCACCTGGGCTTCCCTTACACAAACAACATTATAGAGTATGAGGCACTTATTACAGGAATGAAGCTAGCTATCAAGTGGAATATTCATCATGTCAAGGTTGTGGGTGATTCATAGTTAATTATCAAACAGGTTAATGATGAATATAAGGTCAAGGATGACAAGCTCATACCTTACAAAAAGCTAGTGGAAACTCTAAAGGAGTACTTTGTGCGCATTACATTTGAACAAATCCCTAGAGCATAGAACAAATCGGCAGATGCCATGGTGACAGTGGGTTCTATGCTTCGTATTCCACCAGGGAATAATGACATGTCGTTATTTGTAGAAAATCTACGCCAGCCCGCGTATGACATGCCAGAATCTTGCCTAGCTTGTGATGTTGTTGGTCCCAATTCCCCGTGGTATGAACCCATCTTTACCTATCTTAAGGACAACACGTTCCCTCCCGATATCTCCCATTCTGAAAAGTAAATCCTGATTCACCAAATAGCCCATTACACCCTTTTAGGAGGTACACTTTATCGTCATGGCTATGATGGGAATTTGTTACATTGTCTGGATGTGATGGAGTCAATCCAAGCAATCAAAGAAGTACACGAGGGGTGTGTGGAGCACATACAAACGGAATGGTCTTAGCTAAGAAATTATTAAGAGTAGGCTACTATTGGCCTACCATGGAAACTGATTGCTGTAATTATGTCAGGAAATGTGTACTTTGCCAAAAGTATGGAAACTTCATTCATGCTCCATCGCAACCATTGCAACCTATCACTACCCCATGGCCATTCTCCAAGTGGGGACTTGACTTGATAGGAAAACTTACTCCCGAATCATCAAATGGTCATACACACATCATCACGGCCATGAATACTTTACAAAATGGGTGGAGGCTGTCCCTTTGACTGTATAACCAAAGTGTCCAGATCTCTAAGTTTATCTTGAATCATATCATTTGTCAATATGGCATTCCCGCATCCATCGTTATAGATAATGGGAAGTATTTTAAGAACAAAACTGTAAAATGTCTTTGTCAATGGTTCTAAATCAGGTTAAAATGGTCCATGCCATATTACCCTCAAGGTAATGGATAGGTTGAAGCCACAAACAAGACTTTGGTAAGGATAATGGAGAAGATGGTCAGCAAAACAGGTCGTAATTGGCACTTACAAATCCATCCAGCCCTCTGGGCTTACAGAACCTCCATTCGCACTCCTACGGGTGCGACACCATATTCTCTAGTGTTTGGGACAAAATCTATCATCCCCTTAGAGATCAAACTTCCATCCCTAAGAATTTCTCTTTGAGACTATCTGGATAAGGATGAGGATTATCGGGTGGTAAGACTGGTTGAATTAGAGCTCCTAGATGAGAGGTGCATTCACACTCTTAATCACTTGAAAGTGTATCAACACAGAGTCTCAGAAACTATAATAAGAGAATCATCCCTTGTCAGTTTGAGGTTGGTGATTTAGTCATGAAGGAGAACCAGTTCAACACCAGAGCGAGAATGAGAAAAGAAAGGGAAGTTCAAACCACATTGGTTGGGACCCTATGTTATAGTCACCAAGTATGGCATGGGCATACAAACTTTCTCACCCTAATGGTGATGAGCTATGAGATCCCATGAATGCCATGAATCTTAAGTGGTTCTATGCTTAAACATGGCACAGGAAGGTCAAAAAAATAATAAAAAAAAAAGATAACAAGAAAAATAGAAATCAGGTCATCCACTAGTGAAAACCACACAATTGCGGCACTTTGGACAAGTCCTTGGGTGAAAACCAGTTTCCGGCGCCTTGGGAGGATTCGTTGTTCACAAGCATCTTACTTCTGGAGGGTCATTTTCCTTGGCCTAGCCCTAGTTCTACCTTCGAGATTCCTTTCAAGCCCCATCCTATTGGGCCTTGATTTGGCTTTGTCTTCTTTTAGTCATCTGTGAGGGGTATGGTCTTTCGCTATTTCCCATCTCACTGGCCGGGGAAATTCAACGACTTCACCATCTTGTTCATAAGCGTGTGTGGCTTTCGCTCTCTTGTATATTCCCCATCTAATGTTGGGGGCATCCACGCTTTCTTGGTTACCCGTGCATAACTCGGATAACCATTAGAAAACAACATAAAAATAATAGAAAATGGTTTCACATAAACCTAAACAATAGAAAATTGTTTGAAAACAATGCAAAAACAATAGAAAATTATTTCACAAAAACTTAAACAATAGAAAACTATTTGAAAACAACGCAGAAACAATAGAAAATTGTTTCACAAAAACCTAAACAATAGAAAATTGTTTCACATAAACCTAAACAATAGAAAATTGTTTCACAAAAACCTAAACAATATAAAATTGTTTCACATAAACCTAAACAATAGAAAATTGTTTGAAAAGAACGTAAAAACAAAAGAAAATTGTTTCACAAAAACCTAAACAATAGAAATTGTTTCACATAAACCTAAACAATAGAAAATTGTTTGAAAAAAACCAAAAACAATAGAAACTTGTTGCATGAAAACAAATCTTACAAAAACATTTACTTACATTTACTTGCATTGTCTTGTTTCTTGCTTTGCTTGTTGCTTGTATAGTTGTTTTATGTTTTTACTTTTTGGGTTGTTTGTTGCTTGGGCATACTTTATTAGGATTCATCTTTTCTTGCTTAGATTAGATTTATTCTTACTTGTGTATATTGAGGTGTTTTTTTACATGCTAGTGAATCCTGGTGCATTATTATGTTACTTCATTGTGTTCTTTGTTAACATTTGATTGTGTTTATCACATGTACACTATTTTTATCACATCATCACATTACCATCATTATCATCACATCTAACATCATCTATACATCATATATAAACAAAATGCTAAGTTTTACATCATGCATGTATGCTAAGCTAATCATCACATATCGTATCATCAATGGGGTAAGAGGGGTTGTGTATGATCAAAATATACCCCCCGCACCAATATCATCATATCATCCTGTCCATATACATATACAATAACACATGAGAAATGCATTTGATATCATCTAAGGATCTATCATCTAACATCCATAGCACATGTATACATCAAACATCAAGATCACATACATGTAAGTACAAAATCAGACAACATCATAACACATCCATAAGTGCTGAATCAAAACATGCAATATGCAAAGAGATTCAACATAGAGTAATTTCGATAAAGGGTATTTTACATCATAGAATTATGCCCACTCGTGTCACACGCATCAAGACACAAAACATTAAAGTGCATCATCTCATAAACATATGTATCTGAGCCCAAAAAGTAATCCTCTATATACATGTGTGTCATATACATCTATATCAACAAAAATGGATATACATCAGTACTCTATATCAAAAATGCCTTCAACTGAGGTGTACAAAGATGGTACATCAAAAATGTCCACATATCTACACAAGTATAAACTGTCTAGATCAGTACTCAAAGTGATACATCATACATACAAAGTGCCATCAAAAAGGGGCATGTATCGAAAGAATCAAGCCTTCATCATGAGGCATCATCAAAATACAAGTATACAAGGCTATACATCAAAATCAGCCTTCATAAGAGGCATGAATACAAATAATCTATACAACAAAAATGTGGAGCTCAACCGCAGCTCTCACCCTCGCCGGGGCTCCCAGGTTTGTCAATGGGCCGACGGAACAATGGAGGCTGAGATGGTCCTGGTCTGGCTAGCTACTCTGGAATGGGTTGTCTCACTGATCTCGTAGACTAGCCTGATCTCCGTGACCAAGATCTTGTCGCACTCCACCCTGACTATCAAGGTAGTACCACTCACTGCTCGGGGACTACCCTGTAATAGGCAGTCCTGTAAAATAGAGCCTCACCACCAAGCCTCGTAGCATCATGTATCAAATCAGCATCTCTGGAGGTGAGGGCTACCTGAATGGTGGCATCACACTCACCTGTCACTTAGCCTAAATCAGCCTTGGCCTATCTAGAGGAAGTAACCTCTTGATCTCTCTCTTAGTAATGTAACAGCTGACCCAAGCATGGGCCTGATCCCTTTGTGCAAGAATTTCTGTGACCGTGCATATACATGATCTCTCTACGCAACGACCATCACACACTGGGTCGAGACGGTGAAGAAGGCTCAATATATGAGCCCCCGGGCAGCCGTCTCTCGTATCTAACTCCGCCATGTCGCTCTGTCATCTCCTAGGCTAGCTTGGGCCCGAGCTTGATCTCAATCGAAAGTAACGTGATAATATGGGCCCGAGCCTCATCACTCTCCACTGTGGTGGTCACACACCAGCCTTGGGCCTCATCCCTCTTTGCTCTCGTTGTATCTCTCTCAGCTAGGGCCTGTCAGAACCTCTACCGATGTACTATGGCTATCTATGCCCTTTGGTTAGGTGGTGGTCGTGCCTCAAGGGTCGGTCCCTGAGGTGCTCTGGAGAACTGGCCCTACTCTAGGACCCTCACTATGGAAGGATGAATTGGTGCCTGTACTGGGCCCTATGTAGCACCCTGCCCATCATGAGGAATGCCATCAAAAGGATCCTCTAGATTCGGCCCCGCTACTCTTGCTCTGCACTCTGAACCATGCCATATCTCTATAGGTGGATGAGTACCTATTGCCTAGGCCTCCTCCAGAATGGGGAGACACAGGGGTAATCCAGTGGCATACCAAGCTGTCTACTCTATTGTGGTCCCTAGATCCTGCACATATCGTGCTAGGTCCCATGCTTGGGGAGCCACCTATGTGAAACTCGCTCGAGCTCGGGCCACCAATATGTGCAGCCCCATAGTCTACCTCTCTGAATCTCTGCGTGCATACCAAATGTCTGGTTGTGGGACCCCCTATACTCTGCCAAGCTGCCACTGGCACCTGTCAACTTGATATAGCTCTATGATGTAGCTATGACTACTAATGATATAGTGCTCAACTGAGCACATGTTGAGCTCTGTGGCATCCTCTAGCCACTGAAAATGTCTGTATGGATGCCAGATAACATCTATCACCGTATCTCGTCAAAATCTTGCCTATATTTGAATAGGCTACCAAGGTGGCCGTGTATATCACCACCTGCTGCTACCCATGCCATGTATGATGGCTCCTCTAGGTCTCGGACACGTAAAGTGCCCACGAGGTGTCCAATGGAAATATGGTCCCATGACCATATCTCAGAATAAAGAAGGTTTGGACCCATGGTCTTCTGACTATGGTATGTGATCAAATGTAAATCCCAATATAGGTGGGCCAGTATGCACTACCCCCAACAGTATCTCTCGCCGTTGAAGATGTCATGAACCAGGGGTAATAGCCCTCTCGGGTATGAAGTCCTGTCTTATCAGTGAGTAAGAACCCACTGATAAGAGACATGATGTAGAGAGGTCCTCGATGTAATGTGGGGTCGGAGATACACTCGTGTAAGGCTATAGTCATCCCGTCGTGTGGAATGTCATCAACATCAAAAAGGGCACTGCAAGCTACTCTAATCAGCCCTGCATCTGAGTTGTACTCAATCAAGGTGCTTAGGATCGGCACACGAAGGATCCGTCATACGTTCTCAAGGGTCACGATCATCTACCCTGTAGGTAATCTGAAGCACTGACTCTCGCTATGCCATCGCTCTAGCTAGCAGTCAGTAGGCCATGGTCTAGTGTAATGGAGGGCATCTCGAGACATGGGGCCTAGCCCCATGGCCTCGAGAAGTATAGTCATGGCTCACCGGTCTCGCCTGTGCATACTCCCCTCTAGCTCTGCTATCCGGGTGTGCCGCTCCCGCGTCTGTAAAACTGGCAATCATCTCTGCACAATACCAAATCACTTGTCAGTTACTAACATTTCTTCTAAAACACTATTTAATATTTTAGGGTTAACCCAAAAATCCTAAAAATTCTTCTAAGTGTCATCTTTTTGACATTTTCTTATCTTTTCTACCCGGTTTGGGGTGCCTACGTGCCCTTTTGGATGCTTGTGCCCCCTTTTGGACATGTGCGCATGCGCACGTTTGTCTTCTAGTGCTTGTGCCCTCTTTCGGGTGCCTATGTGCCCTTTTTGGCATGTGCGCCACATAATTGGTGCCTGTGCTTGCTTGCGGCGATACCGATGGGTGTGTGTGTACCCCTTTTTTGTGTGTGCCATGTTTTTGCATATGCACCTCTTTTTTGTGTGCACGCATACATGCATATGTAAGTGTGTGTACGTGTGCACGTGGGTGTGTGCACTTCGTGCTTGTACATGCACGCGCGTGTTTGTAGTGCATGCGCCCCATAGGGACACACTCGTGCCCCGATCCGATGCTTACGCCCTGTGTGTAGGCATGCAATGTGACTTCCTAGGGCTAAAAGCAAAAATTAAAGCATTTATGACCGAAATTAATGAGCTAGGGTTTGATACTCATGAAGGGGTCATCGTCTGTGTGTCGTTGGTACCCTCGAACCACGTCTACGCACCTCACTCGGTCTCGTGCGATCACCATTGTCCTCATCACTATCAGAGCCTCACAGTAAAATTTCTAAACAGCTCGGTTAAAATGAATTGGTCACGATGTTTTTACCGCCCCGGGTGAGGTATATTAACCCATTTTCCACCGTCGTGATGGCCTGGAGGCCCGTTTCGATCATTGTTTTCTCCTCTATTCACCGTGGAATAATTAGTTTTATTAAATAATTATTTTTCTCTTATTTTTCACTGTATTAGGGAATTTTTTTCTATCCGATTCCCCTTTCTTCTCCCTTAGACAATTTTATTGCTCCTTGGTGATTTTTATTCTTCTCCACACTCTCGTAAATAATTATTTTTAGAACAATTATTTTTTATTAATTTTTCCACTAAACACGGACATTATTTGTCGTTTGTTTCTTCTTTCTTCCACCTAGGCACTTTTTGTTTCCCTAGACCCTTCGTTCTCTTTCTTCTATTTTCTTCTATTGTTCACCACAATTTGGAAAACAGGAAAATAAAAACAATATATATGTCAAAAATAAAAATAAAAACAGGCAAAATTTTTCACAAAATCCTAAAAAGTAAAAAACCTACAAAAATGGTAACTTACTTATTATGGCTGAAACTTGTGCCTTGCGTATGGTATTTTCTCCATATCCTACTGGTTTGTCTCACATATTCCCGATTAATATGACTTGCGGATTGCGATTCACAACCACTCATAAAGCTAGTTGCTTGCTTTGTCTATACTCCGAGGCACATTAGTTACCCGGTCTTTGTTTCATTGTGCACAATGCTTTAGTTAGACCCGTGTCCATTATCATTTCCCCTTGCATGTATCCTTGCTTGGGGCATCATTTTTAACCCTTGTTGTCAATCACGAACTTGTGGATCTCTTCAGCACTGATAACAAAACATTTGTACAACTATCTTGACCGTTGTTGGGTTGGATATGTGTGTTCGTACTTGTTTTCCCTGTTATATGAGCTTGTTTCCTTCTCATATTGCATTGCATTGTTGTATGTTATGTGGATTTGGTATTTTCAGCAATGGAAAATTGTTCGTAGTATGGATTTTTCATGTCATTCTACCTTTGTCGTATGCTTATATTTTTAATAAGGACTGATAACATAGCTCCCATGGTAATATGATGACATCAAAATTGTCCCAATACACGCAAGTCGCGGCTAAGCTCTTCTCTCCCCTCCTCCATATTTCTTCTACATCACCTTCTTCTCACCCCTAATCTTCTCTCTCACGGGGCATCCTGCCCCTTCCCATTCTTCTATTTATCTCTCACTTTTTTTGATCGTCGATCGTCTTCTTTCATCACCCCATCGACACTCGAGGGGCATCTCTCCCTCCTACTAATTTTTCTTCTATCCCTTCAAAATTTTCTTTCGTCTACTATCTTTGAAGTGGCGTTACTTATGCCACCCCAAAGAGGGGCAAATGTAGACACCCATAATTACGCCCAAGCAATTTAAATACTTAAATTGCGCTAATTATCCCCTTTCTCGCAAATCGACGACATATCGCCAAAATCTCTCATATTCCCTCTTGTTGTCGTTAATTAATACGCAATACGCTAATTGATTAAGTCGCCTACCCAACTAACAACCTAATTAACAACCTTCCATTAATTAATCATCCCTTCTACCAAGACTAATTAATTATTATTAATTAATTAGCTTTCCCTTCCATTTAACCAATAAATCAATATTTAATTGATTTAATCCCCTCTAATAGCCTAAATCATACTAATATTCCTCTAATTAGCTTCTATAAGCTTACATCTACCTATTAGTTAATCACCTTTGATTAATTAAAACACCCCCCAACTCCCATGACTTGCTAAACATAAATTAAACCCTTCTAAAGTAAGGTTACCTTTAATAAAGCAACCTTATCCATTCCTAATCATGTTTTACCTTTATCCCACATGCAAAGGGATGAAGTGTTTCCTTTATCCATTGGGCTATATAAGGAGCCCTCCTACCTTTATACCTACACCTAAACTTCTTAAGAGAGCAAATGCAAAGCATATAGCAAAGAGACTAAGAGCTTGCATTTTGTCTTCTTGAGAGGTCACCATTGTTAAGAGCTAAGCTTCCTATTCTTACATTCTTTAAAGATCAAACAAGCAATTTTTGATTGCCATTGGAGATAAACAGGTCCATGCATTTTGTTGGTAATCTAGCAGAGTAGAGATGTTAAAATAGCATGCATAGTTTTGATCTCATATTTTCAAAGTTATAATGTTAGTTTAGATCTTGCTTAATTCTTTATCTTGATGGTGTTTATGCTTTGTTTTAGCTAAATTGTAGAACTATTTTAGGTGGTAGTTCTTGCTCCATTTGATTTAGCATCGTGCAAAGTACACATGTAGACAGATGACAAGAAGTAAATATTAAGACTAAGGTAAATCACGTAAACTCAAAATACGAGATAAATAAATGAATTGTTGCTAATTCTAATCATGCAATAAATAAAGAAACAAACTATGGAGGGGGTTATCAAACCACAAGTGGGCCCTGCCTTGGGTGTTAATCCCTCCTAAGGCTTGTTCCTAGAAGTTACTAAACATAACTCAAATTATTTATTAATTTGGCATGAAGATTACATCTACATACAAAGCATCCTTTATGTTCCGTGTATCCGATCTTCTCTAATCTCTATCTATATCTACACACATTAATGGACTTCTTCAACATTAATCATTTTCTTTTATACATCTCATTACAACAAAAGCATGAGGAAACAAAGTTTGACTAGGAGTTCGAATAGATCAAGTAAAATATCACAATGAAATAATCTTGAGACTCGATGTATGCAACATGATTTAACCAACATGTATTTAGATGTCAATCACATAACTCAAGTAACCAATCAGTTCAATCAATCAATTCCCAAATCATGAATTTAATTAGTTAGTTCCTTATTAAGTTGCAATGCATAATCAGATGTTGGAGTTGATTCATCTCCTAATTCTCATGTCATAATTGTAATTGCTTCTTCCATCAACACGTGTAAACTCTTGTATTATGTCCACGTTCCATGAGCTTCTTAGGATCATGACTCCTTTAATGTGTGTGAATTCCTTTTGCTATAGACAATTTGTTGCAGACAAGCCCTTTGGCTACATGCAAGTTGTTGTGGATGATACCTTAGTTGTAGATGATTCATTTAGTATTTGTATGGGCTTCTACATATGTATCCTTTGGCTACATGTGAGTTATTGATATAACAAGTCTCTTGAAAACAAGGTTTCCATCATACAAAGCATCATTCAAACACCTTATTGTAATCAAAATAATAAATGCATACTCACAATACCAAAAATAAAGTTAACTAGTAATAACTATATTAATTAATATTCATGTCATAAGTTCAAGTTATAATGAAGTGTCTTAGTAGTATAATAAGGGAATACAAGTACAAGGCTTCAAATGGTTCAACAAATTACAGAAGATGAGTTGTTTAGAAAGGGATTTAAATAACTCATAAAATCTATTGGAAGTATGATAGACTGAGAGGGGGGCTGAATCAGTCCTAAAAAATTTTTAATTCATTAACCATTCATCATTTGTTATCATCTCAGATAACCATTTATTCAACCATGAACCATATGTGTGTTTACTTAAGCATATAAACAACCATAAACAAGATCAAGAGAAAGAGAGTACACAAGACACCAAATTTAAGTGGGAAACCCTCAAGGGGAAGAAAACCCACCAAAAGATAAACATTATATTTCCATGTTTCAAATTTATTGAGGCACCAACCCCACAAGGAGCACCAACCCCTAGTTTAGTAGAGTTACAACCATACAAGGAGCACCAACTCCACAAGGAGGCTACAACCCCAAGATGATCAAGCACAAAATAAACAACCTTATTATGGTGTTATATCTTATTTATTGCTGCCACAATGATAGATACCAATGGTTCAGCTCATACTTCTAGAAACCCTTAATCAAACCCTAGGTGTTCAATCTTTCACAAACTTTCTCTTCATTCACTTCTCAAGTCTTTAAACCATTTCACACATGCTTGCTTATCTTGTTCGACATCTCACACAATTTATATGATATTAATTCATGATTCAACACCTAAAAAAATCTCTCACCTAGGTACCACTTCTTGCAAACACACCACTCTCCTCAACAAGCTCCAAAAGCACCAAAAATAATGCTTTTATAAGCTTCTTCTCATTTCAAATTCAAAAACAAAAATTTCCATCCTTTGTCTTGACTAATGAATCATATTAATATACCAAATTCAAAACATAATAGTCACAGTGACCTAAGTAGGTTGGCCTAGCCAAAAACATCATTACATGCTCCAAAAAACTTAAATCCCCATGGGTACAAAGAGAAAAATGCCCTAACATCAAAACCATACTTATTCATGACCCATAAATCACCACACATATTTAAATTAAAATTTAAACATCATGCATGGTTGCAATTTATCTCAACCAATAAGAATATTTCATTTAATGGGACCACTATTCTTTGTACTTCTCAAAGCAGTTGTTTCTTACACCCTTCAGGACCCTGAAAACATATTTATCCCACTAGATCACTCCAAAACATACAAAATATGTCATGTGACCAATCAATGTAAATGGAAGAAATTGTATAACACTTCTAAATAATGTATAAGTAATTAAACAATCACCATCTCAAACCTCAGCCACTTTTGTCTTCACCAAATCAACTCCGACAATAAGTATTTTTCAAAGATTAGCTAGTTAACACATTTTTAGTAATAATAACTAGATATAAATGGATTAATTGAATTAAAAATTCATCCATATTCAAATTACATGTAATAGAAAGCATCACCTAATCCATCTTATCCTCCAATCAACACAAAACATCCAACAAATCTTGTCCTATCCGCACTAGAAAAATATTCCTATCTAAAAACTGACCAGTAAACCTCATCAAATCTCATAATCATGAGAAAAAAATTATATCACTGTAAATACCTCTGAATATTATTTTTAACGCAACTTGAACCACCTCATAACTCCACCTGTAGCTCATGTTATACTCACTTCATTGAAGGGTGATTTTTATTACCTCAAAACTACCCTTTAACCAATCAACCTAAATGGAGCTCATTTGATCATGTAACTGTGTCAACATGTCCTAAAACATCTTTTTACATCAATAAAAACTCACATTCATCACACAATTCAAATTTATCTTGCAACTCCTTTGGATAACCTTGTCCAAAAACACTCTACGTCGAAATTGACTTGTTTAAGTGGGGTCCACCCATCATCATGACCTCTACCATACCTTTTCTGGAAAGATGAAGGAGTATTATACATGTTATAATCATCATCCATATAGTAGGAAGAAATTTTGGCCACTTAGGAATCAATTCTCTCAAACCACTTTCAAGTTAGGGTTTCAAACTCATAAAACATTGTTTACCTTCTTAACATTAGTTCATAAAAATGTGACAATGAACTGACCTCATTATTTTTTGAAACCTTCTAGACTCACTTTAGAAACATCCCTGAAATCCAAAAGTTCCCATGCAAAGAAAACAATTTAGGGTGAGCATCAGAAGTTTTAATTCGAGATGGAAATGGCCTTGTTCTTAACCCTATCTCACCAAAATTGATATATCTTGAAAAAAATCACATCCTAAAATTTTTACTCAAATCACCATGAAACATCATACTAACATATTCAATTACCATAAATTCATCATGATCTCTCAATCTCTCTAGACACTAAGACTTGCATAGCTACCCCTTAGGGTTTTACACTAAAGAAGCTAGGGTTAACTGAAAGAACATTGAAACTCATCATGAAATCACTCAAAATGGTCCAAACATACCTGATACACCATGATACACCTAAATACATGCATCCATGAGCTCATATAGCTCCAAAATCATCCTCATACCTCCTAGCATCCATACCTTCTCTAAATGAGCATCCGAATGGGCTTGCAAGAGTAAGCAATCCTCATCAAATCTCCATGTATCATCAAGTACACATCTAAACCATCATGTCAACATCATCTCGACCCTACACCATCATCCACTTTTTCATTAATGAAAACACCTATAGAACCATATGCCAACATAAGGCTCGTGGAAGGGCACATAGGGCTCTCCATCAAGATCTTCTTTTCAACCGGGAACTAATCTAGGAGGTTCTTATTCATCAAGATTCAACATTTTATATTACTTCAAAGTCTATAGTTTTCTTTATCCCCATGAAATTGACTTCTACATCTCGTAGTACTCCAACTAGGGATTTCTTTTATCCATCAACAAGGCCAATGTCATATATTGCAAAATCCAAGTGGGGTCTTCCAAATTTCCCCATATATATTTTGACATTATATTGACATTCGTTGTGATATCAAGTAGTATCTTTATGATATTTCTATTACATATCTCAATATCTAAGTATATTTTGGATTTTGGCTATGTTATTTGAGTGCATAAGATATTTTCCTTTTATTTTTATGTGCAACATCAATACATCGTGTATACATTAAGTTTTTTTCTCCTTTATTTCAAGTATTTTCAAATTTTTTTAATTTTTCTACCAATCCACACTTAATGGTTAATATTTCTATCTCTCGTAAAAGAATTCACCTTTTCTTCCGAGAAAAAAAAAATATTCTTGATTCACGGTTTTGAGATTTCTTTGTAACTTCTTTGATTTTTGTAACATTTTAATCATGCAAATCCAATTTGAACCACTTTGGGTTCCACTCTATTGGTTTCAAATCTAACACCCGAGAAGAGGCACCTTTGGAATGGATGATAGGGAAGGAGGAGAGAGACCCATTGAGTTTAGTTGTTTTGTAGCCGGGGGGAAGGGGTCCGCTTTTACTCACTTGATCGAGCCTTTTGGGAGTGACAAGGAGGCACTTGACCGAGGGTGTGGATGTCCAACTACTACTTCTAGATTTACCTAAAGTAGGATGAGAGAACCCAATGTGCATCCCGTAATAAAGATAAAGGAATGTGATATTTCGGACTCTCAATATTGGTTGGAAAGGTTAATCGAGACCAAATTCAGCCATCGAATGTTGTGATCACTCAAAGGAGTGATTAAAAAGTACTTTAAACATTTTGGAATTCATACAAAAGATACTAAAGACATATGAGATATGATCACATACACCACTTTTAAAGATATTATTGACCATTTGGTGTGTATTTATGTATGGGATGTTATAACTTTATATATCAAATAAAACACACTTTGAATATGCAAGGATTTTGTGTTTGGATAGTAGATCTCATGCAAGGTATGCAATGGTGATGAGGTATGAAAAATGGATGGGATAGGTAGGGAAATGTAAGTGTGATGGTGGGAGTTGAGAAGGATTGGAAATGGGAAATAGGGGAAACAAAAAAGGGGAGGAGGTAACTACACTAACCACCCTATTCTGATACACCTACTATATCTAAATTAGAAAATTAAACAAGTTCACCCTCCCTAGGTCATTTGTGTCCAAGGGCAGAAGAAAATCAAACGAAGAAAAATAACCTATAAAAACTAAAACATGTACACGAAACTAGAATCTCATGTATAGATCATGTCAAGTAACTATAGCCAAAGGACACCTAGAGGAAATACATGTTCATCCCCAGTAGATTGCAGAAAGGAATTTATAAGTAAGAAAAATGATGCTAAGTATCCCTATAAAACACCATTCCCCTCACTATCCATTCCCAAGGTCTCTCAACAACAAGATATAAAAAACAAACATGAAAACATGCTACAAGGTATTCATTCAGAGATAAAAATAATGGAAACATATATAGATGTTATCAAATCCCGCTAATGGATGTATAACTATAACCAACGTAACATGAATATCGGAAGAAACATGATGAAACAAATATTTGACATAAACCAAACCCAAGAGAAGGAAACCCGAATATCCCAATAGAATTCCTAGAAGGGCCATCGACATCTCTCTTCTCCTTCAATAATTCACCCCCTCTTATACCAAGTATTCCCTATATGAATGTAATCAAAATTCTTTGAAGGGACCGCTTGGTCTTCTAGGTTGGAACAATTTCAGATTGCTTAAGGAACAAAAAGAATATTCTATCTAGCAAATTTTTCCCTTATCCCTTTGAGTCTTGTCAACATCATGCACACGCCTTTTGGAAATTTGTTTACCTATCGCTATCTCGATTGATCATATTTTCCACACGAAGGGGTATTCAATGAAAGAAAAAGGTAAAATGAAAGGAGACTTAAACAATCAATTGATTTTGACTTCTCACATGCATTAAATTATTATTACATCCATAAATATTCTCTCCCACAAACCATTTATGTTAATCTTCACTTACTAATGCCAACTCGCTCGAAAGGACTGAAATAGTTTGGATAATTAATGGACCACACATGTTTCGTAGGGGACTACATATTTATTAAGTTTCCACTCTACCCCTATAAATTACAGCCCCACTTGTTCTTCATAATTCGGGAAAATGTTTTAACTTTTCACAACTTCATTTAATAATCGGTGTCTTCATCAAATGGAGTTAACTTGGAGGAACTACCTTTTGATGATATGTTTTCTATTTTTCAAATCTCCATCCGTGAGGAATAATTTATTAGAATGGTCTTCAAAATTCACAAAGTGGGAAAGTAATTAATCTTGAAGATCTGAGCCACAACACAACGTGGGTAGCCTTTATGAATGAACTTGCTAAAATAACACCTACATTTGTTGTGTTTCAAGTTTTTCTCCACCTTATCCTTCACCCACAATACCATGTTATTGTGGACATATTGAAGAAATTTTGGATTCATTGTCTTCCCATCATCAAGGCATAAATTCTAGGGGCACCAAAAACCTACTTTTCCCTTTCACTGGTGGAGCAAGAACTCCATGATTTCGAACCAACATATGAGCCTCAGCCCAAGAGGGCACTGTCACACAAAGGCTAGACATTCTTGAGAAGGAAGTTACTTCCTTGAAAATATCCCACTCCCCTTCCTAGGAATAAATGTCAAGCAGCCCTAAAAACAACAACTGAGCTTAAAAAAACCCCAACACCAAAACAAAGGACTCACTGCAGGACCGAGGCATACCTCGAGGGAGGAGTTGATCTTTTGGAATGGATCAGCTCTTGCTGGTGGAAATTGGAGTTAATCCAAATTCTAAATAGGCCCCGTGTGAGTGTTCATGATCTCATGGCAAAGGGGATGTCTCAAATAATGACGAGAGATATTCAGTTTGTGTTTTGTGCAAATGACGACAAGGAATTCATCTCCCACAAGGAGAAGCTTTTGATCCCACTTCCAATTTTCATAGAGGAATTTGTGAAAACGGAAACATGATTGTAATAAGCATGATACTTATTGTATATTTTTCTCATATTATCATGGGTTGAATCCCCACTTAGTATCTATGTAATTCCGTGTTTTTTATGCTAACTTGAATTTTATTCTATACTCTATTTACATTTCTGTAAATTGAATTTCGTCTTCAAATTTTTAATAAAATTTCATAAAATGGTGTGTGATTTATCTCGAATATGCCTCCAAATTGACAGTTCAAATGCCATCAATTTCATCGAAATCGGACCATTAGGTAGGTAGTCGAGGAGATATGGAGGAAAATGAAAAATACATGTTAGGCCCTGATTCTGAACTGACTGTACCATCATCAGATTATAATGCAAGTTTAAAGGTGAAGGTGAGGAGGGGATAGAATTTGCATTTTAATACCTAGTGACTACAAAAATATAAATTGCAAGGCACTATGAAATGCCCGTGTTCTTAGGGAGCGTCTGACACATTTGCATTTAACTGTAAAATTGTGAAGTGAATATTGGTCTGATGTCATGTTTTCTTTGTGTGTCAGGTGGGAAGCATTTTGCATAACTACAAACACCCGACGCCCTTTTACAAGATTCCATAGAATATTCTGTCAAGCAGTAGTTATGCATTTGCCTACACACAAGTTCAAAAGTTGTTTGGAAGGCCCGAATGAAACCAGAGGTAAGTTTGCACATTGCATACACACACAAATTTTAAAGCCGTATAATTACACATGAAAGTTTTACGAAGGAAATATGTTTTTGCTATGTTTACAACATACCAAAGGGACTCCCAAGAGCTCATCCATCACATCACAAACCTCTAAATTATGAATACACCATGAAATACATGAAACGTTAATAATGTTAGTTAAAATGGCATAGGAGGTTTACCAATCACACAATTTTATTTAAATAATTGAATATGTGAGATGGGAAAACACTTCACAAACTGGTAGAGTATTCTTTGCACTTTGATGAAATAGTTAAGAACACCGAGAAAGACATGAAAGGAAAAAGGTTCAACAAAGATGTCAATCTTCTTCACTAGATGTAAATTCTTTCATAGGTGACTTAATTATTTTTCTTTTTTATTTCCTTTTTCTTTTTATGGTTACTTGGTAGTTCCTGGCTCATGGATTATCTCACCCTTTTCACTTTCCACTTTTTGTTACTTTTCCTTTTTAATAATCTTCTTTAGCCTTTTCTTTTTATTTGGTTTTTATATTTTTTCCCTCCCAAACTAGACACTTTTCCTTTTCTCCACATTTCATTTTCATAATATGATGATTCCTCTTCATCCTTTGGTGTTCTAGTTAAGTGTTGCAAATTGTTTTGAGCATACTTTCCCAATGCTTCGATTTTTGCCTCCATTGTGATAGAACTATATTGCTTTAGCATAGTTAAATGAGTTATGTGTTCCTCATTCATGAATGAACTCACGGGGTTACAGTTCGGTGTAATTTCTTGCTACATTTCCATATTTTTCACATTTGTAGTAGTTCATTGGTTTTTTTTGTGGTCCATTCACTATATTATTTTGATTTTCTATGCCTTGGTAACCCTATCATCCCCTACCTTGGTAGCCTTGATATCCCCCGCACCTTGATTGTTATTTCAAACCTCCCTTATATCCACCCCAGTAGTTGTTTCTATATCCATCTCTATACCACCTCCATAACTTTGGTAATTGGGGTTGTAATTGTTTCCTTCATAACCTCCTCTGTATTGTGGTGGGCCACCCGATAACCTTGGTAATGTGGTGGGGAAATTATTGCTTAAAATAGGTATTGTGGTATTTGTAAGATGACAAGTTGTTGTGTTGGTAGTGTAGCTAATGGATTTTATCTTGTGGTCATTACTCTTTGAGCATTATATTATTTCAAATCCTCCATGGCATCTACTTGCAAGACTTGTGTGGTAGTAATGGTTAAATGAGCTGCGATAAGTGTAATACATTAGTTGATTTATATGTGGAGCTACTTCCATCATCGGGCATGTGTTTTGTGTATGTTTATCCCATAATTTTTATATGCCACACAACGTTCTTTTTGTGGGTCTTTGCGTTCTTAGAAGATGCCTTTTATGATGAATTTTGTCTTACCGTTGCTTCTTTATTAGATTTTTCTAGATATGGACATTCTATTTTTCTATGGCCTTCCACACAACATATTGTACACCAAATGTTTGGTCTTTCATATTTTCTAGAAGGTGAATTAGTTATTAGATCTTATTTTCTCTAAATATCATGTTGTAATATAAGTTTTACCAATAACACTTATTTCACTAAATTGGGACATATTCCAGTGAATTGAGACTCCAATATTTCAAATATTGGAAGAAATCCATCTCCATTTTTACGTATATTGGATTCCATTTTTGGCTATACTGGATTCCATTAGTAGTAATATCAGATTCCATTAATAGCAATATTGGATTCCAATATTGGACTTATTTGAGTTCCATTTTCTCTATTATTGGATTCCAATTTCACTATTATTGGATTCCAATTTCCCTATTATCGGACTCCAATTTTGCTATTTCTGGATTCAATAACACTATTATTGGATTCCACTTTCACCACATAAACCAGATGACCACCCACTTACATAAGCCAAGCGTCTGCTAACTTACATAAGCAAGCGACTGCTAACTTATATAAGCCAAGTGGCGCTAACTTCAAGATAGTGTGTAAGTGATTGTTGTCATTTATGCCACATATCAATCTTAATACCATCATACATATACAACTATTCATGCATACCTTATTCAAATCAATAAACGTTGATGTTGAAAATCCCTTCCCTGCACTTCCTTGAATGGTGTTAAATTTGACGGTTGTTTAGATGTTTTTCGTGATTTTAGACGTAACATACTTTTAAACATTTTATAGAACTCGCACATGTGACTCACATGTTTAAAAGGTGACCGTCAATATTTATATACATTTATATAAATAATTTATTTGTATATATTAAGCATAGTTAAAAAATATGGAATTGTCATTTATAAATTTGGTAAGTAGTGTATAAGTGTGAGTGATCACACTTACAAGTGCGATTGGTCGCACGTCTAAGTGTGAGACTCGAGTCGCACATCTCTCGACTCACACTTTAAGTGCAAGTATCGACTGACACTGCTAAGTACAGTATCCACTCACACTTCTAAGTGCAGTCTCGACTCACACTTCTAAGTGTCAGTCTCGACTCGCACTTCTAAGTGTCGGTCTTGACTCGCACTTCTAGGTGCGAGTCTTGATTCACACCGCTAAGTGTGAGTCTTGATTCACACAAATAAGTGCGATAACTCACCTATCAAACAATATTTGGGTAATGGTAATTTGTTAATTGCCCTTTAAAAATACAAAACAATGTTTATTTATACCAATTATTTTGTATAAATTTCATTATTTTTAATATATATTGATAGAAATTTTTATAATTTATATATAAATCTATATTAATAATAGATGGTTAAATATTAAATATGCAATTCACGTGTGATGTTTATTACAAAGATTTACAAGTATTTATTATAAATATTTGCAAGTATTTGCAGTATTAATGATAACCATTTTGTAAGGAAAAATGCTAATTAATGTTGCATTTTCCTCAACATTAATTAGCCATTAATTCGATCTATGTAAAATTCACCATTTAAAAGTACATGCACCATTCAAAATATGTGCGCCTTTTGGAGCATGTAACTGTTGTCAGCCATTTAATGAAAAGTAATGTAAAATCATACGCGTGCCCTCTTAAATTTGCGCACCAACGAAATTGGTGGTTGGATTTGTTTACATATCACTATAAGTAGACATTTTTGAGTTTATATTTTTAACATTTTCCTTTCTATTCTCTTCGTCAATGTGTAAGATTATTCATCAATAGAAAAATCTCACCAGTGTAAGCGTTGAAAATTTTGTGCTCGAGTTCTAGAAACATTTTGATTTCCTCTCCGTGCCAAAAATTGGTATGCATTCTCACCTTCAGTCCCTCCAAAATTACCAAATTATGTTAATGTAAAATTTTCCATAGTTGATTAGGGCTTATATCCATGTAGGGATTTTGTAGATAATTAAACGGAAGCAAGTTCATTATTCAATATTTTGTAGAAGGTAGTTTTTTTTATCAAATAAATAATTTCATAATATATTGAACATTTGTTAGAGCAGTGAAAGAGGACGGAATGGAGCACATCTTGACAGTGAAACGACATAACTTAATACGTAATAACATGAGAGGAAGACTTGCAAAATTTTAAAAACCCAAAACACTGTCAAGAACTTGTTTTGTTGAGTCTTGAAAAAGAATCCTGGTGGTATGGATGGTGGATCAATTTGCACAATAAAAGTGAATATTGAAATCAATTTATGGACATGGTGGTGCACAGGAATAGAAGAGTAGATGTTTTTATAAAATTGATATTATTTTGTTGGCCTTATTGTTGTCCGCAAATAGTCCTCCCCTGCACATACTCAGCAAAATTCAATGGCTACGACATCATTGACATTGTCAATGTCAATATTTTAGAATATATTCATGTTAAGTATTAGTTTCTATTGAATGTGATGGTGATGGATTACAGTGACCTATTTATAAAAAATATGGTAATGCAAAAGTGGGAGAACCAAACAAATTTTGGAGAAAAAAGAACGAATACAAATTTGTGAAAGGAGAATTTGAGGAACAAGGAAACTCTAAGATGTTGCTACTATGTAAGCAACAACTATCCTCAAAACATTTCACAAAATGTAAATTTGCTATGTTTGCGTCATGGCTATGTGGATTTTTGTCTTTTTGCCTACAGGATTTCTCTCTTCTATGCTTCAATGTCATATTCTGCCTTAAGGACCTTTTTGTAAAAGGATGTGGGTACTTTCAAAACCCCCATATTAACTCTTATACAAAAAAATGGACATAGTTTTTGTGGCATAATGTAAAAAACTCTATGATGACAATATCTTACTTTATTTTGTTAATTCCTTTCAATCGATAATATCCAATTACTATGGTGTCACATAAGCTAGCGGATGCTAAGCTAAAAATAATATTCTTTGACTTGTTAAATGATAGCGATCCATAAGCTCAAAATTTTATGTTGTGGAAGTATTAGGTTACCTTAGTGGGTGCTAAGCTCAAAACATCTTACTTAAAATTTCTCCTCAATCCACCAATCAAAGTAAAAAAATTCTATAACTTTTCAACTTTCTAATGTTTGTAATTTATTTAAATAATTTTTTTTTAGTATTGGTAAAAGATTTTGGAGGGACCTTACCCAAGTTTACAACAAAAGTCTCAACAACCAAGATAAGAAAATTAAAACAGTGTGGTTTTTTTATCTGTAGGGTCCACACCCTAAATAAAAGAGGAAAAAGCGGTAAAAAAACAAAGGCATGGGCCAACTGCCTAGAAAGAGCCGGAAATAGATAATCGACAACAAAATTGCAGGTTATACAACATCACAAAAACTGATGCACTGAGAACAAGGAACCAACAAAATTAACCAACATAATTGCTAAAAACTTTGTGACCACCACGAAAGCCTAGTAGAGTTTCAGGGAAATGGTGGTAGTGGGATCCCAGTTTGAAGCTTTGAAATTTCTTGTAATCTTTCCATTCTTCCAATCCATGTTTGGGATGCCACAGGAGTTGTAGATTTGTTGGATGTATACCTGCATAAGGTCCATTATAGCATTGCGCATAGGCAAACAATTTTTGTATTTGTCCTTTAGATTCTTAAACTTAGTTTCCAAAGCAAAAATTTCATCTTTGAGGCTTGCGTTGGGTCCGAGGCTTGCTCTTTAATAGTAGACTTAAGCAGGAAATCTACATTTTCTTGAGGGTTTTAACCACATTAGCTTGCATGTTAAATTTATTTCCCAAACTGGTGCCAACATTAATATCGGGGAAAACATAGGGGGGCTATCATGTACCATAATTTCTTCACCCTTTATGTCAGAGCCCACAACTTCCTTACCTTTACTATTGCTACGGAGAACCCTTTTTGGGGGTGGCTCTAAGACAGAGTCTCTATACATGGGATTTTTAGAATGGATACAGTTTGCTTAGGGAGGGGAGAAACCATAGCAGGGCATGGGTCATTGCCAACAACACTAGACAAGTACTGACTAATGAGATATATGACACCTTGATGGAGAGGGATAGTCCTCTTATGGCCCTGAACTTCAAGAATGGATTTTTCCATTGACTTCATAATGTAGTAGGATAGGCTTACCTTTACCTTGTGCCTAAAGTGGTTGAGCAGGACCAAATGATATTGTGGAAGCAGTGGAGAATATCCCTTCTAAAGTGACATAGCATACCATCATCCGTGTCACCTCATCATATGGATGCGGGATAGAAGAAACCAGAATTCCCTCATTTTTTATGTCGATCATTTCTCCATCATCCAAAAAACTTTTCTTTTGCTTCCTTATCCATTTTTTCTGAAAATTTTATTCCCTTCCATGTTTAGACCAGTAATAAAAGAGATGAATTCCTCAATGATTTGAAATATCTTATCTCCAAAGGATACATTACAGTCTTTCCAATTCACCACGAACTATATGGATATATACTGGTCATGCCCTTTTATGCATTGGATGAAATCGGTGAAGCCCTCCATATTAATGGTCTCCCAAAGCTCAATTTTTTCATGCCATTGGGGATCAAATTTAGGTTCCACATGGCAAGGGAAACCATCCATTTTGAAAACCTTCGAGAATTCATAGAATTGAACTAAAAGATGTGAACATTAGACTTCTAAAACCCTTTGACAATTTGTATGCCTGTGCGAAGCAAAAATGAAATTCATTTCTTTCTCCCTGAAAACTTTAGTGTGATCAAATTTCGAGAACATGGAAGAATAAATTCGGGCATACTTGAAATGCCATTGAGATCTAGCTTTGGGATTGCACACGTGTTTGCACCATTGGCTAAGGTGTACTAATGAGTGAGTTTGTTTCATTTGAAATGATGTTTCTAACTTTGGTAGGAGTTTCATTGATATCATACCACTCTTTGTAATCATTGCTATAAACTCCAATATTTGCAAGAAAATCCGCATATATGTTCCCTTCCCTATACACATGCTTGAAAATGATGTTAAGACCATTGCATAAGTTATGAGCTTCATTAATGAAATCCTTGATGGTCCAACTAGGATTTAAGGATTTAGTGAGAATGTTGATAATATTCATTGAGTCACCTTCGATGATGATGTTTCCTATATTGAGATTCTTAGCAATTCTAATTCCCCAGAGTGTAGCTAGAGCCTTAGAGTAGTGGTTAGTTTTCTTACCCATGGGACCAACATATGTTGTAATAAGATGACCCTTGTGATTTCTGATCAAACCACCTCCTCCAGCTGGACCAGGGTTGCCTTTGGAGGCACCATCAAAATTCAGCTTAATACCAACCTTCAGAAGGGGGAACCCATTATACAGTAGACTATATCAATGCTTTGGATGGAGGCGTACACTATTGTAGAACAATATTCCATGCCTTAAGATATCTGACCTCCTCCTGTGGATATGTGGATTTTTTTGGAGGTTTAAATTTCAAGATATTTTCTTTCACAACCACTGTGATTTTGTTGAGGATACTTTTGATGTTCTTGTTAGTATCTCGAAGATGATCGAGTTTTGAGCTTTCCAGATTCTCTAGATGGTGTGAGGGAATATAATTTTCCATAACCTGTGAAGAAAATCATGTTTAAAAGGAGGCTTCCATTGCAACCAAGCTTGTGTGATATCTTCAAGGAAAGACCACTTAACTTCAAACCTTTTAAAGATGAGTTTCCAAAGAGAATTAGCAATTAGAAAGTGGAGAAAAATATGTTGGATTGTTTCATTATCCATCTTGCAGTGATATCATCTGTTTGGCATGGTTGACCCTCTTTTGATAAGGTTGTCTATGGTGAGTATACCTTTGTTGAGCGTGAACCGAGAGAAGCGATTGATTTTCAAAGTTAAACTCTTTTAACCAAATCTTGTCCCAAGGAAGTTGCTTTGATAGGTTCATTGGCAAACAACTGATAGCTTAATCTCACCATGAAGTTAACATCAAATTAATAAAAGTAGTTAAACTCATCTTGATTTTAGGTTTGCCTAATGGGGATGAGGTTTAATGTGGTTTTAAGTTCCCCAAGAAGCTCCTTGTTATTTGATATGAATGCCTCAAGGTTTTTCCAATGCCATTTTCCCTCAATTTTTTGAATTTTATTTCAAACTTGTTTTCCCAATGCTATAGTAAGGTTGTCTTTTAGCTACTCTCAATGTTCGTTATTTGAAAGTGTGTTAAAATCAGCCCAGTTGTCATGCCAAAAATTTAATTTCTCACCTGTTCCCAGAGTCCATTTACATCCTACAGCTAGCTCTTTCCTAATCCTGATGATGTTGTTCCAGAACACATAACCCAATGGGTGACTTCCATTATTAAATTAATCCATGGTACTTCCTTGATTTAGATATTTGGCTTTAATGAGATTTTTCCATGGTTGTTCCTCCTTCACCAGTCACACCCCATTTTAGAGACAAGAGAAACATCCATGGTCCAAATTTTTTTGATGCCAATGCCTCTAGCTTTTTGTTGTTGTATGATTTGTCCCAAGCTACCAAGTGCATCTTGTTCTTATCTTCACTTCTTATCTAGAGAAAGTTTTTTTGGATTTTGTCTATTTTTTCCACAACAGCCACAAGAATAAAGAATAAGGACATGATATAAATTGGAAAGTTTTGAAGTGTGCTCTTAATAAGAAGGCATTTTCCATCACTTGATAGTATAGATCCCTTCCAACCAAAAAGCTTTCTCTGAAACTTGTCCAATAGGGTATTCCACATGCTCATTTGCACTTTCTTGGTGCCAAGAGGTGGACTAAGGTATGTAGTAGGTAAATTGATTTCACATCCTAAGATTTGTTCAATTTTCCTTTGTCTTGCGGGAGGTGTGTTGAAGAAGTATAAAGAGATTTTATCAAAATTGATTTGTTGTCCCGAAGCTTCTTCATAAAGTTGCAGAATATGCTTCATTGTTTTGGCTTCGAGGATAGAGGCAAGAAGGAGCAGGATAGTGTCATTTGTGAACTGCTGATGGGAGACTGTTATGTCAAAAGTGGAGGGTCTGAAACCATTGAGATAGCCCAATGATATAGCTCTATTAATAGTGTGACTAAGACTCTCCACCATGATGATGAAGAGTATGAGAGAGATGGGGTCACCTTGCCTGATACCGTGACTGCTTGGGAAGAAACCCACCGGGCTGCCATTGACAATCACCGAGAATCTTGGTGATGAAATACAGTTCCATATGATTTTTCTAAACCTCTTGTCAAAACCATTTTTTTGAGTACTTGATCTAGAAAAGACCAAGAAACTCGTCAAAAGCTTTTTCATGTCAAGTTTTAGCACCATACTTATCATTTTCTTTTCTCCATAGAATGTATGGTTTCTTGAACCATAATTACTCCATCTTGGATAAGTATTCCTTTTACAAATCCCCCTGTTGGCTAGATTTTATTTTTGGAAGAAGTGGTTGTAACCTTGAAGTTAGGATTTTGGTAAAAAAATTATAGAGCACATTAGAGAGACTTATGGGTCTAAAGTGCTTGAATTCCTTCGCCCCATATTTTTTAGGAATTAGGACTATGAAAGTATTATTTATTTCCTTAAGAATTTTGCATGTCCTAAATAATTTATTAACAACTTTGAGGAGGTCATCCGCACAAATCTCCCAAGTTTTTTGATAAAATAAAGAAGAGAAGTCATTCGGGCTCAAAGCTTTGTGACCTTTCATGGAGAAAAATACTTTCTGAAGTTCTTCTAAAGTATTTGGTTTAGCAAGAGCACCAAACTCTTCTAGTCTAACCAAGTTGTTTAGAATAGATTCTAGCAACTTGTTCGCAACTTCCTGAGACAATGGGGGACTATCATTCAACAGGTTTTTGTAAAAATTAACAACTTCTTCTTTGATGGAGTTGGGATTTGACATGTAACTCCAGCTTGATTTGTAACCTTAGAGATTTTATTGTGAGCTCTATGTTTTAGGGTTGTCATATGAAAGAACTTTGTGTTCTTATCTCCATATTTGAGCCAAATTGCTCTGGATTTAAGTCTCCAGTAGGATTCTTCCCTGGCACAGATGGTATGGAACTCTACTAAGAGATTTTTTTCATGAGTGTAATCCTCTTGACTCATGCCATAGGCAGCCACTTTCTTTTCCAAAGCATCAATGTTTTATTTGAGTTTTTAATTAAAGATATTGTTGAAAAGTTCTTTGTTCCGGTCTCTAACTTTTTTACCTTTTGAACAATTCTTTATTGAGTTGTTCCTTCCACTTGAATCCCCCACCACTCTATAATTTTTTTCAATAATATTCGGGTGGTCAAACCACATTTTTTGGAATTTAAATGAGGACTCGAGAAAATCTCTCATTAGTTACAATATTCGGGACAATTTAAATTTTTAAACTACGAAACTTATTTATATTTTTCTTTATTTGCTAGTTAGTATTGATTTGAAAAATATGAGGCCTTGTTGCAACATTGATTTATTCTATTTAATAAAAATCATAATTCTATGAAAACAATCGCACAACTAGCACATCTCCCATCTGTGAGGCATGAACTTGTTGCTCTATCTTGTTTAATTTAAAATGTCATTAACAAAATTACTATTAACAAGGTTTATTAAATATATGTGAACATAATGATTGGCTACTTTATACAGGGATTAAGGCACCCGAAACCTTACAATAGAATGCATTGTGAGCATCACCAAGAGTGAACAAAAAGAAATAGGACAAAAAGGGATAAAATAGCTTATCCCAAACTATAGTCCAATAAGATCAATACAAGGATAAATCACAAAACATGGAGGGGAAAACATCCCAAATGATACAGTCCACAAATAGTCAAACAAAATCTCTAAGAACCAATAGACTAGTTAGTCTTCAAACATTTCATATTATCATCCTGCTCACTCGTGATAGGGATGTCATCTTCAACCTTCTCTTCCTCATCAGAACTACTGAGGTGGAGATTATACCTGCAAACTTTGTGTCCCTGCTCCAACTTGACCACACACCCCTGCAACTCCAAAACAAAACTTTTGATCTTTACCATATCGGCCCACGATAGATTTTTGGGAGATGTAAAATTTTAAAGAGGCGTCGATGCAATTCATGACATTGTTTCCCATATCCGTTCCAACTTCACCTAAGGCCTCCATATCCATTTCCACTGACTCACCCTGAGAGAAATTTTATCAAAAGCCACATTCCAACCAGCTCCTCTCTCTCTCTCTTTCCCTTTAGAAAACTCCCCTTTTGTATCAACCAAAGAACCTACATTCCCAGTACCAAGATTGTCATTCCCCTTATGTGCCTTTCTGTTATTTCTTCTCAATTTATTCATATGGTCCACAAGAGTAAAATTTTCATCTGAATCCCAGGATTCAGGCTCTAATTTATTTTCCACCACTAGTTTACCATTCTTAAAAAGTAAAATAATTAGTGCATGGTGTATCAGGGAATCAATCTTTCCCTGTTGAAAATCATGCACTGATGCAGAGAGCGATATAAACAAGAAAAAGGGAAGGATCATAACAATCTTATGCCTAAACATATTAAGCATAGTAAGATGGTGATTAAATATCTTTATATAATTCACCTCAAGAGTAATGTACCTCATAAGGTGGAGGCAAACCATATTCCAAATATCAAGGATGTAGAATCTAGCTATATCGTCTACCAAAGTAAGTAAACCATTTCTTTACCACGAAGAAAGTCTCAATTTTGTGCTTGCGTCTGGTGCGGTCTTTGAATATCTTTAAGCCCTCCGTCTCCATTCTATTTTCCTGTGCTATCAAATCCTCTAAAACCTTAATTTCCATGCCACGGATCACCATGTTGCCATTGTTCCATGCCCAACCAAACTCCAACGCAAGATAAGGATTAGACCTGTGATTTTTATATGAAATTCCTAAGCCCCCAATTTTAGAATGTGCCACAAGGAGGGGTTGTCCTTCAAGGCACCATAGCTCGTGGGATTGGTTCTCAAACAAACACCTCCCATGATTTTAGTTGATCGAGATTGAAAATTGATGAAACAATGGAAAAATTGAATTGTAAGAGAAAAATTAATACAAATCCCGCTATATATCATGCACATGGGAAGGGTCCTATTAACCATAAGTATAAGGATGACATACCAATGAGGGAAAACAACCATCGGTAGACTAGTAGTTAATGTTCTTAATGAGATTAATAACATTGGTGATATCATCTCCCCTCTCACACACTTTAAAATTAGTACCTTTAGTCCCCAATTTGGAAAGATAATCTACACATTTATTACCCTTTCTCGGGGTGTGAATAATTAATTACATTTATCAAACTCTTTCAAAAAATTTTATTTAGTATCTTTAAGGATATTTCTTATGGTCCAATTATTAATTGTATCCTTTCTCACATTTTCTAGTGTTAAAATCTTGTTTTGAATAGCTAACCAGAAAAACATGTTGATATTGGTGAGTAAATCCTTAATCAAAAATTTCCTCTACAAATCCTTTGCAAGACAACATATGTTTGGACAATGAATATGGTTGGTCCAAGAACATATATGTTAGGTGTTATACTTAAGCATTATAGTCATTGATCTCCATAAACGTATGTAGGAAAAGCATTTATGTGAAAACAATTGATCTAGGACATTTAAAAGACATCAAATTATTTTAGAAACACATTCAATATTTTTCATTCAAACAACAACATATTATAAGTACAACATAAAAGGTATTTTGTAGTAAGTAACAAATCTTTCAAATAAATACAATTTTTGTCCTCCAATCTTTACAATTCAATTCCAGTTAAGGCAAGAAGTCTTCATGTTGTTGACCTTGGGGAGTAAATCCTTAGTCCAATTTTTCCTCCAGAAATCCTTTGCAAGACAACATATGTTTTGACAATGAATATGTTTGGTCCAATAACTGATATGTCATGTGTTATACTTAAGCATTGTAGTCATTGATCTCCATCAATGCATGTAAGCAAAGTGTTTTTGTGAAAGTAATTGATCTAGGACATTTAAAACACACCAGACTATTTTAGAAACATGTTCAATATTTTTTCATTCAAACAACAACATATTATAAGTACAACATAAAAGGAATTTTTTAGTAATTAACAAATCTTTCAATCCTTTCAATAATAATAACTTCTAACATCCACGACGTTAGTCACACTTCTATTTGAGTAGTAACAAATTTAAAAAATAGGTTACAAATTTCACTTCAATCCCAAACTACTATACCTTTTTTTTTTGTTATATCAATTCAATACTCCAACCAAGAGGAAGTTCATTATGAGATTAACATTGGAGATACTAGCAGAAAATAAACTCAATATGTCTTTCTTTAGCTTGTTAAATGGTAGTGACTCTTTAGCTCAAAATATTATATTCTTCAAATACATTCGCTCGCTAAGCTCAAACTAAGTTGATTTAATTTGTTAAATACCATTGACCACTAAAATCATAATAATATCTCACTTTTTTGTTGAAACCTTGAGACCGTAAAGATCTAAATATTATGTTGTGTCATAAGCTAGCAGATGCTAAGTTCAAAATATCATTCAGTAACTTGTTAAATGAAAGCGACCACTACGCTTGAAGTAATATAAACAACCAATTGCCATGACTACCGTACTGCAACAAAACAATATTGATTCGAGTCAATATATATACCACACCACACGAAGTCACATAAGGGTTCAATATAAGAAGAAATTTTAACATCCACGAGGCTAGTTAAAAGATGAAAAATTATATTATTCTTGTCATGTACATGTAATTTTGAATGCAATTATACCTATAAGAGAATACAAACCAAATAAGGATATTATTCTTGCCATGTACATGTAATTATATCTACATTTAATTTTATCTTGTTATTAACTAAACATGTTGCTCTCCATTGAAAAAATCAGACACCGGGATGGAGAGGACTCGTGGGGATGCATTTTTCCAGCAAACATCGTCCCCGTATTATTCTAGTCAAAAAGTGTTTTGTGAAATCACCTTACCAAATATCACAAATAAATGCCCATCACAAGTGTTGCTTGTGCTCCTTGTAACATCTCTATTCTTACCCACTTCATTTCCATGTGTAGAATGAACAACCTTGGAGAACCTAAATGTAACAAATAGAAGTTTCAATAAAGAAATTCTAATAAGTTATTGCTTTATGATTTGTTGTCTGATAATCTATACAGTATGAAATCTTGTCTAGAAATGTTAGTTATTTCACCTTGCTTCATTTTGTTTGCAAATTATTCCTTTATAATATATATTAACTAAATACATCTAATATTTCTAACATTCAAACCTTTGACCTCCACTAAATGCAATAATTGATAAAACATTAACTAATTAATTTTGGGGTTGGCTGAACATTAACTAAGATTAAAAGTTGTTAGGTTATGTTGAGGCAATATCTCTTTTTAGTGGCGACAAGAGGATAAGGAATTTGTGGATTTTTTGGGAATTTATGACATTCATAGATTGCATTCATGTGATGGATGGGATCAATTAATGAATATTACTAATTAGGACATAATTCAATTAGAAATCTTGGAGACATGAGTTGAAGATTAGAATGAAGGTGCTCGACATCTCTATTTAAGTATCCTCTATATTAGGCCTTTGGCAATCCATGTTCACTATGGGTAGCACTAGAAAATGCATTGAGCCTTCTTCTGTGAAGAGGTCAAGGCCGACTCGGTAGTATGGAATATTTTGCACGATGGTGGTGTTACATCGTTTATGGAAATCTTGTTTGGTTACTCAGTAAAAGTAACATGCAAGCAGTGTCTTTGGAAACTTGGAAGAAAGGAAGAGTCAAAGTGGGAAAGAATAAATTTCTTATTTCAATAGAGTCCATTACAACTATGATGGGCTCCCTACAGATGGAGACATTTATTTTCAATGCTCACTTTAGGAGGAGATGGATGATTTCCTATATCCTAGTGAAAATCCAATAATGTATCACTCAAGCTATGAATGGGACTCACTTCCACAACCTTGGGATAGGGTTGCTGAGCAATTGAGGAGGTAATTCATGCTTCAGCAATGCTACAAAGTGATCTATGGACCTCAGATTTTTCTTCTTGCACATCTTTGACATGATCAGAAGGTAAACTTTGCAGATTTTATGTTTCAAATACTTGAGAGGTCCCTTAAAATGGCTATAGAAGATGATGGCTCTTTCCTACACTAAGGCCTTTTGTATTTTCTCTTTAAAATAGAAGTTTCCCAAAAGGAAATATTTTACTTCCCATATAAACCAGTCAAGAAACATCATCTCCCCCCACCTCTTCTACAACCAACTCCCTATATTCATCGTCATTTTTGCCACCTTGGTCTCCCTCCCGACTTCGATTCGGACATCATGATCATTAGCCCCCATTATTTTTCTCTCTTAGGTCTCCCTCGTCTTCTCTGGAATCTCGTAACCCTTTGGACACCTCGGAGCACTCTCCTAAGGTCTCTGAACTACTTTTGGACCCAACATCTACTTCCTCTCCACCTCTTGTTGACGCTTCTCTAGCTTCTCCTCTCATCTCCACTGACATTGTAATGGCTACAACCATCTCAACTCACCTGATCATGGAAGCATGTGCGACTTCCCTCCCTCCTTTTTGCATGGAAGTTAGCATGGAATCATAAATTCTAGATGTGTTGTAGGATCTCTCCTTGGTTTACCATGATTCTCCTCTGTTAAAGAAAATGGGCTCCCCCACTACAACTTTGAAACATAAGGAGCATTTAGAGAAGATCTCTCTTGATCCGCATGAGGCCATTGAAGATTATGTTTCACTCAAGTATATGCTATCAAGGAATGGAAAATTCACATGGTCATGACCTAGATGAAAATCAACGAAGAATTCTTGGAACACATTAAGTTAGTGGATGTGTTGGTTCAAGGAAGGCCTACTTCGATGTTAAGGATGTAGCAACTACTCTCATGAATATCCATAAAATGTAATTTTTGCTTTGTCTAGTTTGGGAATTTTGGTTTTTTGTTTTTTGTTGCATACGGGATTGTTCTCTTCTTGTTTCACTGTAATACTTGGCCATGAGGATTTTTTTGTGCAAGTATGCGGGTCATTTGGGAAAACCCCCTTTTACTCTAATTCCAAATAGTTTTATGTTTTGGCATATCGTAGTTCCAAATTTAAGCTCCTAATATGTTAATGAGTTTTCTTACATCCTTAAGATCACTATGCTCCAAATTTTATGTCTTGGTATAACCTAACGGCTTCTCAAATGAGAGTATCCTACTTTATTTTGATAAAACCTAGTGACCACTAAGCTCCAAAATTTATGGTGTGGCATAACATACCATTGTCTAATATCAAAATATAATTTTCTTACTAGTTAGGTGGTAGCAAAAACTAAACTCAAAATATTATATTGTGGGTTTAACACCAAAAAAGTTATTAATATCTACCTCTAATTTGCTAGATGTTGTAAAATATATTAATTATGAATTATTAAACCCTAGTGATGAAATCACCAAATAACATGTTGTGGCAAAACCTAGTAGCTGCAAAGATCAAAATAATATATTGTTTAAGTAGCTAACAGCCGCTAAGATCAAACTATGTTGATTCAAATTTGCTAAATCACACACACCATTAAGATCCAAATATTATGTTTTGGCGTAACACACCCAATCAAGCTAATAATATCTTATTTCTTTTGTTTAAACATAGTGAACGCTAAGCACCAAATATTATGTTGTGTCATAATCTAACAAACGCTAAGCTCAAAATATCACTTAGTAACATGTTAAATGATAACAACCATTATGCTTGAAATAATATATTGTGGAAGTACCTAGTCTCGCTTAGTTCAAAATATGTTAATTTAATTTGTATAATCCTATCGACTGTAACCTCCATATATTATGTCATTGTGTAAACTAACGTCAGCTAAGTTATAAATATCTTCTGTAATTTGTTAACTACTTTGTAAAATATTGTAACTATGAATTATTGAACCCTAGTGAGTTCAATATCCAAATAATATGTTGTGGAAAAGGCTACCAGATTGCTAAGCTCAAAGTATCTGAAACCACCGGTAGTATCCAATTATTATGTGGTAGCATAACCTAGCGGGCACTAAGCTCGAAATATCTTAATTCCAAATCTTAAATGCATACAAATAATTAAACTAATTTATACTCGTCTTGATTGCTATAAAGATCTCCAAAGTCATTGTCTTTCTTTTGTTTGTTAAATACTATTTTTTTAGCTCAAAATATTTATATTCTTAAGTTCTTACTTTCTTTTGTTGAAACCTAGAGACCGCTAATATCTTAATTTAATTTATCAAATCCTAACCACCGATAGGCTACAAAGATTACGTGGTGGCATAAACTAGTGGGTGCTATGCTCGAAATATCTTAATTTGAAATCTTAAAATCATATAATAAAGTCAACTAATTTATACAGATCTTGATTGTTATACATTTCTCCAAAGTTAACGTGGTTGATTAACTTAGAGGTCAATAAGCTCAAAACAACCTACTTTAATTTGTCAAAACGTAGTGACTTATAATATTTTAATAAAAATGGTTAGATTATTCTAAGGGGTAACCTTTTTGGTGGTGATAAGAGGATATGGAATATGTGGCATTAATGGTCATTTATGACATCGATTAAGGGTTATAAGCACGTGACATGTAAGATGGTGTTGGGAATTTAAGATTTTTAATGGGAAGCGTGATATTTATGATAAGGATATCTAATTAATGATCTTCAAGTACTATCATGCCATACTTACCCCCTTTTGTGTTTTGTACGCTACTGGCTTTATATCTCCGGGTCGGCTAGATATTTCACTACCCCTTTCCTCTTTTCGTTTTTGTTCGTTGTGCTTCCTGTCTCTTTGCGATAGTGACATTGGTGTTGGTGGTTTCTTGGGTAACATGGAGTGTGGTCTTAGCAGGAAGATGTGAAGAGCTACAACATGAAAGGACATCAGGGAATCATTTACTTCTTGGATGGACGGGAAAATTTAGAACACGATTATGTGAATTGACTCGAGAAGGTCTAGTCGGTCATAGATAAATTTGAATAAGAAGATGACAATGATATTTGTGAGAGCATGTGCAAGCTAATGCTTGATCTGAACTAGTCCAAGGGGTGGAGGAACGTTTTTGACATGGGGCAAGGTTTGAGCGCAGAAAACATATTGTTCGACTCTTCAAAGCCAATTTATATTGCATAAAGAGAATGATAAATTAGAAGAACATATAGTCGGCCTTCAAAGTATCATGTTAATTTCTTGATGCGGGGATGCGGGTGATTGTGTGTGGTATAAAGGCAGTTGTGGAAAATCAGGGTATAGAACTCCCTTCTTTCGCAAAAGTGAAAATGTCGGAATGTTGTGTCGATTCGTCCTCCTCCTCTGATCAGAGTAAAGGGGATGCAGATGTCAAGATCATCAATGAGGTGGAGCCAAGAGGCTAAATGACCTAATCATTCCTAGAAGAATTTGTCTTTGGTTTTTGATTAAGGGTCGAATGGTTGTATGTATAGTGAAGTTTATCGATATAGGAAGTATTTGTGGGTGAAGTTAAGCTAATTACAACTCTTCCCCATATTTTGGCATATATTTAGTAAGATAAGTTTCTTGTAATCATCATGGGAGTCCATTCTATTGGAACACTTATCATGGACTGGTTCCTCATGTACTTTTTTTGAAGACTTATCATCGAAATATCCTAGTTTAATATCTTAAAATCATAGAATGAATTCAACTAATTTATATATATCTTCTTTGTGATACATATGCTTGTGAATTGAATACCCAAATACTATATTGTGTGCATAACCTAGTGGCCACTAAGCTCTTAATACCTCAATTTAGTTTCTAAATCATAACTACCACTAGGTTCCAATGATTATGTGGTAGCATAATCTAGTGGGTGCTAAGCTCGAAATATATTAATTTAAAATAACATATCATGTTTGTGATACATAACCTAGTGAATTGAATACCTAAATAATATGTTGTGGCATAACCTAGTGGCCGCTAAGATCTTAATACCAAGTATTCACTAAGATCATATTATTATGTTTTGGCATAACCTACCTGCCGCTATGCTTATAATATCTTACTTTATTTTATCTAAAACCTATAGATTTCTAAGATCCAAATATTATGTTGTGTCATAAGCTAGTGGATGCTAAGCTCAAAATATAATTGGGTAACTAGATAGATTATAACACCCACTAAGCTTGAAATATTATAGTGTGGAAGTACCTAGCACCCGCTTATCGAGAAAATATTTTAATTTAATTTGTTTAATCCAACACACCGTAAGGTCTTAATGTTATACAACATGATATCCTTAAGCTATTCTTAGTCATAAACAAAGCGATCGCTTGACCCAAAAAAAGTGTCTTTCCTAAAAATAACCAAGCGTATTTAATAGGAGAGAAAAAACAAAGCGATCGCTTGACCCAAAAAAGTGTGTTGCCTATATCAAAATCCACCTATCCTTGAGGCTACAAAGGTAAACGAAGACTTCATCCAAATAAGAATTATAGCCTAGTGGTCGCTAGAGTAGCCAACATTTTCATTTAGATCGTATTCAAAATGTAGTTTATATAAATGGTAACATATAAATCTAGAATTTATATAATAGTATATGTATAGACTTGGACTCGTTGTGCCCTAGCGGCCGCTAAGCTATACTTAAAGGTAAATATATCATGTTCATAATCAAGTTGTGTACATTTAGAATCGTGTTTTCCATGACTTACACAACTATACGTCTAGATTTTTATATTTCCTATAATATTTTGGCAAAATATTTTTACATTTAGGAAAAGAAAAGAAATCTAGACTAGTGACCTAGAAGTTATACTACAAGTTTTTAAATACAACGCGATCTACTCATTGCACCCTAGTGACCACTAAGCTATTCCTAAAGGTAAATATATCATGTTCAAAATGAAGTTGTTTTATAAATCTAAATTGTTAATCTCTACGAATATAACAACTGACAAAGAACAAAAGTGATCGCTAGGACCAAAAAACGTTGTGTTGCCTATATAACAACAACTGATCCGCGAGGTGCCAAGGAAAATGAATGCTTTTTCCAAATTAGAATTATATCCTAGCAGACACTAGGGTAGACAAATTTTCCTATGGTAGAGTTTATTCATAGCAAAGAAATCATATTGAAAAGATACAAACGATAACAAATAAATTTGGAATTTATATAATGGATATATAAATATACGTGTAAAATCATGTATGTAATTTGAAATAGAATTGGGGTTTTGTCAATATGTTGTCGAAATAACCAATTATATCGTGGTAGCCTCAAAGCTATGTTAATTTTTGGCATAGATTAGCGGGCTCAAAAGGAAGAATATATTAATTATAAAATGCATATTGATTAAAATTAGATTTAATAATATTATTGCATATATAATGTGTTTAACTTCCAATGTACATACCATAAAAATGATGAAGACATTACATTTGGTTAATTCTACATGGAAACACGTATATAGTTTTAAATAATTATCATACAATTGAATTCTTAATATAGTTTTATAGTTTTGAATTAATTTTTTAACGTCATATATTTTCCTAAAATATCTAAGCGGAAACCATGTAAAAAATGTAATATGCATTAATTACCGAGGTTTGTTTGCATCATCTTGATGAACAACATTAAACTATTTTGGGTTCTCCCGACCAAAATAAAATTAAAAATAAGGTGAGTGTGTCAAAAGCTATCATTATCCTAAAAAAATGCCAGGGACGACAACTAAAAATCAAAATGAAAATAGCCAAAGAGAGACATAGAATGGTAGAAATGGGAAATCTTTAAACAAAGATAAATACTAGAGTAGAAAAGTGATTGAAATTTCTTTCGTTAACACACAAAAAAGTGATTTTTCATGAAGAACAAGGCAGTTTGGCATGGAGATCAAAAGCAAAGGCTTGACTGTGGAGCATGATTCAGTAGGACAAAGCAGGGCTTGTGTGGATCACACGATTGGATTGCCATGTGAAACAAAGGGACCAGTTGACTACATAATAACTAATAGATCCCATAATAAAAAAGGTACACCTTTACTATAAATACCTGGTTTAGTAATATCTAGAATGATTTCGTGCTTTATGTTGTCTGTGAAACCTCCATCTGCTATCTCATTCAAACAATCATCGTGATCCATTTCGCAACCTCTATTGCTATCCTCCTTCGTGTGCATCCTCTATGTTCATCCTCTCTGTGCTTCTTTTGTGTTCCTTTCTCTATGAAAAATATTATAATCACATGCAAAAACCCTAGATTCAAACACTCAGCCCCACAATCAATGGTCTACACATATTTTTATTTTGAAGACATGTTTTTCTGATTGATAAAAAATTGAAACCCTACTCAATATTTCTCTCGAGGTATTTAATAATTTGTTTAACACATTTCATGAAAGAAAATTCAAAAAGAGAAAAAGAGCGGGATACGAAAATTTGAAATTTTCACTTTCCCCCTCTAAAAGCAAAAGGGTGGGCTATTAAAATTTCAAATATCCGAAAATGCAGGGGAATTCGTATTTCCCTATTTTTATTTTCCCATGGTTTAAAAATTAAAAACTAAACATTTTTCATTGTCTATAGCCTATAATAATATAAACATAATAACAAATATATTATACAACATATAAATAAACCAAGCATAGCAAAAAAATATATTAAAATAAAAACAAAAGAAATAAATCCTAAACATAGTTTTGAAGATTATTAGAATAATATACACACATTTACATTCCATTCTTTATCAAAATCAATTTCTACATTGTTAGCTATAGTGGGAGCTAATATAAATTAATTATCCAATTAGAATGTGCCACGTGGAAAGTTTGAACAAGCTATTAGGGATACATAATAAGGCTAGCGATCCAAGACTGTACGGTTAGAGTTATTGTACGGATATTTTCAAAATAAGAAATGTATGAGCCTAGGGTCTGATATGTCATTTTTGTCAATAAGTAAAGGAGCATAGTGGGTGCTAAGCATTTTTCTTTGTTAAGAAATGATGTGAAATATGTCTTGAAAACCATGTATCTTATGGCAACTACATACTAAGCCTAGTGATGCACAACTTTACAGATAGTGTTTAAAATGAGAAAAGGTAAAGGTAGGAGACTAGCGGCCGCTAAAGCTAAACTATGATTTATTATTTTATGTCTACTTTCAAAATAAGAAAATTTTGAGCCTAGGGTCTGATATGTCATTTCTGTCAATAAGTAAAGGATCTTAGCGGTTGCTAAGCATTTTTATTGTAAACGAGATAAAATATGAGTTGAAAACTATGTATCTTATGGGAACTACATATTAAGGATAGCGATCCAAAACTGTAAAGATAGTGTATATATTGATATGAGGTAAAGGTAGGAGCCTAGCGACCGCTAAGCTATACCATTCAATTCAATAGGTTATGGCATTCCACTCAATACGTACAAAAGCTTACCTATAACGCCCACTATTTTAGACACACAAGACAACATAAAAAAATACAGGATAGCATTATTTTACTTGTTGAAGTATAGAACGACACAACAGGTGGTCACAATTGCTACAACTAACTCTTCGAACATCTTGACACAACGATGACCAAATAGACAAGGAAACATTCAACACCCATCAAGGACAGTTCACTTTTCTCTTCAATGAGGCACAACATAAAAGACCAACCACAATACATAGTTACAGTTCAGGACATCCCACTGTGAAAATATTCTTAAGGTTATTTATTTTACTGAATCACGCCCTTCAAACTTTAACTTATGTTCTAGGATATTTAGATTATGAACCGTATAATCCTTCTTAAAAGGTTAGATTCCTTTCTTTTATACTAGAGACATAAGGCTTAGATAAAAATTCGAAAGAGGATCATCTTACTTTGACAAATATTTGTTTAATTAGTTATTATATTAACACTACAAGGAGTGGGGTGGATGAAATCCCACAAGGTTATCTAAACAAAAACAAGCTACATAATCCTCGTTTTAACCTCCATTGCAAAAAGGAAACGGTGTAAAATCCAATTGATGGAGGTATTGTTTTAGGTTCGAAACGACAATCCCCTTTGAGCAAGGATCAAAATTTTATCATGACTTAAGAAAGGGTTACAAAGTACTATGGCAATGGTTAGAGAGAGAGAAGGTCAATTTATTTCATTATGATCTATTTAGTTATTTACCGGTCTTTTAATGAGACTTAAGAGTTTAACTGGATTTGGGTAAAGGCTTCATTTAGCAATCTCTTGATTAAGTTCGACAATGGATACACATGGGGTCCCCAAAAAGGAAGCACAAGACTTAATGTTTCACAATAATGAGAAAAATTTTAATCTGTAGTTAAGGTTAATGAGGGTAGGTTTCTTTACACTTTGGTAGAAAACAAAATTCTTGATTTAAGATTCTTAGATTTATCAACAAGAAACCCAATTTCATTATTATTTTATTTATTGATTCATCTATGAATTCATTTTATTTTATCTTTGAGTAACTTTGGAGAAAGGATTTCCAACCACTAAAGTAAACATAGAATTGCACGGATGTCAAGACCATGGAGGGTTAATAAGATAGGAAAGTTTTATGACTCGAAAGAAGAAACTACCATTGCTAAACGAGAGAACTAAACATGGTTATGACATTTCTATTCATCATGGCACACATAACAAAGGTGTCAAAAGATTTTATTGAACTTGGTTGAGAGCAAGAAGGTAATAACATTGGTCAAGCCACGCTACTACATTTTCATGACTGTAGAATAATATTACCCAAAGAATACCCATAGCAAGGTGAAGATTGAATTTTTCTTCTCACAATGATAGTTACAAGTTTTCTACAAAAGGACAAGACAACTTTATTTCACAAATACCAAAAAGGCAAGAGGCCTTCCAAACTCCATTACAAGCACAAAGTCACAAGATTTACAACACATTTGACATTCATACAAGGAACTTCACAAATCAAACCGATGAAACCTTTACAAATCTTTCCTTTATCAACACGCACAAGCCATCTGCACAAGTATTAACTTGAGTCAGTTCATGAGAACTGAGCATGTTAAGACTACACATAGAAACAATAAGCTAACATTTAACAAAGCCATGAAAGGAATGTTCTACTTCAAAAAATGGATCAAGCACAAACCACTAATCAAAATTCTTCACACAAGATAAGAAAAATTTTCCACCAACCAACAAGAAGGGAGTCAAATATTCCAGTTAAGAACCAAAGTCAAGAGTATTGGGATTTAGATCATGTAATCCTGTAGATTACGTGATGAAATCTAATACTCGGTCCATCCATCACTGAAAATATTAGAGAATCCCAAAACATACTAGATACAATCATAGATGTGAAACAGAAGGTAAATCATCCCTTCTAGGAGGAAGGTTTCATAGCATAATGGGATTCGTAACCCCAAAAGAAACAATCCATAGTTACAGTCTAAACAAGAAGTGTACCGCCTCTTCCTTACAAGGTCTTTTAAAAGTAATACAAGTTAACATAATCAAACCACTCTTCAAATACATTAAAAGAGTCACAACCAGCCATTAATCTTAGCAACAAACCCCATCATAATCGACACTTATCTAAATAACATAAAGGAAAGGTACCCCAAATGTCATTAATAAACTTTTAACAATTTCTGACATAGGCCAACAATGTATTTAAAATAAATATATTCCATTCAAAACCTCATGACTATCTTCATGATGTATCACCAAAGTCATGAGTTAACAAGAGTCCTATTTCAAAAATGACTACAATCATCCCAAACACATTTCAAATTTCAAGACCAACATAGAGGTTTGGTCATAAACTTATGACCCTTAATAATACGTTCACTAACGATCCACAAAATAAACACAATTCCATCATGAATGAAAGATAACTACACTCATCCGAATAACCCAATACTTATAAAATAATCCAAGTGCAATACCTGAATCTGAAAGATTCAGTAATCAACTTAATGGTCTCAACAAAGCATAAAATGAAAACCTTACTTCCCAACCCCTTTGAGTTGTTGAAGCACCTAACCATGTTTGATGAGCTCATGGCTCCACATGAAACAATCAAAGAAAGGAAAAACACACACGCATACCAAAGGCATAGACGGTACCTTTGGATTTTGGTATAGCTCAACAAGGCCAAGATTTATTCTATTTTACAAACTCAGAAGAAGCGAGAGAAAACCCAAGTACCTAGCCGATCCAGCCATAGTTCCCAAAAGAAAAAGACATCACCTTCAAGATCGGAAACATAGAAAAGTCTCAGAATGAAAAATTAATTGATCAAGGAGGCCACAATAGTCATATAGGTTACATGATGTAAATTATAATGTACCTATAGCCAGCTCGAAGATTCAGGTATGTGAACATAAGAAATGAAAGCCTCAAAAGAAAAATCACAAAGATAGGTCTTCCCAAATGATTACAGATTCAAATTGTAGTAACCATCTCCAGGGTAGGGATAAGGGTTCATAAAGGTTCCAAAAAAATATCATAATAGAGAACTGGGGATGAAAACCAAAACCCACGCCATGAAACAAGGAAAATACCTCAGAGGAACACCAACATAATGGGGTACGATTTCAGGGATAAAGTACTTGTGTTCCCAATCCCTATACTCCATGTTTCAAAGCGTAATATTTAGCGGCAGAATCTAGCAAGTCACCAAAGAGGTGAATCTAACAAGGAGTACATAATACTACCTAGACAGGGTCTTGAAAACCTCTGTTTAAAATCAATAGAATACACGCCTCCAGAATATCGTGAAGGAAAAGCACAAGCCAGCAGAGCACCAAATTTCAGGGGTCATTTACCGATGATATAATTATCTCCAAGAAGAATAAAATACAAAATTCCTTGTTGATAAAACTAGATTCATTCAAAATGTTATTTCCACGCATGAATAAACTAATAGTTCACTATTTCCAGCAAAATCACTTAATCAAGAGCCCGAGCATGAGAGTGGTCGATAATAAAATATCTTGAAGGTAATAGATAACAATATTGATAAAAATAATTGACACTAAGCAAATAATCGTCAATCGGCAAATTAAATTATAATGTTATTATTATCATTAAATTTATTTATTTTTTGAATATATTATAAATCATATTAATAAGGACCAACATGCAAGCTCGACAAACCGAGAACACAATTTTCCTTTAATAGGAAATCGAATTGGTCGTCTGCATGGGGTCTATAACAAAAGCACTGACAAAGACACAAGCAGGAACGAAACGAAGAGGGAGAATGTTGATCATTCTCTGTGACAAGGGCGAAGCCAACTAATGATCAATGGAGGCACAATCACGTTCAAAGCTTGGCAACACGGTCTCTGAGAAATAACCAGAGTAATGACGAATGGGGCATTACATTACTGGTCGCTGTGTATTTTCTTTAGTAATAATAGATGTGAATTATATGATAGAAACAATAAGTCTTGTGAGTACTACATAATAGATGAAAACACAATAGCGACCCAAAGCTATATACGTATGGTATTTATAATGACTAGTAAGTGATTGAAGCCTAGCGACCGCTAAACTAGAGCATGATCTTTTATTTTATCATTGCTTTCAAATTATTAAACTGTTGAACCTAGCATCCACTATGCACTTACTTTCGATAAGGAAAAAATGCTTAGCATTTGCTAAGCATTTTCTCCCACAAGATCCAATGTGAATTATGTGTTTCTAACAATATACCTTAAAGATAGTGTTTATATTGATAAGAGGTAAAGGTAGGAGCCTGGCAACCGCTAAGCTATACCAATCAATTCATTAGGTTATGGCATTCCACTCAATACGTACAAAAACTTAAAGCGGTCACTAAGAATTTTATCTTGTAAAAATAGATGTGAATTATATGTTACAAACAATAAGTCTTGTGATTACTACATAATAGATGAAAACACAAAGTAGCAACCCAAAGCTATATACGTATGGTATTTATAATGACTGGTAGTAATGGTGGGAGAACTGCAACCGCTAAACTAGAGCATGATCTTTTATTTTATCGTTGTCTTCAAATTATTAAATTGTTGAACCTAGCATCCACTATGCCCTTACTTTCGATAAGGAAAAATGTTTAGCATTCGCTAAGAATTTTCTCCCATAAGATTTGATGTGAATTATGTGTTTCAAATAATATACCTTATGGGAACTACGTAAGGCTTGATCCCTCATGTACCTTAATCACTCTAAGAGATAACAACATAGGAAAAAATAGGAAAAAAAATTACATACCATTAATATTGTACCTTAATCACTCTAAGAAATAACAACATATATTACTTAAAAAAAGAAAACAAAAGAGAACAACCCTAAGTCCAAGTACAGATAGAGATGTAGGGTTTTTCCTAGTCTTCCCTTTTAGTAAGAGGTCGGGAGTTGTAGAGGATTTGCGGAAGAGGCACGGTTCGAAGGGTTGAGGAAAAATGCCACCACATCTCAGGTTGTGGAGGTGTTCATCCATGTGACATGAGGAGAAGATGGAGCATCCTCTTCATTTGCCCATAAATTTTTTCCTTTTGGTCTTTCACCAAAAAAAATCAGAGAAGACATTGCAAAGGAGACTGCAAGAGATTGGAAGGGTTGATGATCAAGGGATCATTTTTGAAAAAAATCCCTAAACATCCCTAAATGGTTTCAGTGCAGAAGATCATCTCAAGAGCTTTCCATCGACTGTGAGAACGCAACAAACGGACATCGGGAGCTCTAGATATGTTTGGTCAAAGTTCAGATAACGGGAAAGTCAACTCTGGTCAACTGGTCAATATTGGACCAATGGCACTGCAACACATGGCGAAAAGGCAAAAGGGAGTTGTTTGTGGGTTTTCAATCACCAGTCTTCGACGAGCGTAAAAATGGTGCACGGGAACAAGAGGCTCAACTTTTATTACGGAGGGGAGCCCGGCCACCGTGTGGACTATGGTATTATCGCCAACGTGGTGGGTCCACAAGCCACCACGTGTCAAATTCGCTCAATTTGCCTATCGGGAGATGAAAAGTGGACTACAGGATGACCGAGTTAATTATTTACATACCATATTACATGGGTCGAAATTATATCCAAAGCCACATTACATTTCCCACGCATTTCATGTATTTGCCACGCCTTATTTCCAAATGCCACGCATTGCATTCAAATCATTATACCACATTCCACGCATTATATTCTGCCTTGATTTTGGCGCCTAAAAATAACAGAATTCATGCATCCTACACATCAGCCAACTAATGCCTCATTCCATGGCTAAGGTGGCTCTTAAGCCACTTAAACAATGCGCCCACCTTCTATTTAAAACCTCTTCCAAGATTTTATGCACCCAATGTGGGATAAAACACTTAAAAAGTGCCTAAGGAGAAGGAGGAGAAGTGGAGGGGATTGGAACAGCTGACCTCCCAAGCAAAAGTATAGGTGCCTAACCATTGCGCCAGCTGTTTAGAAACAATATAAAAGGAGCTTTATTGTATTTGAATAGCATTGGTACAGGTCTGTGTAAAGCAGCTTAAGGACCAGTTTGCAGAGAACTCCATTTTTGAAGGCCTTGCACTCAGATTGGGAATTCGGAGTAAAAAGATGAAATGAAGGAAATTCTGAGACCATTCCAAAATGTAAGATTTGATCTTTTTGTTCAGTTTTACCCTTTTTGGAAGCTTTGAATGCAGATTTTAACAGGATCTTCAAGACAGCTGACTAGTTGTCAAAACACGAATTTCAATGCACTTTTGGTCCAAATTGTGACTTGGTGTAAACATGAAAAGTGTTCAAAATTCAGATCTGATCTCAGAAATATGATTTTTTTCATAGAATATTTTTAAATCTCCATTTTAGGTGTTTTTCTAACTGTTGCGGGTAGGAGATCACATTGTGAAAACTTTGTAGGAGCCACGGATCATTCTTGGGACAGTTTCTACTATTTTTCAGAGTTCTTGGGACATTGATCAGCTCATTTTCAGGTTGTGATTCATTATTGGTTGTTTGTAAGATTTATTGTACTTTCATTTCAATATTATTAATGGATCAATTCAATCTGAACCCGGGGACGTAGGAATTCCAAACCCCATAAACAATCTCTTTTGTTATCTGAATGTTTCAGTTTTCTGATTATTTATTTTCTACACAAGTTTTCCGCACTTCTATGGATGCAAAATAATCATAATTTAATCAATTTTTGGAGTTAAGAATACTTAAAAATTGGTTAAGAAAATCACGATCTTTGGAAACTTTTAGAAGTGATAAAAAATACATCTCACGTTTTCAGATCAAGTTTGGTATTAGAGCAGTTAGATTGCCGGATTAGCTTCTAATTGTATATGGATTCAGCCAAGTATTGATTTCACTTTTCAGTGTGCAGACATTTTGGGGCTTGTTAATCTTCTTTTGCAGTGTGTAGTTTTGGAAGTACAGGTTGTGTTTGCAGGAACCGGGAATCATGGGCAAGTCATCCAAACAGGAGCAACTGGATGAGCTTGAAGCCATAAACCGCCAACTCCAAGAAGAAAACTCTTTCTTGAGAGATAAATTTTATTCCTTGGAAGAGGAAATAGTGTGGTTAAAATCTGAGCCACAATCCTCTATAACCAAGAAAGAGGAGTATGCCAACAAGATGCTTGAAGAGAGCAAGAAGTTGATGGGCTTTGTTAAAGAGTTGCAGGAAGAAATACGAACCAAGGATGCCCTCTTGGAAAAGCTGCAACAAGGTGAACACAAGAAGGAAATGCCTTCCAAATCAGATGTAGGTACTATGATAGAATGCACTGTAAGTTGTTCACATTCTAATTCTTCCTCTCATTCAGTTTCAGATGTTCCTTTGGGTCAGTTTGAAAAACACACTAAGGGAATTGGGTCTAAACTAATGGTTAAGATGGGATTTAATGGAAAGGGCCTTGGTAAAAATGGACAAGGTGATGCTAACCCAATACAGGTAGAGGATCAGCCTCGGTTTGCAGGTTTGGGTTATTCTAGTGGGAAAATGGAAATTGGAGAAAGTTCCAAAGCAGCTGAAGGAAGACAAGCTTCCAATAGCCAAGGATCTACACCACTAGAATTGCAGGATTCCACCATCAGGAGGAACAATGAAAGGTGTAAGAAAACAGGTAAAAGAGGTAATCATATTCCACCTCCTTCCACTTACACTAAAAATAGCACTAAGGGAAAATCAAATCCTAAAACTTCTAATACACTCTTTCAGTTGGAACAATATAGTTTTGGTAGGCAGAAATATGCTTTCCCTTGCACATTTTGTGAAGGTACTAATCATTCTATTGCATATTGTTGGAAGAGGAAAAATTTGATTAAGAAGTTAATGCCTTTTGTGAATGATAAGGTAGGTGCTAAAGACCAATCTCACCAAGGAAAGGCGAGAAATGGCAAGAATGTTACCTCTCCTAAACAGGGAATCATTCTCGTAGACAAAGTTCTGAGAATGGTAAAATGGGTAAGACTCCTAAAAACAGGGAAGTTAAATTTTGTTCCCATTGTAATAGGAATGGTCATGATGTTAAGGTTTGTTGGTTTGTTTCTAAACAACAAAATTGGAAAGTTGTTAAAAAGAACAATATTGTAAAACCAACAGTGCTAAACCTAACTAAAACTCATTGTGTTAATGAGGAGGTAAAACAACCAAAACGGAAAAACCCAAGTGATTGGTTTGGAAAAACACTCCTCAACTTTATATTTGCACTATAGTAAATTGTTGATAGTAGGCAAGCAAAATGTTTTTCAGAGCTATATTTTAGGGATTCCTGTTGATTGATAAGGATTTGTTCCTAAGTTGATATTTAAGCTTTGAAAATGAATGGAAACAAGCTGAAGAGAAGATTTGAGTGATAGGTTCATCATACTCATGTTTTGTTTTCTCATATTGGTTGGTAGTTCCATTGTTGAAAACACTATGCAGGGATAGGCATCAGTAGCATGTCTAAATTTGAAACTTGCAGTTGTAATCAGCATAATCACAAAGTGTCAGTTGAACACTAGCTTCCGTTATAGATGGGTGTTATTATTTGAGTTATTATTTGTGATGGCGATACAGTGTTTTGGGCATATTCATGTTGATTCAGTTGTTGACTATAGCTATTTTTGGGCGTTGATAGTCTATTATATTCTGATAGTGAATACTTGCAGTTGTTACAGTTTTAGATGGGCAGTGGGCACTAGCCTAATTGGGGGCAGTTTAGATGTCTTGTGTATTGATCTGTGTCATGGAATTGTAATTGTAATCGGCCGTATCACAAAGTGACACTTGAACACTAGCTTTCCGTAATAGAATGGGTGTTTATTATCGGTCGATTATTTGTGATGGCATTAGGGTCGGGTATGACAGTTCACGATTGTGCATAGAGTTGATGACAGTGGTTGCAGTGTTTGGTTGAACACTAGCTTAATTAGGTGTTATTATCTTATCGATTATGTGACTAGCTAATCAACTATTTGCATTTATTTAACCTATAATGTTATTTTGGGTTCTTGTATGTGTTTTTGCAATGCAGGAAGAGATAGCATGTTTTTGTGGGTTGATACACAACTTTTTGTGGACAAAAGCCTTTCTCAGTGGGGAGGTGTGATCGGGGGGATCATTTTTGAAAAAAATCCCTAAACATCTCTAAATGGTGTCAATTTAGAAGATCATCTCAAGAGCTTTCCATCGACTGTGAGAACGCAACAAATGGACATCGTGAGCTCTAGATATGTTCGGTCAAAGTTCAAACAGCGAGAAAGTCAACTCTAGTCAACTGGTCAATATTGGACCAATGGCACTGCGACACGTGGCGAAAAGACAAAAGGGAGTTGTTTGTTGGTTTTCAATCACCAGTCTTTGACGAGTGTAAAAATGGTGCACGGGAACAAGAGGCTCAACTTTTATTACGGAGGGGAGCCCGACCACGGTGTGGACTATGGTATTATCGCCAACGTGATGGGTCCACAAGCCACCACGTGTCAAATTCACTCAATTTGCCTATCGGGAGACGAAAAGTGGACTACATGATGACCGAGTTAATTATTTACATACCATATTACATGGGTCGAAATTATATCCAAAGCCACATTACATTTCCCACGCATTTCATGTATTTGCCACGCCTTATTTCCAAATGCCACGCATTGCATTCAAATCATTATACCACATTCCACGCATTATATTCTGCCTTGATTTTGGTGCCTAAAAATAACAGCATTCATGCGCCCTACACATCAGCCAACTAATGCACCTCATTCCATGGCTAAGGTGGCTCTTAAGCCACTTAAACAATGCGCCCACCTTCTATTTAAAACCTCTTCCAAGATTTTATGCGCCCAATGTGGGATAAAACACTTAAAAAGCGCCTAAGGAGAAGGAGGAGAAGTGGAGGGGATTGGAACAGCTGACCTCCCAAGCAAAAGTATAGGTGCCTAACCATTGTGCCAGCTGTTTAGAAACAATATAAAAGGAGCTTTATTGTATTTGAATAGCATTGGTACAGGTCTGTGTAAAGCAGCTTAAGAACCAGTTTGCAGAGAACTCCATTTTGAAGGCCTTGCACTCAGATTGGGAATTTGGAGTAAAAAGATGAAATGAAGGAAATTCTGAGACGATTCCAACGATGTAAGATTTGATCTTTTTGTTGAGTTTTAACCTGTTTTTGGAAGCTTTGAATGCAGATTTTAACAGGGATCTTCAAGACAGCTAGTTGGAAAACACGAATTTCAATGCACTTCTGGTCCGAATTGTGACTTGGTGTAAACATGAAAAGTGTTCAGAATTCAGATCTGATCTCAGAAATATGATTTTTTTCATAGAATGTTTTTAAATCTCCATTTGTAGGTGTTTTTATAACACAGTTGCAGGGAGATCACATTGTGAAAACACTGTAGGAGCCACGGATCGTTCTTGGGACAGATTTCTGCTATTTTTCAGAGTTCTTGGGACATTGATCAGCTCATTTGCAGGTTGTGATTCATTATTGGTTGTTTGTAAGATTTATTGTATTTGCATTTCAATATTATTAATGGATCGGTTCAATCTGAACCGGGGACGTAGGAATTCCGAACCCCGTAAACAATCTCTTTTGTTATCTGAATGTTTCAGTTTTCTGATTATTTATTTGCTACACAAGTTTTCCACACTTCTATGGATGCAAAATAATCAGAATTTAATCAATTTTTGGAGTTAAGAATACTTAAAAATTGGTTAAGAAAATCACGATCTTTGGAAACTTTTAGAAGTGATAAAAAATACATCTCATGTTTTCAGATTAGTTGAGGGTTACTGTGAAGCTCATTGTATAAAATTGTCAAGCCAAAGTTACATTTTTTCCCAACACAACTTCCTTGGTGATTAAATCCCTGAAGGAACCTGAATGTGATAGGAAAAATATGAAAAACATTAAACATACCGAGAATATCTCATCGACAAGGTTATTGAAAATTTGAAGATTATGAAGCCCCAATCCATGGTAAAACATCTCATGGGATTGTTAAGGAGATTTTGGGTACACATGTTTCTATCGGGTGCACTATCAATGGGATCGCAAGGATTTGTAATCGTAGATTAATGAAGGAGAGGTGGAGAATCCAAAGGATTGATCAACATGAAGCGATTTTGTTTTAGGTATATTTTATTGAATTTTAGTGTATTGGGTATTTGTTTGTTTTTAAGGTTTGATCGAGGGAAAATGGCTTAAGGATTTATGGGTCTTTCATTGAATAAAAATGAGCACGCCAAATTTGGTATAGTGGGTTTCGTTGGTTATTTTTGAGAATGTCGTGAATGGGAGGATTTGGAAGAAATTATTTCTTGGGAAGGAAGCCCGAGGCTCATTAATTTGAGGTGGTGTGGGTTGTTTCCATCTCATCTCTTCTTGGTGGCCCGTGATGGTGGTGGTTTCATTCTAGTTTTCCATGGGAGTTCAGGCTCTGCCGCTATTGTTCTTAGATGAAGAGAAGAGGGATATGGCCTTTCATGGGAGGTTTAGTAGGCTCTTGTGACGGATTATTTTCTGGGCCTAGTCTAATTTTTCAAGGAATCCATTACTTGTATTCTGGGGGCGGAATATATACGAGATTTGGCTCATTCTCGTGTTAACTCTGAGGTGGCTTCTTGGTTTGTGTCATGGATGTTTTTAGTGAGGTATAATATTGAGGAGGTCAGGGTGATAGCAATGCATTTCATCAAACCCATGCATCAAGCTAACTTGGTGGAAGCGCTAGAGGAATTTGGTAGAGCTCATCCTTTTCCTGACTCGGTTCGGAGGATGACAAAGCTTTGGAGGAGGCACAGAAAGTGATAGCGGAGTTGTCGGCTAGGATTGTGGTCTTGATGAAATTGAATAGGTGCATGCTACTGTGTGAAAGGGCTCAAGGGAAATTTCTTGAAAAATTGGATCTCGCAGGTCTCTCGATGCCGGTCTTCATGGAGTTTACGGGTATCGAGGCTTCATCACAATCTTGGTTTTACCTACAACTTCCTCCTTTAGATGGCTCGTGAAGGGGGACTTCAAGAGGCAGGAAGGTGGTTGGTCCTCACCTACCTACTTCTCTGGTTTAATTTTTCTACTATGTCTGGTTTTGGTCTTAGGTTTTTTTAGTGGTCTTTGGTGTGGCATTTGGGCTTCTAGTCTCCCTGCATGCTTGTAGGTGTTTTTTATTTCAGTTTGGGTTGGATGGTTTATGGTATGGTCTATGTTGTACTTGGGTGGGATCCCTCCAATCCCCAGGTTCTGAGCTCCTATAAAAATCATTTAAATATTTAATAATGCTATATATAAATGAGAAAACATCTTTTGTTTTTCATTTATTGCATAGAAAAGGTTTTCTTTCACCTCTAAAACATGCCAAGTTGTTTACTATGTTGAGGTGAACATATTTGACTAAATTGGAGATAGACCCATCTAAATAAAAATTTCATGGGTTGAAAATGAATACTAAATCAATTAGGTCTTTTGAGGCTAGTGTAATAGCAGAGACATTTTATTCTTATTGCCGGAGAATAAAAGGAGACAACAAAATGAGAGCAAAAGTTCTACATTATTTGAGAAATAAGCATCTAGATAATATTGTATTGACATCTTGTAGTGAATCTAATGTAATCAAAAATTTAAATTGCATGAATCACACTACCGCCAGTTTTTTGTATTGTTGAGTGAAGAGAGCAATGGAAAAAGAAAATATGATTCCCATATTGGGGAAAAATGAAAAAATATCATGAGGTGGAAGAAGTTATTCTCGTCGCAGCTCAAAAAATATTAGACAACTATGTGATGTCACTGGAAGGAAATATACCAACAAGGAAATATATCAGACAATTTTTCTTGTAAATGTGCATATCCATTCCAACTTCCATCAAATTTATCATCTATTCCTTCGACTAATCCTTTCAATTTTGAATGTGTGATCACTGATTTTTGTAATTTGGCCAGCAATATTTCTTCGATGTCATAATGGAGCTTCTAATAGTTATCGGAACCAAAGTGTGTTGGATTGTATTATTATTGTTCTAATACCAACTAGTTATTCAAAATGGTTAAGTGACACAATACAAAGATACATGGAAAAGGTTAAAGAAATTGGAGTATCAATTTTGGATGGATGTTACAGACTCTATGATAGCAATGGGATATTCAATTTTTTTGTCTTATGTACACAATATCTTGTGTGCACAACCACGACAATAACGATGATTATAGAGAAGAGGTCACTATGGATTGGATGGAGAAACTGCCACAAAAATTGGTAACTGCAAGCAAAATTGGCCTACAAGGAAACATCCATCATTTTCTTTGTAAAATATCGTATGAGTTCTAGGATGAGATGTTCACTCGATGTTCTTTCGTAAATTATTTAGTACTAGTGCTTTACAATGACAGTGTCGCTCTCCGTGTATTGGTGGATTCCAAACTATCTGTCATTTTTATTATTGAGACACATAGTCAAGTGATGTTTCTAAAACATTACTATTCTCATATGAAGAAAGGTTCGTCTCGAAAGAAAATTCAACAAGTCATTTTTTTAATGGCTTTAAACCTAAATATGCTACTTATACAATTATTGTTTATGCAGATAACCAAAAATCTATAAACGTTGATGTACAATTGTTTCACCGTGATGCTACACAACCAATTTAACATGGTGATTTACTTTCAATCATTTTATAAATAAGTTTAATGAGATCTATCTTCAATTTCCATGGTTTTTAATTATTTTTTAAAATTTATGTTTTTTATGATTCGGATGATGATGATGTGGAGGACACGGCACAACAACCACGAAAAAACCATCAAATCTAGGTATGTTAATCGTGTGAATTTACAAACAAAACCGCTAATAAGCCCCACAAATTTATAAGAAAATAAATGATTATGCAAACAATCAATAAGGCCCACAAATTTATAGGAAACAATATGATATCCATGTGTATTTTACAAAAAAATTATTTATAAGGCCCACAAATTTATAGGAAACGATAACTAACAAACATTAGTTTATATTTAGGGTTGAAGAATTTTTTTAAGGAAATCCATTTGTAAGCTACGATAACAATTTAAAACAAACTATATAGAGCTTAGTGGACTCTAAGCATCCATGTTCAATATAGAAATGGTTTGACTAAAAAACCTTACATTCATCAATATCTCGTTGATTTACAACTACATACTATCTACAATGTTTCATTGATTCACTACTGCATATTGACTACTTACATTGAATTAACATTGTTTTGGCTTCAACATCATCATAAATAGAACTACATGCTACTTGATTCATCTCATACATATGTAAAGAAATGCTTGGCTAGCCTCATTAAAGTTTTTCTAGCTAAGTGTAGTTCGGCCAATGATGGCATAGCCTAGCGGTCACAAATCCTCAACAATAGCTAAGGACTATTCTCCGTCGAAGGGTGTTTCGATGAATATAAGTATAGCTTAACGACCGCTAAATTTTAATTATAAGACAGAGAATAATTGATATTGTACTTACCATATCACCACAGAAACCACTATGTTTATCCAGTTAAGTTTTCCACAGCATGAAATCGATTATGAATTGATTAATGTTTATTTCAAATACATTATGCTCGCATTTTCAATAGGAATAAATATATTATGAATTGATGATTGTTTATTTGAAATAGCTCTTGCATCAATGGATCTAGCAGCGTGTAAAGGTGGTGTAATCCAAGCTGCAATCTCAATCGGTAACTATTAGCCATAAGCTAAAATGTTGTTTATTTCAATTGGTTGTAATTGATATGCGGCCGATGAAAATAAAATTTGTTTACTTCCCTGCAGGTAGCGATAAGAGTTATTTACTTATTTTGGATATGGAGGACCTGTTATATGGGATAAACAAAACATACAATAGGAATATGTCATTCAGTTCGTATGAAAGTTGTCAACCTGCAAGGTGGCTTGTCATAATTTATAAAATTATTATCACCATACTGTGAACTGGGATTTTGGTCCGACACTCATTTTTTTATGTTAAAAAGATATCAACGGGATTCAATTAAAAATATCGACCATATTGAATCCAAGACTCACTTGGGGAAAGGAACATTTCAATATAGTCGAGGGAATAACAATAAGAGACCTAGAAAAGGTTTTGAGTAGAAATGATTTTTCATACAATTCGAAAAATACTCTTTGTATTACATTAGGTGCAAAGGGAAACCCTCCTAAAATTTTTATGGTGGGTATGAAAATAAGAAAAAGATTGTACAAAAGATAAATGGTTGATGGCCAATTTGTACAAAAAAATATCACAAATAGTGTCTCAGAATGAATGTGGTAGAGGGCATCAAATACTTGGAGCAAGAAAATGCTAAATAACTATTTATCTTTTCAGAATGTTGTTATGATTGTAATGCTTAACATTGCGAATAATATATACATTCATATGTTATTATGAATGTACTGCGTAACTCTATTCTATAATGTTGAGATTGTCGAAATATAAGTTGGGAGGATTTATATTTTCATTGATTATAAGATGACAATATGATTGAATAACTTCTTCTGTGGTGAATTATCGGAAAAACTTTCCCTTGAAAATTTGTAAAATAGTATTTTTTACAGTGTTCATAAAATAAATATTAAATTATACTATATATACTTGATTGTTTTTAAATATTTTTAATATAATTAATATATAAATAATCTATAAAAATTGGTGGTCATATCTAAAATATGCAAGTCATATGTGACAGGTTATTTCAAAGATTTGCAACTATTTTATGGATAAAAACGATTAAAAATGTCTAAACGAGCATCAAATTTAACACCACATGTGGCATTTATTACTGCAAACCATCAAGGACAATAGAAGATGTTTTGGATGATATTTGATCAAAAACCAAATTCGAGGGAACTTATTTTTTGGAGCTTCACTAAGAAAAACCATAAATAATGCTTAGTGGTCACTAGCCCTTATAAAACAGAAACATGTTCTGTACATAACATAGCATAAATAATGGCCAGCGGCTGCTAGCACTTATAAAATAGAAACATGTTATGTACATAAAAATCATAAATAATGGCTAGTGGACGTTAGCCCGTATAATGGATTCTAATATTTGATTTTTTGGATTCCGATATATGGGACTTTGGAGTACATATATTTCCAATATATGTGATTCTGGATTCCAATATATGTGATATTGGAATCCAATTTGTGTGATTTTGGAGTGCAGATAATTCCAATATTTTACATTTAGGAATCCAAAAATAGCAATATAGGATTCCGATATTGAATATATTTTTGGCTGTTAGGACTGGAATAAATCCCAATTTAGTGAAATAAGCGTTCAATTCTAATTGTACCATTTCTAATTTTGTCTTGATAGAATTTTCTCCTTCTCATATCCATGGTTGAGATTCTAATCTTGTGGCCATTTCTAATACCTCACCAAAACTTGTAAACACCTTTCCATCTAAAGAAAATCTCAAGTAGGGTAATAGTCCAAAGATAAACCATTCAATCCTTTGTTTATCTGTTAATGGTTCTTCTAGCCTTCTCACCACATTATTGAATCGATAGTCAAATTATTTTATTATTTCTCCTTCTTTGTATATCAAATATCTCGTTTGAATGGGACTTTCCGTTGGTGCATTATGATAATGAAATTCCACCTTAAATTATTTTCTATAATATCTCAATCCTTCATGTGTTGGGGATTTGTCTTCATATACCATCTTAATATATCATCTCTAAGTGTCTCGAATGAAATCATATAGTTTGGTTATGGCATCTATGACATTGGTTCTTTTCCAAAATGAATCTATAATAAAGAGGCACTTCACCACATCCTTGTTATCTTTTCCAAACAATGGAAAATTAATCTACTAAGCCCTTCTTTTAATAGATTTTTTTAGTTGGCGGAGTCTCAAGTGGTTGTTATAATTTTGGTGCCTTCAACTTCTTTTTGTTTTGATTACATACCTTCTAATGAGATCATTTTTTCCCTTGTTTCTTGTTAGTTCTATATCAAAGTATAGTTCTCCTAATTACACTTTGAATTATCTTAAATTTTGCTTCTCTTTTCTTTTTTTCTCTTTGCAATATGTTAAATCTTTCCTCTAAACTTTATCCTTCTTGTAGTTTTCCAATCGGTGTGTAAAGCGAGATCATGGTATAGTGAACAATGAGGGGGTCATGAAATTTGGGTTTGTTTTATGGTTGGGGACGTATATTTTATTGGTGTCTCTTCATAACTATCTTCTTCCACAAATAACTTCCTACCTTTAACATCTCTTAATCTATAATTTCTTCTAAATCTATGTATCCTTCCTCACTTCTTATTTTCTTGTTTTCCTTTTCTATTTCCTATATATCTTGTTCTTCAAATCTAGCTATTGTTTTTCCTATGCTTCTTTCTACATTCGCGTCATCTTCTAATTTTTTACCTACAATTTCTTGTATTTTAGTAACTTCTTCTTCCTCACCTTTTTGTGATCATTAATGGGGCTTCTAATTTGTATTTTCCCCATTCTTCCATTCCTAGAATATTTATGGTGTCTAGTTCTATTCGTTTTACTATTTCTTGTATTTATTCATTAGTCCAAATAGTTGAGGTAATGATTACAATAATTTACTATCTAATGGAAATTATTCCATTGTACTCTCTATCTATGGGGTAAACAATATGTGATGGTTTCCACCTGTTGTGGGAATTATAAAAATACATGCATCCGCCTCCGATTATGGGGTAGCCATATGCTAGCCTCCACTTGAAGTGGGTTAATTTTCTTGTGTTGATTGTGTATTTTTAATATATTTTCCTTCATTTCATTCAATTTCTTTATTCTCCCTTCTCTTGTTATTATTTGTCTATCTATCCTATTTTCTAATTCCTTCTTTTATGTGGCTAACCTATTCTTTCCTCCGCTCTCCTCGTTTTAAATTCTCCTAATCTTTATTATTAATTATGTAATCTTTTTTTTTTTATTCTTCCTATTTTCCTATTTCTTTCTCTCGAAACCATCACCCCAAAATATTTTAATGGCTATGTCTCTTGGATCAGCCCTCTTCTCACCCACCATCTCGTGGTGCCTTTCCCCTAAATAAATCATGTACACTTTTAATTAATCACTTAATATGGATTAGAAAGGTAACTCTCTTAAGAAACCTTTCGTCTGGATCTACTTAAAACTTTGGCCTTCTGTGGTCAAAATTAGTCCAAACTTGGATTGCACATGTAATGATAAAAACATATAATGTCGATTCAAACTAGTAATCAAGTTCTCTTGTCAAGGTTTGTCATGGTATTCAATTATATCTAATTTTTCTGAGTCCACTCAAATGGTTTCCAAAAATTATTTGTTTCCCATTTGTTCTTTTTACTATTACTAAGATTTAGGGCCATAATAAGTGCGGGATTAAGACTATAACTCTCCAAAATATCCAAAGAGGTTTCATTCAGTTTCTTTGTATGATACTCTAAGTCTCTTTGTTTATTTATGAATGGATATCCTTATATGATTCTTCCACCAATATTTGATCTCAGTTAACGTGTTTCCAATACCATGGTGATGTTATTTTTGGACATCCACTTAATAAAAGTAACTTGAGCTCAGACACCAAAATTTTGACCTTAAGCCTCAACACTAATGTGAGGGTTAAGTAGTTTTCCCTTTCTTTAAGGGCATAACGAGAATATGGTTCATATTGTAATAAAATATTTAATGGAATCAAGTAACAACAACATTCATTACACATTACACAAACTTCTCCCTTTATTTTTTCATTAGAACTATTATTTATGTATTACATATATATCTCACACACTCTCCTATGTACTACATCATATATTCATTCTCCTTCCTATGCCTCCATCTATATCTACCTCTTTATCTATTAATATTTCTATTGAATTCCCCTATCTCTTTATCTATACACACTCACATGTCTATGCATATATAACTATTATATTCAATTACAATAAGTATCTTCACTATATAATTACCCAAAGGTCACTTCCTTTGGTGGTGACACTTGTATTGTTCAATCTTTTCTCTATTTGAATTTTGTAGATATCTCTATGTTATGTTGTTTCCTATAGTCTTTCGCAACTTTGTTAGTATTCCTCGAATTTCATAGTATTTCGCGGCTTTCATTGTCTTCCGTAGATGTTTTTAGTGATGCCTTAGTGTACAAAATTGATGAAGAACCATGTCAACACATATGTAACCTACACTTATTAAATTCCATCCTTACCCTCTAGAAAATGTTATAATATTTATCTTTCTCTAGCTCTTGATTTTACATGCATAATCCAAAAATACAAAAAAACCAAATAAGTATAAAAATTCATATATTATATAAATACAAAATTAGGATCTACATATGACTTGTTTTTTTAGTTAGTTACTTTTCAAATTTTATTTCTCATATGTTTTAATAGATTGAATATTCTATTTAATCTTTACACACATTTTTTTATGAGGTATTTGAGCATGGTGTGCATAGGGTTATTCATTTCCTATATTATAGATATCTCCTCTTACCTAGTAGTCAAGTAACCATCCGGGGGCATATTTGACACTATCGGATGTTAATGTTTCATTATATAATGTTATTTCACATTCTCATCATGTTCATTTTCTTTATTTTATTGTATTTTCTTTATTTGAACTAATACAATTAACACATGTACTTTGTGCAGCTCTAATGTCCCTTACTTTATGTACCTCTAAGCTAGTATTTCTTATTCTATTCACTAGATTATTTTTATCCTTTTTTCATGTATATGGATTATGGCCTTTTATGCTTATATATGTTACACTTTCATGACCTATGTTTCCTTTTCTTATGTTATTTGTGTATATGACACTCATGTATCTCTTGTATACATATTTTCCTTTATTTTTTATACCATGTGTGGCATTACTTATGTACTTGTTTTTTCCATAATCGTATGTTTGTTTACTTCTTCCCTTTTTTACTAATAAGACTGAGTGCATCTACACTTATTTGCTACTATGAACTATTTTTATATCTATTCATGATTTGGTTTATACCATGAAATATTTTGCAGGATTGGTATCTCTATGGTGGCCACCTAAAACAAGCCCTCAATGTGATCCAATGTTGACTATCTACTACATATGACATGGACACACATCTTTGATCAAAGAAATATATTTTCACTAGTGATGGTGCATTCAATGGGGTTATTATATTAACATAATTGTATAATTTAGTAAATTTTGTTCATTGTAGGTACTATTGGCACATTTGATTCCCAAGAGAAGTGTCCTCGGGGATACCGATGGGAGTACAAAGTAATATTAAATATTTTTATGTATCCGTCAAGTTTCATTGGGCTTATATCTCAATTATATCATATATTTCACGTATTGCAAAGTCATGTTTAACATCTTTCCCTATCATATTATACAATCTCCTTGTGACACTATAATATTATCTACATGTGTTCATTCTCGCATCTTTTTAATCCCAATCACACCTTCATCCTCATCCCTCTTATTACCTTAGTGTATCTTTATAGAAATTTTACCTCATTCTATGACTTTACCATGCCCAAAAATCCTTCTCTAGATAACATCAACCATGGTTGATGTCTTATATAGAATAGATTTCCTCTATAAACCATGGTTGATGCCTTTGGGTTGGTTTTTTTCCACATCTGACATCATTGACCATGGTTGATACCATTATATGGAAAATAATATTAATGAATTGATTAGGATACTTATACTAGGTTACCGAGAATCATTTTGTATTCTCCTTCGTCACATATTTGGTTAGCTAGTACTCTCCAATCTTACTAAAATCTTAGAAGGGTTTGAAGATGGTCATATTTTTCTTTTTTAGAGTCCACACTTGGAAAATTGGGTACTTAATATCTATTAGCATAATGTTTTTACTTTCCATGGTCTACCAAGCCTTTGGAGTCATTTGATTATTTGGTCAAGGGTCTTCCTAGGCCTCGCTTCTAGTTTTTTGTTGTCCCTTACATCAACTCTCTCTAATAAGGTGTTGTTAAACCTAGGGAAATTTAATGTCTCAATGAATCCTTCTTGCAAGTAAGTATTTCTAATCTCACATGTTCCTTTTATTTAATTTCATATTTTTATTTTTGGATTTATTAATGCATATATAATTATAGTGTAGCATAATATTTTCTATTACATTATTTATCTATCAGATTATACATTATAATCCGTGCATAACCTTTCATAACCCTTGATCTTGCTTTGTAATATCTTGGACCGCATTTTTCATCCTTTATAATATTTCCTAAAACCATCTTCGATCATATTCCATCTTGATTATAATCTTATTTCAACATTATTATCTTCACTTTACAATCGGGAGTTAGATGCTACTACTTTATTCTAGATCTAGTATTGTGAACCCTAACTCCTATTGAGTGTGGATTAATACATTTTTAGCTCCACATGTTCATAAATTTCTAATATAATTTATGCATCTTGAGTGTGGTTTCCTTTTAATATCCTAGTATAAAATACCTAACTATAGAAATATGAAAGGAATTGTTGTGGGACTACACTTTATTTGCATACACTCTAGTAAACTCAACATGAATCTTACTATTTTTCATTTCATCATATTCACATTTCATAAATTAGTAAAAATAAATTTAGATCCTTCCAAAATAATTTCCAACATGGATTATCTATATAATTATTAAAATAATAATGAATCCTAAAACCGGGAATCCTTCACCAAACCTACACCTTTATATTAATGATCCAAAAATGGATCTATAAGTACCCAATTCTATGTATTCTTTGTTTAACTTGTAAGATCCTCTCTCTCTCTCTCTCTCTCTCTCTCTCTCTCTCTCACTCTCTCTCATGTGTAAATTTGACATAAGAATGGCTAAGTCGGTTGAAGGTTATCCAACTATGTTCAAATGAAAAGGTAAGAGAGTTATGTTCTAAGAAGGAAGTTATATGGTAGTTATGTGGTGTTACATAACCATTATGTAACAATTAAATGACAAGTTTGTAAAAATAAAAAATGTGAAGGTGAACGGTTGCAAACGTTTAACCTTCCCTAATCAATTCATTTCACTTCCTCCTTCCTTATTTAGTAGATTAATTATAAATACTATTTTATTTATTTATCCAAGAAATTGATTTGAGTGAATTCAAGTGTGAGAAAAGAGGAAGTTGGAATTGTTCTCGTTTTTTACGTATAAAGAGTTAAGTTCTTTATTGTTAAGGATAATAAAGTAATACAAGTACGAGGACTTCAAAGATGAAGGACTTATTAGCAAGATTGAGAAGTTAGAGAGCGAGGTCATGAATCTCAAGGAACAAATAAAGAGGATGGATAAAAATATAGGTAAAAGGAAGATGCAAGTTGAGACTTTTGGGGATAATGAGCAAAATACAGAAATCTTCAAGAAAATTCATTCTTTGGATAATAGATTGGGTAATGCTAAAGGACGGCATGATTGTACCATCTCTGTGCTAAAAGTGGTATACAATTTCATGGAACAACATGTGAAGAGTGTTTTTATCCTAAGTGACATTCCTGCTGCCATTTGGGAGTCTGATTTGCAAGGACTGGTCTTTTCACAAATTGATAAGAATGATCCCTCTCAAGTCACGACACTTGCACTTTTTAGTTCATTGCAGAAAATCAAGATAAATATTGATAAGGTAGTCAAATAGAGTTGCTCCCAGTTTGTTGTTTGTTGTTGTCAAGTTGAAGTTTTCAAGTTGCTTTGATGCTACTCTGTTCTTTTTGGTTCCTCTTTTAGTTCTCGGTTGAACTATTGTTGGTTCTCTTAATCTTCGTGGATGTTGATCCCCTTTTTTCTATTTTCACTATTATATCTGGTTGTTGAGCCTCCTTATATAGGGTGTTAGTCCCTTCTTTCTTTGTGATACTTTTACTGTTATATCTGGCTTTTGAGCCTTTTTTGTATCTAGAGTATAGTCCCTTCAAAACTATTTATCCTTAATAAAAATATACAAGTAGAAGGAGATTGAATCATTCTTGAAGGTCATATTTTTACAATAAACTTGTATTTTTCTATAGATTTAAATATTGAAGGGAAGCAATTGCTTACCCAGTTGGAGTTTTTACCACTTTGGGTTTCTCCGTGATAAAATCATTGTCTCATTATCTTGCATCTTTCATTTTCAATATTTTGGGAATAATTATTGCATAAGAAACTAGATATTAATATCTTATTCAAATTATTCATTCATTATCACAACATAAGATCTGTTTATTGATTTAAAAAGGTATTTTATAGATTAGATTAGTATCATAGTAGTTAAAATCAAACTGTTTTTGTCTGGTTTAACTTGTGTTGACATTTTTAGTTAGATGCCCCTCACTCGGAAAGGTATTGAAAGTGGTGAAGGTATCCTCATTAATTTCAAAGAAGATATTTCCATGAGGAAGTGGAAGAAAGGAATCCAAGAAATGGATCATAGAGAAGATGCAGATGAGACTAAAGAAGAATGTTTCTACAAGTTGGAGGAGAATGTGGCAAGTCTGTCTAAAGATGTGGGAAGTATTTCCTTTTCTATGGGGAAATTGGATTCCATCATGGGATTGCTCATGGAGAAGCTTGGTGTTCTAAAAGAGGCACTAGGAACCCATAAAGAAGATACTCATGGGTATGAGGAAGAGTAGCCCCATTCAAAGCAGAGGAAAAGATAGAGATTCAGACTTATGATGGGGACGTGAATTCCAAGAAGCTAAACCATTGGATAGCTCAACTTGAGGTATATTTCAGTTTGCATCAAATTAATGAGAGTCAGAATATTTTATTTGCAAGGTTAAAATTAACCAATCATGCTTTAACTTGGTTTGAAAGCTATGTTCATTCTTTGGTTGTTAAGAATATTCCTCATATTACTAAGTGGGATGAATTTAAGAGGATAATAAAAAATTAATTATATCCTATTTGTTATGAGGAAGAGAGGTCCATGTATTAGTAATATCTCAAGTAGAAACAAGGCCAAAACATGCAAGAGTACACTAGTGAGTTCTAGAAGAAAGTTATCCAAATGGGAAAAGATGTAGCAGACTAGGATATTTTGATGAAGTACATCGGTGGACTCCATAGCCACTTGAGGAGACCAGTCCTCTTGGCCAAAATGATGAATGTAGATGAGGATTTTTCTCAAGCCCACTATCTAGAGATGGATAAGAAAAAGAGTTCATCTACCTCTCAACATGCTTCAAAAAAACAAGGTGACACCAAGAAAAAGGAGAAAGGAAAAGGGAAAGGTAAGAAGAATGTTACTTCCATTTCTAAGAAGGATACTAAATTTCATTGTGGTCATTGTAATGTTGACACTTATTCTAAGGATAAATGCTAGAAGCTCTAACCATAATTACATCCCATCAAGAATAAGAAGAATAAAAATAAGGATATGTCTTCCCTCCAATGAGAGGAGATATTTTACATCGAAGAGTTAGATGAGACTATGTGTCGTACCTCCATTTATAGAGAGGTATGTTTGGGTAGTACTAATGTTGTTCAAGAAAATGATATTACTAAGATTTTTCATATAAAAAGTCAAGTGAAGAAAATTAAATTGGATACTTTTTTATACTTGTTCAAGATAATTTGATAAGAAGTTATTTGACAAAAGGAAGTTAAAAATTTAAAATCATCTAAGTTTTTATCCATTGCATTGGGTGAAGAAATGCATAGACATCAAGGTTACTAAGTAATGTAAAATTACGTTTGGTATTGATAAGAAGTTTATTGATGAAACTACTTTGGATTATTTTCCTCTTGATGTGTGTGGTATAGTATTTGGTATCATGTATTTGTATATCAAGGATGTCATCTTCATGAGAAGAGCCATCGATACTACATAGTGAAGGATGGTAAGAGTTACATCATTTCATCCTTTACGGGAGACTCAAAGATCTCTTTGGTAAGTTCCTTTGAAGCTAAGAAGCTTATTAATGCTAGTGGGAAATTTGCATTACTTATTTTGAGAGATATGCAAGAAGAGGAAGTTGTTGTAACTAAACTCACTTGTAGTATGTTTACTATGAGATAAAAAAACATATGAAAGATTTGGTTCAAAAATTTAGGGAAGTTTTTCCAAGAGCCTATAGGGCTGCCCCTGGTCAAGACAATTGAGCATGAGATACACTTACTACCCAATAGTTTGCTTCCAAATTTGGGATTTTACGGGAAGTCTCTAAACGATGCCAATGAGGTAAAAAAATTAGTCTTTGATTAAGTAAGGTATAATCCATCGTAGCACTTATCCATGTAGTTCTCCTATTATTTTAGTACCTAAGAAATGTGATTCATGGGGAATGTGTTTTGATTATAGATCATTAAATAAAATAACCATAAAAATAGGTACCCTCTTCCTCACATTGATGATTTTTTGGATTAGTTACATCATGTTAAATATTTTACTAATATTGATTTGAAATATGGGTATCACCAAGTGCGGATCAAGGAAGAGGACATATGTAAAATAATGTTCAAGACCATGCAAGGGTTGTATGAATGGTTAGTTTTACCATTCGGGCTATGTAATGCACCAACTACCTTCATGAGGTTGATGAATGAGGTAATGAGACCATTTATTGATTCCTTTTTCATTGTGTACTTGGATGACATTCTAGTTTTTAACAGAACTTTTGAGGAGCATATTAACCATTTATGTCAAGTTTTACAAGTTTTGAAGGAGAACCGGCTAGTGTTGAATAAGAAGTGTGAGTTTTCTCAAAAGTTACTTGTATTTTTGGGGCATGTGGTTGGAGATGGAGAGTTGAGGATTTTGGTGAAGATAGAGGCCATTGTAAATTGACCTACGTTGTCTAGTTTGACCAAGACCTAAAGCTTTATTGGTGCAATTCAGTATTTGAGGAAGTTTGTCAAGAAATTCTCTCCCGTAGCAACACCTCTACCGTAGTGACAGTAGGGGGTAAGAAATTTTATTGGGGTAAGAAGCAAAAAAATTATTTCGAGTCATTATAATACAAGATTAGTTATGCTCTAATATTGGCATTACCTAACTTACAACTTCCTTTCAAAGTGGAAATCGATGCTAGTGACTATGTTATGGGGGCTATCATACTTAAAAGAGGTAGGTACGTATGTTATCATTATGAATTGTTTCATGGTGCAGTTTTGAATTATTGTACATATGACAAGGAATTTTATCATCTTGTGTAAGCAGTCAAGAAATGGAAACACTACCTGATGGGTAAGGAAACTATCATACATATGGATCACCAACCTCTTCAATATTTTCAGCTCAAAATAAACTTTAATAGGCTAGACACTATAAGTGGATGGGTTTCTTGCAGTAGTTTCATTTGATTATAAAATATAATAAAGGTGTGACTAACAAGTTAGTTGATATGTTATCTAGACCTCCTTTACTTTCAGCTATGGGAACTTTAACTCTTCTTGAGCCTTTTGTGTGTGAAGCATATCAAGAATGTTATGAGAAAGATTTGTATTTTTGGTCATAGAAAATGGATAAGTATTAGACATGCGCAAGAATTGGAAGCCATGTGTGGAATTACACGTAAGGAAAAAGAAGGAATACATGAAGGTAAGTGCATCACATGGGAAAAAATTAGCATACAAGGGATCCATGCGCATGCAGAAAATTTAGGACTTATTTGGGTTTTCAAGATATGGCTATAAATATAAAAGAAGAAGATGGCTTATCACACAAGCAATGCATATAAACAAGAAAGAACATACATATAAGGACAAGGATGACACATGGAGACACCCTATTTATAGGAATTAAATCATGCTAAAGCAAGCTATTTATAGCCTGATCTATTGTTAAGATAAAGTTGTAAAAAGAATGCATGTTAAATATAGCTCACCTATTATTAGGAAAAGATACATGTAATTGATGAAGGGAAAGTCCCCATTTTGTATAAATAAGGGATGCACTCTTATATTTAGGATGAATTCTTATGCGACCTTAGAGGTTGTTAATGTGAGTTTATAGCCAATTTTTATATGCATGCATGGTATAACACATGATCTGTAAGCAATTTGTAATGTAATCAACATGTGTGTTATGTGATACAATAAGGTTATGATGGATAATTATGTTTGGGTATAAAGTATTACCATGTATGGGTATGGTATATTGGGAATACAAGTATTGTTGGTAATTATGTATGTTGATTGAATTTCATTATTATAAGTGTTTCCAATTTGTTATGTTATGCTATATTTTCTTGTAGTATGCTATAAATGGTAATGATGGTTACGAATGTTTTAAAATCCGATGAGTGAAAAAGGAGGGACCCGGTGGTTGTGCGCACTTTGGGTGAGCATTGAAACCTTGTCTGGATGAAGTGCGAGCACACCTAGCTAGCTCAACATTGGGTAAAATAAAGACTATATTTTGGTTCTATTGTCAAGACCTATTTTCAATATATTCAACAAGATGTTGCATGCACATGTTGTTTTGATTATCTTTGGAGAATATTAAGATTTGGATAAATGATGGCTAGGAAGCGTTTTCTCGGAGATACAACACAAGACCCAATTTTAATGCATGTAAGTGGGTGGAAGACAATCTCTATGATTCCTTGTATGATATGTTCTTAATATTTTTCCCAGTAGAATCATACATGTGGTTGGTAACTTATGTAGATAAAAAAGGTGTTTGGATAATAAAAATCATGTTTGGAGACAAGACAACTATCAAGCATCCTCTAATTTGGATGCATTGTGGACAAGAGATGTAGATCATTGGTGGGAAGGTGTGATGCACTCTTATACCTTAGAGTACATGATTTCAACATATTGGTGACCAAAGGAATCATGTTTATGGTTTTTACATGAGTCAAGAGGATCATATTTGCACGTGACACCTTTAGCTATTAAGATCTTGATGGTTGAGCTAGGAATAGATAGCCTACCAATGGCAAGATAAAACCCCACCTCACACAAGGATAGGAAGAAATTTTGGGAAGTATGGTGTCATCCCAAACAAAATTAATAGAAAGAGAGGAAATATGACTCATACATAATGACGTGTGAGACAGGGAAGTTGTAGAAGCATTGAGAGGCGAGGGGAATGATGACTGGTGGAAGTGATGAGAACCCCACAAAAGATGAAGGACACAAGATCATGTATTTCTAGTATTGGGGAAGCACAATAGGAGAACCCATCAACATCTAATGAGAGCAAGTTTAAGGAGAGAATGAAAAACCGTGCATGCATATCGACCCAACCCGACCACCTAGCCCTTGTGCAAGGTGTTCGAATCTGGACGTTGTTGTATAAGATCATCATAGTGAAGGTGAGCATGAAGGTAATAAAGTATCACCACATTGTGTAAGATATATAGGGAGGAAAAATTTAATATCATCTCGGGAGGCGTAACATTAAGGATGTACACATGGCAAAGCATAGTAGGCACATGTGTTTAGACAAAGTATTTTTGGAGGTAATTTCATAGGCACATCATTAGGACAGAGCGTTGGCGTATGCAACCCGTTGAAAATAATCCTATAGGTGTAGCTATAGGATAGACGATTCTTTGTTAAATTTAGTAAAACTACCGGGATGTAGGGAAGTTCATCTACAATACCACAAGTCATGGTGGGAGGCTCAGGAGGTTCGGGATCGTGGTCTAGCCCCACTCCAGGAAAAGGGCCACAATAGCCATTACAAAAACTTCAACAACCACATTCGAAAACCCCTTAGATCTTCTTTGAGATGTCTCTTCACTTTCCAAAGTATAGAGGTGTGGAAGGTACAAGCTAAGCATGTTCATAAGTGTGATTTATTATGAATATCTAAGGGGAAAATCATGCTTGATTGAAAGCTAAGTCAATTTTCAACCACACTTCAAGGCCGCATGCACAATTGGTACTAGAAATATGATCTCGCATCATATTACAATGGATAATGATGTATTGTGCACTACCTTCTTAGTTGAGCTCCACAAACTTGAGTTTGAGCAACAAAGTACATTAGCGCCTTTGAAGGACATTAAGCATGGTTTGTTTGAAAGTGTAAGATAATATGACGTGCATTTGAAAATGTTGTTTTCCAAGCTTTCCTATGATATTCATCAAAGTTAGTATGTGCGGTGGTTTGTAGGAGGCTTGTTGACACCATTTTAGATAGTGCTTTTGCATAAAACATTTATTGTTACGTGAGAAGCGTTGGAAGTGGATTTACATGCAAAATCTATGGGAAGTGTAGATATAGGGGTGATCCCTTTTCTTGAGGCAAAAATATCAACAATGGCTACACAGGTTGGAGAATTTATCGCAATTCAGCCCATGAGACACGCATTGGATTATGGTGTAGAAATTACGAAGTGGAAGGACATTTATCTACACAAGAGTGTGCATGCATTATTGAAATCTTGTGATATTTTCCATGGGACCTATGATTTCTGGAATTTTCCACTTTTACAGCATGCAACATAGAAGAATGTATCTATGTATTTCAATATTTTTGATGCACATACCCATGACACATATAACTGCCATTTGATTGATCATATTCATGAGGCATGTGAAACAGGGTTGTGCCAAACCACTGTAGCAAGTAGCTTGTAAGCACAAGAAGGGAAGAACAATGAAGGGCGTAACAACGGGAATGGAGGCTTCATAGGTGGGTTTAGAAGTAGAGGTCATGGTGGCAGAGGAAGGTTTATGTGTGAGATATGTTATACTTGTGGATCAATAGATCATTATCAATGTGAGTGTCTAAAGATTTAGGTTTGTGCATATTGAGGAAAGGTGCAAAAGGTTGAAGATTGTCCATACCTTTATTCACATATGTGTAAGAAAAAAATAAGGACAAAGGTGTGGCTATGATTAAGGTGGAGCACGTGAATCATGAGAAATAAGTACCTAATAATATGGTTGAGACAAAGCTTGACTGTACTAGCTACTACACACGTAGAAGCAACACGAGCATGCAAAAACATCAAAATAAAACCACTTATCGGAAGGGAATAATTCACACATGCTAAATATCTAGACGCGGCTCAACAAAATGAGGTTTATCAAGAGACCACAAGTTTCATCTAGGATTTATAAGGAGAGATTCAAAGTGCTTAAAAGAGAAGGCACATGAGAGGGAACATGCGAGGGGTACTAAGCTCCCGTAAAAGGATGTAACTAATGATTTGAAATAAGTATGCAAAATACTGAGGCATCAGAACATCATCCCTTTGTTAGGAAAGTGGTTACGAGATAAAGTATCACACAGGGTTTGAAAGAGAGCATATGATTCTCCATGTAAATTTACCATTGTATGACCATGAATATGATAAGGAGATCACACTAGATGCAGTGATAAATGGTTAGTTGGTAAGTAACATTTTTATTGATATATGAGTTGAAGTTAATATCCTAACATTGGATTCTTGGAAGTAGATGGGAAGGCCACCATTACATCCATCTTCAAACGTGTTGTATATGTCTAATAAAACAATGGAAATTCCCATTGGATTACTCAAATATGCTTCTATCACTATTCAAGGAGCTAAATTTATAGGTTATTTTGAATTACTTGAGCTAACGAGGTGATAACTTCCCAACGCTTTGAGGCCATCCATGGTACTATGTTAACAATGTTGATTTGCACTTTAACAACCGCTACATAAGTTTTGAAAATAATGAAGAGTGTGTCTTCATACCATTGGATGATACAAATATTGTGCCTTATACTAGATCCTATCAATGAGGAGGATCTTAATAGAATATATGCACATATAGTATGTAACCAAAAAACTTGGAGCCATCAAAGGAAGGCATGCCTCAGTGGGAAGACACACAATATATTAATGATACAACAAGTGTGGCATGTGAAAATTTGGCCCATAGAACTTATGAGATGGTAGGTCGTGAATTGCATGGATGAGTTACCATAATATTAAGGCCATGATGTGTGAGGGGTTTGGGTAAAACCATTTTGTCATATTATATTGGAGAGGAGAATCCCGACTCTTTCTTTCACATGATGGAAGACCAATCACAAAATTAGGAGATATGCAAAACATGATGGTATACCCCTTGTGTGGGACAACATCATGTTGGTGGGAAAAACACAGAGATAGTGTATTGAGATGATGCTAGGTCGAGTAGTCTTCTTGGTGTGGTTTACTTGAAGAAATTTTCCTTCATTAGTATAAGGTTATGATGGGAAGAATTCTCCCTTGTTACACGTTCAAAGTTGTGAGAGACATTTGGTGTAAGGGCAAGAAGTTTTATGACCATTCCTTTGGGTACACAAGTTTTATTCTACTTCACACAATTGTGTACATGTTTGGTATGCACATGCTTTGAGTTAAAGAAAGAGGCAATGAGTTGGCATCACATGACTAAAGGTATTATTCATGCTTTTGATTATTTTTACACTAAGCCATTAGTGCATGAAGCCTTGCAAATCAAGCATCTAACATTAAGAGATAACTCAAAGGTAGAGGAACTCATGATTCATCTATTGGGAGAAATTGATATTGAGGTACGGAAGGATGTGGTAGAAACATTGTTGGAGTCGTGCATCAAGGGAAAAAGAAAAGGGGAAAGCTGGTCTACCTTATTGATGATGAAGAGGTAGAGGATTTGGACAATAAGAAAAGCGAGGGTGTGTGCGAAGTATTAGACTCCACATATGAGAAATCACGTGCATACCATGTGCCTATGAAGAATAAGAAGGTGAACATTAGGACCGAAGACATGCCTAAGGAGACAATAATTGGTGATTTTTGGTTAGAACCTAAAGTTGCAAAGATTATTGAGTTGTTGTGCGACTTCCAAGATTTTTTTCTAAGGGGTTATCATTAGTTGAAGGGCGTACATCCATCATTGGGAGATATGAAGATAAAACTAAAGGATGGCATGAAACCTATTTGGAAAAAGGCCTTACAAGATGAATCTAAACCCGAGCGTAAAGGTGAAAGAGGAGATTGAAAAATTCTCAAGTTAGGGATCATTGAGCCTATTAAAGAATCTGAATGGATCAACCCCATAGTGATCAGTATTAAGAAGGATGGTCAGATCAAGATTTGTGTTTACTATAGGGTTCTCATTGCATCATGTGTCATAAACCCTTTTCCGAACCATAAGGCAATATTTCCATCTTAGATTAGAATTCCCTTTCTATTTTTTTCTCGTTTTTTTGTAATAAGTGTGTTCGCATGTAGGAGTTTATTACTATTTGTTAATTTGATGCACTGAGAGGACTGCAAATACTTTAGTGTGGGGTGAAGCAGATATAAATGCATGAAAGAGAAAATGTGATGTTGGTACTTCTTGAAAAGCTGGTTTAGGAGTGTGCATTGGTATGAGATAGGTGTGTGGAAGAAAAGATAGGTGTGCTCTAAAGGAATGTATTGGTGCACGCGAAAGTGTAAAACAATAGTGCTTGATGGACATATATGGGGTGCATGAAAGGAAGTGTCTTAGGCATTTATGAATGATGGTGCTAGAAGGTTATGAAATTTATTAAATTTGGAAACCACATGAAAAGATGGCCATGCGGTGTAATTCAAGGGTGGGCAATAAGGTGGACTACTTGGCAATTGGCGCGAGAGGATTATTGTGTGTGGCAAAGGATGATGCATGTAAGGAGGTGCGTAGCATGGGAATTAGTAAGCGCAGTGAAGGTTACAATTGTCACACATAGAGGAGAAAAACACAAGAAAAAAATAAGGCGGTGGTAGGTGAGGAGTGATAAATGCAACTAAATTGGGGAAAACTATAAATAGTGCGGGCGCAAATTCATTCTTACCTTGCATTTGAGCAATTGAAAAGTGAAATTACAATTAAGTGCAAAGAGCTAGTGTGAAGAAAGAATCATAGGATTGAGACAGACTAGATCGATTGTGCATGTCCTTGAGTTTGAGATCTCCTTCATTGTAAGTGGAATCATGAAAATAAGTCATAGAGGAAAGAGACGATCAAGGATAAGGGTTTGTAGAGTATGAATTCGAAAGGCTAGGGCATGGTATTTTGAAGGTTGAATCTAGGACATTAGGTCAAAGTAGAAAAGAGAAAGGGTTTGAGTAAGTGAAGGGGTTGATCTAAGAACTTGGATTCTCGAAACTAAGTAATAAATTTTGGGTAAGTAAATTTGAGCACCTAGGGCACATAATTTGTTGAGTTTGAAGTTTTGAAATTTTGAGAAAGTGAAACAATAGCTCCAAATAAGGCTCCCACAGTTAAGAAATCACCCAAGAAAAAGGGAAAGAAGAATATCATTGATGATGCACCGAGAAGATTGGTTCTTAGAAATGCAGTACCCACTAGAGATGGTAAAAAGGAAGCTGTGGATCTCACATTTGAAAAATTGTAATATAAGTCACTATAACCACCACACATAGACACATGAAGGAGAAATAAGAAAATATGTTATGAAAGAGTTAACCTGAGAGGATGATAGAATGGAAATTGATCATTGATGATATAGTGAAGAAGGGCCTAGAGAGCGTATGAGTTCTACTACAACTATATGAATTGTAATAATTTTAGAAGTTAGAGTGCCTCTACCAGTGGTTGATGTCAAGGGTACATGAATATTTATTCTACTTCACATGAAGGTAAATGCACATCACCACATAGTTGATTAGAAGAGTGGACTGACTTGTGCGGCTTAAGTGATAAAATCGACTAGACTTGGAGGATGATGAGGCACTAGATGACACAACCAAAAATTTCAATGATAAACGGGAAATCATGTGTTCATCATCACAAGCATCACTTATCCATGCACAAGATTTGTAGCATGCCTTATGAGTTGTAAATTGGGTGTGTTTGAATGATGGTTGTAGGTGAATAGGAAATTGTTTCATGTCACATACAAGATGGCGCATAATACCCTCTACAAAATTACACCATACATTATTGAAGGGATAATTTAGGAGGAAAGAGTACATGTAAGTAAAGGTGAGAAAATAACTTGGGGCACAATTCTGGTGTTGATTTTATTTTGGGAAATGAGGTTACCAAATGGCCGAGAGAATAAAATGTGGTTCTATCTAGTGGAAAAAATTCACCCACAGAAAGGTTTGCAACATTCACATGTGATGGGACAATAACAAGCCCTTATAAAATACATGTGGACACGAGGTATAAATGGATGTACGAAGCATTCAAAAATGAATGGTGTGTACCCAAGAAGTTTCCTTCACTACTCATTGACAACCAAAGTGTGGTGCACCAACGTTTTTTCCTTAGATGGTTTGTACTTAGTAGTGGAGAAATGGGTTCGTGGTGCAAGTTACATTTTGTCTTCATGGTAAAGTATTTTTAGGATTTGATAAACAAAATAAAGCATGCATGTAAATTCAAATACAATAATGATAGTGTTGACTACGATTATCACACCTTGCACTAAACTGTGTATATCCATCTAGGTCTACATATGTGGAGACAATGGAATTAAACAATATGGACATGAGCCCCACAAATGTGATATTGGGTAATCATGCATTCAGGTATATATTTATCTCAAGACCAACATGAAGGATGGAAGGTATCTCAATGTGTAAGATCTTCATCTTCCAGAACCCCCACAGAAGAATAAAATAATGGGAATTGTAAAGAGAAGGCATGAGGAGACTCCTCCTCAAGAAGAAGAATAAGAAATAAATGAGGAAGATGAAAAATAAGAAGAGATTGTGCTTGACCAGATCAAAGCAAGGAAATGCAATGACATGGTAGAGAAGAGAGTAAGGGTGCAAGTACATCGAGAGGTTCCCAAGGGGTTACCTATAGTCACACCAATCAAGCCAAGTCTAACAAAGAACAAGATAACCCTGGTGAAGAAGAGGCCTCGGTGATTCATATTGATGAATATGAAGAGGAATTAAAGAAGAAGTAGGTTAAGGAGATGGTGCATGAGTAGGAGTAGTTGCATGAAGATGCATCAATGCGTGAGAAGGATTTGATGCACAAGGAAGGCTCCAAGAGTGATGAAAAATGAGAAGAAGAGTCCAAGGAGGATGAAGAAGAGGAGAAAGGCAATAGGGATCCAAATAGGGAAGATGCGGGTGTTGTAAGGGGCGATGGGTGTAGCACTCCCCGAACATTATGCGAGACATGCCTAAGGGGAAGTGAGGAGGTAGAAGAAAGAGGAAAAAAACCTTTTTAGGCACCCCATATGAGCTACATTGATGATCCCTCCAAGATGCCAAGGCGATATTTCAAAGCATAGTACTAGGTAAGGACCTCTTTATATGGGAGTTAATCAATCAAGTTGGGGCTTACTCACACAAAAATAAGGTGTTTTCATGAAGCATGTAGATGCATATCGAGGAGCCACTACTTGAGATAAATAGAGAATCATACTCGAAGATACAAGCTGAAGAGATATTCAAGTGTAGTCCTCACTATCGTTAATTCACCCTTCCTATCTGATTAGCAAACTTGCATTTCACTAAACAATATGGAAGCCAAAGTTGCATGCGAAACAAAGAAAAAGAAGCTACAAAATGAGTGATGCATGGTAAAAGGAGAAAAAGAATAAACATATACAAAATCTCATGAAGGATTTGAGAGATGAGAAGAAATGCAAATTGGATGCGTATAACAAGGAGACCGATATAGTGAATAACATCATTAGAACACACGTGAGTTAGTAGAGTAAGACCATGATGTGTATTGATAGGGTTGGACTATTTAGAATACCTAGTGCAAATGATGCTAATGGAGAGGAAGAGTGGAAAGCATCAATGGCTGAAGAATTAGCTATGGTGAAGAAGAATAAGGAATTAGTTGAGTAGAAGATAGTAGAATATGAGGCTTGATCACGAGAGATCAAGGAGGCCACAAAGAAGGTAGAAAAAACATCGATAAATGCCAAAAATTTGACCCGATTCTTAGCGCACATGTTGTGAATGATGAGGAAGATCTTAGATAGATACAAGCCATGATGAGGAATAACAAGGCCAAGTGGGAGAAATTCATGGCTGAAGTAGCAAGAATTTAATGAAATTACTTGTATAATTTGATTAAGAGCAACAATGAGAGCAACAAATAACACAATATTTCGAATAATGATCTCAATATGCAATTATAATAGCTTTGCCACTTCGAGGGGGCAACCTCCAAACCATATAACAAGACTCAAATGCTCAAATGATAATGAAATACTACTTATAATCCCCTATATATACTATTCATATGCTATGGCCATCACCAAGGCCGACCTATTAAGCATGAGAAAGTATAAATGATATAATAAAATGATATGGTAAGTGCAAGTCGGCTACTCATATCCTAATACAAGCCATAGGTTAAGGGCATAGCATGCCCTTCCCCTTCAAACCAATGTTGTCCTCAACATTGAATAATCTGGATGTTGCTGCAGAAAACCTTCATCCTCCCAGGTGGCGTCTTCTATGCTCAGATTCTTCCACTTGATCAGATATTCCTTAATGTCTCTAGTTCTCAGCCTCTTAGTACGTGTTTGCAGAATCTTCTCTGGCTCCAAAATGATTCTTCCTTCCTCGTCAAGTTCTGGTAACTCTGTCTGGGCTTCAAATTTCTGTCGAATAACCTTCTTCAGGCATGAAACATGGAATACTGGGTGTATGTGTGAAGATGGAGGCAACTCTAGTTTATAAGCAACACTACCAATTTTCTGTAGAACCTGATAAGGGCCATAATATTTAGGAGCAAGTTTGTTTTCCTTTTTTGTTGCTTTAGGGACATCTGTTTGTAAGGTTGGAGATGTACAAAAACCCAGTCACCAATTTCAAAATGTCTTTCACTACGGTGTTGATCTACTTGTTGTTTCATCTGTTTTGTGCTAATGCTAAATTATCCTTCAAACTAGCCAAAACTGTTGTTGATGTTGAATGTGTTCCTCAACATCTCTGACCTTAGTTTGCACCCTCAAGGAGGAAGTGATAGAAGGTGGATGGTAACCATATAATGCTAAAAATGGGGTCATTTGAGAAGAGGTATGAAAATATGTGTTATACCACCATTCTGCCAGTGGTAGCCATTTAATCCACCTTTCTTGCTTATCTAATACAAAACAACGTAAATAACCCTCTAAGCATTTGTTGACCACTTGTTTGCCCATCGGTTTGAGGATGATAAGATGAAGCGTGAGCTAGCCGAGTACCCAAACATGAAAATAATTTCGTCCAAAAATTACTTGTGAAAATAGGATCCCGATCACTCACAATTATCTTTGGGGTTCCATGTAGCTTTTTTGAGCTGTCTCCAAAAAAAAAATAGTTGCGATTTATCTTGGCTATAAATGGATGTGATAGGGCACAAAAATGGGCATATTTTATGAGCCTATCCACAATCATAAAAATAACATTCTTACCCTCTGAACAAGGCAATCCGGTGATGAAATCCATGGATACCTCCTCCCATCTCTGGCTAGGAATTGGTAAGGGTTGTAACAGACTGGTGTCTTAATTGTTTCCCCTTTGTTCTGTTGGCACACTAAACACTCTAATACAAAATTTTGTACATCCCCCTTGAGTCCTTCCCAAAAGAATTCTCTTTTTATTCTATGATATGTCTTCAAAAACCCAGAGTGTCCTCCAACAGGTGAGGCATGTAGCTCTGCAAGAATCTTATGCTTCAACTTAGAATCTTTAC